>JALIGW010000001.1:252934480-253534480 GCA_023053685.1 Diadophis punctatus similis | reverse complement strand
TTAACCTTTTATACTGTTAATTTTATACTGTTTTATGCTGTTATTCTTTAGACGAAAACATTGAGGACTGTTAAAAGATACTGTTCTTTTAACAGTCCTCAATATTTTCGTCTAAGGAATCCATGACTGAAACCAAAAATGCTGTATGAGACTTGCTTGTCTTTTAACTATAGCATTTTCTGCATATAAAGGTTGCTGTGTTGCCATGGTGTAACACACACTTTGTATGCAAAGCTTTTCATGTAAGGTATAAAATAGCAAAAATAGTAGTAACATCTCTCTGCAATAACTAATATATGACCGGCAACCCACGCCCACCTGGTCACATGGCCGGCAACCCACGCCCACCCAGTCACATGGCTGGCAAGCCACCCCACAAAATAAGCCATGGCCACAGAGTGGTAGTAAAAATTAGGAACTGGTCGTAAATGTGAGCAGGTTGCCAAGCATTCGAAATGCATTCATATGACCCAGGGAGGGCGGCAAAGTGCTTTATGGATGTGGACCTCATGATTGCAATCTGTCATTAAACAACCAGTCGTTAAGTTGAGGGCTACCTGTACAATAGATTAAAAATATAGATGCAATGTTGAGTTCACAGATCCCGCCAAACCAAGTTTTCAAACTATAGTTTGTTGCACTGTCATCAGTGGTACTGCTTATTTACAAGATCTGAAGATCTATCCAGTGGTTCAATGATTCCAGTCTTACCACAAGATGGCACTGTTACATAAATAATGATTGCGGCAAGTTACAATAAAAAGTATTTTATTTTATTTCTATTTATTTATTTTGTCAAACATGTACAGGATAGTAGTTGTTTGTATAAACATAAGTTAAAAAGTACCGATAAAAGAGGACAATAGGACAGTAGGACAGGGACGGTAGGCACAGTGGTGCGCTTATGCACGCCCCTTACAGACCTCTTAGAAATGGGGAGAGGTCGACTGTACCTACAAAGACTGTACCTATAGAGAGGGCTAGTGCTTTCTTTTCAAATAGCCTATATACAGAAAGATATTTTTATTTCATATCTAGTTCACCATTCATGGTCAAAAATGTACATATTCCCATAAAAAAAACCTTTGTCAGATTTCAACGTGCTATCTGAACTAAACAGACTTAAACGGAGGGGAGGGGTCACCATCAAGACCTTGTTGACTTCTGGTAGCTGCCTGGACTAGTTCAGCAACTGGCCCTAGGTCCCACAGCTGACTTTGTGCCTAATGTGGGACTGGACCTCACCATCTCCTGCAGCACCTAGTCAATCTTGGCTGAACTCTGAACTTAAGCAATAAAAAGATCTGGGAGAGGATCAAAGGTCCCAGTAATGGAAGTAAGAGTAGAAATTGAAAAACCTATGTGGAAAAAGTAAAGACAAACCTCCTCTGTACTACTGCTAAGAAAAGGCAGACAAACCTCTGTAATAACTGAATAAACCTGCAGTTGATTTGACTAGTGCTGCAGATCTACTTAAATATGCCTGCATACGCCTACACACCTACTTAATGGTTTCAAATGGAAGAAGACTTTAAGCTGCAAGCCTTCACTTGTAAAAGTTTATCTGATGGGAGACAAAATAATTTTGAATGAGGTTTCTTTTTAGCACTGTAGATTGTAAATTCAATACAACCATGTTAAGTCCGCAAAAGAATTATTTAAACCCCATAAAATAACAAAGTGTTCTTTGGCTCTTCTGCTAACTCTTATTATTTTATTACAAGTGGGAAATGAAATTTTTAATGACCAGTCCACCTTAAAAAGACACTTTTTAAAAAATCTTTAAAACTCAGGGACTCAGTGTAGGAACCAGTCAATATAAATTGTAAGGATACAAGCAACAAAGCTTCAACAGAGCTGAAGTGGTGCAGTGGTTAAATGCTGCGACTGCAGGCTGACTGCTAGTTCAGCAGTTCAGCTGTTCAAATCTCACTAGGTTCAAGGTTGACTCAGCCTTCCATCCTTCCGAGGTCGGTAAAATGAGGACCCAGATTGTTGGGGACAATATGCTGAACTCTGTAAACCACTTAGAGAGGGCTGTAAAGCACTATGAAGCGGTATATAAGTAAAGTGCTATTGCTATTGCTATTGCTATTACAGTCATACAGTCATTAGTGGGAGGAGATGGGTGATAGGAACGATGGGAAGATTAATAGTAGTGCAGACTTAGTAAATAGTTTGACAGTGGTGAGGGAATTATTTGTTTAGCAGAGTGATGGTGTTCGGGGGGAAACTGTTCTTGTGTCTATTGTTCTGATGTGCAGTGCTCTATAGCGTCATTTTGAGGAGTTGAAACAGTTTATGTCCAGGATGTGAGGGGTCTGTAAATATTTTCACAGCCCTCTTTTTGACTCATGCAGTATACAGGTCCTCAATGGAAGGCAGGATGGTAGTAATTGTTTTTTCTGCAGTTCTAATTATCCTCTGAAGTCTATGTCTGTCTTGTTGGGTTGCAGAACCAAACCAGACAGTTATAGAGGTGCAGATTAGCGGACTGCAGAGGAGTGTAACAAAGCCATAAGCATGTTTATTTATTACTATGTTTATTGGGCATTTCTACGCCCAGAGAAGACTTGGAAGACAAGAAAATGTACAAAACTAGCTCTACAACAACACACGATTCAAAACAGACTGGGATAACTGACTTAATGCTACATTTTCCCATCTACATCTGGAAAACTGAACTATTGCTCTGTTCTGTCTCTCCCATTGCCAGATCTTTTGTTATTTGGGAAATAAATAATTATGTTTTCCTATTTATCACATCATCAGAGTCATTTTGAAATGAAATGAGTGGCAAATAAAGTTAATAATAAATGTTTAGGCCCTTCCATAAAATATGTGAACAGAAAATGGTGATTCCATAAGAAAGACCTTACTTGAAAGTACTTCGCCTGGTGTCACTTTGGAACAAAATTGTAAGAACACCTTGTCCAAGCTTCTGGGAACAATAATTTGACAATATCTGGCAGACCGTAAGTTCCCATACCTTATTTTATGGCCAATAGCTTAAGATATTGTAACATTTGTAAAAACTCCTCTTTCCCTTGTTGGCCCCCATTATAAACTAGGGCTTTATAATGAACTCTTTCCAAACTATGAGGGTATTACAAGATTGTTGAAGGCTTAAACATTTGTAGGATCCTCTGTAATGCAATTATGAAATCTATATTGACAGGCACGTATCATTTTGTTTTATTTTTCACACCAATCTCGTTTGCATATGGGGGAAGGGAATAGCAAAGCTCTCAACCGGTTTTCACCTTCATTATGTGAGAATGTTCTCAGGAAAGGCAGACAGACGTAAAGGTGTTTTGAAATCGCTTTGAGAAATGCATTAATAATTTTCATTCAAAATGTGCATTTTAAGCAGTATAGACTTTATAATGAAAGATATTCCAAAAACACAATGTAAGATTTGTTGGAGCCTTATAAAACACACAGAGACACCCCTTTTGGGGGGAGGGGCTTGCTGCTTATTAAATCCCCATTAAAAGTTTGCACAAGCCAGTAGATGCCATCTGCAGCCCCCTTCCTGAGAAGCAAGTCTCGTTCACCGTTGGTGCTGGCAGTCACCCACGGGCGGGAAAGTTAGACGTGCAATCTGCAAAAGGCCAGAGATCGGACCTAGGAAATGTCAAGCCTCCCTCGGCGCGGTTACCTTTACTTCTCGGGCTCGGCTCATGGTGCCCACGCGGCTCTTTTTCCTCCGAAATCCCTCGCAATGGCTCCTTTCTTCTGTCACCTCCGCTCGGCCAGATTGCCCCTCCCTCTGGCGACTTCTGACTTGTTTTCAGCCTGCCCTGCCCCGCCCCGCCTTCCTGGTCCCGCCCATCCAGCCCGCCCTGAAGGATACGCAGGGTTGGAGGTTGCCCACCGCTCGCATTTCAACGGATGGCCCCGCCCCCGGGCTCTCCCGGAGCTCCTGATTGGCGGGTATCCCGTCGGCTCATTTGCATGTCGCCTCCGATCGGTGAGCCCGAAGAGAGCAGCGGAGAGAGAAGTTCGCGCAAAGCTTCTGCAAAGTGTCTCTCGGGGGGCGCGGAGGAGGGAAACACCGGCAGGCAGCCGCAGCAGCCGCCACTGTTCTGGGTTGCTTTGGGTTTCCTTTCCCCTCCTTGTGGATGGGCCCGAAATTGATTCTGGATCGTTGCTGGGGAAAGGCTTGTTCGCCTTCCGCCGCTTGAGGACTCTCCCCGCTCCAATTTGGCGGTGGGCATTGCCTCCTCAGAGGTCTGCTGGATCCTCCGCATCTTCCGCCGCTGGCCCAAGATTTTCCATCCCTTCTCCTCCAAGGCGGAAAAGAAATGATCTCACTCGGCCCGTGGAATGGAGACAGCTGGCACGCGTGAAAACCTGAAGGCACCGCGGGAGCTCCAGCCCCAACCGGACTCGCATCCCGGCGCCTAAGCCCCGCGATCGTCCTCGGTCGCCTTTGCGAACCGCGCGGGACTCGGCAGCGACGGTGCCTCGGAGGAGGAGACCGCCGAGTTTTTTTTCCCCTATGGCCGGGATATACAGCTCGCCTTTGAAGACCCTGGAAGATCTAACCTTGGACTCCGGGTATGGGGCAGGGGACTCCTGCAGGTCCCTCAGCCTCTCGTCCTGCAAGTCCAACAGCCAAGCCTTGGCCTCGTCTCAAGCCCGGGGCAACTGGTGGTACTACTCGGGCTCCATGAACAGCCGCAACAACAGCTGGGATACCGTCAACACCGTCCTGCCGGAGGATCCCGAACTTGCCGACATCTTCGCCAAATGCGCCAAACTGCCCGACCTGGAGGAATTCCCTTGGAGCGAGGAAGACGTGGAGAAGATCCTGCGGAAGGGGAAGGAGACGACCAACGGAGGAGGCTTCAGCCCAGAAGCCGCGAGGAGGCTCTCGATGCTCCTCCGGAGGCCGCTGATCCGGATCTCCCGGGAGGCGCAACGCCTGAGCGTGATGCACGCCAAGTGCACCCGCTTCGAGATCCAGAGCGCCATCAAGCTGATCCAGAGTTGGTCCCTGTCGGAGAGTTGCGTCCTGGCCACCGTCAAAGCGCTTTCGCTGTACAGCATGAGCGCCGGGGACGGCTTGAGGAAAGGCAAATCGGCCCGCTGTGGCCTCACCTTCTCCGTCGGGCGCTTTTTCAGGTGGATGGTAGACACCCGGATCTCGGTGCGGATCCACGAGTACGCGGCCATCGCTCTTGCCTCTTGCATGGAGAACCTGGTGGAGGAGATCAAGGGCCGTGTCCTGGCCAGCCAAAACCCAGACGGGGACGGGGCGGGGAGTGAGGTCTCCTCCGAAGTTCTCGAGGCGGTGATCAACAACGACGCGGAGCTTTGGGGCGTCCTGCAGCCCTACGAGCATCTCATCTGCGGGAAGAACGCCAACGGTGAGTGCCTTTGCCCTTTGTGCGAAATGGATTTTCTTGAGCTCCGAAGACTCGATTTTCGCGTTTTTCGTGTTTTAAACATCTGGCTCTAAGCTATGGTGAGAATCGTGGGGGGGGGGGGTAGAAATTTGCTGCAGATTTAGCATACCACTTGGAGAGGTTTCTTGGTGGCATATGTTTCAGAGGAACTGCACTTCTTGGTGGGGATGCTAAAATAGTGTAGATGTGCAAAAGATGCAAATGGTAACAACTGGGGGGGGGAGCAAAATAATATTGTTCTAAGTGATCTGCTTTGGGTTGAGTTTAAAAAATAACAAACTATCAACAGAAGAGAATATTGGTAGCTCAGGGTTGAACTGTGAGGTCCAGCGCTGATTATGTTACCTAGTTGGGTAATGAAGTGTCTGCAAGAAAACAACCAAGTTCGGGGAGCCTCAATGACTCCACAAAAGTAATGATTTGAAGGGTTGCTAAAAGTACTACTTACAGTGAAATTGCAATATCCTACATGAATGCACTTAAAAGTTTAGTAGTACTTTCTTTAGAAGCTTGGGAAGCAATTATGATGAATTTAGACAGAACTGCAGTCTGTTAAACCATTCAAACTATGGTGACATCCAAACTGTACTATGTAGAATATTTAAGTCTTTGAAGTTCGTATATGCTTTGCATTTGCATAAGATCCATGTAGTTCGTATATGCTTTGCATTTGCTGGCCAGAATCCCCAAAATGGAATGAGATGTGCTAATTAATGGAGAGTGAAAATAAAATAAGATCAGGTCAACCAAGGAAAGTAAGTGCTATGTAGATTCAATCAGTTCAAACAGTGCGTGTAATTAATGTTGTTAATTACACAGGTAGTCCTTGACTTATGACCACAATTGGGAATAGAATCTCTGTTGCTAAGTGAAGCAGTTGTTAAGTGAGTTACCGCCCAATTTTATGATCTTTCTTGCCAAGGTTGTTAAATGAATCACTGTAGTTGTTAAGTGAATTACATGGTTATTAAGTGAATTGAATTTGCTTGTTGGAAGACGGGTGGGAATGTCACAAACGCCCATCTCATGACCACAGAATGCTGCAATCATCATAAATACATGCCAGTTGCCAATCACCTGACTTGATCACACTACGGTGACGCTATGATAATCATAGGTACGAGGACCAGTTGTTTGTCAGTTCTTTTCAGTGCCGTTGTTACTTTGAGCAGTCACTAAATGAATGGTTGTAAGTTGAGGACTACCAGTACATCATGGAATATGATTGAAATAATGAGAATGATATTACGGAAGCAAAGGCTGGCTTCTTCTAAAAGCAAGCTGCAAAGTGATTATTATTTTTTTTGTATTCTTCACACTTCTTATTAATCGCTCTTTCTTTTTAAGCCAAGATGGGTCATGCATTTTTCACCAGCATGCCAAAAGCTTTGCTTCAGTCAAGCTTACTCATGGCAAAGTCCTGTTGAACAAATAGTGGGGCTTAAGCCAGTCAGGGCTAATTCATTCTTTTGATTTAGGAAGATCTTGCTTTCTTAAGAAACACAAGATTTTCTGAACAAGTTTATTTATTTATTTATTTATTTATTTATTTATTTATTTATTTATTTATTTATTTATTTATTTATTTATTTATTTATTTATTTATTTATTTATTTATTGTTCTTCTATGCCGCCCTACTCCCGAGTTTCCTTTTCAGTTCCATGTACAGAAGCCAGATGACAGGCAGCTGTGTCTTACTTCATTACAGCAATTGGACAGCATCTTCTATTATCTTTGAAAGCTAGTTTAAAGGTTCTGATACAGTTGTGTCCTTTTTAACATCTCATCACTTCCTGGCTCTGAAGATTCTCATAGCTACACAATTCTTTTCAGACAGTGACAACACTATTTTTCCTTAATTTTTTTAAACTGAATACTCAACCTACAATCCAAAGTGATTCAGGACAGGCATAGATGGCCATCTCGTTTACACTGTCTATGTACTAAATCTTAAACATAAGTAATCTTAGCTGGATAAAAACCTAACTATATCATTTTGGAGATGGGGATTCCTCTCAACCCTGCTCAGAATATAATAGCAATTTTCGGAGTGTCTTTTCCTCATAATATTTATTTCTTTACGTTATTGCATTTTTTAGAGCCACCCACTCTAGAAGATTCTGATTGGCTGTATATTGCTACCAGCTCTAATGCGGCTGGTAGATAAGGTGTAGCTGGCTGAATCTTATGGAACTCATTGTATCATGTCTATTAGGTGACTCACAGTCAGTCTTTCAACTCTCTCACCCATCCCTATGTTACATTCTGTCTAAGTTCCTGGGAGTGTAACGATGATATTAAAGAAATGTTCCTGGAAATAGTACGGAAAAATGTGAAAATCAAACAGAGTACTGTCTGGTTTCACCTCGGTGTCACTAGTGCTGTACTGCATCAGTTTCACCAAGGGTGCTGCTGATATGTTATGTCAATTACAGTTTTGTTTTGATTACACAAGTTGATAAGTAACTTTAAAGCAGGAAATGACTAAAGGTATTCCCATTTAAAGGCTGTGTTGTCATCAGCATATGACAGCATATATTGGCTGTGAGAAAAAGCTCAGCCTATTAACAATTCCCATTCACAAAATAATGGTGCTACAGACTGAATTTAGCCCAGATCAGCTTCTGCCCTTCACTACCAAAAGAATGGAAGAGTCCTCCTGGATCAGACAAGAGTCTGCTAGTCTCACAGTGACACAACCAGATGCCTATGGAAAGCACAAATATAGGACATGTTTCTCTTTCTGTTTTCCTTCTGCCTTTCTGTCTTTACTTCGAACAAGTTTACATCCCTTTTTAAAAATGCTTGTTTAGTTAGGAAATCTCTAACGACTTTCTTAATGCCATTTTTAGCCATGCTGAACAGTGATGGACATAATTTGACCTTGTTTTACCTGCAGTACACATTCTAGTTGAGTTTCTGTTATTGCAGTTTTGAATAGCCACTAAATATTATTGAAAGATTCAATCTTTTGACTCCCCCACCCATCAACTTTAGTAATTTGTTTCACTTCTTGTTCTTAAACTGTATGATTTGAAGTTAGAAGTGACAGTCCTGGATTTGACAATCTGCCTCTGATAAATTAAGCTCAACAGCAAAGCTATTATCCTGTGATTTGATGCTCCCTATGCAGAGGGAATTGCAATGGAAGGCAAAGCTGGAAAGCTGGAAGGAGGGAAAAGACTGGATTGGGAAAGAAAAGATGGGCTGTGGTTACTATCTCACTGAGGCTGTGCAGGGAAAGAGAATTCTGAAAGCAACCCTTGCCCGTATTTTGCAAGTTGCAACAGTTTAAGAGAAGCTAATTTTTCTTTCTGACTCTATTCAAAAGCAAAAGCAGATGTCAGGAATTATGCAAAAGTAAGCCTTCCCATTTAAAAGAAAATGTTTTTAAAAGTTACTTTCTGTCTTATTTCCAGTGAAACAGCTTTATTTTATAAAGTTGCACATTTTTATCATTGATTTATTTAATGCAGAAAGATATATTAAACTAAGAGGTGGATTATTTTTGTCCAATCCTAGCCACAATCAAATCATTAGTTTTATTGGGGGTTGTACAAATTCATTTTGTGGTCACTGGTCACAACAGTTGAAAACTCTTGCTTTAATCTGCTTCCATTACATTCCAGTCTGGATGGAATGCAGTATTTTCACCCTCATTCTCTACAAATGATTGATCCTGAATTGGAAACTCCCCAAGTCTTGGGTTTTTTCCCCCTTGAGGTCAGTTTATGCCAGCCACTTTTCAAAATTAAACTTACCATCTATTGGAAATATATCATTTTTAATACTTTTATTACCTACACAAACTTTTATATCACCCCCCCCCTTTTTTTACAGTCGACTTTATGAGGAATAAAAGCAGTGAATAAACAGAAGTATCATTATCTCATTGCCACATGGTGCTGTAGGTGCACAGCTCTAAGTATCTGGAGCAGTAGTGGGTTCTAAAACCCTTTACTACCTGTTTGCATGTGCGACGCTTCTGCACATGCGCAGAAGCATCCCGGGTGGGTGGGCAGAGCCTCCTGCCGCCGGCGCTACGGGTTCTTAGAACCGGGCCAAACCGGGAGCAACCCACCGCTGATCTGGAGTGTCTGTCTAATCAAGATGCTGATTTTAAAAATAGCCAAAGAAAAAGATTTCTTTTTAAATGAACAAACGGAATGGACAGAGGCTTGTATTATATGTAAAGTTAAGGAGATATTAAAAGAAATATTTATAAGGATTCAAAATGTGAAGTAACTGTGTTACAGTCATGAATTGGATACAAAGCTTTGATTTGTCATGCAAAGGATGGGTTTCATTTCACAGTGGTATATGCCTTTTTAGATCATTCTATCAAATATATTTATTTATATATAAATTCTGACTTCCTGTGCCCACATGTGCATTTAATTTAGCTTTAGGAATGTATTTATTGTGTTAACAAGGAACATGGAATGCAAGACATTGGAGTCCGTGGAGTGCACTTGATTACTTGAACTTTGCAAAATGAAACTGAGCAAGTGTTACTTTAATTGGAAGAAATGGAGCTTGATTTTTCAGTAGAAATTAATTATTCTTTCAGAGATAAGGTAGCAACAATACTGGATGGTTAAGTAGACTCAATTTCTCATAGCAGGAATAAGATTTGTTTCAAGACATACAAATTCTGCACTTTCGATTTGAAGATTAAAGACTCCGATGTTTCTTAGATGGTCAGTCATTTCATCCAACCCAGATTTTATCATCTGCTACCTATATCTACTAGTGTGTGATAGTGATTCTGCTGATAGTTTATCTCAGAAGAAGAGGTCTCTGAAACCTGAGTGACTGGTTCTAAGAAAATGTCTAGAAGTGACCTGTTGCCTCTTTTATTAGTTCCAGATCTTCTGAAGAGAAATATTCTGAATCTTGGGTGATAACATTAGCCAGAAAGATATTCTGACCTAAGGAGACTCTTTAGACCAGCAGTCACCAGCTGGTGGTCCGTGGAACACTGGTGGTCCGCGAGAAAATTTTGGTGGTTATTTGCATTTTTTAAATTGCACTAAATACTATTTATATATTTTTTAAATCATATTAGTGGTCCACGGGATTTAAAATTACGAATTTAGTGGTCCCTGAGGTCCGAAAGGTTGGTGACCCCTGCTTTAGACCAACAATACTATAAAATAGCATTTTACACAACATGAAATTTGGCCCTGACATATTTTTTTTAATGGTGACACTTTTCAATAAAAGCTACTATAGATTTTTTTAAAAATAGCTTGTTGTTTGTAAAAGGAAGAAAAGTGAGTGGTTTTTGCATGGTTTCCGATTTCAAAATGTAAATTATGTGTAAGTGGAAAAATACTGAGTTATTATCTTAGAAAATATAAACTGCTTTTGGATGTTGTAGAGATATCTGTTCTTTGGATGAAAAAAGGAGCGTGCTGGCTCATCATTTTTCTAAGCTGTATACTTTGCACTAATTGTCACTGCTTAGAATCACAGGGGAAATCTTCAATAATTAATACAAGCCTTCTGCTTCTCTAAATTCTATCCAGTAAATATCTTAAAATAAATCCTGGCTGTTGATGTAGCTTTACTTCTTACTTTATTTATTATTATTTATTTATTTATTTTGGTTTTCTTATATGCCGCCCAACTCCCGAGGGACTCAGGGCGGCGTACAGCAGAAAAAATACAAGAATAACCAACAATAAACATTGCTTAAAATCAAATATAAAAATTAAAAATTCAATATTAAAACCATCCAGCAACCATACATACCCGGGGGTGAGCTTGGATGGATTAGGCTCTACCCCCAGCCTGCAGGAAAAGCCATGTCTTAACGGCTTTTCGGAAGGCCAGCAGGGTGGGGATGGTTCGGGTCTCTGGGGGAAGTTGGTTCCAGAGCACAGGGCCCGCCACAGAGAAGGCCCTCCCCCTAGGGCCCGCCAGCTGGCATTGCTTGGCCGACGGGACCTGGAGGAGGCCAACTCTGTGGGCCCTAACCGGTCGAAGGGAAGTGTGAGGCAGAATGCGGTCCCGGAGATAGCCTGGTCCTAAGCCATGAAGGGCTTTAAAGATGATGATCAACACCTTGAATTGGACCCGGAGACCGATGGGCAACCAATGCAGCTGGCGGAGTATAGGTGTCACGAGGGTGTACCTTGGCACACCCACCACAGCACGCGCAGCCGCATTTTGCACCAACTGAAGTCTCCGGATAGTCTTCAAGGGTAGCCCCATGTAGAGCGCGTTGCAGTAGTCCAAGCGGGAGGTGACAAGGGCATGAGTGACCTTGAGTAGAGCCTCCTTCTCCAAGTATGGCCGCAACTGGTGCACCAGGCGAACTTGTGCAAAGGCCCCCTAGCCACAGCAGTAAGATGATGATCCAATTTTAGCTGTGGATCTAGGAGGATCCCCAAGTTGCGGACCTGATCTGAGGGAGTCAGTTTCGCTCCCTCGAGAACTAAGGAGGGACAGTTGTCATAGTCCTTAGGAGGCAATATCCAAAGCCACTCAGTCTTGTCAGGGTTGAGTCTGAGTCTGTTCCTCCCCATCCAGATCCTAACGTCGTCCAGGCACCGGCACATTACATCAACTGCCACACTGAATTCAGACGGGGTGGTGATGTACAGCTGGGTGTCATCAGCGTACTGGTGAAAACACACCCCATGTCTGCGGATGATCTCCCCCAGCGGTTTCATGTAAATGTTAAACAGGATGGGCGAGAGAACCGATGCCTGAGGCACCCCGCATAACAGGGGCCTAGGGGACGAACTCTGCCCTCCTGTTAACACCGACTGCATCCTATCGGCGAGATAAGAGGAGAACCACCGCAAAACGGTGCCTCCCACTCCCAACTCACCGAGACGATGCAGAAGGATACCATGGTCGATGGTATCGAAAGCCGCTGAGAGGTTAAGTAGCACCAGGATGGAGGAATTCCCCCCATCCCAGGCCAGCCAGAGATTTAAAGGCCAAAAACAGGCCTAAAAGTTGCCAGGAGAGCAACTGCATTTATTACCCTTGGTGAGGATTACGTTGATATCCTAAAGTTGCTTTAGCCATGATTCAATGTAGGTATGACTTCACAAGGTAGGTGGTCATCAGCCATTCTTTCCTATCTCCCAGGAATAATAATGCTGATTTATCTTGCCCAGAGGGAATAAGTTGCCAGAAAATCATGAATGTGAAGCACTTAAAATGTTCAATAGCATTTGGCATCTAGCTTTAGGTGAACTTCCTAAAATAAAATTTGAGAATCTAAAATCTGGATCAATGAGGGCTTTTTTTTTAGAAGAATAAATTTAGTTGTTAAGATGCATGCTCAGAAGACTGGAACCATACACTTACTTCTTTATCAATTGTCCTTAATCTAAATGTCTGAATGTTTTGAGGAATTAATGAAATCAGTAAAGATAGTACAGTACAAACATGAGACTGTAACACAAATACTTGTTGCACTCTTTGCTATGTTGTGAATACTTTAGAAACACCAGTTGTGCTTGATTCCTAAGTATGACATGTGTGTGTGTGTGTGTGTGTGTGTGTGTGTGTGTGTGTGCGCGTGTGTGTGTGTGTGTGTGTTGAGTTTTGGGCAATAACAAAAATCATTTGCAACTGATGCTTTCTGGGAATATTTTTTAATTTCTCAATCTAGTTTATAGTTCTGGGACCTCCTAGTGATGATCTGTCATGGTCTTGCTTACTATTCTCAAGATCAGCAAAGCGTTGCTGGAAGAAGCATAAGAATATCTGTGGAGATTCTCAGTCATCCAGGTCATGTTGTCCCAAAGATGCTTTTTTCAAGAGGCAACTGGACTTTCTGGTTTTTATTTGAAGATGTTTTACTTCTCATCCAATAAGCTTCTTCAGTTCTGACTGGATGGTCGGGGAATGGAAGGGTTTATAAAGCAAGGAGTATAAATCCTTCCATTCCCCCACCATCCAGTCAGAGCTGAAGAAGCTTCTTGGATGAGAAGCGAAACGTCTTCAAAGAAAAACCAGAAAGTCCAGTTGCCTCTTGAAAAAAGCATCTTTGAGACATAAGAAGAATATTTTTATAGAAGTATATAATAAGGATCAGGGGAGGGTTCCAGTTACCTTTGCTACCGGTGCACATCGTGATGTTTCGCTCACGCATCGATTGCGCGATTTCACTTCTGCACTGCTCAGAAGGATATTTCAGCCCGAAACACAGCTGAGGAGGTGCTCAGCTGTGCTTCGGATGAAGAAATAAAGGTCGGTATTAACCCAAGGGCGGGCGGGAGGGAGGGCTTTTCTTCAAAGCAGAGGACGAGGAGAAGCCATCCAAACCCGAAAAAATCGCCGAAAATTCTGATAAAAATTACGTCACCAGCGGGCCGCTACTGGTGCGCAGTACTGGTCCGCACCGGTAGGAACCCACCCCTGATCTGGATGTATTAAATTAATTAGGCAAAAGAGTGGTAAGTAAAGAGAATTATTAATGATCATCACTTTAGTAGATTACTTCTGGTTGTTTGAATGCAGAAATATTACAAAACAGAATTTGTTTCCATATGTTCTATATAATGCAAGTTCCGGTTACATAAATATTTCAAGAGTGCTGCATTCCAGACTGTGGAATGTTGGATTTGGCATTCTACCTAACAGCTACTTATTGGGTGTATAAGATGCTGAATATTTCTGAATCGTTTACATCTTACAAGAGATGCACTCTTTCTGTAAAGACTACAGGAGATGCCTCATATTGTTTTAATTAATCATTTTCATATTCTTTTTGTTGAAAAAAAATTGTTGACTGTGTTTAAACTCTTTATCAAAGAAGCTGTGAACAATTGATAAAAGTGTACTTGTTAATTTCACAATTCTAATTTATAGGAAAAGAGATGCCCTATAGAAGACATTGGAATCTTTTGGGGGAAGCTCGGAATGTTTTGAATGGAGACGTAGGCAAAAAATTCAATGTACAATATTGGATGAATAAATAAATCTACAAAATATGCTAGAGTTTTGAAAACCTAATTTGGCACAGTAACTAAAGCAAGCAATGTCCACGTTCAAGCTTTTGTGTTTGTGAGAATCTGTTAAGTATAATTGTACCATTACATATTAAGAAGCTTTTTAAGGAAAAGTTACACAGAGGGGTTTGTAGGTCTGTATGGACATCACACAAACAAAGACAGCATTATTTACCCATTAAAAGTCATATGATGGTACCTAACTAAGTTCTTATAACTTGGTCTCTTAATCAACTGATGAATTGGTATCATCTGATAAAACTAATACAATAATACAAATAATACAAAACTGCTATTTTATTACACTAAAATAACAGTTTTATCAGTTGCAGTGGTAGGTAGTTTTAAAGTGTTATAATACATCAACGTGTTTTGTACTTTGTGAATGTATTTTGATATGAGAGATGTAGATGCTTTAAAAAAACTGCTGGAAGGGACTTGAAAACAACAGTTATTTTAACTAGAAAATAATCGCTACACTGGAATCAAGCTCTAGCATCAGTACCTTTTTTATTTTATTGATGGTGATATTTTTAAGAAGTAACATCTATATAAAAAAGATGAAAACTGGATAATGCATGAGGATAAGTGAGTATTTAGTGGGTGTGGCTAAGAGAGTGAAGATGGCAGCCATATCAGCACGATCAGTTCTGCCCTTTTTCTCTCTGTGTGTGTGCTGCATATTATTTCTTTCTTTCACCTCTAGCATATCATACATGGATTAGCAATATATATTAACATTTCACCCAGATTAGTAAACACAGTAAAATATAAATGTTAAAAAGATTTATGTTCAAATACCAATGTTTAGGCCACCTAACCATTGAAGTGCAGCTTCGTTTATATTTAAAGAAAAAATTAAATGTTCATCACAGAGCTTTGATCACACCAAAGCTGGGTGTGATCCCATCTTAACTTTTGTTTTAACCATAAGCTGTCGATACTCCTGAAAGTATTCTGAATTGTAGATTGGAACAAGGTAACTGGAGTTTTTAAGGTTCATTTACAAGCTCATCTATTCATTGTACTGATTTAATAAATGCATCTGAGCTATGGATGTGGCATGTATTCACCAAGCATCATACTTCAGGAAAGATTCAAGGGTTTATTTGATTATGTGCCCACTTGTGTTTATTTTCCTTCTCTCCTTCATTAGCAAAGAGTATATTACAGCTTTGTTATATTCTTAATACCGGTATATAATTTATGACTCCAGTGACAACCCTGAAAAGCTGTATGTTTCATTATCATTCAAATCTATGTTCTAATTCTTTGGTGAGATGCACGTCCTGAACAGCAGAATTACCTTGTAATGGGTGTTCTGTATTCCAAAGACAGTACCACTCTAAACAGTTGAACTGTAGTAGCCAAAGTGTTTGGAGAGTAGCTCATTAATTTTAATAAGCTATTATCTTCATTGCTGTGTTCTGTGGTATTACGTCTGCATAAGGAAATAGCTGCAAATCTGATAAAGGAAAGCAGCAGGCTGCAAGAACTTTGATCATCTACAATTCCATTTATTTATTTATTTATTATTTATTTATTTATTGTTTGTTTGTTTGTTTGTTTGTTTGTTTGTTTGTTTGTTTGTTTGTGAGATTTATATACCGCCTCACAGTGCAAGCACTCTCTAAGTGGTTTACACCAGTAAGCAATGTATATTTATATTGCCCCCAACAATCTGGGTCCTCATTTTACCTACCTCGGAAGGATGGAAGGCTGAGTCAACCTTGAGCCGGTGAGATTTGAACCACTGACCTGCGGATCACAGTCAGCTAAAGTGGCCTGCAGTACTGCCTCTAACCGCTGCACCACCTCGGCTCTTTTTCATTTCCCTGAATATCAACATTACAGTATTATAAAACAACTCAAAAAGTTGAGCCAGAAGACTCAGTTGTACATAGTTGCTGGCAGTAAAATGAATCATGCTTTTAGTTCTTTTGTTTGTGGGAGAGTCTACCTATATGATTCAAGCTAATATGCCTGGAGGATTCCTCCCCAATGAAATTGAGGACTTTCCCTGTTAATTATTTACCATAAATGCCATAGGCAACCGTCATAAACATAACTGACTAGATTCCCACACAAGCTAATATTTCAGTGGCAACTAAGGTGTCAGCATAATTTTACATAGCCAGGTCTGTCACTGGATTACAATTTCAGGTGCTCCTTTGCTGATGTATGGTAGAAAAATACCAAGAGAAGAATAATGAAAATATAATGTGTGTTTTTTAAAAGTCCATTTTCACATTTAATGGACTGTCTTCAAATTTAAAACAATCTGAGAAAAATAAATCATATCCATATTTACATAAATGGTTTAAATCCTTGTCTCTAGCTAGTGTAACAAAATTAACTGTTTTTACAAGACAACTTGGAATCTAGCAAGATGTCCAGTGCATCATTTGGAATTGTGTGTAGATTCTAATTACTGACATCAAACCAGCCTTATTTTCTCTGATGCAATGAGGATTTTTCACCAATAGTCAATCACTGTAGTCTTTGTTTACACACACTTCGCAAAATGCTAGAAAATATGCAGTAGTTATTCATTTACTTGCAACAATTTTTTACATTCCCAATAACTATGTAGCAGCCTGCCATTGACAATGTTTTTGCCTATACATAGATTTTCATTTATAGTATTCCAAAGGACATTCTCCATTCTTGAAGAATGGCAGATAACACAGTATATGTGGATCAGTCTGTCCTTAATTGCCTATGCTATCAGCAATGAAAACTATACAGTATATCTTTCTAATTCCAATTTAACTGAAAAGGAATTCAAAATCAAGCAACAATTCCTTCAAACTGTCTTCCATGCATTCAGTTTTCCACAGTTAATCTTTTGAGCAATGACCTAGTGTGTATGTGTGTGTCAGTGTGAGTGTGTATGTGTGTGTATTAATATTAAATGTGGAACAGAAGTGAACAGACAATCATATTCTCTTTGTTCTTGTTATACATCATATAGCATTCAAATAGAATTTTTGTAAATAGTATTAAATTAAGTTTAATTCAACTGTAATAACAAAGAGAGGAAGATAACATAGATTAATAGACTTTAATTTAATTTCTGGAACAAAAAGTGAAATAAGCGTTGATAGACATGGAATTAATCTCCAAATTGGATTTTTTTACCATTTGTTACTTGGACTAGCTACATAATAGCTTGACTTTGAATGCTATTCACAGTGAGACCAAGATCCAGGCTCACATTCTCCTTCCACTACTTTCCCCACTACAGTATGGCAAGATAGTATTATGATGACTTATTTGTAAATTACATCTCCTTGATTATACAAGGAGGGAAAAATAGTTTTCTAAGAGGGTATAGAATGCTTCTGCACGTTGAATGTAGGGCCTAGCAGAGGAAAACAGAAATGTGTAAGGGATTTCCCCCGTCCACCTCAAATTTATCTATTTGTACTTTTCCCTGTGGACCTTCACATCCCTAAATTGTATCTCAGAATGGATAATTTAAAGTGGGGCATTTTCATTCAAGTGGTGTTTTCTTAAAAGAACGGAGTATGGAGGAACAAGCAAATCGAGGGTAGACTGATCATCTCTGCCTGTGTGAAGTTTCAGACATAGAAGCTAAGAGGTCTTTTTGTCTAGATTTAAACACTGGTTTCTAAACTGAGAACTGAGTGATTTCTTGGAAAGAGAAACTTTTCTAAAATAAAACAGGCATAAGAATTAAACACTTTTCAGGTAAAACAGACATAGGATTTGAAGTATACAGCACTAAGAAGTGTGTTACACTATTTCCATAATTTCATTTTTTTTTAAATGCTGGTAGGAGGAAAGATCTGAATCCATACTGTGGAATAGATTTAGACTTTTGCCACACATATTGTTTTCCCTTTCAAAAATATACCTTCTAAATCTATTAGACCAGGAGGCAAACTAATATATGGCCTCCTAGCATTTTCCCTTACTTAGTCACAGCCACTTTTAGGGATGGTTTTCATTAAAAAAAGAAAAGATTAAGGAAAAGGGGTCACACCCTCCCCTTCTTCCTTCTCCTATGCTATAAATATACTCTGGATTGGTGGTCTTTGCAATTATTATTTTTTAATGCTAACTATATAGCCTTGTGTTATCTTGAAATGTAGGATTGGCCCAAGTTTTTTTGCTGTTTTAAATGAAGGCAAAAGGGGACATTTTGGATGCATCCTGCTCCCTGTTTATAAGGCAACTGACCACTGATTGTTATTTCAGTGCCAGCAATACTATAACAGCGAATTCTACTATTCAGACAAGCATAGTAAAAACTCCAGTACTTCATCTTTATGCATTGTTCCGCAGCTTCTGCAGCCTAAAATCATTGTACTTAATAGTGTGTTTGTGGTTGACTAACACCACTTTAATATTGAGTTCAGTTTTCTGAAAGCAGGATTGTATGAAAATACCATGGGCCTCTACCATTACGGAGTGGAAGCTAAAGAAACAATAAACCCAATTCACCCATACAGCCACATGTGTGAGAAGAAACAGAAGAAAAAGTGTAACTGGGTATATTTCCTCAAGGATGTTTCTTGTTATCGTCCATTGGCAAAAAAGGAAAGAAAAATAAAACTCTATCGAAAGAGTTGACATGCCAGAATAATTCCTGTATCTATGCTGGAACTCTTTGCTGAACTCTAAATCCTGTTTTTAAGTTTTATGCCTAATGATTAAGAAGACTGCTCTGTTCTCCCAGTAGACAGGTAGGAATATTTTCTTCTTAGGAAATATATACATGACTAATTACTCTTGGCAGTCAGCATTATGGAATGACTGAAACCTGGAATAACACCTAAGCTGTTCCGTAACTCACTGGGATTTCCTATACAAGAATTGGGTTTATACAGTAGCATTTAGTGATTCTTCAAACAGCACTAAATTCAAAAACAATAAATAAGCTACTTGAGTTACTTCTTTAAAAAAAGATACAATTTGCTAAATATATCCTCATGTTCTGAAGACTAAACCTTGAGACTCAAGGTAACAATATTCAGAATCAGAAAAGTCAAAGAGTTGTTAGAAGTGATAAAAAATGTCCTATGTCCGTGGTGGCGAACCTATGGCACGCGTGCCACAGGTGGCACGCGGAGCCATAGCGGAGGGCACGCGAGCGTTGCCCACCGGCAAACTGGAAGTGCGGAAAAACGCACTTCTGGTTTGCCGGTGAGCTGTTTTTTGCACTCCGGAGGGTTCAGGGAAGCTCCCTGAAGCCCTGGAATGCAAAAAACTACAAAACGGACAAAACGGAAGTGCGGAAAAACGCACTTCCGGTTTGCCGGTGAGCTGTTTTTTGCACTCCGGAGGGTTCAGGGAAGCTCCCTGAAGCCCCGGAATGCAAAAAACAACAAAACAGACAAACCGGAAGTGCATTTTTCCAAACTTCCGGTTTGCCCATTTCGTCGTTTTTTACCGTCCCAGGCTCCGGTAAGGCCTTTGCGCGGGGGTGTGTGTGTGTGCGCATGCGCAGGGGAAAGCATTGGGGGGTGTTGTGCGCATGCGTGGGGGGGAGGGAATGGGTGTGGGCATGCGAGCACGCGCTAGCACGCGCACCCCCCCCTTTTTGGCACACGAACCTAAAAAGGTTCGCCATCACTGTCCTATGTTGTTGTCAATCATTAGAATAAGATTTGCTTTAACTGAAACTCATCAGACCAAATTGTGGAACCTTTTTCTCCCCCTGCTGGGCTTCTCAACACAATTTTAGACCCTCTCCCCCATTTTGACAAACTCTCTTTATATTGGAAAGAGCTGAGAGCCAATATGGTGTAGTGCTGTACTGATTAAATTTTCAGGATATACCATATTTTTCGGAGTATAAGACGCACCTTTCCCCCCCTAAAAAGAGGCTGAAAATTTGGGTGTGTCTTATACTCCGAATGTAGCTTTTTCGAAGCTTTTTTTCAGCCCTAATGAGGTGCTAAGAGTGAAG
This sequence comes from Diadophis punctatus similis, assembly GCA_023053685.1. Taxonomy (NCBI): domain Eukaryota; kingdom Metazoa; phylum Chordata; class Lepidosauria; order Squamata; family Dipsadidae; genus Diadophis; species Diadophis punctatus. Next base: position 253,514,149 of record JALIGW010000001.1, on the reverse strand, counting down.
CGATCTTCCGTTCTTTGGCTGCTTTTTTCATTGTTTCTATCAGCTGTGCTTTAGAAGCTGTTTTTTATCCTGCTCAAAACCAGCAAACTAATGTGCTGAAGCTGACCAGACTAAGGACGGAGCCAGATGAATACCTGGTAGGCAGAATTTTTTTCCCTATTTTCCTCCACAAAAACTAAGGTGCATCTTATAATCCGGTGCATCTTATACTCTGAAAAATATGGTAGTTCATCCTCAGCCCAGGAAGTTCATCAAGTGCTTTTGGGGCAGATGTTGCCTCTTCATCCTAACCTAATTTACAGGTTGGTAGAATTGGGAAAAAAATTGGAAAAAGGGGTTGTCACCTTTGCTGCTTTGAGGTTTAGAATGAAAAATATAAAATAAATAAAATAAAATGGTCTAGAATTGAGAATTGATCAAAATGATGAGAGCCTGGTGTAGTGATTAGTGCATCAGGGTAGAAACTGGGAGGCTGTACTAGTTCCACTTTGCACACAAATCTAGTTGGTAACCTTGGGCCAGTCACTCTCTCTCAGCACTAGGGAGAAAGACAATGGCAAACCACTTTTGAAAAACCTTGCCAAGAAAATGGCAAGCAGTCACCAGGAATCAAAAATTGACTTGCAGGCACACGGTATTTAAAAAAAAAACTATCTGCATTTGACTTAGCACACTGCCTTCTAGCCAATCAGGACTGAGTCAAAAGACTCAGTCCTGATTGGCTAGAAGGCAGTGTTAAACCCAATACTTGGTGGCTAGCTCCATCCTACGAGAATGGACATCTCAGGTAAGTACAACGTCTCAGTTTCTTTCAAAATCCTGTGCTTTTAAAATCAGAGGTTATATACCATCAACTGCTTTACATAGCACTGATATACCATCAACTGCTTTACATAGCACTGTAACAGAGTGAACGATGGCTATTATATTGGCAATTGTCCACACAATTATGATACATATCATTAAGTGTTGTACCTTATGATTCTTGATGAATGTATCTTTTCTTTTATGTATGTACACTGAGAGCATATGCACCAAAGACAAATTCCTTGTATGTCCAATCACACATGGCCAATAAAAAAATTCTATTCTATTCTATTCTATTCTATTCTATTCTATTCTATTCTATTCTATTCTATTCTATTCTATTCTATTCTATTCTATTCTATTCTATTCTATAAGGGCCTAGCAATGTTTAACATACAAGGGGCTTTTCAAAGGATTTAGAACATTTTATTCTTTAAGGAATGAATGCTTTGTATCATGATCCTGGAAAAAGATGTCTTTGGTTGAAGTTCAAACCTGTGTGTATGTCAGAGCAGAATGCAGGCCTCTTGGGTTCCACTAGATGACCAGCAGGAGCCAGGAATACATGAAGACTGCATGATAGATTGCACATCAGCTATGTCTGGAGGAAGTCCTATACCACACAGAGTTAAAAGGTGGAAGATCTTTATTTCTAGGCAGAGGTGGGTTCCTACCGGTTCTAACCGGTTCTTTAGAACCTTTAGTAAAGTGGCGACGATGTTGCTATATTTTGCTATATTTTTATAAAGGTTGAATTACAGGCCAATTAGATGTTAAATCAGTCTTGCTTTTATTCTCCAAAGAATGATTTCTGGAAGTGGCAAAGTGGAGCACCAAGTATGTTGTACAAAAAAGGCAAGTGGAAAGAACAAGAACAGTTGTTGTGCAGAAATACAATGCAATATTTTGTATGCTATATCTGCTCCCAACATTGAACTTAATATTCTGTATGCGAAATAAACAACTAATGTTTATAGGCTTGATGTCTATTTTTATTTTATTAAAAAACATGAAAACAATCAGATCCGTTACAATATGAGATTTCTGATAATCCCATTTTAATTCAACTACTTCTTTAACTTGCCTGATTTAAAATAAGTTTGTATAAATTTGTGTATCAGTACTGCTTGACCAAATTGTAGAATTTCAACAGTCTGTTCAGTAATAAGGATCCATGAGCATTTTGTTTGAAAGATATTTTCCATATAAAAATTAAATTTTAGGTATGATGAAAAGAACATTGAAGGAAGCAGAACTGAATGTGTAGCTCTTAAATTCTGGATTTGATTTCCCTGTGTGTTCAACCAAGTTCCTGTCAAATTCTTTATCTATAACAGTTATATGGCAGGCTGATAGAAATACTTGTGGGAATAGAGGCATTTACTGAATTTGATCAGAAGAAATGTTTTTTTAAAAAATTTATCAGAATTGGCAAATTTCTTCACATAAACTTCTTAAGAATTTGAAAAATCAAATCTAAAAGAAAGATTTGATGGCAGTTTCATCTATCCTTACTCATACAATATTTTGAAAGGACTGGTAGCATCAGTAGTATCCCCAGTGCTAAGTAATGTACATTGTAAGATTAGTAGGGCGTGCCTCTGTTTACTCTTGCATCATAAGAAATACTAGATTATAGTAAAATCAGAACTGTGTGAATTTTGGTATGTCACATTACACAGTAATCCTGTAATCCGCTAATGATAGGGTGGTTGGCCTGCTGGTGTTGCTCAAAATTGTGAAGTACTCTATTTATGTGCTTTTAAAAAAACATTATCCCATAATTTTTCTTGCATAGATTTGCCTATCCAGATTTAAAACCTAGGATAAAATAGAGAAGTGGTTTAGAAAGTTGTGTTATTTTGGCATCTATACAAATGCCATTATACTTGCTTCCTAGTAAGACATATGTTAGCAGTAATTCTATTAGCATGCATACAATGCCATTATTTCAGTACTGTATTGGATTAAGAATAAGCCAATTCACTGCTGAGTTTAATGCTCAGTGAATTTAGCAACATCTGATTCACATGGTTAATTCAAATATAGTAGATGTGCAGATGGTTTAATTAGATACCCAGGAGCAGGCAATATTATGACGGACAGTGCTCAGCCCTGAGGTCTTAAATTCAAATTATAACAGGGGCCATGGGAGGTTTTGTTCATTAGTCTGAGGGTTGCAACCCTGAAACATATACATATATATATATATATATATATATATATATATATATATATATATATATATATATATATATATATATATATATATATATATATATATATATATATATATATATATATATATATATATATATCAACCCTGAAACATATAGATAGATAGATAGATAGATAGAGAAAGAGAGAGAGAGACAGAGACAGAGACAGAGACAGAGACAGAGACAGAGAGAGAGAGAATATTAAGTAAAAAGGGAAGAGAATTGTGATATGCTACTTTATTGCAAAATAAAAGTACAGGTAATCTTTTACAACAGTTCATTTATTGACCATTCAAAGTTACAATGGCACTTAAAAATGTGACTTATGCCCGTTTTTCACATTTATGATCGTTGCAGCACCTCCATGGTCACATGATCAAAATTTGGATGCTTGACAACTGACTCCTATTTGTGACGGTTGCAGTGTCTCGGAGTCATGTGATTCCCCTTTTGCGATCTTTTGACAAACAAAGTCAATGGGGAAGTCAGATTCATTTAACTTTGTTACTGACTTAACCATTGCAATGTTTCACTTAACAACAGTGGCAAGAAAGGTCGTAAAATGGAGCAAAACTCACAACAGCTGTTTCGCTTAGCAACAGAAATGTTGGGCTCAATTGTGGTTGTAAGTCAAGGACTACCTGTACTTTCTTGGCTTTCTACTTTGGCCACAACAAAGGATCTGGGTTAGTATTGCCATTGGAGCAGAGGTGGATTCCTATCGGTTCTAACCGGTTCTTTAGAACTGTTAGTAGTTCGGCAGTGACATCACAGAGCCAGTTCTGTCGGTGTCTCCATGGGTGCCGCCATCTTGGATTTAGCTTCTGTGCATGCGCAGAAGCTAATTTTTGCTTCTGCACATGCACAGCTATTTTTTGATTGCTGCTGGCGCGCGGGCGTGCATGGCACAACCCTGAGCAAACTGGCAGCAAAAAGGATCCAGAACCCACCCGTGCATTTGAGTTTGGCCCGTGATGGAGCACCCTTGTGTGGAGAGCACTGTTCCCTCTAAGCTGCGTGGCTGCGCAGGCACGCACATAACGAGAGAACGGCGCGTGGAAGTTTCTAACTTACATGCGGCATTTTCTAATGGCAGAGGCCGCGCCCCTGCGCGGCTGTGCACATGAAAAGAGAACGCCGCGTGGCAGTTTCTAACTGCCGCACGCCATTTTCTGATGTTACAGGGAGCGTTGGTGGAGAGCTGCTAAGAGGACCAAAAGCTATTTGCTGCACTATCTCTGTATTAGAGGTCTTGAGACACTGCAATGCAAAAGGGCTGAAATCCCAGGCAGAGGCACCTTCCCCCTTCCCCTTTCTCTGCAATAGGCTTGCAGATCATGCCCACCTCCCCCAATACTTGACCTCTCCTCCACCTGAAGGATGCAGAGAGAGGGACAAAGGAGCAAGGTCATCGCCACTGTGACATCTTCTCGCTGCAGCTTTGTATGAGAAGCAAAGGCAGGTCAAGGGGCTGCTGCATCCCTAGCCAGCCCCCACATTAAAGAAAATAGGATAAAAGGCAAAAACAAAGAGCACAATAATTAATTTTACTTGAATGAGCAAGTCAAAGTGCCCGGGATGGCTGTACGTGGCCTCTGACAGCACTTTGTGGCCCATCCAGGACATCTTTTGATTGCATGGCTGAAATTTCTTTCTGGTTTCCAGAGATACCTTTTTGCTGCCTTTGGCTACTTAAAGCTTGTATAAAGAATTGATTTTGATGATCATTGTGGTGCAAAAAAAAGATATTTGAGCCTGAATGAAAATATTGGCAATTACCAACGTTGGTGCGCTATTATTATTTTTATGTAAAATATAGTGCTATATTATATTAAGTAAATTAAAAGGAGCCTGTTTAAATTTTTTAACATTGTCCCCACTCCTCTTTCCTGTGGTTGGATCATGATCTTTAAGAATCCCCTACTTTCTAAGCACATGCATATATAGTAATTTAAATATCTGTTGTTTTTAGTTAGTGGTGCTTATCTGAAGTTATTATTGCAATGCATGATTTATAACTCCCAATACCATGTAAAAGACCTTTTCAGAAAATTAATTCTAGCAAGTGACATGCCGGGGCTACCCAGAGTGCTAACTTACATCCTCCCTTTCAAAGTCTTGTCTTTCAACCTTTCTTCATTGCTCAAAAGGTCAAAGCCGCCTTAAGGCAAACAACCTCTTCTGAATTAAGATAGATTGACTTTCTTAGCAGAAAGCTAACACTTGAGGCACAGCCAAGACTCAGCAATGGGCTTCTTGTGGGAGAAGATGCTAAACTGGCAATTTTAGGGAATTGGGCTGGCACCATCTACAAAGCAGAAGCAATTTCCCTCAGTTGCTGCAGGTAGCAGACTCAGGCAGAAAATCATGGTAGGATGGAAAAAGACCCCAAAACACACTGAAATAGTAGAACGGCTTCAGTTAAAGAAATTGAGAGAACAGCCTTGCCAGTGCTACTAATGAAGCAATGTTAAAGGAAACTGACTTGTTCCTGGTCTCTTCATATTTACATTCTATTTTCAAAATCTGAATATTTTTCTCACTGAAGAGTAATTAGACAGTTTTTACTGTGTGTGGTATTTGCATTGATTTTCCTTTACTGAGGCACAATTCCTCTGTTGCTACATAATTTTAGGTCATTGTCATTAAGAACATTTGGATGCTTGGGAAAATGAATAAGGAAACCAGTCTTTATTATCTTACCTTCTCCAGGATTTTTAGGAATTTTTTTGCTTTTAGTGCCATTTATTTAGATTCATGGACATCCAGGGACTAGTTTTCTCTTTGCTCACAACACATGATGATGATGATGTTCGTCCATTGTATTCGAAGAGGATCTTGACATCTATCAATTGGGGGGGATGTCAAGACTTGCACGTGAATTGGATTAAAGTGAGGGAGAGGTGCGCATAGTCAGCCTCACTCTCTCTTCCCAGATTTCATCTTGCTCCAAATAGCAGGACAAGAGTCAAGACAGTTGGAGATGGGCTGGGCGCAGTGGTTGACCAGGGCGTCTTTCGTGTCTAGCTGTGCTCTTAGCGTACCACATCACTTGCAGAGACTGCCTTCATGACCGTTGTCCTATTCTAGTAGGTTTCATCCGCTCAGTCTGCCAGAATCTGTCTTCACATGCTCAGGATAGACAAGTCCCTATCTCACCGAAAGTCAATGACCCAACGGCTACTCTCAACCTGGTTTGGCCAGCCATAACACATAATGCCATACAATATGACTAGGGAGAAAGAAGGTCAGGCAGTCTTGGTGTAAGCCAGTGTTTCTCAAATAGTGGGGTGTGACCCCAGGGGGGTATGGAGCGATGCCAGGGGGCGCGTGTGACCCCGGGGAACATTCATGGTCCCTCTCGATGGATTCCCCTGGACGGGGAGTGTTTTCCCAGTTGTACGCTGCTCCGAACCCGAAAGAGAAGGCGGCCAGGCAGGGCGGAGCGGCTGTGTGGGTTCTTGTTGTTCTCGGCAGGTGCCGCAGTAGCCATGAACGGCGTGGTGAACCTGCTGCTGGACAAGGAGGAGCATCCTCTGCAGCTGGACGAAAGCTTTGAACGGCACCCTAAAGCCTCCTTCCACACCATTCGCTGTGAGTGCCCGGCAGAGGAGGCGCTTATGGGCCAGGCCGGCGACCCCAAAACATCGGCTTGATTAAGCTGGCCTGGCCCCGTGTCAAAAGAGGGCCCTAACCACGGTAGCCTATGCCTGCCTAACCGAAAACAGGCTCCACTGAGTTCAGTGTGACTTACTCCCAGGTAAGTAGGTAGAGCAGCCTTCCCCAGCCAATAGTTTGCTTGCAGCTTATAATAAGTAAAATAATAAATATTAACACTAAAATTCCATTGGGGCCCAGATCGGAGAGTTGGGGGCACGCGAAATGTTTACTTCTTCCTGGAGGGGGCAACAGAAAATAATTGAGAAGCACTGGTGTAAGCTAAAAGCTTTCCAGCCAGTGAAGAGGGACAAGGGAGTTGCTGCAAATGCATAATAGGTGTTCCCAAAAAAACTAATTATAGGAAATGAAAATACAAATAAGGAGGAATGGAGTTTCTGTTGCTTTTACAATGCACAGAGAGTTTTGAGGCTATATAGCAACCTGGGCTATCTGGATCATAACTGGGATGGGGGGAGGGTATTGTTTTTTTTATTTTTTTGTACTGTGTTTTTACTGCTTGTAAGCCATCTAGAGTCGCTGTGAGTGAGTAGACATCCATATAAATGTTCATAAATAAATAAACAAAATTTATATGCTGTCCATCTCACTATCCAAAGTGACTGCGCAGCTCACAATACAGTAAAAATATAAACATAAAAATGTTAACGAGAATTAGATAAAACTAATTTTATCGCACGAACATAATGCCCCACTGAGGCCCCACGCCCACAGTACAAAGGCAGAGCCAGGTTTTAAGTCCTTCTCGAAGACCAAAATGGTGGGCAGGCAGATCTCACACTTCTGGAAGCAAAATTTCCAAAGAGCCATGGCAGAACAGACTCTTCTAGACCCCGTCAGCTGAAATTCTTTGACTGACAGGGTCTGCGACATACCTTTTCCACCAGAGCGAGTGGGTCTTAGTGCCCGAATCATACTGCACATACTCTGTTAAATTGGTACTTGTGCCAAAGTAGCGACATTCACTGGCTTGGCAAACCACCCCAAAATGGAGGCTGGGCCTGATGAAGGGTGGCAATGGTAAGCTGGCCTTGTGCAGCCTCATAGGGGACATGAAAGAAATTATGGAGATGTTTGTTTAGTACAGTCCTCGAAGTTTCCATCTGAGTTTTGCTCTTTAATACTGAAAGTTTGATCCTGGATCAAAGGATCCAGTAAAATGTGACTTTCAGTTTTGCTTGTTCATTTTCATCTAATACTTGGGGCCGGTCTTTTTTCTCTCAGCCCTAGGAAGCGATCCATGGCAAACCACTTCCAAAAAGCTTGCCAAGAAAAATGCAGGGGCTTGTCCACGGAGTTGCCAGGAGTCAAGACTCACTCAAAGGCAGAATGGATTGGGGTTTGTTCTGGATTGCAGTGAATAAGATTGTTTCCCCTGCCTTCTAGTTAGAAACAGTAATGCTTAAGGCAGGCAACTGGGCTTTTCTTTTCTTTTTTTAAATGGAATTCATTGTTCTGTAGTTATACAACTGCAACCTCCATGAACAAATATACTGGAGTTAATTCCCCCCCCCCTAAGCAGAACAGCTGTCAGTACTCAGCATTTGGAAGGGTGTAATCAATGTAAATGTCCTTCTTGGGTTTTTAATTTTTTTTTATTTTCCAGAGTAGTCGTGGAGAAAAGGGGAGGGAATAGAGCTTGTCTTTGCTGCTTTAAAGATAGAGGTCTGGAAATACATCACATGTTAGTGTAACTTCATGATTTATGATACTTGAACAAGACAACATTAAACTTGTTTAAAATTTTTCATACATTTCCTTGGTTGTTTTCTTTTCTTCTGGACATAGGAGAACTAAAGTTTCCAATTCATTTGCTGACTTCCTACAGGGATATTGAGAACTCCTACTTTCACAGTGCTTCCTGATTTTAGTTTAAAATCTCCTGTTCGAATGTAATCTGTAAATCCAGAAATGTTGAGAGTTGTCAGGGAAAAGCTAAAGAACAGGGACTTCTTGGCTGCAAATGATTGTGGAGTTTTGTGCAAGCAATTGCAAAGCCACTAGGCTTAGCCAAAACTGTAATTAATAATTCTCTTATTGGAGAGGGGGGGGCTAATGGCACGCTAGGGAAGGAATTTTAGGGAGGGCTTTTTTTTCCACCAGCAAGACTCTCAGTGAGGCTTCTCTCCTATTATTTATTTTGAGAGTAATTTAAAGTAATGGGACTTGTTTCTGAATAAAAATAAATAGAAGGGGCTACCTGCTTTATGTAAAATGATATTACCAGATAGTCCTCATTTGGACAATAATTTGGACCAGCAACTCATTGATTATGTTTATAATTTTACACAGAACAATGCATACCAAAAGACTGTAATGGCAAACAGATGATTAAGAGAGAGGAGACATTGCAAAGACAGATGTGGGCATTTGTCACAAAGTCACTTTCTTAGCACAGTTATAACTGCAGATGGTTGCTGTTTGAGGTAGTCGCTAAGCAAGGACTACTAGTAAACTAATATCATTGCTGTTTAGTGATGCTTCTAGAGATGAGACTTGAGAGGAATACTTCAAAACACATCTTAAAAAAAATAAAATTAATGGTCATTTTTAAAATTACTATTTACATTTACATTTAATCATAGACGTTTATCTTGTAAACAAACTGAACTCCTGGAATAATAAAAAATCTCTGCCTTTGTATATTCTTGCAACAACAACAACAAAAAAGGTTTGTGGCAAAATACAATGTTTTAACAACTGTTTTATTACTTTGATAAACCTGAAAATCTTTTGGGTGTAGTTTGTCACAGATCCTGCCCTCTCTAAAGTATGTCTTTAGTAAAGAACAAAATAGAAGAACTATTTTCTTTGTACATAATTCTGTGCAATATTTCTTTAGGATTACTGCAGATAGAACTGCAGTTGATTTCTTAAAATATTATTTCAGTTTGAAGCAAGGGGAACACTTTTATTCACCGCTTGATAGATCTATTAATGTTTTAGATCCAAAATTGTAGCTATAAACATTTCTGTGTGAAGTTCCTCTCAATATAATTAGAAAGCATTCCAGACCCAAGACCATATCTCTATGACGGACACCTCTGGCTGAATAAAACTGGTGATTCAGAGGATCTGTCCAGTTCAAGAAATTACATGTCATTTGGCGTAAACATGAGAAGCAAGATTGGGCCAAATCACGTTTGCTTGGTGAGCTCATATTTGTCCCGTGGCTGGAAACATGCCTCATATTTTCCATTTTAAATGCAATGTATCTCTGTCCATTATTTGTGTGTAAGCACAAATATAAGCATATTGGGGGCAATACTATAGCTACATTGCTAAACCAAAAGTCTACTGGGAAATTTGAATTTAATCAACCACTACCTAACAAGTGAAACTTTTGGAGTAGGCCGTTGGCTCCGTTTAAATTAAACTTTGGGATATTTTTTGTTGTCCTTTTGATGTACTTTTCATAAATAACAGTGAATTACCTAGATGCTTCTTTTACAGAAAACAGGAAGATCCTTCATTTAATAGCCCACATATTCACCCACTAATATAGAAATATAATGCAGCTCTTACTTGAGTCATTGCCAGAAAGTTTAAGTCGCTTTGGCAAGATGGGCAGCATATAAATTTGGTAAATAAATAAACATTTAGTTAGTCCCAGTTATTTATACAATTCAACCAGAATTAAATGTTCAGGATAATGCATTTGTTTGTCTTTACATTGGAAATATGATTTAGTTGTGCTCTGCAAAATAGCAGCTTATCTGATCCAACAGTGAAATTCAAGAACCAGCACAAAGTATCTCACGTCATTGCAACTGACTATCCCATGATCTGATGCTTCAGATTAATACCACAACAGATCAGACTGAAGAAAGAAACACACACTATAATCCTATCTGTGCCTATTCAAAAGTCACATCCATTGAATTCCATGGTGAGACTCAACTTAGAAAAAAAGAGAGAATAAATTTACAGGAGTGCATCAGATCCATATATATTTAGAAAGGCGGGATAAAAATCTAATAAATAAAGTCTGAATCTATTCAGTGGGATTCACTGAGGAAGGTGTCTATTGAGCTTCAAGGTAAGGAGTAAATCACTCGGGAGTGAAATGGATAAGCAGCTACATAAATTTAAATAGCTAGCATAGAATTGCACTGCACTTTTTTAAAAAGATAGTCACAGGGTGAATCAAATGGAGCAATGGCATCCAGGACAGATTTTAGACAATTTCCCAAACCGGCTTCCTGATATGAACTTGATAATTATTACCTTTAATCTGAATGAGTATATATTAGTTTGTTCTGGACAGAACACGATGACTTTAAATCCCTCGACATTTCTTGACCTAGAAAGGACTTAAGGCAGCTGCTCTATTTGCCAAAAATTCCACTCAGGGGAAAGAAGAATACAGGTAGTCCTCAACCTACTACTGCAATTGAGGCCAAAATTTTCGTTGCTAAGCAAGACAGTTATTAAGTGAGTTTTGCCCCATTTTAGGACCTTTCTTGCCACAGTTGTTAAGTGAAATCACTGCAGCTGTTAAGTTAGTGTCACAGTTGTTAAGTGAATCTGGCTTCTCCATTGACTTTGCTTCTCAGGTGGTCGTAAAAGGTGATCACATGACCTGGAACACTGCAACCATCATAAACATGAGCCAATTGCCAGCTGTCTGGATTTTGATCATGTGACCATGGGGATACAGCAATGTTATAAGTGTGAAAAACGGTGTCAAGTCCCTTTATTTTAGCTCCATTGTAACTCCAAACGATCACTAAACTAATGGTTGTAAGTCAAGGATTACCTATGGAAGATGCTTTTTTAGCAAATGACCATTTCTGAATCTGTTCTTCCATTAACATCTTCCAGTATGAGGGGAATCTTTAGTAATCTTGTCAGTTTAGGCTAGGTTTTCTTTTTCTGTTTTTAGCATATATTATTCTTTTCTATTGTATGATTTATTATATAGTAGCTATATGGTCTACCTTTGTGCAATTGTAAGACTTTTGGTTTAATTCATATGTTTTGTTTACTGTTGTGATCTGTTGAGAGTCTTCTACAATTGCAACAGAATATGCATTAGAGAGAGAGAGAGAGAGAGAGAGAGGGAGAGAGAGAGAGAGAGAGAGAGAGAGGCACGCACACAAACACACACACACACACACACACACACACACAGAAATCTGGTCAATTCTTACATTATTAATATATCTTCTTTTCCAGGAAATTTAATTGTAAAGCTTTTAAAACACAGCAAAATATATAAATAAAAGAGGTCTGAGGGGTGACAAAAATAAAAGGAGTTACATAATCTAGTTTTTCTGTTCCCTGCTTTTTCTGCAAGCATCAGCATGAAACTATTTGGTAGCTTATCGTTAATATGATCCATATTATACAGAAAGGAATCCAACCACCCTAGTTTTATTGAGTCAAATGCTTCCAGAGGAATTCCAGTACATTAGTGGAGCAAGCATATTTTTCACAGGAATTAAAAAGAGTGCCATAGTGGCACTCATTCCAATGATTGCTAATAAAATTATTCGTAAGGAGTGAATAAATTTACATAGTAAGCAAGGCTATGCCTTTCTTCATAAAAAGCCAGCAAGGTGAAAAAGTTTGAGAAGTGTCGTTTCAAATACCATATGGTTATGTCTTCAGAATGTGGGATTAAAATTGAATTGTGAAATGGTGCCTTAATTCAGATTTTGAAGAGTGATGCTAATACCCCAGTTTTTTAAGCCAATCTGCTACTCTCAAATATATGCATGGAGGGGTTAAATACTGTATTTTTCGGAGTATAAGACGCACCTTTTTCCTCCCTAAAAGAGGCTGAAAATTTGGGTGTGTCTTATACTTCGAATGTAGCTTTTTCAAAGCTTTTTTTTCCAGCCCTAAAGAGGTGCTAACAATCTTCCCGGCTTCCTATTCCCTCTGAAGAAGGTTTTTTCCAGCCCTAAGTCTTTGCAGGCTTCTTTTCATTCCTACTCCCTCTGAAAAAGCGGTGCTTTTCAACCCTAACACGCTGCTAACGATCTTCCTGGCTTGCTGCACTTATTTTTATTCCTACTCCCTCCGAAGCAGTTTTTCCTGCCCTAAGTCTTTGCAGGCTTGCTTTCATTCCTACTCCCTCTGAAAAAGGCTTTTTCAGCCCTAACCAGAGGATAAAATAATGTGCTGAAACTGAACAGACTAAGGACGCTAGCCAGATGAATACCTGGTAGGTAGATTCCCCCCCCATTTTCCTCCCCCAAAACTAAGTTGTGTCTTATACTCCGGTGCGTCTTATAGTCCGAAAAATACGGTAGGTATAATGCAGAATGATGATTTAAATGTATGTTCATTCTGCTTTGCATTTAAGCATTATTTCCTAAACAACAATGAAATGCAACCAGAAATGAAATATAAATATTATATCCTCACCACCATCACTACCCACCCAAGCTCTCCATGGCTTTCTGAAGTAGCTTGAAATTCGACCGAGTAATCATTTTCCTGTCAAAGAGAAAACTCATGCCTTATTAGGTTCCCTCAATCAACACAGATCTCTCAACTACAGATATGCTTTATTTTGAATGGAAGTGGCTCTCCTAGTATAGGCAAAAACATTTGTGAGAAGTAAGATCAAGGCCTAAGATAAGCCTAGAATTCCCACAATTTGCCTGCTTCCCACCCAGGTGTTCATAGGTAGCTTGCTGAATACACAAAACACAATCTACCACAGGAAACTCATACAGTCTATCTCTGAAATCTGTACATTGCTTAGTTGCCATGGCAGAAAACTGCACGTTTGATCTCACATACCTTTCCTAATTCTCCCAGCTGAATTCCTGTACATAGAATGAGTTGTTCCTTGCAAGATTTCTATGCATGCCTTCATTTAAGGCGGTGTCAGTTTTTCCCTAGCTGGGCAGGCATACACTAAAACATGTCAGGCTTTGCTTGTTTTGGCTATTGAAAAGTCTCTGGCTTGCAAGCTGGTCTTGGCCTCGTAATTATTTTTGCCTTCTGTAAAACTTACTTGGCTATATGTAACACAGGAATAGGAATCCTTTGTATTAAAGCAATAGATGCAAAACTCCCAACTTCTTCAGTGCATTTACACATAACACTGTGCCAGTGATATAAAATATGATTCCTTGCTGCTCTTCGGTTTACTTTCAATTGACTCAGCTGGAAAAATAAAAAATAAAACTCATTTCTATGTTAGGATCGATTTATTAATTAAGAATACATGAACGTCTGAAAGACTGTTCACATTAGCGTCAAAGATTGCATAGAATGCAGCTGCAAGTTAAAAAATAGTAGCTTTTTTTAAAAAAAAAAATTGCCCTTGACATCAGGATAGAGAAGTTACCTCATGCTCAATTGTTCACCTTAAAAGGCTCCTTAAAAGTGATGCCTTTGGATGAGATATCATAGGCACAATAGAAGATGATGGACTTTCCCCTGAAATTCCCACGTAATGTCTTTTGAGACAAAATCCTGATTTACATTCACCGGTAGATTTATGAATTCAGAGATGGCATTGATTAACCAAGAAAAGATTCAATGCTAGTATTTTTCTTAAAAGAAACGAAGAATCATACAGATAATGTAGATGAATTCAGACTGGATGAACTATGAATGGTATTACACATAGCTGCTAAATGAAACCCCAGTAGAAGTCATGGACCAATCATTAGGTGAAGCAACACTAAGGGTGTTAATCTGCTTGTGGAAACAGAAGATGCTGAACTGGATGAATTCTTTGTATTCTATGGGTCCTTGTTATATTACTTTCTTACGATCAGGACTTTCAAACATGTTTATGTGTTTGTCTGTTTCTACCTTCAAGTTAGCCCAAATGATGCCTTACATTGCAACAGTTTTTGAAATAAGGTACCTAAAATCTGCTAACTTAAAGAATGTGTAAAAAAAAAAATCCAGGACAGATTTACTCCAGTGGAACTGATCAATTTTACTTGCTAAATTATGGTTGTTGCAGCATCCCCACAGACCCATGATTGTAATTTCTGACATTTCCTACCAGCTTCCTAACAAACAAAGTCAATGGGGAAGATGGCAGGAAGTCAGAAATCTTGATCATGGGACCACGGGAGCTATATTTCTTTTGCTAGACACTTTTTTTCTTTAATAAACTGATGTTTTCTTCTTTAATTTTCAAAGCAAAGTGATAGCAATACCATTCAGAAAAATTTAATGTTCATTCTGGACATATCAGACTGCAATACGTTTTTCTCAAAGGATGATCCAGTGGTCACAGAGTTGTCCAGTTATACATAAAACTGACAAAACGTATGAGCAACCAAGATGTTTACCTGGTATATCGATTGCAGGACACAGAAAACATTTTGAGATGTTTCAAAATACACAGGCACACAAATAAAGCATCCCCCTTTGTGTAGTTAAAGTCAGCACATATTTTGTGAGGCTCATTCAGTTACTTTGGAAGTTGATTCCATCTGCACAACTACTTTGATGCTGGGGAAAATAGGCTTTTAGAGTGTATTCAAAGCTATCAAGAACGATAAAATGAAAAACACAAGACACAGGCCTCATGAGCTTCCAAGCAGGAACATCTGCATTCAATTTTCAAGGCTTATAGAGCTCTTTATTATCTGTGCCATTTTTTTCATTATCACAGTTATCATCATCATTACTACCAGTAGTAGTATTGTCCCTTAATAATCTCATTTGCAATCCAGTCTTAGGGATCTTTTTACAGAAGTTTAAAAATTTCATGGTAACTAGTGCCTAAGTTACTTTAGATAATTATAGACTCTGATTTAACTATCTTATTGGATGATGGAGGCTTCAAAGTGTAATAATACTTAATTTACTTCAAAATGCAGTAAGGCAACCTTGATTTCATTTAGCTGCTTTCCTAGTAAGGAAGTAAGATCCTTGACATCTGCTCCCAAAACTTGTTTTGTTTGCATCACATCACGGATTGTAATTCTTCATGGTTTTCTGTTTTAAAATGATAGTGTTAAACTATGCTGGTTTGTTAATTCAGTGTAACATTTAAGGAAACTGTTTATATAGATGCCTTAAGAGAAATGGCATTAACCCTGTTTAAGAAGTCATTATAATGCAAGCAATCCAATAAGCTGCTTAAGTGCAGCTGAAAGAACAAAACATAGGTGAAATCCTGGATTTGTCTGAGCACAAATATCTACTGCACAACTTTAAAAGCTGGTAATGATAACTTTATGCACATGGGATTAGGCATTAACTCCCCTTCCTTCTCAGCTAAAGTAATTGTAAGACTGAGCTGGGTATATTTATATAGCGAAATTCAGGAACCTGGTCCTGAATGGCTTTAATCATAGCCCATACAATGTGGTAAATTAGGAGTTCTTTTTTATGTCTCTGTTTTGATTTAAACATTAGAACATGTTAGAAATTGAGGTTTTGAAAGGCATTTGTCATTAGCATAGTAACATTAACACATGGATGTCCCACGGGAGACACATTCATGTACTCCAGCTAATATTTCAAACCCAATTAAAGCCACATCACGCAGTACACAATTTCCATTGGAAAGCACCTCTGCGCAGGAATTAACATGCAATCTATATGTAAGTCATCTGATTTACTGGCCCCTGCACAAATATTTTATTCACTGCTAGAACTCGCAATATAATCATTGGAATTTATAGTCAACAGTAACTTAAGAGAACAGACACACAGAGCCAACTCCATAGATACAAACAATTACTTTTTCTGCTTCCTTGAAGGGTTTTTGTAAATTTATGTAAATTTCCTTATCTGCAGAATGATTTTAAGTCTACATCTATTCAGGAAGCAAATCCAGCATCATTAAAATATAACCAAACTGAATACAACTAAAATGCATATTTAATTGCAGTCTATCAGTCCATCCTACAATTATTTATAACCAACCCCAGTGATAGCATACACAATAAACATATTTTTATTTTTGCTTTTATGTCAATAACTGTTATGATTACCCTTGAATTCTGAAGAAATGAACAAAAGGACCCCCACAAAATGGAAGACATATGACATTTGGGAAACAAAGTGTCCTTCCTGTGTTCAGTAAGAATTATTCCAAAATAAGTATATAGAATTGGAGCTTTAATTACAAATCAGCTTTAGCTGCTTTATAAGGTCCATAATGATTTTCTTCGCGATGTCATCTCTGTGTAACCAAAAGTCATATTTCAAAGGAGCCTGGTAATATCAGTGGAATATATATATGTGCCATATGTTTGTTTGGTGAAGAAAGGAACAGCAAGTAAATATCTGCCTTTCTTGGTGGCCAACTATGCATGCCAGTTCCGAAAGCCAGTGGTGAAATCCAATTTTTTTACTACTGGTTCTGTGGGCATGGCTTGGCTTGGTGGGCGTGGCTTGGTGGGCATGGCAGGGGAAGGATACTGCAAAATCTCCATTCCCACCCCACTCCTGGGGGAAGGATATTGCAAAATCTCCATTCCCACCCTACTCGGGGGCCAGCCAGAGGTGGCATTTGCCGGTTCTCCGAACTATTCAAAATTTCCGCTACCAGCTCTCCAGAACCTATCAGAACCTGCTGGATTTCACCCCTGGTAGAAGTGAAGGTGTTTGCCTCATGGACTATGACAACTCATCTTTAATTGAACTGGGATGGGCATTTTTGCTGATCAATCTGGCTTAAAATGGACAAATGAAGGGAAATGGCTTCTAAACATAACTGGGGACTGAAACTTCATCATCTTTCTCTAAAAACTGATTTTGTTGGAGTACCAACTGGAAATAAGGGGAGAGTCAAGAAACAAGGTTGTTAATAATGTTTTAGACATTATTTTTCTGGACCGTGATATAAATATATGTATTAAGCATAAGACTTTGTATTGATGGAAATCTTATTGCTGGAAACTCAAAATGGTCTAATGAAATCAATGATTCTAAAACCTTTCTTTTCTAATTTCAAAGTATAGAAGCGGTATTTTGTTTGTGTGGCTTTATTTTATTGTAATCAAAATCAACAGCCCAATTGTCTTTGAGCATAAAAGCTGCACTGAATTCAGTTTCTTCTTTTTTTGGCTATTATTATTATTATTATTATTATTATTATTATTATTATTATTATTATTATTATTATTATTATTATTATTATTATTATTATTATTATTATTATTATTATTATTATTATTATTAGATAATGGAAACAATTAGACCTTGGGAAAAAACTGCTGGGCACAATCCCTTGTTTATTTTTTTTAAATTTCTGTTTGTGTGCTTTCTCAATGGAGGTAGTTTTAGACATAATATTTATATCTACAGCCAAACACAAATAATTTGCCTAATGTATTCCTAACTTATGAAGCCACTCAATTCAGCCCTATTTAAACTTTGAAAGACGGGGTGCAATTCTCATGGATTACTTTCCGCACGTAAGTGAGGCTTTCATGGTATTTGATTACAAGTCACCATGTATGAGAGTCATTATCTCAGCCATTTTCATCCAGTTCACCACAGATCCATTCCAACCACAATCTCTGTGTAACCCTTACTTTGACAAACAGTTGCTCAACACAGCAAAGCCATTTCTTTCTGATGGTAAACCAAGGTGGCTTCCTGTATTGGAAGTGATCTCTCCCTCGGTAATGATAGCATATATCTTTTGGTTTGGGTGGCATTCTCGCAATACTCTGACTAATACGTACCAAAACATTACCACTCCACCCTTTTCTGCTTTATTTCCTGTTATATATAATGCAATTACATTAAATTGTTTTATTGTTTTAAAGGATCACTAAAGCTTTCTCGGCATACCATCAGAGTGGGGGGGGGGGGAATCCTGTGTAGATGCATATTGTTTGTTGAATTTTAAATCAATTCAGCATTAGATTTTATGCCCAGTCCAGTGCAAGGTAGCATCTACCCAGGTCCCTGAATGATTTGAAACTTCAGCTGTTAAAGAGCAGTGTAAATATTAATGCAACATCCCTGCAGAGAAACTTAGTGTACTCTACATGAAACAATTAGGCAAAGATAATTTATAATCCTGTATTCAACTAGAGACGAGGGGAAAAGCTGTGTTAGTCTATATGGCAATAAGACATAAAGTCTGGTAGTGCTTTTAAAAGTAACAGGTACACAGGGAGTATCAGGGCATACGTTTTTGTGACCAACAGCTCACTTAATCAGGTGCATAGAATGGCTTTTTATTAGAGGACTTTAATATAGAGAATTTAAAAAGGGAGGTGGGAGAAGGGAGAAGAAAATACAGGTAGATAGTTTATGGGTTTATACAATAGGATCAGGGGTGTCAAACTGGTGGCCCACGGGCCGGATGCATCACGCACAGGCCATGCCCACTCCAGCTCCGCGAAGGGAAAAAACATCATGTGAAGGCAACATGACACCGTGAGTTTGACACCCATGCAGTAGGTGAGATTAAGAGGAAAATCTCATAAGTGAAGATTACCTTATTGGTTAATGTGCAAAGAACCCATTGTCTCTGTAAGGCCTTTTGCAATGCATTGGGATTGTCTAATGAACTATTGTTCAGTTATCTCTCTGTGCAGAAGAATAAATGAACACAAACAGGCCTCAGAAACCCAAACAGTGACAAGACAAGGACACAGCATTTCAATTTCCCAAGACCCTCCATTCCTAACCTCAAAGAAGCAGTTGTGGAATATAAACTTTGTCACGTAGTGAATATTGTCAGTTGTATGTCTATGCAGGGTGATGTACCCTATCTAATATTATGGTACATTCCAATACAGGCAGACCATGTGATACGATGTTCTTTGCGCATGTGTGCATTCCTAAACCACCATTAATTATCTTCTGGCTTACCTGTTGAACTGAACAGTCGTGTTTTCTTAGCAAAGATGTAATTACTCAGGATTTATTGTTTTTGTACCGAAATAAATATTTTTATTAGACTTTTAATCTCGGCTTTATTTCTATCTGTCTGAATTCCAAGTAAAAGATCCAAATCGCCTCTATGAGATATTATTCTCACCCCAACAAACTTTGCCATCACAAAGCAACCACAATACAAGGTGAGACAATCAAGCTACAATAAGTTACGACTTCCCAATCCATTTATACAGCAATGAGTTCTTAGTATATTATGATTTAAGAAGCGACACTCAGTCCCCACTCATGCATGTAAAATCTTTCAGTCTCTGCTATCTCTGAGATAGCAGGCCCTGGAAGTCAGCCCACAGTTACTGTATATATAGACAAGCACCCTGAAAAAAATTATCACAAGCAATGAGAAACAATAAAACAATGATGCTAATGTGGAAGTTGGAGTCTATAAAAACCTCAGATATCTACTTTGCTCCCCCCCGCCCCATTAACAAAATGCCATCATAGTCTCTAATAACTTCACACAAAGTTTAGAGGTGCCTTTACATGCTCGTCCTCTGATGTGATATATGGCATCATCTATCAGGAACGCCCCTCGGATTCTATGTAGGACAAATGGGACAAACTTTAAACAAAAGAATTAAGTTTGACATCAGGACTCAAAACAAGGACACACTAATATCAGAGCACGTTAACTACCCAGGACACTCAATTACAGATTTCAAGGTGGCTGTTTTAGAACAATGAAATTATCCCAGCATTGTAGAGCAAGAGGCAGGATAACTCACATATATCAAAAAGTTTCATGCTATCTCAGAAGGTCTTAACACAATGGGATTTTAACACATTACAATTGCTAATTGAAGAGATACTTGTAATCTGTCTCCTGTGTAACTGCACACAACTACCCTATCTTCTCCTCTGACCTCATCTCCTTTTAAAATCCTGTATCAGTTTAACCACTCCCTAGATCAGTGTTTCCCAACCTTGACAAGTTGAAGATGTCTGGACTTCAACTCCCAGAATTCCCCAGCCAGCATTCGCTGGCTGGGGAATTCTGGGAGTTGAAGTCCAGACATCTTCAACTTGCCAAGGTTGGGAAACACTGCCCTAGATCTTTGGAAGTGAACTACAGCTCACAAAAGCTTATGCCTTTAGATAAATTGAGTTAGTCACAAAAGGTGCTGTTTAATTTGTCTGATTTTTGGCTGCCATAGACAAACAAGACTGGCCTCGTACAATCTATACCTGTTGTGTAAACCCATTAACTTATCACTTTGTTCCCTTACTCCCTTTAATTATTTGTATTTAAAGTCTACTAGACACTTGTGACCTGTTGGGTCATCATTTCAGAAAAATTTCTTACCTAAACAGAGAAACAGAATAACCACAAGCAGACAAAAAAGTCACTGTTGAGTAGGAGCAACTTCCTGTTGGCTTCCCCCTGTAGTGTGTGTCATTGCCTCATTAG
The DNA here is from genome assembly GCA_023053685.1 of Diadophis punctatus similis. Classification (NCBI taxonomy): domain Eukaryota; kingdom Metazoa; phylum Chordata; class Lepidosauria; order Squamata; family Dipsadidae; genus Diadophis; species Diadophis punctatus. Next base: position 253,493,182 of record JALIGW010000001.1, on the reverse strand, counting down.
AAACTGTAAGAGTGTTGGAATTCCTTCCTTCCTTCCTTCCTTCCTTCCTTCCTTCCTTCCTTCCTTCCTTCCTTCCTTCTTTCCTCCCTCCCTCCCTCCCTCCCTCTATTTCCTTCTATTTTCTTCCCTCTTCATTTTCCTTTCTTTCTTTTCCCTTTCCTTCTTTTTCCTTCCTTCTTCTCTTCCCATTTTTCCTTCTTTTTCTTTCCTCTTTCCCTTTTTCCTTTCCTGTCCCATCTTGGATGCTCAAATGCAAAAGGGGAAACATTTCTAGATGCCTCCTTGCCTTGTGATCAAATGCCACTTTTGGTAGTAGTTTGCTTTGCTAGTACTCTGCCAGTGAAAACCGAGCTCGGAGGGCTGCACCGGGGCCTCCCAAGCTCCATTTTCAGCTGCCAAGGCCTCCTCCAGCACGCTGGCAGCCCCTACCAGGTTGTAGATCAGTGCCCGGTTGGCCTGGGCTGGGCCGAGGCACCACGGGCTGTCCTTCGCTGTTTCCAGGGTGGCCCCACAGACCAGATCTAAGCACCCTACAGGCCAGATCTAGCCTGGGGGCCTTGATTTTGACAACCTTGCTTTAGTAGTTGGTTGATATTGAAGGTGCTACAATATTCAGCTCCCTGTTCAGTTACAGTGCCTGAGCAATAATAGTACTATAACTGTGTTAATAGCCAGGGCATTTGAGACAAGCAACTTTCAAACTGTCCAATTTGAAGAAACTTATAAATTTCTTCTTCTTTGGCTTTGTAGAAAACATTCTGTCAGGGAGTGGTCTCTTTAATCCTTGCATCAGGGCAAAGACTGGAGGATTTCTTTACTGCCAGTAGGGTAGAGCCATCTCTTACCAGTGCATAGGTTAAGTGCAGAGGAAAAAAACTGAACTTCTTGACAATTATTTATTTTATAGAGATTCCTGAAATATTCTGGTTTGGAATGGTTTTAAAGGCACAGCTGTGATGCAGCTTCCAGAAGCACCAAAACCAAGACTGGCAGTAGAGCAATTTTTGTTTTCATCTGCTTTGGATTAGCAGGGATGATTCAGCTGGGTCACTCCAGACTAGCAGTGAGCAGGCAATTCCTTCCCTTTGCAAACACATGCCCACTCGCCGTCTTCCTTCCTCGTCTGATTATTTATTAAATTGGTACTAATCTGCAAGTCTGCCAGCTCAAAAACATCTACTGAATTGGATGTGAGTTGGATCTCTATAGTTAATTCCAGCTGGAGATGTTTGCCTACGTGTGGCATGCTTGGATTTGGAATAACTGGGAGCAACAAGCCAGAAAATGATAATGTTGATCTCCAGAGTAATAAATCGATGACCCAAATAGATCAACAAGAGGTTTTGGTGGCCCAAAAATAGTATTTCTGTATCAGTTAATGAAATAGTAATGGCATAGATAGCAGGCCTGCCATATTTAGATAAATGGATACATACATACATACATACATACATACATACATACATACATACATACATACATACATACCAGGGGCGGGTTCCTAATTTTTTTACTACCACTCTGTGGGCGTGGCTTATTTTGTGGGTGTGGCTTGCCAGCCATGTGACTGGATGGGCGTGGCTTCTTGGACTGCTGAAGGGAGGGGAACTGAGATAGGTCCTGCTGCCAATTCCCCCTCCCCTCAGCAGCTCGAAAAGCCTCAAATGTGCGGAAATGCCTAGGATCATCACCGCGCGTTCATGGCTTCTTGGACTGCTGAAGGGAGGGGAATGTAGATAGCTCCTGCTGCCCGTTCTTTCAGCATCTCACGCGCTCCCTCAGCCATCCTCCCCAGCTTGGACTCACTGTGGGGTAGGAAGGCAGCGCATGAGCAGTGCCGGAAACTCGGCTTCTGGGCATGCGCAGAAGAAAATTTAATATATATATATATATATATATTAAAAATGGCGGCGCCCAGGCACCGGCAACCAACCGCACCGATACTGTGACATCACCAGCGGGCCGCTACCGGTGCTATAGAGTGGACCGCACTGGTAGGAACCCACCACTGATACATACATTGATTGATGATGTTCGTCCATCGTATTCGAAGAGGACCTTGACATCTATCATCACGGGAATTGGGGGGGATGTCAAGACTTGCACGTGAATTGGATTAAAGTGAGGGAGAGGTGCGCATAGTCAGCCTCACAGACAGACAGACATATACATATACATATAGACATACACATACACATACACATACAGAGAGAGAGGGAGGGAGGGAGAGGGAGGGAGGGAGGGAGGGGGAGAGAGAGAGAGAGAGAGAGAGAGAGAGAGAGAGAGAGAGAGAGAGAGAGAGAGAGAGAGCGCACACCTGAAAGTCTGCATTGCCACTTGGCACTGATACAAAGGCAGGTCTTTTCCATAGTGGCACCTGTTCTATGGAATGATGTCAATCCTGCTGACATGCTTCAGGGCTAATTTTAAAAGGCCTTTTTATGTTGACTTGTCCGCGTGATTAATTCCAGCTTTTAACTTTTGGTTTTTCAGCCATGTCATTGCCTTTATTCTGGTCTATACAGGTAGTCCTCGACTTACAACAGTTCATTTAGTGACCGTTCAAAGTTACAACAGCATTGAAAAAAGTGACTTATGACCATTTTTCACACTTACGACCATTGCAGCAGCCTCATGATCACATGATCAAAATTCAGATGCTTGGCAACTGGTTCACGTTTATGATAGTGGCAGTATCCTGGGGTCGTGTGATCCACTTTTGCGACCTTCTGACAAGCAAAGTCAATGGGGAATCCAGATTCACTTAACAACCGTGTTACTAACTTAATAAATGCAATGATTCACTTAACGACTATGGCAAAATGGGACAAACTCACTTAACGAATGTTTCGCTTAACAACATACATTTTGGGCTCAATTGTGGTCGTAACTCAAAGACTACCTGTACTTTCCTATCTTTACTAAATAGCTGTGAGATTCCTTGTAATAACATGAAAGGTAGACAGACAGACAGACAGACAGACAGACAGACAGACAGACAGACACCGGTAGACAGACAGACATAAAAGATAGAAAAATGTGTTCGAAAGTCCTTCTATAAAATCAAAATGGTTTGCTGAGCTGGACTAGAAGAAAACAAGCACTCCTTAGCATTCTAAAAAAACAAGTTGGACAAGGATTCCTAACAATATCTCAAAGCATATATTACATTTTTAAAAGAGAAAATAAATTTGTTCTACTAACTTCAATCTGCATATCCCACTTTGAAGCATGACTGCTTCTTTCATTCCAATGGATCAGTCATACAGGTTCTGCTACTAAACTGTGCCCTTAGTAGTGTCAGGGTAACTTTATCATTGACTAATTAAGCCCTTGGGGACTCTTTGGGCAGTCATGTATAGATTCTGAAGCTTAGCCGATCATTTTATTGATGCTTTCTATGCAGGAAGGGAATAGTATCTATTGTTTTTCTCTTTTAATTGTGTCAGCGTTTAGCTGAGTAGAGTTGTCACCAAGGTCAACAGATCAGACTGCAGATGCAGAATGATATATAGAACAGAGCCACATGGGTAAGAACATCTTACTTTCCTGCAGTTTCCTGCAACAAAACATGAAATTATTGAAATTACATGAAGCAATGTAATTAAATATCTTGATTTTAAACCAGGGTGTTGCTGCAAAGTGCCACGTTTTGAATCTCATAAAATTTCCTTTGATTTTTGTTAACTATGACATTCTATTCTATTAATTGATCCTCACCATCTCTCCTTGGAAGACAGTGAAACAATAGATTTTTTTTAAGTAATGTGGAATAAGCTTCCTACATCAGACCAAAAACACCCTGGAAATCAAACCTCTAACACAGGTGTAAGGTTTGGTTTTAAAAGCCCCAAGTGTGCAGTGAAAGTGAAATACAGTAAAAGGGTGTAGAGGTTCTGCTGCTATTAAAATTTTCCTTCTGTTCACATCAGGCAGTCTGTTGTGTTTGTCATGTTCATTAGGCAATTTGCAACAAATTAATTTTTTTAAAAGATGATACTTGATATCAGAAAAGTTTAACAAACTATTTGTTAGTCGTGCTGTTAAGTGCATCAAACCATGTTGTCTTATAATCCAAGGTACAGGTAGTCCTCAACTTACAACAGTTTATTTAGTGACTGCTCGAAGTTACAACGTGACTCATGACCATTTTTCACACTTATGACCATTGCAGCTGCCCAGTGGACACGTGATTTACATTCAGATGCTTGGTGACTGACTCAGGTGCGGGTTCCTCTTACCGTTTCCTACCGGTGCGCTCTGTGCACATCGTGATGTTTTGTGCGTGTCCCCTAGCGTGATTTTGCTTCTGCGCATGCGCAGAGGGACAATTTTCCTTCTGCGCATGCTCAGAGAGCCGAAAAATCCCCGAAAATTAGAAAAAAAAGATGGTGGCGCGCACGGACCGGCAAAGACAGCACCGGAGCCATCGCGCCAAAATTGCGCAATCGGCGGGCCACTACCGGAGCGGGGCTCCGGACCGCACCAGTAGGAACCCACCTCTGGACTGACTCCTATTTATGATGGTTGCAGAGTTTGGGAGTCCTTTTGCGACCTTCTGACAAGCAAAATCAGTGGAGAACCCAGATTCATTTAACAGCTGTGTTACTAATTTAACAACTGCAGTGATTCACTTAACAAATGGCAAGAAAAGTCATAAAATGGGACAAATGAGCTTAACAAATTTTTCACTTAATAATATAAATTTTGGACTCAATTGTGACCATAAGTTGAGGAGTACCTGTACAGCCAGATGCTTAAACTGATAGGATTACCAGTAAGTGAATCTAATACAATTCTGCTTGTTGCCAGTTGATCTCATGTCATGATGGTGATCTCAAAATAATGTTCAGAACAGTATGAAATGGTATGAACCAGGGGTGGGTTCCACTTACCTTTGCCACTGGTTCGCATCGCGACGTTCCCCTCGTGCGATTTCGCTTCCGTGCATGCTCAGAAGCAGGCATTAGCCCGAAACACAGCTGAGGAGCTAATCAGCTGTGCTTTGGGTGAAGAAATAAAGCTCAGAATTCACCCATGGGTGGGTGGGCGGGTCCTCTTTCAAGCCGCGGAAGGGAAAAAATCCAAAAACAAAAATGGTGGCACACACGGAACGGCACCGACAGTGACGTCACCAGCGGCTCGCTACCGGTTCGGGCGATCCGATCCGAACCGGGAGGAACCCACCCCTGATATGAACTTAAATATGAATAAGAATGTACACTTATGGTGGATTTGCAGCATGGTGCTTTCATATTCAACATATCTTATTGCATATTGAATTGCTACTATGGCAGATCAGTTAGTTGACTTTCCTATTGTATACAGAGTACATGTAACTTTAGTTATATTTCAGTTCTTTTTCTGCATATTGTTTGAGATGCTAGCACTAGTCCTTTAATAATCTTACTTATTCTGAATACTAATAGAAATTGACATTTTAATGCTTCACAGTTTGTAATATTACAGATAAAAATAATATTTAAACTAGTATCGACAAACTAATTTAAAATTCATTTTAAAGTAATTTACTAAACATTGTTCTAAAATAAATCCAACACAGAAGTAGAAGTAATGCAAGTTTTTTTTATAGGATTGCACTAACTGTAGCAGCAAATTATGTTAGACATTTTTTAACTGCAGATGTTAAAAGATATATATTTTAAAGGTTATTTTTCATTCACAAAAGTGAGTGCCGGATATCTTCCAGATATCTGTTAGATAAACTGCAGTGTGCCATTATCTTTAGGCAAGCTGTGAAGAATTAAGGCAATATGTGAATATTTTAAATGGAAAGCTATGGCATAACAGAATTATAGCTTTTGCACACAAACCATATGATGCAATCTATAGTTCTGAATATTTTCAATTCATACTTAGGCTAAGAAACTATGAAATAAAATAAAATGTTATAACTCATTGTGGGTGGACTTGAAAATGTTTGCCTGGTCTTGGTTAATACTTGGATGGGAAAGTACCAGAAAATTCACAGGATTGCAAGCTAGACTGGGAAGTAAAAAAAAAAACATCCAAAGACAATGGTAAACTACTTTCATGCTGTTAGATAACACTGTGATTTTGCTATTTTTTTAAAAAATAGAGGATTCTATTTATTTCTGAAAAGCAAAATGCCAAATTAACAACAATAATAACCCAGAATTGTTACTCTAAAAATCTTTTAGCTAGCAGCCAAAATTCATGTATTCTTGTAATTAAGTTAAGCTTCTTAGTAAACAACATCAAGTGGACCGAGACAAGACCATAAGATTTTATGAAATTGTTGAACTGAGATACCTTTTACAAGTAAGAAATTATGGATTTTTCTTCTTTGGGGGACATTACATATGTTTTTAAATAATTCTTCATGTACATTTATTAGATTTGTCCAGCAATGTAATTAAAAAGTTATTGCTATAATACTTCAATTTCAAGTGAGCAATGGTATCATTGAACAGAAACCTATAAACTGATTTGTCCTGACTTTAACATAAAGAAAGAATTCCAAGATAAACAATAGTAGGTGAAAAGTATAACACTCTAATATTAAAGAATATAAACATCAGAGAAATAAGAAGCTAACAAAAACATTTTTGAGAATGAGAATTTCCCTTGCTCGTTTCTGAAAATATCTTGATACTGGAGATATCCACTGGTTAATCTCCGCTCAAGGGTATTGCATTTTTTAAAAAGGCGAAACTTTTGACATGATGAAAAGTAAAGATGACAAATTATTACAGGTATTCTATGCACTACATAGTATTTTTGATGCAATTGTTTTGTTACTTTCATGCTACTGATTGCAGGTGAAATTGAGGCCAATGTCAAAATATGTATTTAACCGGGGTCAAAGTAATGTGATGGATGCAATCCAAAATCCATAGAGGCTAACTGAAATTGCACAAAATTCACTGCAGGGTTTTGAGTTTCATGAAGTCGTGATTAAACAAGCATGTTAGAAAAAAGTTTCCAAGAAAGAAAGAAAAAAGCCTGATGTTGGAGCCATGTCATATTCTTAGCTCTAATTTTGAATCCTAGATCCTCACTGATTTATAGGCATTAATGCTTCTCACAAGTTGATATCAATAAACATAACTTGTGAATGAACTTCATGGATTATTCTGCCAGGGGAAACAGCTAAGCAAGGTATGGAAGCATCTTCTGCTTTTTATTTACCCAAAATGCTTGAATGAGGCTTACTATTATTCTCCAAAGCACCTGAGGGTAGAACAAGAAGCAATGGGTGGAAACTAATCAAGAAGAGAAGCAACCTAGAACTAAGAAGAAATTTCCTGACAGTTAGAACAATTAACCAGTGGAACAACTTGCCTCCAGAAGTTGTGAACTCTCCAACGCTGGAAGTTTTTAAGAAGAGATTGGACAATCATTTGTCTGAAATGGTATAGGGCAGTGATGGCAAATCTTTTTTTTTTTTGCTTGGGTGCCAAAAGGGCGTGTGGGCATGCAATAGCGCGTGTGCGTGCCCACACCCATAATGCAATGCCCTCCCCCAAGCATGCACGCACAACACGCACAGCCGCACTCCCTCCACCCACGCATGCATGCAGGCCTCACTGAAGCCTCCGGACTTACGGTAGGGCCGTTGGGTCCGTTTTTCACCATCCACAGGCTCTGGAGGCTTTCCTAAAGCTTGGGGAGGGTGAAAATGGCCTCCCCCACCCTCCAGAAGGCTGAAAATAAGCTGGCCAGCACGCACATGCGCACTGGAGCTCACATAGGGCAATGCCTCGTGTACCCTCAGATATGGCTCCGCGTGCCACCTGTGGCATGCGTGCCATAGGTTCGCCATCACAGGTATAGGGTTTCCTGCTTGAGCAAGACCTCCAAGGTCCCTTCAAACTCTGTTATTCTATTCTACTAGTTACTCTCAAACAACCCAGGAATTGGAAACCAAGAAAAAAACCATGTCTTTTAATGCTGGGTCATTAGCAGGAAACTTTCTGGTAAATTACCAAGTTTATTTCTGGTAAATGTTCTGTGACTGATCACCTCCACTATGATAAACATTTTGTGAAGGCTGTAGCTAGTTGTGAGATCACTCTTGACAAATTCTCAGCATTCTAGGAGTGCCCTCTAATTCAGAAAGGTTTCCCTACTCCGGGTTAAAGAGGTATCCACTGGCAGCAGAAGCGAAGCACACGTGATCAAGGTTTCTTGCAAAAGTTGTTCCCATGTTATGCGAACTAACTTTAAACATTTTTAGTCACAGTGATCTTATCCTCTTGTATCTATCTAATTTTTAAAAATGGATTAAAAAGGGATAAAAGGTCAAAAGAAACTTGGAAGAAGAAGAGCCATCCTGTATATAAAAATAATTAAGGATGACTTAGAGCAGGCTGTGTATTTGCTTACTACTTAAATGGTTTATTATAGCTTTCCTCCAAGGCCCCTTCCCCCCTTTATCCTGGCATTCAATTTAGGACTCTTTTGACAGTCTATATTTACAGTTGTGACTCCCAGCTGCCTCTTTGAATACTTTCATTGACATTCAGAAGAATCAAGGCTATTTTTGCTTTTGAAATGGCTAACTTGCCCTATTGTGTCCCAGGTGGGAGTATTGCCAGACTTTTCTCTTTAAGCAGCTCTGCCAAATGAGAAAAATTGACATGCTAAGAAATCTTGGCTCAGAGATCAGATAGATTATTGTTAAAATGTATTCTTTCAACAAAGCACTTCCGTACTTTGCACTTAATCAAGACTGAAGCATTTGGGTTGCATAATATTTATAAATTTAATGGTCATAATGTCCATTTTATTTTGGGGGTAATTTGATAGTTTGGTTGGTCATTCAGAATCAACATATGTTATAATCAGTAAATATTAGAAAGAGCTGGAGTGAGTGGGTTAGATCAAAGGTATTACAACTGTGAGCACTACGTGAGCGTCAATAAATGGAAAAACTGGGAAAGCAAGTAAAAGTCCTGATAGACGCCGTCAACCTGATTTTAGATTTAGAGATGTTCTTGCCTATGAAACAAAGAAATAGATGGTTAAAACCAGGTGACACAATTCTGTTAAAGAATATAGCTAAGATAGATAAGAGTTCAAAATATCACCTACCACTTGGCAGTGTTGATTCTCCACCATCACTTTATCATTTGGTGGCTGGGCTAGTCAGGCGAGCACAGGTAGCATCACACAAAATATGATAACAGATTTGTAAAGCAAATTTATTTATTTATTTATTTTGTGAGATTTATATACCGCCTCACAGTGCAAGCACTCTCTAAGCCAGTGATGGCGAACCTATGGCACGGGTGCCACAGGTGGAACGTGGAGCCATATCTGCCGGCACACGAGCCTTTGCCTAGCTCAGCTCCAGCGTGCATGTGCACGCCGGCCAGCTGATTTTTGGCTCACACGGAGGCTCTGGGAGGGTGTTTTCAGCTTCCGGAGGGCCTCCGGGGGGGCTGGGAAGGATGTTTTTGCCCTCCCCAGGCTCCAGGGAAGCCTCTGGAGCCTGGGGAGGATGAAAAATGGGCCTACCAGGCCCACCAGAAGTTGGGAAACAGGCCATTTCCGGCCTCCAGAGGCCCTCCGTGGGAGCGGGGGAGGTCGTTTTTGCCCTCCCTAGGCATTGAATTATGGGTGTGGGCACTCGCACATGCACGATAGCACGCGCGCATGCACTTTCGGCACCCGAGGGAAAAAAGGTTCGCCATCACTGCTCTAAGCGGTTTACACCAGTAAGCAATGTATATTTATACTGCCCCCAACAATCTGGGTTCTCATTTTACCTACCTCGGAAGGATGGAAGGCTGAGTCAACCTTGAGCCGGTGAGATTTGAACCGCTGACCTGCGGATCAGTGTCAGCTAAAGTGGCCTGCACTACCTGCCTCTAACCGCTGCGCCACCTCGGCTCTTAAATGATGATAAACACAGAAACTTAGTGTTTTCTTCTGTCTGGCTGTTATGTGCAAAAGGAGTTCTTTTGAAAATGTACAGTATAACAATGTTTGTTTAAGTTATATGGATACCCATCTCGCATCTCCATGAGATGTCCTGTGTCAAGCCTATTTTTGCAGTGGTATCTTCTGGATCTGAAGAGGTGTAAGAGAAGACACACGATAGGGATTCCATTTATTAGACACAGACATTTTTTAGAAACATGTGGAAGTAGGAGAAGTAATTATGGGAGATGCGACTTCAAGATTGGCTTGGGTTGCTTGAACGAATATTTTAGGATGATGTTGGTGCTCACTTTTTCTTAGTACCTTGGAAACTAGTAGATATTAAAACAATTATTTTAAGAGACATCAACTTTTTAAAAATAAGACATACCCAAGGGTTTATACTGACTTCAAAGAACCTGAGAGGTTAGCCTGAGAATTAACTATTGTGTAAATGCCATGGAAACATATCATAAAAACCAACTAAAGTTCTACTTCTTATTAAACAAGTACAGATTTACACTCCTAGAAAAACTTGATAACCTTGATCCAGTGGTGGGTTCCTACCGGTGCGGTCCACTCTATTGCACCGGTAGCGGCGGGCTGGTGACTTCATCAAGAGGCTACCGACCCTATGTGGTCGGTTGCCGGTGCCTAGTAGCCGCCATCTTTTTTCGTGAATTTTTCGGCGATTTTTTGCTTCGGCGCATGCACGGAAGCAAAATCACGCCAAAATCTCGTGAGGGGATGTGCGCGCACATGATATTTCAGTGAGATTTCATTTCCGTGCATGCACGCGCGCGCCCCCTCACAAAAATTTGGCGCAATTTTGATTCCACGCATGCGTGGAAGCAAAATCGCACAAGGGGGCGCACACGAAACATGGTGATGCGCATGCAGCGCACCAATAGCAAGGTAAGTGAGCAACCCGCCCCTGCCTTGATCATTCTTTACCTATTGTTATAATAATACATTAAAATAAGATTGCTGGGAAGGAGGAGGAAACCGAGGAAACCGAGTCCCCCTGTCTTCTAACATTTCCAAGCAGAATCCTTGCTTTAGGAATTTCTGGGCCAAAGAAGAATGACAGGAAACTTTTCACTTTCCCATGATCTTTAGGGAAGATTGCTAGTTTTCAATATAGAATACAGCACATTTTGGCACTATTGTTGAGAAGGGTGGACAATCCACCTTCTTTTTTAATAGCAGGAAACCAAGTTCTCTGTTTGAACAAATAAGGATGATCAGCTAGCTAGCTGGTGGAAAAATTGACAATTCATTGAGCCTTTGTGACTGAGGATGCTCCCAGTCCATAGGCCAAAGTTTGTCTACACATACGACTAAGATGATTTTTCTTTCTATTCATTTTAGAAAAAGATGAATTCACTGCCAGGAAAAATTAAACACAATTTTTAATAAAGCACTTTTCATTTATCTGAATACTACCTGCAGAGCGAGTTGTTTCCTGTCTTAAAAAGGTTCCCTTGGTGAATGGTTCCTTTGAATGCATCTCTCTTAATTAAATCAGTATTTGGAATAGAAGGACCATTCACTCTTCCCCCCACCCACCCCCGTTTCCTACTTCCTACCCTGATTTCTCTTGATAGTCCTCCAAATATTTGTCTTTAATCTTCATAGGATTTTGAAAGTTTCCACATTAAATTGCAATTTGTTTAGACTTTAATTATTTTGTTTATAATGCAATCCAGTGCAACTTTTCTGAGGTATATAAAATTGTGTTTTACCACTTATTGGAAAGCAGTTGGAATTGCTGTTTGCAAATCACTTATGTGCAAAAATGAATTTTCTTTCAAATTATTGTTTTTACCTTTTTTGGGGGGGGGGATCTTGTAAAAGTATGATGTATGCACATTTGATTCCTATTTAGTTTTATTTCAAAGCAGCCTGCACATCTCTCTCCAGTGGGATGTCCTTGGAATTCTGCATATTCATCGCACGTACCCCAGCCACCTTTTCCTCCCAGATATTCCTCCCAGTTCATTCACCTGAACACAGCCGGTGGGGGATTTTGGAAGAGAAACATGGACTAATCAAGCCAGAGGGATGGATTGGGAAACCCTGTAAATAGTTTTGAAATCCTAGGAAATTAATTACTTGTTGTCAGTGTATACCAAAAATAAAAATAAAAAAGCACATCTGAATGTAGCCATACTGAATGGGGGTTCTTGGATAGTTGTATTTTATATTTATTTATTTATTTTAAAAACTTACATGGCTGCCCATCTCAGCACCTGACTCTAGGCATTTAACAATTTAAAACAAGAACAATACACTAATACAAATAAGTAAAAAGCAACATCAATCAATAGGATGCCATGCCAGTAAGGTTTCTCTCAGAACTCCCCAAAACAGGCCTAGTTCCTCAAGCATCCTATCCCAAGATTGTGGGAGGTCTTTTTAATGTTCTACAGAAGGCTAACATGGTTGGGGCCAGTGGTGAAATCCAATTTTTTTTACTACCGGTTCTGTGGGCGTGGCTTGGTGGACATGGCAGGAGAAGGATACTGCAAAATCTCACCCCGCTCCAGGGGAAGGATACTGCAAAATCCCCATTCCCTCTCCACTCCTGGGGGAAGGAGATTTTAAAATCTCCATTCCCACCCCACTCTGGGGCCAGCCAGAGGTGGTATTTGTCAGTTCTCCGAACTAATCAAAATTTCTGCTGTCAGAACCTGTTGGATTTCATCCCTGGTTGGGGCCTTCTGGATCTTAGAGGAATCTTTCCATAGGGTAATGCTGTGAAAGAGAAGGAATGTTTCTTGGGTCCCATTATGGCTAGCTCAGGAATTCTGGGAGTTGAAGTCCACAGGTCCTCAAAGAACCATAGTTTGGCCACCCCTGCATTAGATGATACTGCTTCCTAGGATAAGGTGACCAGACGTCCCGCTTTTGGCGGGACAGACACGCTTTTCAAGCATGTGTCCCGCGTCCCGCATTGTTTCCAAAAAGTCACGCTTTTTTGGAAAGAATGCCCGACAACAAACAAATTTTGAAAAGAAACAGCGGGACGTCTGGTCACCTTAGCCAAAGGGCTCCACGAAGGGAAGGGAAGCGCGCCCCGGCTTCCGCCTTTCGGCTCCGCTCCGGACTCCTGGGCAGAAAGCAACAGTAAGCGTAGCAGGCGGAGTGTCTGGGCTGGGAGCGGCGGCGGCTAGGGGAGGGGTTTGCGGTTTGGCGTTGCTGCAGAAGTGTCGGCCTCTCGGGGAGCTGCCCCTCTATTCGCACTTGTGTGTGTGTGTGTGTGTGTGTGTGTGTGTGTGTGTGTGTGTGTGTGTGTGTGTTCATGAGCGCACGCGGCGGAGTGACTTGCTCGCTCGCTTCTCTCTCTCTCTCTCTGCCTGGAGCTGCCGCTGGGGTTGTTGTGATCCGCCGCCGCCTCCTGATCTCCTTTCTCCCCCTGTCACTCCAGCAGCCCAGCGCTGGCGGAGGGGGAGCAGGAGAGCCAAGAGACGCTGGGTTGGAGCACCATCTCCGGGATGCTCCCCTTCCCAAGCCAGCCCTGCTCACTTGCCAGCCAGCCAGCCAGCCAGCCCAAGCCACTGCCAGCTCCCAAAGGGGAGGCGGGAGGCGAGGAAAGGCCTCTCGCCTCCCACCCACCCACCTGGACGCCGACATTTGCGTTCTTTTGCCCTCTGTGCATGTGCACAGCATTCTGCGCATGCGCAGAGGGCAAAACTCAAATGGCGACTCCCCTAGAAACCCACCCCCGTCAATGGTGTCCCACTTAAAAAAAAAATCTGGTCACCTTATCCTAAGAGGAACCTGAAATAGGCCCTTTCAGTCAGATCTGGTAGGATGAGCAGAAGTAGTTAGAAACAGGTGGTCTTGGTTGTGTTAGGGTACCAGATGCTTCTTTGCTTCCCTCATCCATCAATATATCTGACAACATAGATTTATGTTATTTAATGTACCGTATGTCATGATTCCAGCAATTGGCTTTAATCCAGCTCCTTCAAACCTATGATCATTATAGTCTGTGGGACACATAAGTTGTCATATGTTTCTATGATGAAATTTGAAAAGTGGGTCATCGTTGATGCCATATTACCATTATCATATGTTTTTGAAAATAAAGATTTGTTGGGAAAATATTGTGATTGAAAAAAACAATCTTTCTGATGCTGGAAAAAGTAGATTTATGTGCAGCCTAAGTAATTTTTCTTTTTTTGCTTTAATTTGTCACAGATGTCAAGAAAGTTAAACAGTTATTGTATTCCCCCTTTCTCCCATTTGTCCTTCTCTCCAATTATCCATGTCCTCCTTTGCCTGTTCAGATATCTGGTAAACTGTGCATCATGAAGAGCTTCATGAGTGATACCTAGGATCCTGAATTGTACCCAGAACTTATTGAGAGCCAGTGCAGCTCACAAAACAATGATGTTACATGAGCATACCGTGGTGTGCTCCAAATTGTCCCCATCATTGTCTTCTGGACCAGTTAAAGCTTCCAAGTATGCTTCAAAGTAGAGTGAATTGCAATTGAACAAACAGGATGGGGACTAAACCCTAAAATGTAATTAAGGGGTCCATTATTGGAGTTAACCAGCACTGAAATCACTGAACTGAATACTAAATTACAAAAAAATAGAATTCAATAAAGGGATAGACAGAATTTTAATTAAGGAACATTTTCTTTCTTTCTTGTTTTCTTGTAATGGTGTACCAATATGTACCTCATCGTCATTTTATTAAGACATCTCAAATAAGTTGCAGCTGCAGTGTTTAAATAATCTTGTCAATTTTCATAGCACATTCCACTGGTGGATATCAAAAAGCTGCATGCTTGTCATTTAGATTTTTAAACATCATTACAATTCTTTTATTATACACTAATCTGTGTGATAAAAGGAATATGTTGCCTCATTTCAGCAAAGGAATATATAAGCATGGTTATGTTTCTTTTCTGCCACTATATCTGTCTAGTTAGCATTAAATGTGTTATGTGGACAAGTTCACTGTGTGAGGTCAGCCAACATCTGAAAGCTGGTCCTTTTAAGCTAAAAACATTAAAGCATCATCTTAGCATAGAAATAATATTATTGTTATTTTAATGGCCTAGAGTGCATACTCGTGTTATAAAGTTAAACTATTCCTTGTAAGACATGTGAGTTTAAATCAGATTTTGAAGTTTGTTAATATGAAATTTATCTGGAGAGATTCTTTGGCAAAGAAAACTCCAGAAATATTGTCAAAAAACAAATCTTTGAACCAGATTCATTTCCAATGATTATTCTAACTAGGAATTGCTTCCACCCACACAAACCTTTAGGACGGAACATTGGCCTAATGTGCCTTGCAAAATAGATTGTAAACTACGTGGATAATTTTTAAGAAAAAAGTTTTAGAAAATCAGAGCAATTTTGAACTGCAGTTTTCACTTGCACTCTGAAATATATACCAGAAGAGTCAATGTGATCTGATAATACTTCTAATCAAAAATAAATGTTGATTATTTTGTCTGCGTTTATTTTCAGTAGTCACTGCTGGTTTTTTTGTTAATATTTTTTTATTGTTTTTATGTGAAATTGCCTACCCAGAATCACATTCCAGAGATGGACAGTCCTATAAATCGATTTAATGAATGAAATAATTAGGCAAACTTCATTGAGCTTGGTCGGATTTATTTGTAGTTGACTGTAAATAAGATTTTATTAACACAAAAATTCCTCTAACCCCTTGATAGACCTTTCCTACATTAATTTATCTAATGGCTTTCTAGAGTTTTGAAAACAGGGGGGAAATTCCCTATTTTCCATTTTCCCTTGATTTTATAAAATTCAACTATTTTATAAGCTTTAAGCTAAAAAGTCTCAAATATTCGTTCCATTGGATGGATATCAAACACTCTCATTTTTTCTGGATTATCATTTAAATTCTGTAATTACATTTCCCTTCAATTCAGCGGTGGGTTGCTCCTGGTTCGGCCGGGTTCTGAAAACTGATAGCGGCGGCGGTGGGAGGCTCCGCCCACCTGCCTGGGATGCTTCTGCACATGCGCATGCGCAGAAACGTCATGCACACACGCGCGAACTGGTAGTAACGGGTTTTAGAACCCACTACTGCTTCAATTGTTGTATAACTTTTCTGGATATAAAAGTCTTTTGCTATAGAGACGCACCTTCATCTCACAAGAGGCATAGGAGAAATGAACTCAGAGGTAGTACTACATTTGTAGTTATGCTGCATCTATATTGTTGTTTGAGGTTATGCTTGAATATTCTATAATGACTGAGTTCATTTAATGTACTCATGCCCTGGAATTGTTCCTGATTGCTTTAAATAAGCATGTCTGCTTGTTTGGCAAAACTTTATGAATGGTTAATTCTCTTTCCTGATTCCAAAAAACATCACACACCTGGACTCCTAAATAAACAGATGGTAATCTATGATGTCAACTGTTTGTCATAACAATTAATGAGTCATTTGGTTTCAGTGGGTCTAGTAGTTTACTCATTAGGCTTTGTGAATTCTTTTCACCCAGATAAGGTCTTGCCACTGTGATGGCTGTATGCCCACTAAATGTTTAACTGTTCCCAAAACTGCTGAGCTTTGCACTATATGAGAACCAAACTTTCGTAAGATTGCCATCCTTCACTACAATAGCTTTTGAGTAGTGCTTGATCAAGATATTGTGCTCCAGGGATGGTGCTCACATCTGCCTTTGTGAAACTCTTCCCACCCCAATATTCATCTCTGCTATGAAAGAACCAAATCAGAAGGCTCTCATATCACTGTTATGGATAGACAGCAGAGAAGAGGGCCGAAAGCATAAGGTGACCAGACGTCCCGATTTTGGCGGGACAGACCCGCTTTTTAATTATTTGTCCCGCGTCCCGCCCGTCCTCTAAAAAGTCCCGATTTTTTAAAAGGGGTGAGGGAGGGCTGGGGGCGGGCTCTCCCCTGCAGGGATGGCCGGCCGCGGCTCATGGGGGGGCGAAAGACAAATACAATTTTCGGCGGGCACGGCTTTGCAAGGGCTCTTCACAAGTTTGGCAAGTTTCACAAGAGCCGTTCGCGTGCAGGGCAGTTTATAAATAGCGGCCGCCAGGTAGGGAGCCGGCCGGGGTTGCGCAGGGCTGGGGGAGGCTCGCTAGCCCGGCAGCTCCGGTCGCAGGAAAGAGCGGGGGGGGGTGCCGTACTGGGAAGGGCCAGCAGTCGCCGCCGCCTGAGGGGGCCACCCGGCCACCCGCCCGCCCGCTTCGCTGCAGGGGACGCTGCACCGGATCCCGAGTCGCGCCGGCTCTCCCGCGGCCACGATGCCCGCCGACTTGATGGAGAAGAGCTCCTCCTCGCCCACGGCGGCCATCCCGGCCAGCGCCGGAGGAGTCAACGCAGGACGCACGCCCGCTGCCCACGGCCGGCCCGAGCTGAGAGGCCTGCTGCTGCTGCTGCTGCGGCTGGGCCCCCAGTCCCGGCGGCGAGAAGGAGTCGCATCCATGGCCCTCGGGCCAGCGCTGGCTCAGCAGGCTGGGGCCGCCGCCGCAGCCTTCCCGCCGCCAGGACTGGGGGCCCAGCCACAGCAGCAGCAGCAGCAGGCCTCTCAGCTCGGGCCGGCCGTGGGCGGCGGGCGGGCGTCCTGCGTTGACTCCTCCGGCGCTGGCCGGGATGGCCGCCACGGGCGAGGAGGAGCTCTTCTCCATCAAGTCGGCGGGCATCGTGGCCGCGGGAGAGCCGGCGCGACTCGGGATCCGGTGCAGCGTCCCCTGCAGCGAAGCGGGCGGGCGGGCGGGCGGGGGGGGGTGGCCCCCTCAGGCGGCGGCGACTGCTGGCCCTTCCCAGTATGGCACCCCCCCCGCTCTTTCCTGCGGCCGGAGCTGCCGGGCTAGCGAGCCTCCCCCAGCCCTGCGCAACCCCGGCCGGCTCCCTACCTGGCGGCTGCTATTTATAAACTGCCCTGCAGGCAAACGGCTCTTGTGAAACGACATTAGCGGTCTTTTGCCCTCTGCGCATGCACAGCGTTCTGCGCATGCGCAGAGGGCAAAACCCGGCATCCAGGCGGCCCCGCCCCCGTCGGTGTCCCGCTTAAAAAAAAAATCTGGTCACTTTACGAAAGCACTATAAAAGAAGATTGCCGTGGCAATTAAATCTCTACTTCAAAACTAGGCAGGTTGCCAGTTTTTGCACTGGTCCACTTTAAATGTTTCAGTGAATCACTTGACTCTGTCAATAGACAATGGAAGAATATTCAAAGAGTGGGCAGTATTTAAAACTGGGTAAAGAGATTCAAGCTTGTCAGCCTTTCTGGTTAGGCTACATCAGAAAACAGAAGTCTCTAGAAATCTTGGATTGTGCATTAACGTACAATGCTGCAATATTCTAGCAGAATCTTGAAGATCTGCCGAAGTCCCCTCTACTGCAGCTTATACCTAACACAATCAAGGAGAAGTTGTTTTGCTTTTCTTTCTCACGCTTTCTACTTTCCCAAGACTCAAATATCTTTTTTCTAACACATCAGCATTCTCAATCTTACTCTGAGTCAAAGCCACACAAAGCCTTAGTCCTCCTTGAATAGCAAAACTCTATTAACAATGCAAAACCTCCAGACTGAGCATCATTCTAATGTAGCTATTTTAAAGGGAGAAGCAAAAATGGCAATGAAAGGTTAGAGCTTCGTTCTTAATCAGAGAACCAGGTTGCCTGCTCAGGGTTTCAACCAGTCATTCTGTTCAACCGGGGCAAGTCATGTCTTCCTCTTGGTGTTTTGATTTCCCAACTAACTTGCAATAGTCTGTGGATATTAAGTCTACCTTTTTAGAAGAGTTTGTTGTGTGTGCTTGCAATCTTCAGGGGTCGCCTGAGCATGAGAGGATTTCCCTCTTGTTTATGAAGTCTCTTCTAGGCAACATCTTCATGAGTTTGCTTTTAACAAGATTATGACTAAAAGTGTTGCTAAATAAAATGTCATGTTTAAGCTAGATTCATTCCTTGATTTAGCCAGGTTTCCAGCAATAATTGGTTGTATGGGATCCGTTTTAGATGTACTATTATGCAGTATAAGGGACTTTAGGAGAAGGAGGAAGGAATATTTTAGAGTATGGTCTAATAGTTTTTTTAAAAAAAACATTGCATTTTTTTTAAAAAAAGTAACTTGGTGCATGGAGCAACAACTTTAGCAAAGAAGGTGGGGAGGGAGGGAAGAAAGGAAGGAGAGAGAGCAAACTTGATTCCAGGTGATTATATCAACAAAGACATGTAATTTTTTGCTCCGTTGCTATTTTATTCACACTACTGCTATTTTAGAGTGTTTCATAATTAAACTGTCTGTTAATTCTATTATTGCAAATTGGAATTTGTCTTATGGAGGGTAAGACTCTGAAAGGCAAACTAAAAATAAAACATTGCCTTTGTCTCTCAAGTTAAAGTTCATTCAAATTCCCATTCATTAAAATCAGATAACAGTTAAAGCTGGTTAAAAGGGATAAGTTTTGGGTGCTCTCCTAAATATTTGTTGGTCAATAATTTTAAACTCCCCAATGTGAGTGGTCACACCAAAGTACAATTTGCATGGAGATATCTACAGTAAAATAAAACCAATATAAACGTTAGGAAGTTGCAAGGAGGTCATTCAAAACTAAAATAATACGAATTAAAAGGCAAGTAAGAAGCATGGGAAAATAGAAAAGTCTTCACCAGGTTGACTCATAGGTAGAGAAACAGTGCTTGAAAGAGCATGAAAACCATTTCAAATTCTATTTTGCTCTTTAAGAGATGTTAAGATCTTCACAGAGTCTTGTCATTTCTGTGCTATACTTGCTAGCCCAAAAAACTAGAAACATGAAGGTCGCAGCATGTTCTCCTGATCACTTTTCCTTCCTCCATGTTTCAGTGAACAACCTAACAGGTTGAAATGTTTGTTCTGAGCTTCATGTTTTATTCTGAACAAACTGCAATGTTCAAAATTCTCCAGGTACTGTATCTCAGTTTACTATATTTTGGCTTCGTTTGAAAAAACCATGATCCAGAGAGGAAACTGATTATTATAAGATATGGATTAAGTGGTACAATTGGCTTGAACATAAAAGTAAAATCAATGCATAAAGATTATATAAAATATGGATTAGAAACTATATATATATATGTGTGTGTGTGTGTATATAAGTATATTTATATTTATAATTAGATTGATAATATTGTAAATAGAATAGTTGAAATGTATAATACAGTTGAATATGTATATGGATAATTAAAAAGAAATTACAAAATGTATAAAATAGTAGCCTAGAATTAGAAAAACTGAAATAAGGATGGATACCGATAATGGATAGCTGTAAAAGTGAATATGTGATTTTAAATGTTGAAAAAAAATCAATAAAAATTACCGTATTTTTCAGAGTATAAGACGCACCGGAGTATAAGATGCACCTTAGTTTTGGGGGAGGAAAATAGGGGGAAAAATCTACCTACCAGGTATTCATCTGACTAGCGTCCTTAGTCTGTTCAGCTTCAGCACATTATTTTATCCTCTGGTTAGGGCTGAAAAAACCTTTTTCAGAGAGAGTAGGAATGAAAGCAAGCCTGAAAAGACTTAGGGCAGAAAAAACTGCTTCGGAGGGAGTAGGAATAAAAATAAACGCAGCAAGGAAGATCGTTAGCACTGCGTTAGGGCTGAAAAGTACCGCTTTTTCAGAGGGAGTAGGAATGAAAACAAGCCTGCAAAGACTTAGGGCTGGAAAAAACCTTCGGAGGGAATAGGAAGCCGGGAAGATCGTTAGCACCTCGTTAGGGCTGGGGAAAAAAGCTTCGAAAAAGCTACATTCGAAGTATAACCCAAATTTTCAGCCTCTTTTAGGGAGGAAAAAGGTGCGTCTTATACTCCGAAAAATATGGTATGTTTTTAAAAAAGAAAAAAAAGTGATGATTTTTCTTAAAGTACCTCAGATGTCTATAGGCAATTTTTTTGCCCTAAATCCAGCCAAGAGTAACAAGGGCATTTTCCCAGAGGATTTAAGTGGTGGATGCCATTGTAACATGAATCTGCTGTGCTCAGTTCTATTTTGTGAAAAGTCCAAATTCAATATGAATTAAAGCAATACATGAGCAAGACGTAGCCCATCACTGTTCCTCCCACAACTATCAGGCTCCTTACCTTAACAGAATGACTCAGAAGAAAGACGTAAAACCAGTTTCTAAGTCAGTGAAGTAGTATCAGGAACTTAACACACTTACCTTTCTCAGTGAGATCAACAGGATGAGAAGTGCTTAATTTTGGCTGAACAGCCTGCCTTGCCTCTCTGCACAATCTAATTTAGGCCTGTATCATACATATTCCACCTAACTGAAAGTTAACTTACTTGTCAGATCGTTATTAAAATTAAGCACTTAACTGACTGGGGGGGGGGGGAATGAAAAGACCAGTATATTAAGCATTATGTCCTAGCATCAACCTTTAATCCAATAAAAGAGAGTCTACATAAATCATAGTTTTCATTTCATTAAAAAAAATGAACAAGACTTGTTTCATGATAGAATGTTTAGGAGGAAAAAATGCTGTTTTAATTCAATATGTGCTGAATGAACTTTTTATTTGCTCCATTTTTTTCCTCCAAACTCAGTTACCTACTGTTGTGAAAGTTCTTGAAATTGCATTAGCTAACCCAACATGCATAATTGAGACATGAGGGCAGGAGACAAGCCCATTGTAGTACAATCTCTCTTACCCATACAAAAAAGAAGCTAAATTTATAAGTCTTAACAGAACCAGTCTTGTTTAAGGTTAAAGTAAATCCATCCCCCACAAACTAATTCATCCCATGTCATGCAGACTCAGGGGTGGGTTCCTCTTACCTCCCTCCTGGTGCGCTGCGCGTGCATCATCACATTTTGCACACGCGCACGCTTGCTACATGCACGCTTGCTACATGCACGCATCCCCTCATGCGATTTTGCTTCTGCGCATGCGCGGAAGCAAAAAATCACCGAAATCTCGTGCGTGTGTGCATCCTCGTGAGATTTTGCTTCCGTGCATGCGCAGAAAGCAAAAAAGGCCAAACATTCAGAAAAAAAGATGGCACTGTGCAATGGATCGGCGAAGACGGCACCGGAGCCGTTGCACGCAAATTGTGCAATTGGCGGGCCGCTACCGTATAATAGAGTGGACCACACCGGTAGGAACCCACCACTGAGACTACTTCCTAAAGAGTAATAAGACTGACAACTGACCTTCTGCCATTCTTTCTTCATCGGGTTTTAAGCCATCCCCTTTCTCAGTATACATGGGATATATGAAAGGAGGTCAGAATGGGATGGGTAGGGCCTTCTTATGTCTCTATCCCTGGTTTTCCAACACAGACATTTGGCTACAGACTGCCTACAAGATACACAGTGGAAAACACTGGGGAGAAGCAGCAGCAGTAAGGACATTTTATGATGGCAGGGACCAGTGGTGGGTTGCTACCGGTTCGGACCAGTTAGCGCGAGGCGGTGGCGGAAATTTGGCCCCGTTCGCCGAACTGGTAGTTATGGCTGGCTTGTTTTGTTTCCTTTTTTTTCTTGTTCCTTCAAGTTAGACTTGTTTTCTGGCAACTATCTGGACAAGTCCCTGCAGTTTTCTTGGCTAGATTTACACAGAAATGGTTTGTCATTGCCTCCTTCCTTGGGTTGAGAAAGAGTGACTGGCCTAATCCAGCTGGTTTTATGTCTAAAGTGGGACTAAAACACATGGTCTCCCAGTTTCTAGTCTGTTGCCTTAAGCACTATATCAAACTGGCTGCTTTTAGGTTTTTTTGTAATTTAGTTTAGGATGTTTTCTTTTGTTTAATAAATTGGTTAGACAGGAGTTGCCAAGTTGTGCAACTGATTCTGAATCCACTTCCTATATTGTAAAGGAGTGGGGTAAAGAAGGAAAGAATATTAAGGATTATGGTGGATAGGACAATTGCCCTAACACTCTTCCCCAATCTAGTTTCTTCCAGAGGAGTTGGATTTCAGTCTCCCCAAAATGGCCAATCAACTTTTGGAGGGCATCAGGTGGGGGGGGGGGGGGTTGGATTATTTGTTAGTATAATTCATTATGATCAGAAATAGACATATTTTATGCTTTGAAAAACTTGTTTTTGCTTAAAAACACACAAACAGAATGTTAGATTGCTTTAAAGCATGGGTCCTCAAACTATGGCCCACGGGCCGCATGCGGCCCGCCAAAGCCATTAATCGGGCCAACGCAGGACCACGAGGCTGCCCCGCCCACATCACCCCGCCCACCCTTCAGCCGAGCACAGGACTTACCTTCACAAGGACTTACCTTACTGAAAGGTAAGGCCAACAATTTGGGCCTGCAGAATGTTGCTGGAGGCGGGGGAGGTGAAAAATGGGGCTCACAGATGCCCCAGGTGGGCAAAAAACGGGCCTTTTAGCCAAAAAACCAGACCATTTTCACCCGTTTTTTGCCTGCAGAATGCTGCTGGAGGCGGGGATGGTAAAAAATGGGGTGCACAGACACCCCAGGAGGCCACAAAATGGGCGAAAACTGCTTGTTTTTACCTCCTCCACCTCCAGAAGATAGATAGAGATAGATAGACAGAGAGAGACAGAGGGAGAGAGAGACAGGAGAGAGAGGGGGGGGAGAGGGAGAGGGAGAGGGAGAGAGGGAGAGACAGAAAGAGAGAGAGAGAGAAGAGAGACAGAGAGAGAATTCTCAAGCTCCTTGGGGCTGAGAAGAATTGCTGCAAAACTGCGTTTCCTGAAGTGGACCACTAGACTCCTAAACAACTGAAAAAACAATCTAGTAAAAAGAAAAGTCAACCAAAAGAGCAACATGCAAACAAAAGCAAATAAAAAACCCCAGGAGCAAAACAAATTAAAGTTTAATTTGTGTGCATTGTTTAATGGACTGTTAAATTGGCCATGCCCACCTAGTCACATGACCACCTAGCCACACCCACCCAACCGGTCCGGGCCCCCAACAGTCTGAGGGACCGTGAATTGGCCCCAGGTTTAAAAAGTTTGAGGACCCCTGCTTTAAAGCATCCACCATAATGACTGGAATGCATGTGTGGATTTGCTTAAAAGCATTGATATATCTTGTTTGCCCCAATTTGGTGATTTCCAACATATGGTGTATGTGCTGTATATGTGCTGCAGAAGAGAAGCAGGAGGATAGTGTTTAGAAATTACTATTCCCAGTATGTCTCTCAGCACTGATGCAAGATGTGCAAAGGTAAGCTAAAAGTAATGCACAGGCAGTTAGCTTCAGGGGAAAGATTGGAAAGCCCTGATTTGGGGTTTTAAATGCCTATTTATTCAAGCAAAGCCTCAGTGGGTGGCCATATCTGGCTGACCTTGTCAAAAGCTAAGCAGCCTCAGAAACTAAGCAGCACCTTGTAGCAGAGACTACAATGGAAGTGATTGAGAAATAAAAGTCACACCAGAGGAAGGCAATTGCAAAGTCATTTCTATAGTGTTGTCCAGAAAAAACTGCACAGATATGGTCACGAAGTCTCCAGAAGTTAAGCTTGACTTGAAAGAGACTTGACCTGTATTTTTTCAAAATGTGCCATATAGACTGTGTGATCTTAACAGATTGATATTTCCTAGCAAAACAGTTCTATTTGGAAGTTATAATGCCCACAGTATTTTTCTTAACATTGCGAAGGGATAAGTCAAAGAAATAAAAAGAAGCTAGAATTAATATGATAAATTTTGGGTATGGGGAGCAAGGAACAGGATCCATAGTTTAGTAGCAGAATATAAGCTGTGCATGGAGAAGGTTTCCGATGCAGCTCGTGTGGCAGAAGGGTACGGCAGTGGGGTTTCTTGGAACATCAATTTTCTCCATGCTCACACTGAGCTGCTTGAAAGAGTGGGAAATAATTGCTTTTTATGTTTTCCATACCTGAATAGAATCTATGAACAAAAGATAAAGGAATAATGATAGTTATTATTTTTATCAACTGATATTGTTATTAATCCTATAAAAATACCGTCATTCCAATTCAGGAATATGTTTACCTTCAAAACCAGATCCAATATGCTTTTGTGAGGATTACTAGGAAGCAACACAAATACTGAAATGTCTGTGCCCTCAGGATAATGTTAACAGTAGCGTGAAACCAAATAGTCTTTTGCCACTTATTTCTGCATGGGAATTCAATATACTGGGTAGCTTATTATCATGTTCCTAGTTTAGACTGGGAACTCAGAAAACATCCAATAAAAAGGCAGTGAGAAACCACCGCTTTACAATTGCCAAGAAAATGGCATGGATTTGTCCATGAAGTTACAGGCTGATGTGTTAAACCATCATTTCTTGGAAATGAGATAAGTTTCAAATAAAGTGGGGACAATCACTTGTGCTATTTGCTCATCCCCAACACCCCTGAAATATCAGTGGGATTTCTAAAGAAGGCTTACATCTGCTGACCTTATTTCCATGGATGGCGTTGAAACCGTTCAGTTCTGTATCAACATTTAGTACTTCCATTCGAAATTGCTCCCTCACCAAATATTAACACAGAGATTTCATCTTCCTGGGCTGGGAAAATTGTCTATTTAAAGGCTGTTATTATATTTTGGAACAGTGCTTTCCCATGTTGTCCAGGTTTTAAAAATAGTTTTCTCTGAATTAAAAAGTACATATTTGATCCCAATAATGCTTAGCCTTCTTACACGTCCGCCATAGTTTGGTCATCCATTTGCTTTCATATTATTAATGCCATAAATCAGCCTATAACTAAAAATTGAAAGGCATATGCAAACAGAAGGGGAGATGGTAGGTCCATTAAGTATAAATGAAAGCAAGAAAAGTCATGACTGACTCATCTAGGGATAATAACTTCTGTACAGTATGCTTGAATGGAAAGGCCAGCTGGGCTCCAGCTATTTTCCACATTGCTGGTTAAAGAAATAAACATGGTTCTGACCATTCCCACTAGGGAAACACCGGAGCTTCCTTTAGTTATATTTAACAGTAGCAAAATATTATCCCTCAATATTACAGGACATGTTCTAACCCAAGCCAAAATCAGGTGAAAGAGAAGAGACACAGTACAATATGATGGTGCTTTAAGTTTATAGGATGTGTGTGGGAAGGTGAGAAGCTGGCAGGAAGAAGGGGAGAGTGAGCCCCCCAGCATGTCAGTTAATGAGAAAAAAGCAATGTATGAATAGAAGTATTGTATTCAACTTTTTTTTTTAAGGAACCTCCTGAGAAAGCTTAGGTTGCAAAATAAATGAAATACCCTCTGATGGCATTAGATCTCACACAACTATAGAGTGATTACTTGGGGTGTGCATGCATGCGCACACGCATTGCTAGATGTCTAAATAACAATCCTTAAAGTTTGGTATTTCCAAAAGAAAGGTTAGGTTGCATTTCCTTTGAGATTGATTTTTGTTAAATTTTCCTGTTAAGCAAGTGTGCTTAGTGTTACTGTGTATGGTATTGGACATTTTGAATCTTAAGCCTATGGATTATCTCACTCTTCTAACTTAAAAACACTAATTCTTGTTTATGAGAAGTGAATAAAATAGTGGTTGAGTTGGAATTTGAGAGTAATGTGACTTTTCCCACTAATGACTCCCATTTATGCAAGAGTAAATTCCAAACAATACAATAGACTACACACCCATGCCTTTACAGCATGCTAAAAATGAAACAAAGACTCCAAATTCATTTTTTGACAAGTCACTTCAATCACGTAAGGCTTTTGCTGTGGTTTACATTCAAAACCACTCAAAGATTCTGTTATTGTTCAGTTGTTAACTTAAGGCTTGTCTGACTCTTCGTGACCCCATGGACCAAGGCACACCAGGCTCACCTGTCCTCCCTGTTGAATTGTGGGTAGATAGAACAAGCTGAGGCTTCAGTGTGACTTCAGCTCTTTATTGTACAAGGAAAACTCAGCAAACCTTGTCTGGTAGCTTGCCCTTTTATAGGGGCTGTCAGACGATTTGACCAATCACTTTAAACCATTCTTCCCGCCTGGATGGCGGACCGGAGTGAAGCCTTATTTTCTTCAGCTTCACTCTGTTACTGATGAGTATTCAACACTCCCCATCTCCCAGAGTTTTCCCAAATTCATGTTTGTTGCGTAGATGACACTATTTAACCATCTCATACTCTGCCATCCCTATCTCATTTTGCCTTCAGTCTTTCCCAACATCAGGAGCTTTTCCAATAAGTCCTCTTTTCTCATTTGGTGATTAAAGTATTTTAACTTAAGCTTCAGCTCTCAAACATAAATTAATCTATATATTGTTCCCTTCTCCAAGAATCCTGTGTATGATGTGTCCAGAACTGTCACTTTTACTCTAGGAAATATCTTTGTGAATCAGTTAATTTTAACTGCTTCAGGTTCTATCACTTAACATACCTACGCTCCACTCTGCTTGTGGTCTGAAAAATGCTTCACTTGGGAAGTGTTATGTCCATGTGCAGGATCTTTTATATTAGGAAAATATAAATGCACCTGGAATGCTCAGGGTGATGCTGTTTGTATCTGCTGCATAGTAAAATCCATTCACTTACTAGGTTTTTAATAAACAATTATTCCTCATGAAGAGAAACTCACCTTATAATTGTTTGTTAATCAGAGTTACTCCACTTAAGACCCCATGAATCCCGGGTTGCTCAAAATCCACCGCAAAGTTAGCCACAAATGTATCAACTGCATAGGAAATAATCAAATATATTTAGTTCATTTAACCCCAAATGAATGGTAATTTAAAGAGGTTTCAGTGTAAGCAGATTTAGTCATGTCTAGGTCCAGGTTGTTGTTGCTGTTTCTCCTGGCCTTTCCTAGCTTTTGGGATGCTGCTGAAAGGTGAATGTTATGTAGCCCCAGATCTGGAAACAATGTGCACCCACAATATAACGGCTATTTCTCTCTCTCGCAAAAGAGCATTAATGCAGTCAGGTCCAGAAAGCTGTGCTTTTAACAATAACAATAACAATAACAATATTATTATTATTATTATTATTATTATTATTATTATTATTATTATTATTATTATTATTATTATTATTATTATTATTTTATCAAGCATACATAAGATTACAGAGAAAGTATAAACATGATTGTGAATACATGAATGTATAAACATGGTTACGAATACATGGGAACATTAGGACAGGGACGATAGGCACATTGGGGCGCTTATGCACGCCCCTTACAGACCTCTTAGGAATGAGGTGAGGTCAACAGTAGATAGTCTAAGGTTAAAGTTTTGGGGGTTTGGGGAAGAAACCACAGAGTCAGGTAGTGCATTCCAGGCATTGACCACTCTGTTGCTGAAGTCATATTTTCTACAATCGAGTTTAGAGCAGTTTACCTTAAGTTTGTACCTATTGTATGCTCGTGTATTGTTGCGGTTGAAGCTGAAGTAGTCATTGACAGGTAGGGCATTGTAGCAGATAATTTTATGTGCTACACTTAGGTCAGACCGAAGGCGACGTAGTTCTAAATTTTCTAAGCCCAAAATTTCAATTCTGTTGCGAACAAAGGAGTGTAGGGTTCTTCTCGTGAAATATCTCTGTACATTCTCAATTGTATTAATGTCCGATATGTAGTGCGGGTTCCAGACAGATGAGCTGTATTCGAGAATTGGTCTAGCAAATGTTTTGTATGCTCTAGTTAGAAGTACAATATTACCAAAGAAGAAGCTACGCAAGATTAGGTTAACAACCCTTAATGCTTTTTTGGCAATGTTGTTACAGTGAGCTCTGGCACTTAGATCCTTAGAGATGAGTACTCCAAGGTCCTTAACAGAGTGAGGGTCGTCTACAAGATCATGTCCATCCAACTTGTATTTTATGTATTTTATTTTTTGCTCATGTTATTGAACTACAGCTGTCAGCAACCAATATTGAGGGACGTGGGAGTTATCATTCAGCCCATATTTGGTGGACTAAAAGTCCTCAGTCCTGTATTACAGGAATTAGGAAAAGTATGCAAAGACAGTTCCTGCAGGTAGATCAGGGACTGCACTACAACAGGGGCATGACCATGTTAAAAATGTTTTTAAAAATTGGGGTGTGAGAAAAATCAAATTGCTATTAAGGGCGTGAAAGGAGAATATAAGCAAGAATGGGATAGGGCACCTTAAGCGATTGTATGCTTTGGGTCAAAGAAGACAATAAACAAAGGGACAAGGAAGACAAAATGCAGCGGTGAATATTGAGACTGGCATGAAAGCAGAGAGCGATGGTAGTGACAAGATGAAGCAGAGAATTTGGAAGGACAATGGCTGACAACAATGAAGTATGGATTGATACTAACAACACTCAGTGACAGATTCTGGAGGTGAGATCAGGCACAACACCTGACACCCGGTCCGCAGATTGCAGATTGTGCACAAGGGGAAGGAAATGGTGTTGCACCAAGTCAAACTATATTATTCTTCCTTCTCCAGTACTGCCTTCAAGGGCAGCAGATCCCAGAAAGCAGAAACTTTTCTCAATCTTAATTGGAGGGGCCAAATATTGAAACCAGGATTTCAATTTATCAGCCTTCATCCAGGAGTTGTCTGATTTGGGCAATCTGCCACATGCCTTTTAAAAATGATTTGTGTGAATTAATTGTGTCAATGCATTATGATGATTTGTCACACAATCAGCCAGATGTTTGGACTGCATTTGGCATTTTATCCCATCTTTTGAATCCTTCCCAAGGACCTGGGATAGGCAGATGTTGTTTAATGGTATTGTTATTGTTAATGTGGCGTTCTTGTGGATTTTTATAGCAAAATGTGAATTTCTGTGAATTTCTCAACTCTTGCTGCTGCAGAATCTTTGGAACCTAGCATAGTGTTGGCCTCAACAGATGAGTGTCTGCACAGTATTGGGATGCACTTAATACCCAGTGGCCTTTTTGAGAGTAGATGTTCAGAGAAAAAGTATAGCAGTTGTCAAAAAAGACAGGAGGCAAATTGAACACACTGGTATGTTTGGTTTAATAACCCTATTCACATCCTTTGTTGTTATTTTTCCATTTCTTAATATTCTCACATACTTGAAAGCATAGAGATTCTGTCTTGGTGGTTTCTGCTCAATTATTGGGCATTGGCCAGTAATTTTATATTCTTTTTCCCCCCGTTTCTGATAAAATGTTTTATAGTGGTGGTGAAAAATCCAACTAACTCATCCTTGTTAATTTCTTTGATCTAGAAACCAATTGCTTGATATTATCTATGGATTAATGGAATTAACTAAAATACATAATGCCAGTATAGGGACCAGCTCCTACAATTGGAAGTCTTTGGATGTTCCAAAGATTTGGCATGACAGCAAGCATGCACTGTAACCGTTACTTTGGCAATAGGATACAATCATATTTTTTAACTAAGAACTACCTATCTTACACTGCTCATTTCTTGGACCAAGGATTAAGTGCTTGGATTAGATCAAACTCTTCCAGTGGAGGTCTTTCTCATCACCTGCTAGCTGACCATGAAATTAGAAATTCTAGAGATGGATTGAGCAAGGGAATTCTTACATGCGCACCCTATGACTTACCATTAATTGCTGGGTCTTCTTTGAAAGAGAAGCTTTTGTTCTGTTGCTACTGCAGGAAAAGATGGATGTCACCCTATCCTAACCCAAGGTGTTGTAATTTCATTTCATTTTTTCTGAAAATTGGCCACAGGCTCCACTTTTTGCAGCAAAATATATCAAAGTTGTGTCATCAAAAATGGAATTAGTAATAAAGAAAACCCCAAGCAACTTGGGTAAAAAAAAGTCCAGCTTTGTGAAAAATTACCTTCATATTAAATGTCCAAAGATTGCTGTGGGTTTCATTTTTCTTATAGTCATTGTTCTGAATGCTGGTTTACAAATGAGATTGTTAATGGGTGACTGAGCAAAAGACACCAACTGTAGCTCGATGTTCTCAGCGTAATCACTAATCCTTTGCTCTTTTCTTTTGGCTAGAATTGGAGGACAAGCAACAGTAAGGACCAGCAATAGCTGTAGGACCTGGAGTTTTTTTTAGTAAAGGGATCCTGCTAGGCAATGATGAATATGCCAACCCTTTGTGTTAGGAATGGCATGGCTGCACAGGTAATGGGCAGAGGTGGGTTCCTACCGGTTCTAACCGGTTTTTTAGAACTGTTAGTAATTTGGCGATGATGTCACGGAGCCAGTTCTGTCGGTGTCTCCGTGGGCACCGCCATCTTGGATTTTGCTTCTACACATGCACAGAAGCTAATTTTTTGATTGCTGCGGGCACGCGCGTGCAAAGTGCGCACATGCGCATGGCGTGACCTTGATTGAACCAGCAGCAAAATGATCCATAACCCACCCCTGGTAATGGGATGCAATTAATATCCAGTGATCTTCTTGAGAGTAGAAATCCAAAGAGAGAGGTACAGATCCTGTCATTACTATTAGTGCGACATACACTTAAAAACCTGCCCATGCAGTGGAATCTGTATTCATCTAATTGTCTGTAGGTTGTAATCATTCATCTGAGGCAAAGCTGATGATATTAGTATTGTTACAATACTGACATTTCTAATGAAAATCAATATTTCATTAGAATCCAGATTATTTAGAAATATTGTCTGTGTTTAAGTGTTGCTTAAACACTTGCTTTGCCACCAGGAACTTTGAGTTCAATTTAATCTGCCAGGATTCAAGTGGCAGATAAATGGCACAAATTAAAAAAAAAACTGGAGGGAAGGCTAGAAAAGTGTACTCCTCAGAAGAGACTCTTTAGAACAGTGGTGGGGAATTATGGCCCCTTTATGACAACACCTTTATGATCAATTCACCAGTAGACACACTTATCCTTCCATTCTACTAGGTGTGACCAAGAATAAGTTAAGCAACTGTCTGAAGGGCTATTTTAATGTGGCTCCCTTCCCTGAAGCAAACAAATGAATCAAAGGTTTAAAAATCCCCTTCCAAATTTGTGATTCCAGCAAAGATGGGATGCTGTATTATGTTAAAGCAGAGTTGGGGAACTATGGCTCCTTTAAGACTTGTGGACCTGCATGGCTGGATCAGGAATTCTGGGAGTTGAAGTCCACAAATCATAAAAAGACCATAGTTCCCCACCCCTGCTTTAGGATAAGGAACTCTGTTAGGATAGACCAGGGGTCCCCAAACTTGGCAACTTTAAGACTTGTGGACTTCAACTCCCAGAATTCTGGGAGTTGAAGTCCACAAGTCTTAAAGTTGCCAAGTTTGGGGATGCCTGGGATAGACTAACAAGCACTCTTCAGATGTTTCAGATCTAATGCCATAATTCTTTGCTAGTTTAACTAAAAGATTCACTGCTGCACCCATCCAAAAAATGTTTTACAATACATTAACTAATGATCTGCTTCACCCTTTATTTATTTATTTATTTATTTATTTATTTATTTATTTATTTATTTATTTATTTATTTATTTATTTATTTATTTATTTGGCAGTTCTTCTATGCCGCCCTACTCCCTCAGGACTCAGGGCGGCGTACAACATTTTATGGAACTCCAAACAAATCATTTAAAAAAGCAATTAAAAAACAATTTAAAAAACATATAAACACCATACATACATGGGGGAGACATCAGATATAAAGTCGTCTCAAACTCACCCCGCCTGCAGGAAGAGCCATGTCTCAATGGCTTTTCGGAAGGCCAGCAAGGTGGGGATGATTTGGATCTCTGGGGGAAGTTGGTTCCACAGAGCAGGGGCCCCCACAGAGAAGGCCCTCCCCCTAGGCCCTGCCAGTCGGCACTGTTTGGCTGACGGGACCTGGAGGAGACCCACTCTGTGGGACCTGACCGGTCGAAGGGAAGAATGAGGCAGAATGCGGTCCCGGAGATAGCCTGGTCCTAAGCCATGTAGGGCTTTAAAGATGATGATCAGCACCTTGAATTGTACCCGGAGACCAATGGGCAGCCAATGCAGCTGGCGGAGTATAGGTGTTATGTGGGTGTACCTTGAAACACCCACCACAGCATGCGCAGCTGCATTTTGCACCAGTTGAAGTCTCCGAATACTCTTCAGGGGCAGCCCCATTTCTCACGTACAGTAATGTAGCTGCAACCCCTTCTGTTTAACATTCAGACTGAATGATAAAAGTTGTGCACAGTGTGGAATTATTGATGAGAATGTTTTATAGTAGATGTTAGAGTTTCCGAAATGAAAATGAAAACATTTATCTGCTGGAAATGTTCCAGATGCATTGATATTTGAAGTTCTTTTTCTCCCAGGATTTCAGGGAGAGTTGGTTGCAAAGGGCGGGAAACTGAATGAAGCGTTGTTTGGTTCTGATTTTCTTTTTTACTTGATTTTCCCTCCTCCCACCCCAGTAAGGCAGATGTGAGCACATTTGTGTTTTAGCTGTGCTTAGGCCAGCCCTCTTGTCACACATGATTTTATTTTCTTTAAGTCTCCTCTTGCCCTTCACTATCTCAGCACAAATCAAAATGTGTTTCCTGTCTGTCTGTACTTCCTGAGAGGGGAATACCTGCTTTAATTTCTACTCACTCTTTTGCAATACTCCCCATTTTCTCTAAGTGTATAGACTACCTTATTTATTCCAGGTGATAAAACTGTGTCTGATAAGAACATGCATTAATTTAAGACTAATGGTGTGGGCATTCAGTTTGATACCAGAGCTAAATTACCTTCATTGTGACTCCAAAAAAGGTTACTGTCTATAAATATTCCCTGTAAAAACAACAAGCAGGTTTAAAAGTTATATGTTCTGAACTTAACACCCTTCTCAATAGCCCCCAATGAGTTATAGATAACAGCTACACCTGTTGGTGGTGAATTCTGAATGTTTTAGGCTCAACACCTTTGGGATAAACCAAGATTACAACAGCTGATTAAAATAACACAGTATTGCGCAATAATACTCTAGGAATATGGAATAGTTAGTTATTCAACCAAGATATAGATGGACTGTTTTTGGATTTAGTGTTGTCTTCTGTCAGTATAATGCATGTAACTGTACATAAAGTTGTAAGCAAAGAAATTCCCACAGAGCAAGATTAAAATAAAATTTATACTTTGTTATGTTCCAGGCATAGAACACATTTTCTGCCCCACTGCCAAGTGCAGTCATTCTCTAACTACTAACACATGTTTGGGGGCAGGGAGCAAGGAATGCTTCAAGGAGTACAGTAGCATTTTGCATTCAGTAAGTTAGCCTGGAGATAGAGAAAAGGGATTGAACTTTGAGGGAACACGGTGCATAAGTGGAAATCATGGAAACAATTATAATAATGTACCTGTTAGTTTTAATCCAAGATGTGAAGTTAAGAGACTAATAGAGAACCTTGGAAAAGACCTGCCTTCCATTCCAAGACTACAAAGTAGGCCAAACCATTCTTGGCTTTGATATCGTTGTTGGTTGGGATATATATTAAATGTAGTGCCATGTCTCTTTTTCCTTAATCTTTTCTTCGTTCCAATCATCTTTTTTTAAAATTTGAAAGCATTTTCATTCTTCCAAGATTGGTCATTCATCTGTGTGCTTGGAATAATGAGCACTGTAAACAACAGAACCAGAAATCCAGACACTTTACCAATGCTTCTTTGAAAGTATATTTTTCAAATAGATCATCAGGACAGTATGATAATAAACTATCCCTGAAGCTGTTATAAGATCTAGACAGAATCACATTGTGCATCTTATGCTTTACAGAGCTATCAGCTAGCCATCCATGGGCTAGATATGAAATATTCATTTACATACGGTAGTTGATTCTAGACAAGTTGTAATTAACCCCTTTCAAATAAAATAGAGATCAGCAATCTTTCTGAGTTGGAGACACATTTGAAATTTGGAGAGTATGTAGTAGTATGTTAATACCATTTTATAATGCTTTGGTAAGGCCACACTTGAAATACTGCATTCAGTTTTGGTCGCCACGATGTAAAAAAGATGTTGAGACTCTACAAAGAGTGCAGAGAAGAGCAACAAAGATGAAGACTAAAACATATGAAGAACGGTTGCAGGAACTGGGTATGTCTAGTTTAATGAAAAGAAGGACTAGGGGAGACATGATAGCAGTGTTCCAATATCTCAGGGGTTGCCACAAAGAAGAGGAAGTCAAACTATTCTCCAAAGCACCTGAGGGTAGAGCAAGAAGCAATGGGTGGAAACTAATCAAGGAGAGAAGCAACTTAGAACTAAGGAGAAATTTCCTGACAGTTAGAACAATTAATCCGTGGAACAGCTTGCCTCCAGAAGTTGTGAATGCTCCAACACTGGAAGTTTTAAAGAAGATGTTGTCACGCAGTGATTTTATATTGCCTGTTACATATATATGCAGGGAGATGCATCCCTATCAAATATAATGGTTTATTCCTGAGCACGTGATTATTATGTTCCTAGTACGCATGTGTACATTCCTTTCTTTTGATTCATCCCTTTTGTTCTCTGCTTCGGACGAAGCAAGACCTCTTTTATATAGCCAATATGTGATTTCTTATTTTTGTATCAAAATAAATATCTTATTCATTAGAATTATAATGCGGTTTATTTTGGCAATGTCAGAGTTCCAGGAAAAGATTCATTTCGCCTCTGATAAGAGTAATTCTTATCTCAACAGATGTTGGATAACCATTTGTCTGAAGTGGTGTAGGGTTTCCTGCCTAAGCAGGGGGTTGGACTAGAAGACCTCCAAGGTCCCTTCCAACTCTGTTATTATATTTATATATTCACAGAATGACCACCATGGGAGACTTGCTTTTTCACAAGATAGCTGCTATAGAGGCATAGCAAACATTAATTTACCAGAAGATTAACTAGCATCCCACAATGCTGTCTCCCATCAAAGTCAACCTGATTGGAACCCTGAGTATTCCTGCAAATAAATATGATGCCAGAAGCTAATGCTTTGCTTTGCAGTGTGCTATGTCCTCGGTTTTTGTTTACTTGTTTGTTAAAAGAATATTTTAAAAAACCAAAGAAGATGGAGGTGGCATATATAGATACGGCAGAGTGCTTGGGCCATGGGCTAGAGATCTTCTCTCTCAGAAGCTTCTTTGTCTTCACAACCTGGGCCTGACTCTTGCAGTAACAACTTGGTAGCTCCCATTGCTACCATCTATTTTATAGACAATGCCTTACCTGGCATTTTCCCTGTATGTAAACGAATTAAGGTTCTTATACCTATGCTGCTTTTCTGGCCATTAAAATGTAAGTGATAAAATAATTTCTAAAATGTCTGTTTTTGGCCAACTAGCGTATAGATATGCTCTGTCCAGGAAAATAGATGACTCTCGCAGGAAACAAACAAAATCAAACTTTATTAGAAAAAAGGTAAAATAAAATATAAAAGCCCCTTCTAACCCAAAATATTATAATTTTAGATAATCAATATAAATAATAGATGTTCAGATCACAATGCAGGTAAGTCCTCCACTTATGATCTTAATTGAGCCCAACATTTCTGTTGCTAAGCAGGACATTTGTTAAGTGAATTTTGATCCATTTTATGTCCTTCCTTGCCACAGTTGTTAAATATGAATCATATTTATGATGTCAAGCATCTGAATTTTGATCACATGATCATAGGGGTGTTGCAAGGGTCTTAAGTGTGAAATACGGTCATAAGTGACTTTTTTTTCAGTGCTGTAACTTTGAATGGTCACTAAATGAACTGTTGTAAGTGAAGGACCACAGTTTGCAACTTAAAAACACACACACACACACACACAAAAGAAAATGCAGTGCTATAGGCAGGCTGTAACCTGATGCTGATCTGCTGAAAACTCAGCAGTCATAGCTGATATCTCTAGAGTGGATTCTATCAATAATTCCAAATTATATTACAAACAGAGTTTAAAGAAAATACTATTGTTTCATTTACAACCTGGGCTGTGAATGCAAAATGCATATACAGTTTGCATGGTTGAGCAAACTGCCAACTCCGTGGCAGATTGGTTCTCCCTTTCAACCAAGATGAGAAACTTTCCAAAACAATCATTCTTTGCTCCAACTTTTGGAGGAAATTCTGCTTCAACCTGAGGCTGTTGAGGAGAACCCATGACTTTTCCTATCTGCAGCAAAGGGAGGAGCTGGAATCATTTGACATTATCCATAACCAGTGGTGGGTTCCTACCAGTGCGGTCCACTCTATAGCACCGGTAGCGGCCCGTTGGTGATGTCACAGTACCAGTGCGGTCGGTTGCCAGTGCCTGGGCGCCGCCATTTTTATAAAAAAAATATTTTTTAAAAAAAAAATTTCTTCTGCGCATGCCCAGAAGCCGAGTTTCTGGCACTGCGCATGCGCTGCCTTCCTACCCCACAGTGAGTCCAAGCAGGGGAGGATGGCTGATGGAGCACATGAGACGCTGAAAGAACGGGCGGCAGGAACTATCTCCATTCCCCTCCCTTCAGCAGTCCGAGAAGCCACGAACGCGCGGTGATGATCCTAGGCATTTTCGCACGTTTGAGGCTTCTCGAGCTGCTGAGGGGAGGGGTAATGGGCGGCAGGACCTATCTCAGTTCCCCTCCCTTCAGCAGTCCGAGAAACCACACCCACCTGGTCACATGACTGGCAAGCCACACCCACAAAATAAGCCACGCCCACAGAGTGGTAATAAAAAAAATTAGGAACCCACCCCTGTCCATAACCATGTCTTACTTGTGAGAAAAGGAAATGGGGAATACCTGAATTCGGCTAGCTAGCAAAAT
Source organism: Diadophis punctatus similis (assembly GCA_023053685.1). NCBI lineage: Eukaryota > Metazoa > Chordata > Lepidosauria > Squamata > Dipsadidae > Diadophis > Diadophis punctatus. The sequence goes on along the minus strand of JALIGW010000001.1, from coordinate 253,455,673 downwards.
AATTATATTTATAACAGTAAACAGTTTGTTTCTACATAAGGGATTTAAATTATCCCATTTACACACATACACTTACACATTTAAACACATACACATTACATGTAAAGCTAAAATAGTTGTTGAATTCTTGCTGTTCTTTGAACTTCTTCATGGTTTCTCTAATGCCTTATTACCAGGCTGGGAAGTTCATGAACACATGATGCAAGACAATAACCAAGTTCAGAGAATGCCAAGAACTCAAGAATTCAACACTGAGCTACAGATATTCTTTACTGTTTAAAACATTTGATTTGCTGTAATGCCCAAGGAAAGCAAAAGAAAACTTTTTCCCAATTTATTAACGTTCACCTTTTAAAATGTTTCTTCGTTATCCGCATTAATTTTTAGTCAGCAAAGGCAGACAAAATATAGAAATGGCACTGACAATGAAGAACTATTTTAATATGTATTCATTTCTCTGGAATTCATCATGGGCCATTTGTCATGCCGTCGGTTACTAAATAGAGTTTCCAAGCTGAGCTTGACTTCTAATAATTCTATGATTAGATCCCCATAATTCCACTGGCAATAGAACAAAAGAGATTTGTCATTGCCGTCTTCTAGGATATTTTTTTCAACGGTCTAGTCCAGGGGTGAAATGCTACCAGTTCGGCCGGTTCACCCGAATCGGTAGTAAAAAATGCTACTGGTTCACAGAACCAGTAGTAAAAAAATACTAAAAAAAGTTTTTAAAAAGTTCCGACGATCGCGCGTCGCACAGCTGATCTTCGGAAAAAAAACCCCAAGCCTGCTAGGCCAAAAATGGGGGGTGTAGGCAAAAAACGGGGGGTCTATTTTGCGCCCAGCAGGCTTCCTTGATCTTTGGAACTCCCCCCCCCGAAGCCTGCTAGGCCAAAAATGGAGGGTGGGGGTGGAAAGAGAGAGAGGGAGGGAGGGAGGGAGGGAGGAAGGAAGAAAGAAAGAAAGGAGGGAAGGAGGGAGGGAGGGAGGGAGGGAAAAAGGAGAGGAAAGAAGGACTACAAACCTGGCACTAGACGCAGCTTCAGAGGATAATCCAGGGCTGGAAGGGACCTGGAGGTCATCTAGCTCAACCCTGCTCCAGTATGACATTGTTAAAGTGAGTTTCTGTCTTTTGATCCCCCAGTCACATGACTACATAGCCACACCCACCCAGTCATATGACCCCCCCCCCAACAAGCCATGCCCACCAAGCCATGCCCACAGAACCAGTAGGAAATTTTTTTAGATTTCACCACTGGTCTAGTCTATGCTACTGCCATGAGATACCTGGAGGTCTCTCCAACTATCTACAGTACTTTGCTTGCCCATTCTTAGCTACTAAACTGAGAAAAGTTCAGGCAAGTGCTATTACCAGTTGAGATGGTAAATCAATTAGCAAATCCCTTTAATCTGCTTGACTAAAACTTAATTTAATGTATACAATTTAATTCAGCATCAGACTTAGTTTTGAGATGGAGACAGCTTTGGACATTGTGATCGGGAACATCTTTACAAAAAAGTACAGCAGGTGGAGTATATACGTATTAGCTAAGACTTCTAAGGATCTATGAAATCCTTTCTGGCTCTCCTTTATACTAGTTTTCCAGGCTAGTTGATATTGCCCGCTCATTTTCTTTAATTCTTTAATTTAATTCTTTTGTAGAATTAAAGTCTTTTTATAGGACTGATACTTTGTTTTGAATGCCACAACAAGAGAGAAACATTTGACTCACTGTGTATCTGCTATCTAGAGACAGGCACTTCCATGAAGTATGGAGTATCCACGACAGGGGGAAATTCTATAAAATGATCCGTTACATGCAAATAAAATACTTCTATATGTATGCTTATGTATTTTTAAAACTCGTTACTTTATCTGAATGCATATTTCTGAATATAGGATTGGACAAACTGTGTTGTTTCTGTTTTTTTCTGACCGAAACTTCTTTCCATAAAGCTGACCAAGTGAAAAACACAGAAGAGCTTTTATCCAAATGCTGACTCAAAAACATTGATATTCAATCAGACGTGCTTTGCTTAGATTGTGATCTCTCCAACTAAGAGTGGATTTTACAAAGCACACTTAACAGCTTTCAAGTAAGTCCACTAGGATAATGAAATCCAGAACAAGGCAATCAATCCCCAATTTTAAACACAAAAAGCACATTTTAAGAATCCATTTTGTTGAAAACAAATCTGAGATATCTTAGTGAACTGGATTAGTATAATTTCTTATCCTTCTTATTTTTTCCATGTCAAGGACTTTGGCACGACACCATGGCATGTAACTTGCTCTGCACAGAAGGCATTCTCAATTAGTGGCTTCTGGTTTTGCTGGTTTCAGCCAGCAAGTTTTGAGAGTTGGTTAAGCACAGTCTATCAATAGTGCCCCCTTCAATGACTCTGCTTCCTCACTTGCCATGCATTTGGACAGGAAACAAAAAGCAACTATTTGTAGTCCTCTTGGCAGGTTTGCTCACTTCCTCTGGCCAACATGAGAAATAGTTGAACCAACTGCCAACTCCTCAGTAAAGTCTGGGAACTCAAGAGCATGATCATGTCAATCCTTGGTACTTTTACACCTAAGAGGCTTCATACTATTGATTTTCCTGGATTATTAATTTAAAATAGTTATTACTTAATCAGATCTAGAATGAAAAAGAATTAGTGCACAGGGGCGACACATTATGCTATTAACATATAAATTACTGCAGTGGCTAAATTCTAAGTTGCATTATGAACTTAGTACATGTGTAAACTTAGAGTATACATTGAGTTGCTCTGTGGTTTTAAATAAGTCATTTCTTTCAGTCATGACAAATGAATTGCAAATATTACAAGTTCATTTCTAATCATTCTCAACTTAAAGGCTGAAAAAATTAAAGTAATGCGTTGTACTCTGGATGCATTATCATTCATTCATTAAAAGTGCATCAATGATTTGTTCAGACTTCAGAAACCAATGTACTTAACTGCATTTCCGAATCATTCAATTTGTGGGTATGTTTTGAAGTTGTATGTATACAATTTTTCATTAATTATTTTCGTGACAGAGAGCAGTTAGGAATCCATTGATAGCTCATTTAGATATGAGATGAGTTCAATGGCTACTTTACAGTGTTAAATTGCTAGCTGTTAAAAACAGCTTTGCATGTGACACAAGTGTCAAAAGCAAATGTTTGTCTAATGTGTGTATCCTGCACTGATAGGTGATTGTTTTAGATATTTCTCCCAAATGCAAAGCATAACGTGCATATAAACTTGACTTTTTTGTATAAAATGCAAAACCCTAGCTGGTCTGGTATGATCAAAATACTTTTGTCTCAGACTAATCAGGAATCAAGGATGGGCAATGAGAGTTATTATGCACCAACTTATATAATAATCAACAAAATCCCCATCCTTTTATATTCTTTCCATTCCATGCACATATATTAAAGAAATCCATAATCTGGATTACCAGACTTGCTTTCTTCACTAACGCCAACAATAAACAGTTTTCTTGGACAAAGTAATTTATTGAGCCAGTGGGCCCAATTGAAATTTTGAAAGCAAGTTGTGTATGTTGTCACAAAAGGACATGTTGGGCATGACCGGTAGATTACATCCATTGATAGGAAGCAGTTTTGTGGAACTGATCATCCCCATTCATTCTAAGATCCTAGGGTGCTCTTTATCTCTTAACCTTTGACTTTTTTCCGGGTATGTAGTTAGGTACCCTTCCAAAGAATCTTTTGAGCTTTAGCCATTCACCCACATTTTATTTTTAAGGAAAGGCTATAAAGTATAAACAGAGCCATAAATGTTCTTCTAAATAAATAAATATATATAACACTGCAAGATGGCACTTTGCTTTGCAGCATTCTATCTTTTTGTTATTTTTCATGTAAAAGACTATCTCTCAAGGTAGGCAACTGTGTTGCTTACTAACATTTTTTTAAAAATCACTAAGGCTGACAAGCCCTTCTGAGACTGTATTCCATCTTCTCCAAACCCCTATTGTCCTCCAAACCAAATTGGGAGACGTCTAACCTTACAGCATGCCTTCTTATTCTCCAGTCCGAGAAGGGCTTAATGTTGAGGTGAGCAGAGGAGAGCAAATGAGGAATCCAGACCGATAGAAATGATCATTGGCTCAGTGGGTTTTTACATGTTCAAAACTTCAATTACTGTATACCAGTAAAAAAAAAATATTTGAGCAATGTTTAATAACACTTTTTGATTTATTGATTATTGTGCCTTCTATAATGGGTGGATTACACATTATATAATCAAGCTGATATTTATAATTGTTAATAAATATGTAGTCAGCCATACCAAGTATACAAGGCTCTTTAGATGGCAAATTTGGATAGAAATATTATCCCCTTCTGAAGAGGTACATGTCATCTAAGTCATCTACTGTCCCATTGAAACGCAAAGTGCCATTTGATCTGGGGCGAGGGGAGCACACATTAATTCTCTATGCGCTAGTTGTGAAAGCTCATGCTGACTAGTAATGCCAGGAGAGACTCTTATTGAATTTCATCTGTTTTCAATGCAGAGCCATGTATCATTTATTAGCTAAAGAACTCAGAAGGAACATATTTGAGCTTTTACTCCAGTCATTTTCTTATCCCAAAGAAACCCTGAAATATAATAGGGTCTTTTTCTGCTAGTTACATCTTATTTCCTCCTTCCCGTGCTCCAGCACTACCTTAAGAGAATTATGATTTGGATGTATTCTTTTACATCAAAGGAGTCCGCCTTCAGGGAAAATTGTTCTTCTCATTGGTGTCATCCTGGGAGTTGCATTCTTCAGTAGACAACAGCCAGGACACAGAGCCTTCTTCGGAGGAAAAACAGGTTAAAGCACAGAATTAATGAATACTTGAACAAAATAGGGGGATGAAACCAAGGCAAGAGATGCATTTTATTCCTTTAAGTTTACATTCCATTAATTAAATACAGAATTTAATCACTCCCTGAGTATTTAATAATTTCCCCTTTCTTTCACAAGAAACACGAGTAGCAGTTTTTCAAAGGTTTTGAAAGCTGTAGTTAATCCTCTGGCAAGCCAGGTGTCTGCCTGAGGCTCCCTGTTCTGTGCTATTATTAGAGAGTAAGGCCCATTAAAAAGTGAGATTTACTTCTGAGAGGACATGAACTGATTTTCATTTGTAAGGATGGTAGGTTTCTCCAAAGCTGTGGATAGCTTTAACTTTTGAAATAAATAAATGCGGTGTGGTTTTTATATGAAAGTTGTTAGGCAAAGAAGCTGTGCAGCCTCAGGCACTGTGATACACACAGCATATGATTGTCAAGATGTTTAGAGCTTCATAGAAAAGATTGGTAGGTATAGTTTCTTGCAGTATGGCAGTGTCACGAATCCACAACCTACACAGGGATACTGCCAGGGCTGAAATCCCAAGACCAAATCCAGCAAAATGAATGGAAAAGGAAGAGATAATTAGAGTAGTGCTGCAATATATTACACCCTTTAAAAAGATACATTTTTTGTAGTGGCAACTGCTACAATAGCTCTGAGATCCAAATGTGAACTGGGCCATCTCCAAAGTACTCTTGGCCTTTGATATTAGTATAAGGTGACCAGATTTTAACATTGGTAAAGAGGGACACCATTGACCGGGTGTGGGTGGGTTCCTGATTAAAAATTTGGTCTATATGGAGCAACAAAAATTTTCATAGAACGCAAAAATAGTATTGTAATATATTTCATATATATATATATATATATATATATATATATATATATATATATATATATATATATATATATATATATATATATATATATATATATATATATATATATATATATATATATACATACATACATACATACATACACGAAATACCACTCACGCATCATCACGAAAGCTGCTGTAAACACATACTGGTTAATTCTTCTGTCCACCAAAATTCAAGCTAACAGAAGAAGCACAAAAAAAGGAATTTCTCCTTCAATTTTAGCATACCACTTTCATTGGTTAGGAACCAACTGCCTTTTGCAACAACTGCAAATTCCTGAAACCTTTCAAGAGTAGTCCCAGATGTCAGGACATGGTTTAAAGGTAGTCACAATCGTCATGTATGTATACCTTTAAAATAAAATCTAATTGCTACAGTTGATAAATGTGGTTTTGGATATCATAAATATGACTTTCAAAGGTTTTTAGAAGGATCTTTTCTAATATAACCCAGGGATGCACAACTCCAGGTTACTGTAACTTAAATCAGTCTATATGAAGTTCCATAATAATCTTATCGTCGCCAATTTAACCTTTGCAAACAATTAAAATTTCCTCTATTTTAATCACACTGGATCTAATCCATCTGTATGGGCCATTTTCATTCAAAGCAAAGCTTTGATAGCCCACCCAAAACGTGAAAGGCACCAAAATGAATGAGTAAATCAGTTTGCCACACCGTAAAATATATTTTGTTTTTAAAAAAACTATTTGCGGTCCATTTTTAAAATAATCAATCCGTAGAAAATCCCAAGATATAAAATTGACAAGTAAAAATTGTTTAGATCGGTTCCCCCCCGCCAAGTACTAATTCCGGTTTGTTTGTTTTTTAATATAAAACCACCTAATCCTTGACATACAATAGCTCATTTAGTGACCGTTCAAAGTTACAATGGCACTGAAAAAATGACTTGTGGCCATTTTTCATACGTATGATTGTTGCAGTATCCCCATGATCACAGGATTAAAATTCAGACGCTTGGCAACTGACTCATATTTATAACAGTTGCAGTATTCCTGGGTCATGTGATCACCTTTTGTGCCCTTCTACAAGCAAAGTCAATGAGGAAGCCAGATTCACTTAACGTGTGACTACCGTATTTTTCGGAGTATAGGACGCACCGGAATATAGGACGCACCTAGATTTTAGAGGAGGAAAACAAGGAAAAAAGTATTCTGAACCAAATGGTGTAGTAATATATTATTTAATAAAATACCAGTGTAGCAGAATACTTTTTACAACCATGTAAACTTTTTACAACCATGTACACTTTTTACAAACTTCAAACTTGACAGCTTTAAGCCTTGTGGACTTCAACTCCCAGAATTCCTCCTCCAGTCATGCTAGCTCAGGAATGGGAGTTGAAGTCCACAAGGCTTAAAGCTGTCAAGTTTGAAGTTTGTAAAAAGTGTACATGATTGTAAAAAGTCTTGCCAAGTTTGAAGACCCTTGCACCCCTAACCCAGGGGTCTTCAAACTTGACAGCTTTAAGACTTGTGGACTTCAACTCCAATTCCTGAGCTAGTATGACTGGAGGAGGAATTCTGGGAGTTGAAGTCCACAAGTTTGAAGACCCTTGCACCCCCTTGGCAAGTTTAAGACTTGTGGACTTCAACTCCCAGAATTCCTCCTCCAGTCATACTAGCTCAGGAATGGGAGTTGAAGTCCACAAGTCTTAAAGTTGCCAAGGGGGTGCAAGGGTCTTCAAACTTGTGGACTTCAACTCCCAGAATTCCTCCTCCACTTGGCAACCTTAAAAAAAACCCTTAAAAAAAACCCTTTAAAAAAGTTCTAACCTGTCGGCTTTCTTCGGACAGCAGCAGCGGCTCCTCAGGTGCCTCGGGAGCAGGCTTCAAGCGGTGGTGGGGGTTTTGGGCTGTAGCGGAGGTGGCGGCTCACTTCGGGTAGTGGCAGGGACACCGGCTGGGGCAGCGGGGGACAGCGGGGACAGCGGAAACGGCGGCGGTGGGACAGCGGGGACAGGAGAAACAGCGGCGGTGGGACAGCGGGGACAGGAGAAACGGCGGCGGTGGGACAGCGGAGACAGGAGAAACGGCGGCGGTGGGACAGCGGGGACAGGAGAAACGGCGGCGGTGGGACAGCGGGGACAGGAGAAACGGCGGCGGTGGGACAGCGGGGACAGGAGAAACGGCGGCGGTGGGACAGCGGAGACAGGAGAAACGGCGGCGGTGGGACAGCGGGGACAGGAGAAACGGCGGCGGTGGGACAGCGGGGACAAGAGAAACGGCGGCGGTGGGACAGCGGAGACAGGAGAAACGGCAGCGGTGGGACAGCGGGGACAGCAGAAACGGCGGCGGTGGGACAGCGGAGACAGGAGAAATGGTGGCGGTGGGACAGCGGGGACAGGAGAAACGGCGGCGGTGGGACAGCGGGGACAAGAGAAACGGCGGCGGTGGGACAGCGGAGACAGGAGAAACGGCGGCCGTGGGACAGCGGGGACAGCAGAAACGGCGGCGGTGGGACAGCGGAGACAGCGGAAACGGCGGCGTGACAGCGGGGACAGGAGAAACGGCGGCGGTGGGACAGCGGGGACAGCAGAAACGGCGGCGGTGGGACAGCGGGGACAGGAGAAACGGCGGCGGTAGGACAGCGGGGACAGCAGAAACGGCGGCGGTGGGACAGCGGGGACAGCAGAAACGGTGGCGGTGGGACAGCGGGGACAGCGGAAGCGGCGGCGTGACAGCGGGGACAGCAGAAACGGCGGCGGTGGGACAGCGGGGACAGCAGAAACGGTGGCGGCGGGCGGTGGGGGCAAGTAGTGGTGGTGGCGGCGGCAGCAGCGGCAAGCAACAGCGGGGATGGGGGAGGCAAGCAGCAGGGGGGAAGCGGCGGTGGCGGCAGTGGCAGCGGCGGGGACTACGGAGGCCGAAAACCTCCGAAGGGTGGGGGCTGGTGGGTGGGTAGGGCTACATTCGATGTATAAGACGCACCCAAATTTTCACCCTCTTTTTGGGGGTAAAAAGGTGCGTCCTATACTCCGAAAAATACGGTAACTTAGCAACTGCAGTGCTTCACTTAACAACTGTGGCATCAAAAGTCGTAACATGGTGCAAAACTCACTTAACAACTATCTCACTTAGCAAAAGAAATTTTGGGTTCAATAGTGGTTGTAAGTTAATAGCAATAGCAATAGCACTTTTCTTATATACCGCTTCATAGTGCTTTACAGCCCTCTCTAAGCGGTTTACAGAGTTCAGCATATTGCCCCCAACAATCTGGGTCCTCATTTTACCGACCTCGGAAGGATGGAAGTCTGAGTCAACCTTGAGCCTAGTGAGATTTGAACAGCTGAACTGTTGAACTAGCAGTCAGCCTGCAATGGCTGCATTTAACCACTGCACCACTTCAGCTCTTAATAAGGACTACCTGTATATGTTAACCTGACAGTAGGTGATTATAAAAATTTCCATTAACAATGGTATGAAATAATATGCTCAAATTTGTATGTAACTGTCCAATTGCAGGTTGGATGTGTTATTTTTGTTCACTTTTTTAGAACTCTGTGCAAAACATAAACTTGCATTAAAAAATTGAACAAATGCACTTATGAAAACAACCCCCCCCCATCGAACTATAATACTTTCATTGATTAAACAATGTTTCAGTTACACCACATTATGAATGGCTTTCTCACACTGTGATAACTTTCATTTACAAACCACAGGCGCACAACATGCTAACCACATGGCACTTCACATTTTGATTGCTATAATGTTCTTGTGTTATGGAGCTGCCCTTGCATTTAGTCTGGAGGCCAAAGCTGGTGCAGAATGGCGCACCTGGCAGTGCTCATGTGATACTATTGCTGAAGCATCAGCAGCACCAATGGATAATTAGCTGTTGAACTAAATACAAGGTTTCCTTGGCAATACATGGCTTAAACTGGACTTCCCAGTGTACAAGTATTACCTTTCTTGTTATAGGCTGGGTCAGTGCTGGGAAAGAACCTTGTCGCTGGACCAAGAACCACATTGTACATTCTTGTGGCTTGTCATAGAATTTCTCAATGTGCAGTCTTTCCTGAAATTCCTGAGCTGATTATAATTACATCTTTAAAGCAACCTTTCTTCTCTCATTTTCCTTGTGAAAATGCTGTTTTAAATTGTTCAAATATTTTTTTTGTTTTATGTTTAATTTCCTCTCTTTTTAAAATTGAAATTAACGATTATTTTAATCTGTTTATTATACTATTTGCATTTTGCATTTCTTGTTTTCTTTTTATGTTACATTGTTCTAATTGTTCATTATAGTTTCAATACAATTATATTTATATAGTATTAATTAAAGCTATGAACAGTCTATTGTGTAGATAATTTGGTAATCAGTTATAGAGAAAAAAGGAAAGATACACCCTATATTAATTACAATTTACAATATCACAAGCATAAATTTTGTTTTTCAGATATAACTAAGACATATTTTTCAGACATAATATTAAAGGAAAAAACTGCAGCAATGGAAAAAGAGTACATGTTCACAAAAGAAGTCTGACAAAATTTAAATAAAAATTCTTATACACACAATATATCACACAATACAGCAAATAAAATCACTTATAGCATGGCTTCTCCCTAACAGTTAGGCAGCAAATTTTACAGTCTTTCCAAGTTTCCATATTATATGTAGCAAGAATTTTGCCTGCCTGGGTGTTTGTTTTCAATGTATTCTCCTGGATTTTTTAAAAAAATTAATAACCCGTTCTATTTAATAATAATAATTTACTACATACACTCAATAAGATCACCCAGACATTGCAAAATACAGCCGATACTCCAATTCCAGGAGTCACTTCCTGGTTCCTTTGTACACGTGTCTCTCTTCAGCCAATGGCAAAGCAGCCTGGAATAGAAGGACTAGATTCTGCGGTTCACATCTATTTCTGTAAAAAGTGAAGCGAGCGGCTCAAAAAGAGCCGATTTTTGGAAAGAATGCCCTAGCTGTCTGCATTCTTTCAAAAAATCGGGACTTTTTAGAGGACGGGCGGGACGCGGGACAAAGCATTAAAAAGCGGGTCTGTCCCGCCAAAATCGGGACGTCTGGTCACCTTATATTAGTAGAGAAATCAATTCAAGGAAGTAAAACTAATTGGCTTGAACACCCCAAGTAATATTTATTTATAAGATTTATATGGCTGCCCAACTCACAAAAATGGGACAATTCAAACAAAAATGTAATAGACCCCATGCATCAGGAATTATAACCACAGTCAAACCAACATATGCAGGACGAGTCAGTCTAACATCCTGGCTCTAGTGGCCAAGGCAGTATCCAAGTCTTCAAAGCCTTCCTAAAGGCTAACAGGGTTAGACTTGTCAAATCTCACAGGATAAATCATTCCATAGATTAGGAACCATAACAGAGAAGGCGTTATTTAAAGAGTTACATTGATATTTAGGTTTCCCTCAGTGTTTTTACTTACTGAGTAATTGATTTCAACATGGCGGCGCCCACGGACCAGCACAGACAGAACTGGCTCGGTGACGTCATCACCGGTTTACTAACGGTTCTAAAGAACCAGTTAGAACTGGTAGGAACCCACCTCTGGTTAGAATGCAGTATTGCAGGCTAATTCTGCCGACTGCCAGCAGTTTGATCCTGACCGGCTCAAGGTTGATTCAGCCTTCCATCTTTCCAAGGTTGCTAAAATGAGGACCCAGATTGTTGAGGGCAATATGCTGATTCTTTAAATTGCTTAGAGAGGGCTGTAAAGCAGTATGAAGCGATATGTAAGTCTAAGTGCTATTACTATTGTTATTGCTGAGCAGACACAGCAAACTAGTTATAGCTTCATTGGTCCCAGAGCATAGTCAGTCTAAGTCAAGATGTATGTATTTTTCATTGGATCAGGTTTCATTCAGTTTCTGAAGGCCCCAGAGCAAGAGTAAATAAATAAAATGATATACAGCTCTAAAGGTTGGGCCTTTGGGTGGGTTTGGATGTAGCAAAGCCTCAGAGATGAAAAACAGTAAGTTAAATTAAAAGGGGGAGCCCCTGCAGCTTTAGATTTGTAGGACAAAATTCATTAAGGAAAGCTTTTTGAAATCTGGAGCCAATACAGTTCACCAAATTTCTCCTTTCTTCTCCTTTCTTCTCTCAGCCATCTTCTATTGCATTATACAAATCTCTAAAACTGCTGCTTATTGCTGATCGCTTTTGCATATCCCCACTACCATCCCCCCCCCCCCCCCCGCATTGCTAACATTAGGAACTAAAAGGTCAAAAAAATCTGGCTTGCTTTTGAGCATTCATCATTCTCTGTTTTCTTAAGGAACCTCTCCTGGTACAGATACGCTATTATTAACCAGGATCTGCTGAGGCTACTAATAGAGGGCATTACAAAACTGGGTTTTGTTTCTCTTTTCGACAAATCATAGATTTTTATATTCATGCAACTGTGCTTCCTTGTCTCTCATAGAGACCCTTTTTATTGGTCCTAAAGTAAGATTTATACTGTGACACTCTATAGGGGATATTTTAAGGGAAAAATAAATGTTGCAAAGCAAACTGGTCATGAGTGACAAAACCCATTATGTTAAGCTTTAGGCTTTTCTCTCTGTGTTCTATTATATTGCAGCAGATGAGATTTATTTCATTTTAAAGCTCCTCACAGTTCAAAATAGGCATATTTTGGAAGTTACCTTGATATATCGTTTCCCTTGGAGAATGGACGGCAATCCTAGAGAGGCAGTCAGGGGAAAGAAGGATGCTGTGGATATATATGTCCAGATATTTTTTAAAGACTTCATTGAAGATGAATCAATTTAAATAAAAGGAAACGTTTTCTTCTTTGCAAATGGATTTTGCAAAATCACCAGCCTCTGATGCTAGCTTCAAATATGCTTCTCCCTATATATTTGTACATGGGCCATATCAGGTATCCATATTTATTGCTAACTTCTGTTGTTGATTTCTATTTTTAAAAGAAATTCCCACCTGCTTGCTAAAACTGCAGATTATTTTTTATTTTTTATTATTTATCCCACTTTCATTATTTTTATACAAATAACTCAAGTCAGTGGATATATTCAACATTCCTTCCTCCCCTATTTTTCCCACAACAGCTCTGTCAGGTGAGTTGGGCAGAGAGAGAGTGACTGGCCCAGAGTCACACAGCTGGTTTCCATGGTTAAGATGGGACTTGAAGATGGGTCTCCCCCTTTCTAGCCTGAAACCTTAACAACTAGACCAAACTGGCTCTCTTCAACACCATCAGTCTGTTCTACAATTTCAACATTTTACTTCTTCCTACCTTATTTATCCAAATATAGACTTACATACAGAAGTCAGCTATGAGACAGAGAAGCAGAAAAAGTGTCTTGTGATATTGCAATTACATTCTTACTCACATGGGCTATGTGAAAAGAGGAGCATTTTGATTGGTGTACATTTTAAGTGAACCAAATCTATATACTGTATATAAAAGCCAAATACCACTCATGCATCATCACGAAATCTCCAGAACCGTAAAGCCTACAAACTTGAAACTTGGCACGTATGTTACCCTTGGCTTCTAGGTGCTCACTAAGAAAGGATTTTTCGAAATGACCATCAGTTCATTAGTATTTCTTATATACAGTATATAAGAATATATACTGATGCTAAGGAGTTAGATGTTCTACTCCCCCTCCCCACCTGAAAAGAACTCTGTTCCAACTGCCAGTGGGCATGGCCAGTGCGTGACTCATCCGGCCTACAGGCCGGGAGTTTAGACATTCTACTCCCCCTCCTCACCTGAAAAGAACTCTGTTCCAACCATCCAGTTGTCTTATATTAACACGCAAATGTTCAAGCTTTAAGTGTCAATGTATCAAGCCCCATCGTAACTACTCATTAATTTTCAAGCTTTAACTGTCAATTTATCAAGCCCAATCAGTTTCGTAGTGAAGCACGGGTATCCAGCTACTAGTACTCTAATATGGGCAAGTAGTCTTTTACTTCCATGAACCCCCATTTAGAAGTCCAGAAGCTCTCCACTGTGAAATTTGCAGTCTATTTTCAGTTCGTATTTGTCCATATCCCTTCCATATCAATCACATGGTTTACACTCGTCCAGCAATGACAGTATACAACTATATTAAAACACTGAGGACACTGTCTGAGCAGGAACTTCTCCCTTCCTGAATATCTCATTCATAGTTTATGTCATTTGTATCCCGATCTCACACCCACAGAGTTCACTCACTACCCTTTTTGTTGTTTTGTTTCAGTTGTAATAAAAATGAGTGTCTTGGAGGTTGGTTGTGGAGAGCCTGCATGGTCAGAAATGACAAATGATTCTGGCTCAGTTCCCTTTCCATCCTCCCTTTGCTTCAAGCGAACAGAGAATGGCATTGTCCCCTCTAGTTAGAGACCAAACTGCTATGTGTCCGTGCTTCTTCTCATAATGCAAACCATATTAAGCTGTTATCCTAAGCACACTTAACTGCCCTGAAATTGCATTATGTCGCATTAGTAACAAAGGATACCCGTAAAAATCCTGTTTTTTTTTTTTTTAGATTTCACAATAATCTGGTCTCCCTCTGAAGATTCCCTGTGCACAAGATCTTTTTCTTGATAGAATTTCAGAAGCATCGTAATGACTGTAAATTAATTTAGAGTGCAATCACTTTATTTTATTTGTATGCCATTCAGACCTTCCAGATTAATAATAGCTTATAATAGCATATGATATAACAAACATCTACCTGCAGTAATAACTTATTAAACAATAGGGCTAACCTTCTTTGCTTGTAAATTTTCCAAAGGAAGTTTGAGTGCTCCTTGTTGCTTCCATAGTGGAGCCTGAACACAAGTTAGGGGTCTCCTGAATATCTGATGTGTAACTATAACCAAATTTACCAATAAAGTAGGTGGCTCCATAGGCCCAAAATTCTGTAGCTGATTTGAAGTCTTGAGTGTACATCAGGGGTGGGCTGCTGGGGATTCGCAGGGGTTTGGGAGAACCTCTAGCTAAGATTCTGTGCAATTCGGAGAACCCCCAAATTCCACTCCTGGCTTCCCCCCCCCCCCGGAGTCTCCACGCAGCCCATTTTGGATGCCAGGTAAGTGCAGGGCACGCGGGGAGGGCAAAAAATGAGCCTACTGGAAGTTTGGGAAGGCCGGCCTCCAAAGGGACTTCGGAGCCTGAGGAGGCCATTTTCGCCCTCCCGTAAGCTCAAGGAAAGCCTCTGGAGCCCGGGGAGGGCAAACACACACACCCGCCATGGTGCAGGAGGCCGACTAGGCCACGCCCACCATGGCCACGCCCACCCAGCAACCAGGCAGAGAACCCCTTGCTAAAAATTTTGAAGCCCACCCCTGGTGTATATTGTACATGGTAGCACATGCGGATTTGAAAATGTAGCCCTATCTTTTAATGGAAAGAGAATCTCATATGAATCCAACTTCTGTATGATACAAAATTTGGCTTTCAATGAGGATCTTATATTTATTAAGAATGAATGAATTTTAATTTTTAAGTGATATGTCGATAAAATACCTTTGTTAGGATTTCATAATATTTTTTCCACTTTGGTAGTATAGTAGTTATTTAACGTGTTGTGTGTTTCAAAAATTGCGTTAGAAATAGAACAAGGGCTACTGGATTTATTCCTTATTTTAATTTCCAAAAAGTTCTCCACATCAGCATTAGATAAAAAAGTAAACAGTGGGTTTTCAGAGATTCAGAATTTGCCTTGGTATTAGGCACTGGACCAAGTGTCTTAGCGGGTGAATGCCCAAGAGACATAGTACCAAGATGTTGAAGAGAAGAACTGTACACATGTCCTGTTCCCTTGCTGATATTATATGATGATGAAAACTTTCTATTTGTCCATGCACAAGGCAAGATAAAACTGCCAGGCAAAATATCTTTTAGTTAGTGGAGGAATTGACAGACTCCACCTTTGCTTCAGATAACAAACGTGGTATAGCAGTTTTGTTAGGGTGACTTTGTATCTTTCCATTTCCTTCTTCGGACATTATTAAGATTTTTAAAATATTGCTATAGATGTGCAGCATGATACATGAAGCTGCTATTCCAGAGAGGTTGGAACTGCAAATTCCAGATTTTTTAGCTTGCTTGGCTAGAATTGTGATTATACACCAATACATTTGGATGGGGAAGGCTGCGTTAAGGTAGTAGGGCTTTCTCAAGTTGGTATTTAAGAATAAAATAAAAACTATGCAGAATGGTTTATGCGTAAAAAGTGCCAAATACATGCCATTGACCATGCACTGAATTTTCTTCACAAATATATCTATTATGGCAACTGACAGGGAGAATTCAGGGCATAAACTGGAAGAACAATTTTCAGCTTTAAAAGGCAAAACTTTCTTCCCATTCATTCACATAATCTACTATTATAGATGTCCTCTGCATTTGACTTTTAAAAAAGCAGAATACAACAACAAAGATTTAGGATTTTGTGTGTTTGTTTTCTCAGCCCATTCAGTTAACCTTCCTCCAATCAGCAAAGAGAATATTTCTCAATGGGAAAAGAAATATGCCATTAGCTTTGTTCAGGACCATTTACAAAGATATAAAATAACATTATTTCAACCTCCCCAATATTTTCTTAGAAGGATACACACATCTGATTCTCTAAGATCTCCCATTCACCACACAAAAGCTCAGAGTGGAAATATTATCTGTTTTTTCTAGTATAATACATGTAGAATTAGAAAAAATAGATAATATATAATACATAAGGTT
The DNA here is from genome assembly GCA_023053685.1 of Diadophis punctatus similis. NCBI lineage: Eukaryota > Metazoa > Chordata > Lepidosauria > Squamata > Dipsadidae > Diadophis > Diadophis punctatus. The sequence goes on along the minus strand of JALIGW010000001.1, from coordinate 253,439,208 downwards.
GTTTATAATGAAAAACCTTTTATAGAATTTTAATTAATTGATTTGATTAATGTTGGTCCAAAATAATTTTGTGTGCATTGTGGAAGCATTGTGGTTGTGTAATCTAAGAACATATTTCTTTTAAATACCTGTAAAGTATAATAGGAGCAAACACTGCTTTCTATATCAAATAAAGACAGTACAAACTGAAAAGCAATTACAGAGGCATTAAATCAAGCCAAGTTGCTGGGCTTTTAAGGAAAATAAAACTTTGTCCATCTGCACCTTGCCAAAATGAGTCTGCTAGGCTGTACACTAGTTAAGAATGTACCGCTTATGTAAATTATTCAAGTTGAATTAGTAGCTTATTTCTCTATTTTATCAAGCTATGGAAATACCAAAGGGATCCCAGATAACCTCATATAAAATAAACTATTTTTCTTCTGTTATTATCTCCAAAAATGATGACTTACCCTGCCTTGGTAAATGAATTGATCTGAACCTCAAACCTCACATGGGATAAGCACCTCAGGAGCTAATAATAAGTAAAGCTGATTTCCTAGAGTCATCAATAGCTGTGGTGCCCAACCTACCATCTTAAAACTTCCAATGTGGGAGAAAGAAGAAAGAAATACTGGATTCCATTTTCATACTGCTGTGAGATTAAATTTAAAAAGGAAGATAACTGGTTTCCTATAAAAGATTACACTAAGTACATCAGCAGGGTGACGACTGAACTGCTGTAGATAAGAAATGAATAAAAATAGTTTGCAAGAGAAAAAAACGGCAGAAATAAAATAAAACGCATTTCATGCAAAGACGTCTCCATTTGTAAAATACCATTTATGACCATTTCTGTAAAAATAAGCAGAAATAAAAAAACCAAACAATGAGCCAACTATTAAGGTTGTAATTGTAGTGGATATCTTTCACTGCATTTCTCCATTATTGTACTAAGGAAATGTACTATTGTACTAAGGGATGATTGGGTAAAAAGCGTGGAGTTGTGTGGATTATGAGATGTAAACACAGTGTGGCAATTAACAAAATATTTTGAAAGCACTGTGACAAATTGCACTCTCCAGCCTTATCAACTTTCAAAATAATCATTTTCTTCTGGGAGGAAACTCTTAGAGTCTCGGGTATCACCTCTCTTCCCAGAACAGCCAACTCCCAAAAGACATCTACAATTCTTGACTCTTTCTTTCAGTGTTTTGTAAATGATTTTAGCCACATGGCTGCTGAGCAGTATCTTGAAACAATACAGGTGTATCCTGCTCCACCTGGTGCTCCAAATTCTATGTTTTTATTATATCCTTCCTTCAAGGAGCTCAGAGTGGCTCTTTAAAGCCACAGTAACCCTGTAAGTTAAGTCACAGTTGGAGAAGAAAGAGAAACTAACGTGTCCTTGATATTTAACAAATTTGTAGATGAGAAGAATGTGAAGGAAGATGCAGCCCAACACAATATCTGACTATGATTTTTCATTATTCTTCCCATCAAACTACTAAGTTTGCTCCTGGTACACCTGGTCTCTCTAGATATTTCCTTTCTGGTTGCCATGGTTTTATCTTCCATTTTTCTTAAGAATATTAAAGCTCAGGAAAACTATGACAGGCTGTAACCTTTTTTTGGTAATTGTTGTGAAGATAATTATTCACTGTACAGCGGATGTGATAAAATCTCTTTCAAGAAATCTACAGGGGTGGGAAAGGGTCATGTCCCCATATAATAATGAGCAAAAGAAGACGAAAGTCCAGGCTGTGTGCTGTGTTTGTGTTCCAATCCTCGCACTATTTTGTATTTGCTTTTCAAAAGGAACCTTCAAAAATCGTTTGAAGTTTCTTTTCTGTGTTGCCTTTTGTGCCGGCTGAATACAAGTTGAGCACGTTGGTTCTAAATCCTCCTGTCTTCTTTCAGTGAACAGGAAATTCAGGCTTGCAATGCAAAAGTGCTGGGAAACTTTTTACTTACTCTCTTGGGTGACAGGAGTTGAGATGCACTTTGCTGAACCATTGGACTTGTTGAATGAAATGGAGACACGTGTCAGGTTCCTGTTCTGGCTTGCTAGTTTGGGGCATCGACTCCAATGTTCTAAAGTGTTAGCTGTTTTCTACAGTGTGGGAACCTGTTTGGTGCTTTGAATGTCTTTTTTTTTAATTTTTTTTAATTTTATTTTTTAAAACTACAAAACAATACAAACATACAACACAAATCAACACATCAACACATATTCACTTTTTACAGCAGTTTCGTCACGGTATTAATTTTATTATTTACATTTTCCCCTTTTAATTTTCTCTAGTTGTCTTTGTATTTATTGACCTATGTACACATTTCTATCTTTATTTCTTCACATTAATTACTTATAACACCATTATGTTTTTCCCATACAGTTACTTATTTCACCTTTCATCATTGAGCCTTAATCTCTATTTCTAATCTATTCTAACCATTTATATAATTTATCCCTGACCAAATAATACTCTGTCTCTTCTTTTTCTTTTATCTCTTTTGTTAATTTGTTAATCTCCGCACAGTGAAGCATTTTCCCTATCAATTCTTCCTCAGATGGTGTTTTATCATTTTTCCATTTTTGGGCGTATGCTATTCTTGCGGCTGTGATTAAATGTAGAAGTAGATATTGTATTTCCTTAGTATATTTTCTGTTTAATAGTCCCAATAAGAATATCTCCGGCCTCAGATCTATATGTTGTTCCGTTATCTCTATTAACCATTTCCTAATTTTAATCCATTTTTTTTAGCTTCAGGACAGGTCCACCATAAATGATAATATGTACCATACGATTTTTTACATTTCCAACATATTGGTGAAGTCTTTGGATACATTTTTGCCAATCTTGCTGGTGGGGCTTTGAATGTCTTAGAGCAGTGATGGCGAACCTTTTTTGGTTCGCGTGCCAAAAGGGGGGAGCGCGGGGGGATCGTGTGCACATGTTCCCACACCCATAATTCCATGCGGGGGACCCGCGCATGCGCGTGTGATCCACCCACCCACCCCGCTCCCGGCATGCGATGGCACACCTGTTTTTCGCTCTCCCCAGGCTTCAGAGCCTTTCTAGGAGCCTGGGGAGGGCGAAAACGGCCTCTCCCCCTCGGAGGCCCTCCAGAGGCAGAAAATGGCCTGTTTGCCAACTTCCGGTCCAACCGGAAGTCGGCAAACGGAATGTTTCCAGCTTCCAGAGGACCTCCGGGTGGGTGGGGAAGGCCATTTTCGCCCTCCCCGGGCTCCTAGAAAGACTCTGGAGCTTGGGGAGAGCAAAAAATGGGCCTTCCTCACCCCCACCGGAGGCTGGAAACAGCCTGTTTCCCGACTCCCAAAATTAGCTGGCCAGCGCGCACATGCGCACCGGATCTGAGCTCATGTGCCCACCAATATGGCTCCGCGTGCCACTTGTGGCACACGTGCCATAGGTTTGCCATCACGGTCTTAGAGGTTGCTGGGTAGGACAACCATAAGCGGGGCCTTTCAACTGGCCATCATACACCTATGGTCATGTGAATTGGTTCAAGGACGTTATCAATCTGCCTGCCACATCCAAGTTGTAGAATTATTTCTTATGGCATGAAGTAACTTCTAATACACATTTCCTTGCTTCTGTAAAGAAAATGGATGTTTGCCCAGTTTCTGTTGCTGTATCAGATCCATTCCTTCCTAGAATTTCTGGGACTGGCCATGAGTCCCTACTTTAATCATCTCATATCTGGAAGCTGGCCTTGAAATCACAAGTCGTGCAAAATCTAGCTATTGCATGGTATGCTTTTTAAAAAACAATTTAAAAAAGAGAAATAGTATGTTGTTCTGCTAAGCTTTTAATTATTGATATCACACTCTGATTTTAGAGCTTTCCCTATTTTATTGCAATGTATTTATTATACTATATCAGGCTGGTGTTAACACCTTTTTTGGGTTAAAAAAAATCCTCTTTTATTTATTTTTTTGTGGTTCGTCTAAATCACCGCAAGTGCTCAATAGTGGAGTGATTCAAAAGGCATTAAATAAACAAGTAAAGTTTGAAAGTGCTGATGTGTAACCAACTTGGGGGAGAAAGGGGGTTAGGAGGGTAAAGAAATGGTATTAATAGTGTCAGGCAATGCAAAGAGGGAAGTGCAGTGGCCAGATAATTTTAAGCCTGTTTTTCTTTAACTAAGCTGAATTTATTAGAGTCTGCCTGCACCGGTACTTTTTGTTTATTGTGTGTTTCATTTTGCAATAACTTCTTGTTCAAGAAGACGGAAACTTGAGTTGGACAAGTTATTTAACTAGGTCTCTCTAGATTGCTTGTCCTGTATCCTTTTATGCCAGTGAGCATCTCCCACCCATTTTGCCTTTCCAGGAGTAGAATATGTCATATGACTCCATCCAGGCTGTCTAATTATTAAAGTATTGAAGTTGAGAGAGGGAGGGAGGAATAGTTTTCTTCAAGCCCTCAAAAGTAAATACTGTATCAGTTTTAGCACGCCACATGTTTTTATGTATGTATGTATGTATGTATGTATGTATGTATGTATGTATGTATGTACCGTGTTTCCCCAAAAATAAGACCCTGTCTTATATTTTTTTGAACCCTAAAATAAGCCCTTGGCCTTATTGCCATGCACTTAAAAGCCCAATTGGGCTTATTATCAGGGGATGTCTTATTTGGGGGGAAACAGGGTATATATGTATGTATGTACATACCGGTGTATATATATAGGTGTGTGTGTGTGTGTGTGTAATTTATATTTACATATATTTATAAATGGTCGTAAATCACTTTTTTCAGTGCCATTGTAACGTCAGTCACTAAATGAACTGTTATAAGTCAAAGACTACCCCTACACGTACACACGTACACACGTACATACACACACACACACACACACACACACACACACACACACACACACACACACACACACACATACCCACACCCCTAAGGCTATTATTCACTTGCTCATTTCAGGTAGTAGCATCTATCTGATTTCCAAAAAGCGAAGCAGGTTCTGGTTTGTTTTGTACTTGGATGGGAGACTATCGCAAAATGTCAGGCCTATAGGCTAGATCAGAAAGGTTAAAAAAAGAAAACCATCCTGGCAGAAGGCAATATTAAACTACTTTTATATTCTTGCCAACAAAACTCTATGGGAAAGTCACAAAGAATCAAGCTCTGCCTTTTGGAAAACTCGGCTCAATCTTTCTTATTATTTGCTTCAACCGGAGAGATCTACTTCCATTATTTTTAGTATTAAATTATATATATTGAATTAAAAGCTGAATATATCTTCCAAGTTTATTCATTATTCATCCTGATTGCTAGTGGCCCTATGTACCGTACTATATATTTTTCCTTCTTATTATTAGTACATGCTGCATAACTATTAAGCATGAGATTTTGTAGAGGCAGAACTGTTGCTCTCATGAGCCAAACCTAGAGCTTTGTTTGTGCTCTTATCATTAGGATATCTTTAAACAATATATCAAAAGTAAACATAGCAATACAGAAAAAGTTATGACACACACACACATATCCGTTACAGTTAGCATAAACTCTACTGTGTAAGATTTTTGCATCAAAGAAAATAATTTATTACCGTAAACAATGTGAGAAAAATGCATCTATATTTTGTTCACCATCATTCTGGGAAGACAAAAAATCTAATATATTGGCATCTCAGTTATTACTTAGCTTCCATGAAGACAAAGAGGAAGTTGTTGTTTTAGGCACATGACACCAAAACAATGTATTATTTGAGGGAGTTGGATGCAGAAAATTGGTTTGAAATTGTCAGATGACTCACGAGAATAAACTGGAGTGACATGACTGAGCACATGACCTTGTTTGAGGGGGGCCATGTCCTCTGACCAGACCCTATTAGGGTCTGCCAAGCCAAACTCCCACAAGCATCCTACTCATTCTCTCTCCCAAGAACAAAGTAACACTTTCACTTCCCTGTTAGAATTCAGCAATTTTGTGATAGAACTTTATAACCTCAAACTCAAACTCTACCGATAGCTTCTATGAGAAGTTGGAGAAACAAACCTTTGATCACTACAAATTGAACTAGACATATATTTTTATTTGTATATAACTGCTGTATTGCTCATTCATAGAGGATAATTGTGGTTGTGGTTGTTTTCACTGGCAGCATCCTAGTCTGTGGAGGTCCTTTCTAAAAGAACCTCTATTTAAAAAAAAAATAGAAAAAGAACTGGCAATCTGATAGAGCTGTAATTAGGTTAAGGCTTCTGGCTGTGATTTGCATGGTCCAATTTGCACTTTAAGTTAATTAAAAATATCTACAACATGGGGGTGTCTTGCTAAATATATATTGCAGAATCCTGTTTGTATTCTAGGTCATAGATTCTCAGAGCCTTTGTTGCTGTTATTAACTTTAAAACATTATAAGCTAATGATTTCACTTTTAAAGCACAATGCAAAGTCATTAACATGTAATCTTGATTCTGTGCTCTTCAAAGATCTATGTCAGTTCAATCAGGATATTGCTAGGAAAATAGCTTTCTCTCATGTCTTTAAAAATGATTCTGCAAGAAAAATCAATAATGACCATGACCATTGACATTCTTCTAAAAACAAAACTCAAAGTGACATTGTTGTGATCTGAATTGCGCATTCAGAGAATTATATATTAGTTGTCTGAACTACTATACAATCTAAAATAGAACTAAAAGAAGTGTGGCCTTTGGTGGTGGAGTATAAGTCATGCTTTCTGTGCTTCTGTAAATAGCCAAAGGCAAGCAGGCTAGTTCAAAACAATCTTCTCTTTGGGGTGGTATAAACAGAAGAAATCGTAACATCAATTAACTGGAGGGCTCTGAACCCACTGCCCATCCTATGACTACAGGATCATTATTGAAAGTTGTAAAACAATCCTGCTTTTCAGAAATAATTTCAGTATGTATAGTGTGACGTGGTGTGGTGTAGTGTGTGTAATATGAATTCATATGAATATGATCGCTTGAAGGAAGATGACATCACAGCTAAAGTTATCCGCTATGGCTCGTAGAACAATAATGGAATGGGGAAAGACTTCACTGTGAAATGGGAAGGACACGGTGCAGAGAAGTAAACCATGGGAAGCAATATTTTATGAGAGATCTGTAACACAGAAGATGGGAAAGGCAGAATGTATGTGTAATAAACAGAATAAATAAAAGGACTCTTCCACTGGCCCGGCTAAACCAATATCCTGGTCAGTATGGATTAGCAAGCCTTCACAGAACCTTTAAACATCTTGGTACGCAACTCTGAATACTAAAAAGCACTTACTTAAAAACCTGAATATTTAGGCCTCTTCTTCTAATACTGGAGCAACCACTGATCTTGCTGGTTTGTATCCTGGATTTCCCCTCTTAAGAATGTAGATCCTGCTTATCAGTGAAACCAAAGTTTTTTGTTTTGTTTTTAAACCAAGACCTTCAAGTTGTGAAGGGCATTTGAACTCCCTCCCATTCTTTTCATTGCATCCTCTGTTGATGTAATTGTTTCTTCATTTGTGTTTGTTATTGTTCATTGAAATCAGTGGACCGGCAAATGGGTCTGGTCAGAGAACCCCAACATACTGAAATAGCTGAATTCGGTTTTCATTGACTGATTGCTAATAATTTTAACAGAGCTATGCTCCAAATGTAGGAATATATGCAGTCTGAAACACTTGTCTTCTCTTTAAAAGACCCTGAGGTAGTAAAAAAGATCATTATTGTCTTTTTCTTATATACTTTTTTTTCCTATTACATTTACATATGCCTTTCATATACAATCTTTATTAAACAAAATCATGTTAGTAATCTTTAAAACAGACATCTATTTTTTCCCCTGCTGCAGAGGGGGGGGGGACAGAGGTTTAACATGTAAAGGCATGTCTAAAGCTTCTTAATGAGGCTGACAGTAAGATTTAAGCCAGGGAGTTCCTGGCTCAGAATTCACACACTTAACCATTACATTATACCAATTCAGTTTCGGCTGACCAGTTGGAATTTCTTATTATCATGAAGTTAGAAGGATTATTCAGAATTATTCAGGCATTATGAAGAAAGTATTTTGCTTCATTGCAAATAACCCAGCCTACTAAACAGTTCCAAGTGTTTATCTGAGAACATGGAAATGAAGCAGCAGATGGCTTCTTTTTCCAGTGCACAAACTCACATGGAGATAACATGAATTTTATTCCCAACACAAACATTTTTATTTGTTAATCTGAGTAATCAAATGGCACTCCACAAAAACTTATACCAGAACAAATATGTTGGTCTCTAGTATACTATAACTTTATCTCTCTTGAAAAACCTAATAATTTAATCTTTGGATTTTTTAAAATAAGCTGTGAACCCTAGCTTTTATTAATGTTTTAAAGTATTTAAGTTTCTGTATATTTGGATGGATGGATGGATGGATGGATGACAGATTTTGAAGTTGCTATATGAAACTTTTAAGAAATAAAATCATTAGTTATAAACCTATCCAGTGGTAGGACTCAGCCAGTTTGCACCTATTCAGGCGAACCAGTTGTTAACTTTGTAGGCAATTCAGAGAACCGGTTGTTGGAAGAAATCTTATTTTGGTTTTTTCCACTTTACAGGGCTAATCCTATAAGGAAGGCAGGAAGGAAACATTCTGCCTATTTTCTAGCCTAATCTTCATTGCCCTGCTTACAGAAACTGCCTCTCTGGTTTACCCTTATTACATTGTAACAGCTAAGGCAAAGCACCCATCAACGTGAGTGATGTTGAGGTGGCCACATGCACACGGCCACATGATTACCGAGCCACGCCTGCCCAGCTGGTCATTAGGGCAGAGAACCGGTTGTTAAATTATTTGAATCCCACCACTGAACCTATCTATTTGATATTTGTAGAAACGACACAAAGTGGCAGGATTTCTAAGACTGACTTTAGCCCTATTCAGTTTTTTATACTAATGATGGTTTGTAGAATTAATACTGGTTTGGGTAATTTTCTTTAGCTTTGATTGCTAAAGAATTGCATGCACAGTGCTTTTAGCTTGTTAGTGTAAAATTGCAAAGGCTCCCCACCATTTGTTATCTGTTTAGGCTTGCCCTTTGCAAGCAGGAGAAGAGGAAGGATGAATTGTTCCCCATTGGCATACTATATGTCCAGTATTGTCCATAAGGCCATGTTTTAGATTACAAATTCTCCCTCAGGCCAGGAATCCATAAATACTGTAAACAAAATGGTTAGGTCTATCGCTTCTTTCCCTGCTTTCTTTCTCTTTCTGAATCTGTGCAACACCCATTCCTCTCCCGTCTCTCTTATTCTTTATATTTATCCTTGTTCTTCTATTTCTTTCTACTTCATCAGTCCATCCACTTCTTTTAAGCCATCATGCTTCTCCTCAACCCTGTTCTTTTTATTTCCTAGCTGCCCTCTCCCCACCCTGATTGCCAGTCCTGGGTGTCCTCCTCACTTTTTATCAAGAGCTACCATTCCTCAGTCCAGAATTCTAGCTTTCCTGCCCTCCTACCTGTCCCCATCAACCTAATATCAAATTATCCTGCTCCCTTTCTTGCTGTTCAGCCCAAGATTTAATTCACCACTATCTATAAGATAGTGTAAGTAATGTAAGTAAGAACTAAGGTGAAATTTCCTAACAGTGAGAACAATTAACCAGTGGAACGGCTTACCTCCAGAAGTTGTGGGTGCTTCATCATTGGAGGCTTTTAAGAAGAGTCTGGACAGTCACTTGTCTGGAATGGTATAAGTTCTCCTGCTTGAGCAAGGGGCTAGACTAGAAGACCTCCAAGGTCCCTTCCAACTCTGTTATTTGTTACTATTGCTAGAGGAGATGACAGCAAGGAGGACAGGATTCAGGAGGAGCTCAGGCAGGATTATGGCTGTGTGCTATGCTGCGTGTCTAACTATTTCAGTGCGCTGAATTGTTCTTAGGAATACTATATATATATATGTGTGTGTGTGTGTGTGTGTGTGTGTGTGTGTGTGTGTAGGATTTTTTGCTGATAAATGAAAATAAAGGGAGGCTATTATAGATCTATTTCGAGCTTATTTTGCTCTCGTCAGATAGCCATACCCCTTACTGGGATTTGAACCCGGGCCGGCTGCCTTGCAGGGCAACAACTTAACCATTAGGCCATAGGCTCTGTTCCAATCAGCTCTTTCACCAGGAAAGGGTTATATATGTTTTTCTGTCGTGTTATCCTGGTGTACCCAAATATGGGAGAGAAAGCATCACAGCTTCCTTTTTGCCTTTCAGCCCCTCACTGGGACCATCCAGGCTGTTTTTTATATAGCCGACACACTAATCTATATGTGTAGGATTTTTTGCTGATAAATGATAGTCTCCCTTTATTTTCATTTATCAGCAAAAAATCCTACATACATACATACATACATATATACATACATACATACATACATACATACGTGTGTGTGTGTGTGTATGTATATATGTATATATATACTTACTGTGTGTGTATGTGTATGTGTATGTATGTATGTATATATATATATATGTATGTATGTATATATATATATATATATATCAGCAAAAAATGCTACACATACACACATATATGTATATGTATATGTACTATGTATATGTACTATGTATATGTACTATGTATACGTATACATATACGTATATATACATGCATGCATACATACATACATATATACATACATACATGCATACATACATACATACATACATACATATATGAATATTTTTGTGCCTAACTTCATTAATTTAACTGGAAAACCCAAGCTCAAATCTCTACTTGACCACAGAATCCTTGATGCATCCTGAACCAGACATTCTGTCAGAATCCAACTTACCTCATGGGAGGTTTGCTATTATGGAGATAAAATGAAGGAAGACTTCATTGTAGGTTGACTCGATTGAACTACAATTAAAACCAAAACTGATTTTTTAAATGTTTTTCTGAGTATAAAAAGCTGAACACATCAGGTCTGGTACCCAACCTTTTTGGAGAAAAATAATTTTTATAAGAAGGAAGCAGACACTCTATGCTGAATAGTTTGTCTGAATTGTTGACTCATTCACTAAAACTTTAACAATTGCTTAATATCCTTGTATTGCTCTCTGTCATACTCTTACAACAGATTATGACGGCATTCATGGCATTGAGGGAGTTACATAACTTTGGGAGGAACATCGCAACATCTTAACTCTTAACTTAGTAGCTAAGTAGCAGTCTTACAAATAATGTATACATTAATAGGAAGTTGCAAGTATAGTTTTACATTCATGACATGTAAAGGCAGAAGGGGCCATTACATCACATATGAAGCATTGGGACAATCAGAGTCACTTCAGAAAAGAGTCTGTATTGCTGTCATTCAACAGACAGCAGATAATTATTTCCTGCTTGGTCATTTGCTTTTGGATAGTTAAATAAAGAAATAAAGACAGATAAATCAAGGAGCAGACATCAGAATAGTGGCGAATATCTGTAGCTTGGGTGTAGGATGAGGGAGAAGGTTCATTCTCTGAGCTTGTGGGTTGGTTTCCGAACATTTCGTTACCAGGCTAGGTAACATCTTCAGCGGAGTTTAGGGGATGTCAATGTCAATGTTCTTCTGTTTATAAGGGCCACACCTGAAGCCCCTATAAACAGAAGAACACTGACACTGACATCCCCTAAACTCCACTGAAGATGTTACCTAGCCTGGTAACAAAACATTCGGAAACAAACTCCCAAGCTCAGAGAACGAACCTTCACCCTCAGACATTAGAATGTTACAATGGAAACGTCTGCAAAATTTTGTGAAAGACACAGCAATATCACCCTCAAAATATTTGGAAATTCCCTGATAAGTAACTGTTGCTTGCTTGACTTTATGCAGAAAGGACCAAATAAATTAGCACTGTTTTAAGGCTAAAAAGGTATACCTCAATACATGCCATTGAAAACTATCGCTAATGTAGATGTTAATATTCTGCTCCATTTAATAAAGACGCCTTTATTCACAGAGAAGATTGGGTTCATTGAAGGGCTGCTTTCTAAGGAGCAGATGTGTCTTCAATCTAGGATCTAAGCCAGTGAAATTTTTTTATGAGTAGTAGACATATATAGAGCTGCAAATCATGGAGCAGCAAACTAAAAGGTGATATAAAATAAATATAGTAAAGAACATAAAGATCATTCTTTTCCATCTTAGATGGTTTACATAATCAAGTCAGACCCATACCTGGCAAGACAGCCATTTATAACACTTAGGTCTATCCCCCACCACCCCCGAAAGTCTGTATTTTGTCAATACAGCTGCTCTGAAACTTATAGACAGAAAACATCTGATTTCATTCTGGAGCCTCTCTTTGTCACTCTTTTGTATCCTCATTTTCATTTCTTTGATATTATTCAAATGGCAATTGACTAAAAAGTTGTAATCGATGTAATTATTACTTGATTTTCAGAAATTTAAAGAACTTACACAAAGGAATCAAAATCAAGATATCATTGATCAAAGATAACTTTTTCCAAATTTCCATGCTAAAGCTGTGTTACATAAATCAACTTGAGCTCTCTATATAGCAGATGTGGAGAATTTCATATATTTAGTTGAATTGCAGTTCCAACACCCTTTGCTGTGCTGATATGACTTCTGGAAAGTTTTACCAATAACAGCAAGAAGAACAAGGTTATCCAGTCAGGAAAGCTATATGCTCCTAATTTTTTAAAAATATAGTTCTGATTGCTGCATGACAATTCTACCAAATTTTTTATTATGCCTATTTGTTATTATACCAGATAGTTAAATTAACTGTATACCATTATTTGTTAATTGCTACTTCTACTGCTATTAGTGTCATTGTTAATGTTTAAGGAAATGCTTGGACTTTTAGATTTTTATAAGGTTTGATTACCTATGATTGAGATTTAATCAGAGTTCATAAATCTACCAGAATGTATGTATTTCCTTGAGAGAATTCCCATGGAGGAAGGAATGAGCTCCAGGAAGTGGGTTTGATGAGCAGGTGGGGTTTCTGCCTCAGGACACAGTACTGAATTAGTATTTCAGCATTTCAGAATCGGCTAGTAGTACAATGCGCTTTTGGTGTGATGTGAAAGGCACATGAATGGAAGCTCTGACCATTTGTGGTCTCTTAAAATATTTTGGCACGCTTTGTATAAGGGTTTCATTCTTGATGGTTTGGCCCAATTCCACAATTGGAGTTAAATTTTCAATTGGATTAGAATGTTTTATTTGCTACAAAAAAATTCCTGCACACTGTTAAATATCGCTACCCAAAGCTCACTTTTAAATACCAGCATATAATGATCATCCTCACTTCTCACCGGGAATATTGAACACGTATTTTCAAAATGAATATAATCAACAGGCTTAGAGGCCATTGAGAGAAACAGTTGAAAGGTGAAGCCATCACACTGAGGAGTATCAACTGTCTTTCAAGTAATAATCCTAAAGACTAAATCAGAATTCAAATATACGCGCTAAATTCATAGAGGCTGAAGGAGAAGTGGCTGCTTAGGATGAGTGATAAGCTTAAAAAAGCAGCAGACTAGAATTGTTCTATAAAATATGTTGGACTAAAACTGCCATTATCATAAAAAGGTATGTCACTAAGCTGTGGATTATGAGAGTGAGGATACAACACAGATCAAATTAGGTCAGCTCCTTGTACTGGGCATATTCACCTTCTGTAGACTATAAATGGAATACTAAAAAAAAAGGTTTCCTCTGTCTGGTCGTGACCGACTCTAGGGGACGGTGCTCATCTTTGTTTCCTAGCCAAGGGAGCCAGCATTGTCCAAAGATCCCAAAGGTGCTTTTTCAAGAGGCAACTGGACTTTCTGGTTTTTCTTTTAAGATGTTTCACTTCTCATCCAAGAAGCTTCTTCAGTTCTGACTGGACGGTGGGGAATGGAAGGGTTTATATTCCTTGCAGACAGCTGGTCATTTGCATTCTTTTAGGGAGTCATTGAGGCCACTTGGAGGTTTGCCTGTGTCCTCAGGGTCACCTGGGTAGTGCAAATGGGTGTAGAGCCTTCTTGGAACTGCTGGAAGGACTGTGTTGTGGAGCTGTGCTTTCTGCAGGATGCTTTCTGCCCTGTGTCCCTTCACTGTTGAACACAGGCACAGAGTGTTGGGGATAAGTCTGTGTTGTCTACATCTCAGACTGAAGCACAAATGGAAATCCCTTCATACTCCCACACCATTTGAAGGGTGTTCACCCCAAAGTGCATAGCTAAATGTCTATGGGGATTCTCAATCATAGCTTCTTGGATGAGAAGCAAAACATCTTCAAAGAAAAACAAGAAAGTCCAGTTGCCTCTTGAAAAAGCACCTTTGGGACAACCATGACCTGGATGACTGAGAATCTCCATAGACATTGTCCGAAGATGCTTCTGTGGTCATGTGGCTGGCATGACTATAACAACATAGAACATTGTTACCTTCCCGCCAGGGGTGGGTTGCTTACTTATTGGTGCCACTGCGCTGTGCGCGCATCTCCACATTTTGGGTGCACGCACACTCGCTACACGCATGCACCCCCTCACGCAATTTTGCTTCTGTGCATGCGCGGAAGCAAAATCTCGCCGAAATCTCTCGCGCGCGCACATCCCCTTGCGAGATTTCGGTGCGATTTTGCTTCCGCGCATGCACAGAAGCAAAATCGCCCAAAAAGTCACAGAAAAAGATGGCGACACGCGCAACGGACCGGCAGAGAGGGCTCTGGAGCAGTCGCGTGCAAATTGCACAATCGGCCGCTCTTCTGGAACTCCGTACTGGACAGTTCCGGCAGGAACCCACCTCTGCTTCCCACCTTTTGGGATATATTTATCGACTTGCATTTGCGTTGCTTTCAAACTGCTAGGTTGGCAGGCGCTGGAGCAAGAATGGGAGCTCATCCAGTCACGTGATGCTTGGGCAGACCTGCATAAGCCATTACATAGAGCAATGGTTCTCATCCTTGGCAGATTTAAGATGTGTGCTGGGGAATTCTGGGAGTTGAAGATTGAGAAACACTGAAATGGAGAGAAAGTTTGGATTATGCAGACTTAATTAATGAGAAACTTATTAAGACGTGTATTTTCTTGCTGATATTAACATGTAGGGTAGATGACTTCTGCAAAACAGAGTTACAGATGGTGTAAAAATGTTGAACAATTATTACCCAAGACAAACCTCAGAGCCCTCTGCGGTTATACTGATTATATTTCATTGACAGCCTTTTAAATTGTCAGGCACAATTCAAAGTGCTGTTTCTGACCTATAAAGCTGCTTCTTAGGACAAAGACTGACAATCATGCTCAGGTACTGCATGTCTAATGTCTTTACTTAGAGCTCTGACTTCCATCTCATCAACTACAGGGCTTAACAATTTCTTTAGGCTGCTGAATACAATTGGAATACTGAAGCAAATATATTTGAGAATAGCACAAATTATCCCATAAAATGGCTGATGTGTGTGAGTGAGCGAGAGAGTTACCTGTTCATAAAATGACTCCAAGACTTAGCCATTTCCCCAAAGGCCAACTGCTCCACATTCCCTCTAAACCTTGGGTCTTTTCAATCATCCAACATTGCATTTTTTTTCTTTTTTCTTTTTCTGAACAGGCAATTACACTTCTTGATTAAGCACTTTTCTTGGATTATTTCCCCTGGTTTTAATTTTCTAAGTCTGTTTATAAGGCTTATTGAGGTCCAGAAAACTCTTGCAATTCTTGTGCATGAACAGTAGTATTCAGTCCATGGTCTGCAGACCACAGATTGTCCACAGGCTTTCTGCATTTATTCCCAGTTATCTGGGCAGAGATAGCTCATCTTCACAACACCTGCCAAGCCCTAAGGGGTTGAAGGCTAAAATATACGATGAATGGTTGCAGGAACTCAGTATGTCTAGTCCCGTGATGGTGAACCTATGGCATGCATGCCACAGGTGGCACGGGGAGTCATATCTCCCAGCACATGAGCCATTGCCCTAGCTCAGCTCCAGCGCGCATGTGCGTGCCGGCCAGCTGATTTTCGGCTCGCACAGAGGCTCTGGGAGGGCATTTTCAGCCTCCAGAGAGCCTCTAGGGGGAGGGCGTTTTTTGCCCTCCCCAGGCTCCAAGGAAGTCTCTGGAGCCTGGGGAGGGCGAAAAACGGGACTACCAGGCCCACTGTAAGTCAGGAAATGGGCTGTTTCCGGCCTCCAGAGAGCCTCTGGGGGCGGGAGAGGCTGTTTAAGCCCTCCCCAGGCTCCAGGGAAGCCTCTGGAGCCTGGGGAGGGCGAAAAACGGGCCTACCAGGCCCACCGGAAGCGGGGGAGTGGGGTCGTACATGCATGTGGGGGGCAGCACAAGGGGGGGTTACATATGCATGCATGGGAGGGGCGTGGGGGGCATTGAAATATGGGTGTGGGCACGCGCATGCGCATGCGCGCAATAGCACGCGAGTGTGTGCTTTTGGCACCCGAGGGAAAAAAGATTCGCCATCACTGGTCTAATCTATCAATGAGAAGTCCTGATAGCAGTCTTTCAGTATTTGAGGGGCTGTCACAGAGAAGGAGGTTTACCTATTCTCCAAAGCATAAACCTAAACCTAACCCAAGGACAAGAAATAATTTATGGAAACTTACCAAGGAGAGATCCAACCTAGAACTAAGGAGAAATTTCCTGACAATGAGAATAATCAATCAGCGGAACGGCTTGCCTCCAAAAGTCATGAGTGCTCCATCACTGCATGGAGCACTTTTCAAAGAAGAGATTGGACAGCCATTTGTCCAGAATGGTATAGGGCCTACTGTCTGAGCAGGGGATTGGATTAGAAGACTTCCAAGGTCCCTTCCAATTCTGGTATTCTGTTTCCTGGGAGATAGTGATAACTTTCAGGAATAACCAGTAGGGTTTCCATCATGCCCATGTGTTAGCTTCAAGAAAGAGATTTTCATCAGTATGGAAAGAAAAAATTAAATGCACTCTCTGCATCTCTTCTGCATCTCTAATTATCAGTTCACACATGCAGAAACACTTTATAATACTGAAAATTAAATGCAAATGTGCATGAATGTTTGCCCCTTAAAATGAAACTGCTGATCCTAAAGATACCAAATAGTTTCTTTTCTCTCAACTATGGTATATTTCAAGCTCTTTATTTGAAATAACCGAGTATAGTACTGTTAAAAGGGAAAAACGCTACGAAAAAGGGGAACCCATTTTTTTTCTTCCTGCTGAACTGATTTTGGCTAGGAAAATGGAAACTGGGAACATGTTGGCTGTTTTAAAAAGTATCACGTAGGCAATATTTTTTAAAAAAAAAAGCTAAATCATTTCGTTTTTTTAAAATGGGTTATTGGAATTCCACTCCCTGCACACGTCTTTTAAGTGTGCTGGAGAAAGAGTTTCATGAACAGGTTTCTTATATTAAGATAGAATAAACATGCTTAATTCTCAACTGCTATTTCAAAGGCTTTGGGAACTGCCAGAAAGTATTTTTGCTCAATGTGGTCTTGATGGTGGCATTACAGAGATGTACAATATGCTGTATACAGATGTTGCTTTGTGAATTGTCAATTTAAATGATGCATTTTTAGCCAGAGTCGGTGGACGTTAGAGGAGATGTGAGAGATAACAGAGCACTGCTGGCATTAGTCTGGATTTGAAATGTGTAGTAAAAATAACCGCAATCTAACACAATTTACAGCCCTCGGGAACATTTCATTCTGTGCTGTATTTTAGTCAACAAATTCCTTTACAGCACAATTAGCGTAATTTATGAATACACTTCTGGTTGGCACTAGTACTTTTTTTAAAATTTGATAATGCTGTTAAGGATAGAATTTTCAATGGCTTTCTCTTGAAAAAGAACAAATCAAGTGGTGAAAAAAACTGTCCTAAGAGATCCACTAACTGGTGTTAATATTATTAACCCACTAACTGGTGTTAAGTACTAATCTATTACTTGGGGCACCAACACACAATTGTAGCCACAATCTATACTTTTTTTTGCCCCTATTTGGTGTTATGAACTTCAGTTTTAGTCAATAAATAAATCAAGCACATTTTTATTTACCTGGTTTCAATTGAATCTTCTCCATTTTGGCTACTAGCAGTAGATTGTCATCTATGCTCTTATCTGATTGCAGACAATAGCCAGAAATGTGAATTGTTATCCGTGTAACTTTGTACAGTTGTAACTTTGATCTTTGGGATATTTTTGCAGGATGTGATTTGATAACCCGATAGGGAACCATTGAAGCTTTTCTGCATGTTGACAGAATGAAAAAGAAGTAGGCAAATTATCTGCAAAATCTATGTTCTACCTAATACTTCTAACTTTCTGTGTGAGGGGTAAATGGTCCCGTTAGAAGCTGTGTCATCTAAACTTTGGGCAAATTATGAAGAACGGATATGCAGAGCACATATAGGTACCTAGGAATGATAACTCAATTAGAAGTTCGGGGTTCATTTCTCACTTCTGTGTTATCTTCAGTGTTCTCTGGAGCTAAAACACATCAATTGTAAAGCATACTTTAAAACATTTTTTATTGAAATCAGCCGAGCCAGCAATAAGCTCAACAACCTGACAAAAATGGTACTGTTAGACAAATTAGGTTAATATCCCTCATATCTCAGCGGTTCTCAACCTGTGGGTCGCGACCCCTTTGGGGGTCGAACGACCCTTTCACCTAAGACCATCGGAAAACACATATTTCCAATGGTCTTAAGAACCGAGACACCGTCTCCAGGCGGGTCCACCCACATACAAATAGACTACTGGGGAAAAAATATCTGTACCATGGAAACTTTTGAGCATGCGCAGAAGCCAAATTTCTGGCACTGCACATGTGTCGCCATCTTGTTTTTGGCTTTTTTGCATTTTTTTTAAAATGGCACTGCGCACAAAGCGCATGCGCAGCCACGAGGCGCGGCCACGCAGCGCAGGGGGAAGCGAACCAGCAGCAAGGTAAGTTAGAACCCACCTCTGAGTTTCCTAATAATTTTATTATTTTATGGTTGGGGGTCACCACAACATGAGGAACTGTATTAAAGGCTCGCGGCATTAGGAAGGTTGAGAACCACTGCTCATAACTGTTGTGTAAACCTGAGGTTTTCATTACTTTGACTCTGCCATATTTTAAACAGGTTCTGAAGCCCTGCCTTTTCCCCCCCACCAGGTTCTGGGCTATGGTGGGATTTGAGCTTCCTTTGTGAGGGATTTTATGGGCTTTTAATGGATGCTTGCTCCTCCTGAATGACTTTTTCTTCTCTGATGTTTGATACCCTTGTTTTTAATTATGTACACCACCCAGAGTTGTTGATGAATTGGGCAGCCTTTTAAATGTATGATAATTACATATAGAGATATGCATATTGGATCATAACACATATGTACTTATGGGATTATGTCCCCTTTGCCCAAATGTTTCTACCCATTCTATCCAATCAGATACCATCAAAGAGGCAGTATTGTCTGGTGGGGATCAGAATGAGAGCCTTTTCTATTGTGGCACCCACTCTTTGGAACATCATTCCCCCTGATATTATATTGGGCCCCTCCCTATTGGCCTTTGGTAAGGCCTGCAAAACTTGGCTTTGTGCTTGAGCTTAGGGCTGTAGGTATGGATTAGAGCAGAGGTCTTCAAACTTGGCAATTTTAAGACTTGTGGACTTCAACTCACAGAATTCTCCAGCCAGCATAGCTGGCTGCTCTTGGTTGTATGGATGTTAAGTTAGATCATGTCCAGCTGCTATGTATTTTTATTTTTGTTTTATATTATGTATTTTGTGTTTTTATTTGCTTTATTGTAAGATATCTAGAGTCACAAGAAAGTGAGATGGGTGGCTATATAGATCAAATAAATAAATACCACATAATGGCAGAAATCAAATGAAAGGTGCAAAGAGTATCCTAGTTCAGTTATTTGAAGAAATTCAGAAGCATGAAACAAAGCTAGTCCATTAAGTCTCTGTAAAGGAAATCTTTTGTGGTATAAGCCCTAGCAAACTCAGAATCCCCCTTTTTAATTGTAATAGAAGTAAAAGCTTAAACATTGCAATAGCTGTGCAAAGCGCTGAAAGGAAAGCTTTGTGCAGTGTGTTGGCCAAGCAAACCGCTCTTTACTGAACTGTTGAAGCAGAATCCACTGGCAGTTGCAGAGGTCTTGTGGGTACATGCACATAATTGCAAAGGTAATCCAGAAAAGCTCTTGCAGATGTGCCAGGCATCTCGATGGATACAAAGGCCTCTCTGCTTAGAAAAGGGATGGTTCACTTATAGGCTTCACGGAGTGTCTCTTCGGATGCTCTGCACAACCCTAATAAACATAAACCCATGGTTATCATGAAACTCAGAGTTACAAATGTTAAGGTGCTGGAAGCTCTCTAGTTATATATTTGTCCTTCCCATCATTCTTAAGTGATGGGGAATTGTAACAAGCTAGCTAGGATCTGATCTACTTATTTGACTGTGTCATGTTTGATTTCGATAATTATATATCACTTGGAAGCTAATTAGTTGGGCCATTGGATTTACTTCCCATTAATGAGCATTGTGGCTTGCTGCAGAGATGAGCATGGGTATCACACTGGCTAAGGGATGCTAAGCTTCAGAGACACTGCTGCAAGTCGATTCTGACCATTGTCTGCATGTATTACAGAAGTCATATTGCATTGCATTTTCAATACAGATATATTTATTTTGTACTAGTGTTTCCTAATAGGCCTGTTTTCTCTGGCTTTTTAAGGTGTGCTTTCTCTGCCTGCCTACTTCAGTCCTTACAACGATGGATCGATATGCAGCAATGGAAGAGCTGATGCTTATGCCCAGCTAGAACTTCGGACTTTAGAACAATCTCTCCTGGCAACTTGCGTTGGAAGCATCTCTGAATTGAGTAAGCGACATAAGCTCCAATATGTTATTAATTTACACAGCATATGGGACCTTTCGCTAGGATAACTAGGGGAAAATATTTTGCATTTTGCCTTTGTTTTGCATGTGCTGACACTGGAAAATATGTTTCAAGGTGTTTTTCAGGAAAATAAGATTAAGGTGACCAGATTTTAAAATTGCTAAAGAGGGACACCATTGACCGGGGGGGGGGGGGTGTCGGTCAGGTGGGTTCCTGAGGGATGGGTTCCTGAGGGGTGGGTTCCTGAGGGGGGGTCTTCTCCTCCTACTTTCTAACTCCTTCCCTCCTCCTCAACCCTCTCTACACCTTCTCTTCCTCCCCTTCTACTTCCTCTTTCATTTTCTTTGCCTTTCCTGGAGTGCTTTTATACTAAACTCATTTTATATTTGGCAGACTGATGCTAATCCCAATTTTAAACTAATCATATCTCTTTTTTTAAAAAAAACCATCATTATAGTTATATTATTATTTTTTTATGTTATACTCTCTTCTAGGTACATGCTGCTATTTCCATCTTACCTCCCCAAAAAAAGAAAAAAGAAAAAAAGAAAAAAAATCTAATTTCTAGTTTTGTCAACTGGCAAAATTTGTCAGTTAATTCCAAATTTTCATCCAAATAGATCGCTATTCGCTTAACTTTCCAAGATAGTTACTGTCTCCTGTTTTTTAATTTTAAGCCAAATTGCTTCCTTTAATTCTTTAATCTCTTTATTCATCGCTTCTGTTTTTTATCCTTTGTTCTATCAAAAAACTAAATGCCCAATTATTCTTTTAATTTCTCATATTAATCATCAAAATTCTGTCTAATTTTATCCACTCTATAAATATTCAACAAGTAGTAAAGAAAAAATAAAATATAAAAAGGAAAGGAAAAAATCCAAATCAATTAACTTATCAACTCTCAGTTTAATAAATTTTAAAGTAATTAACATTCATATTTCCTGTTCATTATTTAATATTTAAGTAATTTCCCTTAAATTCTAGTGATCATATTTATTCCATATTTCTCTTATTGTCATTGTTTTATCCACATTATTCCAAAAGATTAAACATTATTAATCTTTATAAAAAGAACGAAAGAGAAGAAAAAAAATCTTTGAATTTCTAACGTTATATTAATTATACACAATCATAATATATCGTTTCATTTACTAATCATCAAAATTCTTTCTAAATTTATTCAATTACATATTCAACTCTTAAAATAATACATTTTTCCCCTTTAAGATTTTTTCATTTGAACAAATTTCATATGTGAAAAAATAAATTGAAATAAATGAAAAAAAAAATACACAATCATAATACATCTTTTGAGCTCTAATACTTATATTTATCATTCATACTTCTCATCTTAATTAACTTTGTTATATCTAAAATATCAAATCTTTTAATTTGTTAAACAATATTAATCTGTATATAAAAAAACAGAAATTTTTTTCTCTTAATAAGATAATTTTAAATTAAAAAAACATTTCTATAATATTCCAATATCATCATCCATTCCCTTTTAGTTTCTCAACTACTTTGTTTATATATATATATTTCCTCCACCCCATCTGCTTAATTTTTTTTCATCTTTCTTTTAATTTTGTACCAATAAGTTCTCTTTCCCCACGCTCTTTTCCTCTCTCTTAATTTTACTTTCTGTATATATTTAATTTTCTTCATTCCTTTTTCCATTTTATATATCTCAAAATCCTTATCATCAATCTGAACATAATTATTCTTGATATCTTTATCTCTGTTATCATTATCACTGTTATCTTTATCTCTATTTTCACTGTTCAGTCCAGTAGAGTCATTGTCATTAATCATTAATCAGCATTACATTTCTTTCTTTCTTTCTGTCTTCCTTCCTTCCTTCCTAACTTTTCTTTCTTTCTGTCTTCCTTCCTTCCTAACTTTTCTTTCTTTCTTTCTGTCTCTTTCTTCTTCCTTCCTTCCTCTTTCTTCTTTCCTAACATCTTTTTCTTTCTGTCTTCCTGCCTTCCTAACCCCCCCCCTCTCTCTCTCCTTCTTCTTTCTTCTTCTTCTTCCTTCCTTCCTTCCTTCCTTCCTGGCTGTGGAGAGGAGCTGGCTGAAGAAGATCCAGCAGCAACCTACCTACCGAGGCTCCTGGAAGACGGGAAGCCGTCATCCCAGCCAGGGGGGAGGAGGAGAAAGGCGGTGATTTAGCCCATCAAGCGCACTCCACTTGGCGGCTCTTGGATGGAACGGCAGCGCGCGCGGAAGGAATGCCAGAGGACGGCGTCGAGCACACGAGGCTCTCACGGGCAGCCGCGCTGACCCTGCCTCCGCCGAGGAGGAGGGGGAAAGGGAAGGAAAGCGCTCCTGCATCCCAACTGCAAGTTATCGTTGCCCGTCCTGCCCAAGCGGCCGCGCGACGTGACCCCGGAGCCGGATGGGCACAAGGGCAGGAAGAGAGAGAAAAAGAAAAGGTGACGCTGTTTTAGCGAACGGAAGTGATTTCGACCGCGGCGCAGAGGCGCCCAGCGAGCGGGGCATCACCTTTTTTTTCTTTTTCTCTCTCTTCCTGCCCTTGTGCCCATCCGGCTCCGGGGTCACGTCGCGCGGCCACTTGGGCAGGACGGGCGACGATAACTTGCAGTTGGGATGCTCTGCGGAAGCGCTTTCCTTTCCCCCTCCTCCTCGGCAGAGGCAGGGACAGCTGCCCGTGAGATGACTCGGCGCCCGCTGTCACCTGCCGCTGCCTCAGCGCCGTCCTCCGGCTTTCCTTGCGCGTGCGCTGCCGTCCCGCTCGCCGGGCAGAAAAGCTTCTGTCCTTTGGATGATTGCAATGCGCCACTTGCAATCATCCAATGCGCCACGTTTGGCGCATGCGCCACGGTTTGGCCACCCCTGAGGCCGCAAAGCAGAAGGCGGCAGCAAGGTTTCCTCCCCCCCCCGTAGCTCGCCCTCGTTTCTTCCCTCGTTCGCCTTCCTCATCTCTTTTCCCCCACCTAACTCGGCTTGCAGTCAGAGAGCCGAGCGAGCCGCCCTCTTTGACGGTGCTATGTGGACGCGCCTCTGCCCCCCCTTTCAGGCCCGTCCTCCCCGGCTGCTTGAAGTGAAGCCGACCTTCCTCAAAACCTCGGCTACTGCCTTAAACAATTTTTTAAAAAATCCTACCGTATGGCGGCTCAGCAACGGCGGCTGGGAGCAGGCTTCAGGCGGCAGGGGGGTTCGGCCAGCAGCAGGCAGGAACGGTCAAAGAGGGCGGCTCGCTCAGCTCTCCAACTACAACAAGGTGGCAGCGTGCAGCGAAATGGCGGCGGGGAGCACTTTTAACGCTCCCCGCCTGATGTGAAGCCGCCGCTGATTGGTCAGAACAGTAGAGTAGACTCTGCTCTGACCAATCAGCGCCGGCTTCAAGGTGACCAGACGTCCCGCTGTTTATTTTAAAAAAATTTTTGTTGCCGGGCAAACTGAAAAAATCGGGACTTTTTAAGAGGGCGGGCAGGACGCGGGACAAATGATTAAAAAGCGGGTGTGTCCCGCCAAAATCGGGACGTCTGGTCACCTTAAATAAGATCCTCTCGTTGGATAGTACAGACTTTAATACAGTGTTACACAGAGATTAGCTTCTGCCCCCAGCAGATTATTAAAAATCATCGTTTATTCAGGGTTATCAATAAATATGGTACTTCATACATGAAACATCTTCTTACTCGAAGGGATTTAGAAGGAAAGGAAAGGTAAGAATAACTTCAAGGGAAGCTCATCTCCTAGAGTCTGCATCTATATGGGTTTTTTAACAGTTCTGCAAAGTTTACTATTCACTTCCTCTGTGTTGTTGTTTCAACATCACATGGTGGCTAACAGCCCTAAAATTCCAAGGTGCCCCCAAGTTCTAATCAGGCCCAATCTTGCCTAATTTCTGAAGTTCTGAGCAGGTGCTGTCAACCGGTAAAGTAAGCAATTCAGGAAGAAGAAGATGGGGGACAAGACAGATGAGGAGAAGTATGTCTTTCAATGTCATGTTTTTCAGTTTGGTTGTTGTAGGTAGTTTTGATCAGGAATGTTTCAGAGATTTAACGGGAAACGCATGCTTTATGAAGAAGGTAAGAAAGAATGGCCTTATCAAGATATTAGAGAGAACATGCCAAGCAGAGAGAAAGGGATTAGGAGAAGAAGACATAAAAGAGTAAAAGCTATCAAGGATTTTGAAGCCAAAGATAAAAATCACAGCATATACATAGTCTAGCAATGGATAGGAATCCATTCATTTCACAGAATTGGAGATACTTAAATGTTTAATGATTGATATCAACTGTATGCTGAAATTGTATACATGTGTGAATGCCTGCCACCTATTTTGGCACCAGTACAGTACTACAGTTGTTTTGATAAGTAACAAACTGGTTGAAATGCACATCTGAAAGTAGCAACTGTTTATGCTGCATTTGATTTGCCAGCCATAGATTACATCCCACTTAATGTTTGAAAGACCAGCTTGTTTTCCATTCCTGCTGAAAATTCCAGAGAGGAACTTGTGGGCCCCAGTATTTGGCTAACATGCCACATCCATCCTAAAGCCCATGAATTTGGCAAATGGATGAATCATACTCAGATGCCAAAAGGGCAACTTTCCAGCCTAAGAGCCAGTTAGTAATAACGAAATAAATAAATAAAACTTCTAATGTGTGTTCTGTATTTTTTTTAAAAAAACACAGACATAACAGAATTTTATATATAAAATAAGCTATAAAAGTCTGTTTATATTTTGATTAATGTAAACTAAGTTTTGGGGTGTACTGTATACTACTTAAAGGATGCTTTGTAGGCATATTTTTCCCCTGGAAAATGTTGGTCTCCTCTTGTTTATCATCATCATCTGAATGGGACTATCAGAAATCAATACATGCCTTACAAGCCTCACCATTTATTTTATGGTCTGCATTAATTTGAGGTTTTATTTAAAAGAAAAAAGCTTAACACATATGTACAGTATATTCTGCAATGCAGGACTGTTCTTATGGCATCAATCCATGATTAGACACAGCTTCCTCTCCCCACTTTGTAATTTGGCAAGTTCACTGATTGCCTTTAATGAAATACCGTATAATCTCTTGCCTGAAAATTTGAATCCAAATGTACATCTTTTATAGAAGATTTTACAAATTTACACAGAAAAAAAAATCCATTTCTTTGTATACAGGTTACACATCTCTTTGTACCTATAAATATATATTAACAGAAGACTCAGAAAATTGTAATTCACATTTTAAGATATAATACTTAGTCAAACAATTTTATTTTTAAAAATCTATAATGTTGTCCTATCATAAACAGGTAAATCCTATCATAAACAGGTAAATTTGCAAGCTTAGGTAACTGTCTGTGAGTTCACTGCATTTTACTCCCTAGTAAAGCATATGTTTCAGTGAATATTAAACATCCTGCTATTTAGATGTAAGGCCCACATTTCTTTTTTGCAATGGTAAGAAATAAACATTCACATTTATATGACTTTTTATGAATCAGTCTTGAAGTCCTTAAACTTAGCAATACCTTCCTCTTTTAATTCTGAATGTAAAAGGTTCTTGAGTTATCATACCTAGCTCTATAAACTTCATTGAGCATACCAGTTATCAAAGAAATACAAATGGACCAATATCAACTATGGTATATTGAGCATATTCAGAGGACATGGTATCTTTTCAATTGCTTTAATAAACTATGGACAGTGGTTCAAAGTCATGTTGTCCAAATAAACCAGAAAAAGAAAATACCATTTACTGATGACTTCTCTTTCTAGCTCATTCTAGAAAGAACTAGCCAAATGGTCTGTTGAGATGATAGGGGGAAAATCATTCACATAACATTAGCATTTACAGAAACCAGAATTCAAGAAAACATTGAATATGTATGTAATACAGTATGTATACTTCAAAAAAAAAATCATTTTGTAAGTTGGGACATTGACCCAAAGAGCAGGCTTTCCGGATTCTAATAAGAAGTTGAAATTAATGTAAATGGCATAGGTATAGGTTTTAAAAACATGGTTTGTATTCAGAAGGGTCTTAGAGTGAACTGAAACAAAATATATAAATCTCTCACCTTTTAGTGAACAAGGGTAAAGGGCCTTGAAGAGATGAAACATCATCAGGCTTCTTGAAAATACAACTGTTTTGATTTCTACCTCTACTCACTTTCCAGGTGATTTGGTATCACGAGCAATGCACCACATGCAGTGTTTGACTACCCTTCGTCCTGGCATGAGCCCTGTTCGGCAAACCAGACAACAGCAACCACCCATCACTTGGTCCCCCGACGCCCTCCATACCCTTTACTACTTTCTACGCTGCCCTCAGATGGAATCCATGGAAAACCCCAACCTGGATCCACCAAGGATGGCCTTGAGTAATGAACGGTAGGTCTTCCTGTCTGTGCTCCAAAATGACTTTTCAAGTTAACAGAGCATAACTTTGTAGAGCGTTTTAAATCTAGTTTGCTCTGTGAATTCCGCAGGATCAGCCTTCTCCAGTCATTTCTGTAGCACAGCCAGGACATTTTCTTAACTTGGCTAACATATTGGAACTGGAACTAGAGTGTTACACAGGAAAGGCCAGAAAGAACAGAAGTTTTATTTTCTAGTGTTCCAGGGTGGGTTTTTTTAATGTTTGTTTCTCTGTTCCAGACATGTTCAACTTTAAATCCCATCATTCCTAGCAAATTTTTAAGGCGCATAAATAGCTTATATTTTTATAAGAAAACTTTGTAGATCATTAAAAAATAAGGATATTTTCTCAGATTCGGTACTTGTTACAATTTTAATAACTGCTCATGGGCCGCTTTTAATTTCTAATTTTCCCCTCTTGCATACTGTTGAGAGTTGTTGATCTAAGCAGATTTCAGATACAAATATTAGATTTTAAGCTTCCCTGAAAAACTGCTTTTCTAGTTGGACATGAGACAGAAAGAGGAGAAAGCTTAGTTTGTTTTTTCAAACTGTGTCTCTGGAATATTCCAAAATCAATATACATGCTGCAAAAATATTGGTGGTTTCTAATAAACTTAATATGGAGAATCTTTAAAGCAATGCTTAAAATATATACACATAGACACTGATTCAGCAGATCAAGTGTAATATAATTGTGGGTGTCTTAATAAAGCACCGTTTCAAAGCATTTATTCTACTAATGCTGATCAGAGCAGGCGCACGTGGGAGTGCATCGAAGATGTCCACTGTTCTACTTCCAAGGAATGGATCAATAATATTCCTTTCTTCTTCTTCTAGTGTTCTTGGCTCCTGATGCACACTAGATAATTTCATGTGCAGATCCATTTCTCATCTACACGTGGAGCCTTTTCTGCATGCAATATAATTTTTAAGCTCAAATACATGCGTAGGCAGAGGTGGGATCCTGCCTCTGATTGCCGGTGTGGTTAATCGCTGAGTTCGGCGCAGAGCCAAAGAAGCTGCTCCCGTTCACGGAACGGGAGCTTTCCCCAGGCGCTTTCCCCGCCCGCATGGATGCCGCCAATTGCGTTCTTTTGCCCTCTGCGCATGCCCAAAGCGTTCCGCATGCGCAGAGGGCAAAAGAACACAATTGGCGGCATCCACCCGAACTCAGCGATTAACCGCACCGGCAATCAGAGGCAGGAACCCACCTCTGCGCGTAGGTAAATGCAAGCTGGATGGTAACAGATTCAGAACAACGTGGCTGTTGCTGAATAAAAATCTAACCAACCTTTGAGAATGGTTTTAAAAAAACCTGTGCTTTTTCACAATAAATCCAGCGCTTTCCATTTAATGTGGCCAGTGGGATATATACTGCAGGGGATACTATATACACAGATTTCTGTTTGTTTATTTCCAGCAAGAGGAAAAAGTAAATTGAGGTTATTTCTGAGTATGCCAGGCCCGCAGCATGCTGCATAAAGGCACTGATTCACATACCCTTTCTTGGCAAGGCTATAAGAACCAGCCTTTTTTTTTAACTGTTAGTGCTAATTCAGCTGCAAATTCTGCATTACTCCATTGTGCCTCATTGAGCTTATGAAGTATGCTTTTGAAGGCATTGCAAAGCTAGGGGTGGGGGAATCTCAGTTTTAAAGCAAAGGAAATAACAGTGAAGATCAGCTGCACTGTGATTTTTTTTTAGATGCCTGTGAAATCTATTAATGCTGAATACAGTTATTTTAAACCGCAAGAAAGGTGATGCACATTTTTGCCAAAAGCCATTCCTATCGTTATGTTAACTGGTGAGCATTAGAACAAGCTTCCCCAATCTGCCACCCTGCAAGGGTATTGGATTTCAGATCCTGAAACCTTTCAGAAGCCCAAGACTGCTTTTGATTAATTTTGTGAGAACTTGCTTGCTTGTTGCTCTTTCAGCTGGTTATTCATCAAATTCTTTTCAACCTTTTTTTTTTTTTAGTATTTCAGACAACGGTGCTACTAAATTTGAGGAGAGCAGGCAGAAGAGGTCCTTAGTTCTCTTCTTCTGGTCTTTCTTTTATTTTAGTCTCCTCCTTTTCACCCTAATCCAGATCTTTCTTGCTGCCCGTAAAACGATTTCTGTGGACATCTTACCTCCTATCCTTTCCTCTTCCTCGCTACACACACTCATACACCCTTTGGGGCCCAAGCGTGCAGTGTCAGTTTGAGAAAATAAATATATGTGACTAGATATATGAAGCCCAGTCTTTATTATGCTACTTAATTGTTACCACATTGAATCACAGGACTTTCCTTAAGTATATTTTATATTAGAAATGGACATTCTATATTAAAATCTTCATAAATTTCACTCAAAGCCAGTATGTTATAGTAATACAAATGGCCAAATAAAAGTTGCGAGATTAAGCTTCAAAGCCCCATTCGATCATGAATTTCACACATCCCACTAAGACCTGGTTTGCAGGTCTAAGCCATGCTTTGCAGACTAAGCCAAGACTTCTGAATTCAAATGTAATACTAAATGTCAAACGATGGTTTGGATGAATGACTAGGTTGACTTCATCCAATAAGCAAAACAAAGAATGTACTTTTTGTTTAATGCACTATGAAAACCCAGCCACCTAATAATTTTCCATGAAATACTCTCTCTCAGCCTGCTTTACTTCACAGGGTTATTGTGCGGATAAAGCTGGGATGATGAAAGGACCCACATAAAGTGTCTTTGGAAAAAAGGCAATGTTTTTTTTACGTCACAATCATGCTGGACATTGGTTAATCCCAAGTATCGTATTTGTTGCATTCATACCTCACCTGTCAGGGTTCCAAATAGCATCGAAAATTAAATCAGAGTCCGAGGCAAAGTATTCCTCAAAGTTCTAATTTATTAGCAGAGCCATGTTGGCACATCTGGGAGAAACCCGAATCTGAAGTCCCCAGGGTTTCTCCACCCAGTTGAAAGTTCAAGCCCTTGTCCCCACACCCCCAAGTCCATCACGCTGACCAATCTTCAACTGCCACCCTGGCAAGAATCCACCCATCTCCTTCCGTGCAGGTGCAGGAGTACGAAGACAAAGGATGACCTTGACTATCTAGAAAGAATTTGTTATGGCTACATACAGACAGCCCTCATGCAATTCCCCCTCCCAAATTCCCACAGTAAAGAATGCACATTAAAATACTATAAAGTGTGGCAGGCCAAAGACCCCAACTAAAATGGCTTCGGCCTGACATCACCTTTCCTCTAGTCTAGAAGGTCTTAGTAATATTGTCAGTCCTAGAGGAGATCAATCCTGACTGCTCTTTAGAAGGCCAGATCCTGAAGATAAAACTCAAATACTTTGGCCACCAAATAAACTCAAATACTTTGGCCACCAAATGAAAAGGAAGGACTCAATGGAGAAGAGCCTAATACTGGGAAAGATTGAGGGCAAAAGAAGAAGGGGACGACAGAGAATGAGGTGGCTGAATGGAGTCAGTGAAGCAGTAGGCGTGAGCTTAAATGGACTCCAGGGGATGGTAGAGGACAGGAAGGCCTGGAGGAACGTTGTCCATGAGGTCGTGATGGGTTGGACATGACTTCGCAACTAACAACAATATTGTATAATCACATTTAGTTTCAAAATTATGAGATATACAGTATACAGAAAGAGACCATAGTTATCCAAGAACCTCCCAAAAGTGGGGGTAGATTTGAATTTTGAACTTCCTGCCCTGAATTTCAAACTCTACTGATGTAGCATATTTACTCACTTCTCTTTACTCCCACCTATCATTGATTTTTTCATGAACCATAATGGTTTGAGAAACATACATGAAATCATGCAAAGTACTTCTGCTCTTAATTGCTGAGATGGACCTGAGATGGATTTATTGGATTATTTTGTTAAGCAACTCAAATAAGATATATAGGCCTTCATTCCTTACAACTATCCTTTGAGCTCATTTAGCTTAAGTGCTAATACTAGTCACTGAGCTTCATGGCTGGATTGATATTTGAACCTTTGCATTCCCAGTTCAACCACATTGTTTCCCATGTAACTGGAACATGTATGGAAAAGTTTCTGAATATAGGCATGTGTTAATTTAAATGCAGATACCAAGAAGGCTGTCTACCACTGTGGCTTGGACTCATCTGGAATGGTATTTTGCAACCTGCTGGAATGCTGCACCTGTGTGCTAAAATGTGACCCAGCTCTTTACACATTGAGCAAATCCCTTCTGCCTAAGGGTAATAATATCTATAAGATCCTATCATCAAAGAACATATATTGGCAGAATCCATATGTATGTGTGCTTCAGTGCCTCTTTGGTTTCACAGAGATCCATTACATAGCGATATATTTTAATGTACAAAAAGCAAACGGGTGTGGTTACACCATTGAGTAATTTTGTTACTTTTCCATCACTCATTTTAGCAGTATTCCATTCCATACAAAGAGAACCTGAATTCATTTTAGGAAATACCAGAAAAGGAAATACCGTTGTTTTTGGAATCAATATTTATGAGCTGTCCAGTTTGCCAGTATCTAACTTACCTTTTAGTATAATCCTTCATGGGGTTCTATCAACAGCAAAGAAATAAGATAAACAATTGTAACCATAGAGTTGTCCGACTTGATACCAATTAGATTGGGTGGACTGATTGATAGATGGACTGATTGATAGATGGATGACTATAAGCATTTTGTGTTAGGACTAAGAGGAACTGTGCCATCCATCTAGAAATATATTGCAAAAGTCAGAAAATGCCAACTTAATGGAAACAGCGTAGGATGGAAAAGAGAGGGAGCATCTAATTTGAACAAAAGGAATCTTGTTCTAGTTTTCAGGCATAGTATTTGTAAGGTTTTGTGGCAATCAGCGTATGGATGAGAAAGCTGCAAAGCATTTTGGTTAGCTACTGGATCATTGCACCAAATACATAGTGCAGATTAATTGATCTCATTTCTCTTTCCTAGCTACTGCCTTTTTTAAATATGATGTGACAGTTTCCTGTTTGAAAGAGAAGACTTCCTCTTATTCTTATTCATATAACTTTGGTAAAGCATAACTTGAAAAAAATCAGAGAAGCTCAATGTGTTGTGGTTGTCCAATAGATCATGGATCTTCCAAGCTCCTTATCCTACCCGAACATTTATATTTTAAAATATTTTTAAGTGTAAAAATTGGCAAAGCACTGGTCTCTAACTTCTTACTCACGAACAAAAATTCTGTAAGCTGAAAAGTTTAATTAAAGAACAGCTGCAATCCAGTTTAGAAATTTGTCTATGTGCCCCCCCCCCAAACAACCTAAAGAAAAGCAGGACCAGTAGCAGGATCATAACCAGTTACAAATTGGAACACTTTGATGGTTAGTATTTCATATGGCAGGGCATGACTGGGCAAAGCTCTCCAGCAGCCATTTTGCAAAAGACCCACAAAAGGCCCATCAGCCTAAGCAAGTTGGAGATGACTAACTTAAGGCCTGCTAACTACTGAAGAAGCATTTATTTTAAATCATTCCTATCACCCATCTCCTCCCACTTATGACTGTATGACTGTAACTTGTTGCTTGTATCCTTACGATTTATTTTAATATTGATTGTTTCCTAATTGCTTATTTGTACCCTATGACAATCATTAAGTGTTGTACCTCATGATTCTTGACAAATGTATCTTTTCTTTTATGTACACTGAGAGCATATGCACCAAAGACAAATTCCTTGTGTGTCCAATCACACTTGGCCAATAAAAGAATTCTAGTCTAGTCTAGTCTAGTCTAAAGATACAGTTTAGGTATTAATAATTTATTTTTAAAGAATTAGGACTTAACAGAGCCCAAGGGAGAGTAACACTAGTTTATATTCCAGGATATTAAGTGGCTTTGAGATAAAAGCTTTAAAATAAATACAGTAAAGCTATTGTAAAAGCGTCTTTTTTTTTACTTTTCCTAAATGGCATCCTATTAGTAAACCATCATTTTACTTTAGATACGTACATTAAGTTGCACTCAGTGCTCCAAGAAGCTACTGAGGTCTTCTAATATAACAAATGAACAAAACTGGGAAGAATAAGAAATCCTTTGACTTTACATAATCTCATTGGTTTAATTAGCATTTTTTTCTTTAGAGAGATGTAGAATCTGTGCACAGTTTTAACATATGATAGTTTTGCGACAGAGATGCTTATTTTTTATTTTTAGAAGGAATCATTAGTGACTAATAATTTTTATTAAAAGGCATGAGCTTTTGTGAATGACAGTTCACTTCCTTAGATCATTGAAATAACTAAACAAATCTAGGATTTAAATTGTGATTTATTTATTTTTATTATTCATTATAAAATTTATTATGTAATTATTTATTATTAAATACAGTGTCAAATCAGGCATGTCTGTGAAGTTGATTAATACAGTTAAGAGGTCAATATCCCTTGTTTATTATTATTCTCTAGCACACGGGTGTCAAACTCGCAGCGTCATGTTGCCATCATGTGATGTTTCGCAATGTTTTTTCCCTTCGCAGAGCTGGGGTAGGCGTGGCCTGCGCATGACGCCTCCAGCCAATGAGCCGCCAGTTTGACACCCTGCTCTAGCACAAGGGTCTCAAACAAACATCCTGCAGGTCCCATGCAACCTGCTGAGGTTTGTCTGTTATGAGGCCCGTGATGACTTACCTGTGAGGTACTGCTATCTCAGCTTCTTCATCCATCTCCATTATGTGCATTTGGCCAGGCACGTAGAACAGTTTGTGATCATACATCCCAGCTTACCATTTGTTCCAGATTTTCGAGCCCCACACTCCTTTTTTCATGGTCTCATTGCCCATGGAACCAGTTTCTCTTCCATAGTTCTGGCTTGTGCAGGGCCAGCCTTACGTCTCCCCTGCAGTGCTGGCTTGTATGGGGACAATCCAAAATTGCAGTACTGCAGAAGTTTATTTATTATTTATTTATTTATTATTAGGTTCTTCTATGCCGCCCTACTCCCTAAGGACTCAGGGCGACGTACAACATTTTAAAAGAGCACTAAACAATAAACATTCATTAAAAAATAATTTTAAAACATTAAAAAAGTTAAAAGACGTTCAACAACATACATACTGGGGGAGATCTCGGATAAAAACTAGTTTCAAACCCCTGCCTGCAGGAAGAGCCATGTCTTGACAGCTTTCCGGAAGGCCAGCAGGGTAGGGATAATTCGGATCTCTGGGGGAAGTTGGTTCCAGAGCACGGCCCCCCCACAGAGAAGGCCCTCCCCCTAGGGCCCGCCAGCCGGCATTGTTTGGCTGATGGGACCTGGAGGAGACCCACTCTGTGGGCCCTAACCGGTCGGAGGGAAGTATGAGGCAGAATGCGGTCCCGGAGGTAACCTGGTCCTAAGCCATGTAGGGCTTTAAAGCTATGTAGTTGGCACTGTAGGGGAGAAAAAAAGCCTGCGCCACACAAGTATAGGAGAAGCCAAACCAGGTGCTGAAAGGAAGAAGTGAAGCCACACCAGCCATGGTTTGGGGAAGAAGACATGGCCTTGAAAAGAAGATAATAGTGAGGAATGAGTGCCCAGCACTTCGTTCGCTGTTTCCTCACAATGCTAGTTTACACACTTTCTGCTCATTTCAATCATCTAATTCAGTGGTCCCCAACCTTGCTGGCACCAGGGACCAGTTTTGTGGAAGACGAAACTGGGGAGATGGTTTCACATGCAACCTAGATCCCATGCATGCCAAATAAAGTTTTGCTTGCTCACCTGTTGGTTGTGCGGCCCGGTTCCTAACAGGCCGTGGACCGATACCGGTCCACAGCCCAGAGTTTGGGGAACTCTGATCTAATTCATCCACAGACCAATGAGATGAAAGCCCTGGGCTAAAAATGCCAGAGGTGAATGGATTGAAATCCAGAGCACTTCTGAGAGTGATGTGGCACTAAAATGAATAAATGATAACACTGTGTAACATATAATTGTTTGAAATATGTGTTTTTTCACACATTCCACACTGCCCTTGCATTTCATTTTTCATTTTTCAATTCCTTTTTAATATTTGTTGCACTTATGCACATGGAAGTGACTACCTCAAAGTCATCTAGGTTGTTCCATAACGAAAGACAAATTTAAATTGGGTTTTCCCAATGGGAAGTTTCAGTTACTGAATCAGGCTGCTTCTTGAATAAATAGCAGGCTAACAAATTACATTAGATAAACCTCATGTTCTGACCCAGCTCCCCAAATACGACAAAACCTCTGACGTGAACTCAAAAGATTCCTTTATTAGGAATGCCAGCAGCCCCGGCAAAAAGTTTCTCTTGCAGGCTAACAACTCCGGCCGGCCGGAAGATGAATAATTGTCTGCCACATCTATTCATCTCCGTCCCCTGCCTTTTATCCCCAGAGCTAGGGTGGGGCCTCGCTAGCAGTGGTGGCTCTTCCTTCCCCAGGATCGGCCCATGGCTTTCCACTGCTTTCCTCTTCTCTGCCACACAGCCGGGCATCAGGCACTGGACCCAGCTGTTCCTCTTCTTCTTCATCAACCACCTCCAGACCTGGGGACTATTGACTCTCCATCTGAGGGCTGACCCAGGCTCCGCCTCTGTCTCTCTCTCTGCCATCTCCATTCCCTCTTCCCCCTCGGAGCTCCCATGTTGCCCTGATGCTGACCCTGACTCCCACGCCTCCTCCTCCTCTGATTCGGCTACTGGAGGGGCTGGCAGCCGACAGGCCACAACTCCTCATCAACATTAGAGTCAAGCATAGTTACTTAAACTGTGTTGAAAGTAGGAGTACTTTACCAATTATCATTCCTGCGGAGTGTATACCATTGGCAAAGACATGATAAAACAAGGGATACTTTTTAGTCATCACTGCCTACCCCAACCCATTATGGTTAAAATAATTTTCCATTAGAGTTAATTGGAGACACCAGGATAAAGAAATCTGTGGTTTCTAAAAGAATGATGTGGTCTGTTCTTATATAATTAAGTGATACTAAACATAAACATATGGCCTGCCTGTGATAATGCTCTAAATGCTCTAATGGTGGAAAGTGGTTGTTTAACTTCCATTTATATTGTTCTTATGGCATTAACAAAGTCAATGCTAATAATAGAGCCGAGGAAAGGAATGAAACTTGATGTACATGCATTTTTAAAAATAAAATTTCTCATTAGGTCAATACAGATCCATTCCCAAACAATTCCAAATTGGGAATGAAACCAATTTATGCTAATATTTTGTTGGAATATTCATGACTGGGAGAGCCATGTGATTGAGTCAGCCAATCCGGCTGAAGTGTTAATTGAGCATGTCCAGAAACTTAGCAAGAAGAAGGGCGTGGTTTACTCAGTCCGCCATTATACTCCAGTATGAAAACATCTCAACATGTGATCTGAAACAAAGTGTGGTATTGTTAATGTTTTATTCTACTTATAAAGAAGTTATTTGAATCAGCAAAATGCAGTTATCTTCTGAAGCTTCTGATTTATTGCGTAACTCTGACAGGTTATGGGCCCAGAAATCGCTCAAGAAGTAAAATAAAAACTGCATTGTAATTTAAAGCTG
This sequence comes from Diadophis punctatus similis, assembly GCA_023053685.1. Lineage (NCBI taxonomy): Eukaryota > Metazoa > Chordata > Lepidosauria > Squamata > Dipsadidae > Diadophis > Diadophis punctatus. The sequence continues at coordinate 253,402,418 of JALIGW010000001.1, read as the reverse complement.
ATAAGAAGCTGTCTGTGTTGTTAAAGGAACAGGCAGAGAAGAAAGATAAAGCAGGATGGCTGCTGCTATGGAATTTAAAGACAGTCCAATACCCAAATTGGGGAAGAAAAATTATTTAATTTGGGCTGCAAAAATGGAATGTTTTTTGAAAGCAAAAGAATTATGGGACATCGTAGCAGACCCCCCACAAGGTGTGCTTGGAGCAGCAGATCAAAAGGCTCATGACAAAGCTATGGCTTATCTTCTGTTAAGTCTGGGGGATGATCAATTCTTAAATGTAGCTGAATTAAAGTCTGCAAAAGAAATATGGCAGAAATTGAAAGCAGTACATGTCAATGTTTCTGCGTGTAATGTGGACCAACTTTCAAGAAAGCTTTTCAGAATGAGTTTGCAGACAGGAGATTCTATGGAAGATCATTTAATGAAAATGCAGTCTAATTTTCTAGAATTGGAGCAACGTGGAGTAAAGTTTCCAGAGTCCCAAAAAGTTTTATTAGTGTTAAATAGTTTGGATCAGAGCTGGGAGACTGTGTCAGCTATTTTTGAAAGTAAGCCAGAAGCAGATTTGAATTTGGAGGCTTTGAAATCGTGTTTATTGAATGAATATGAGAAAAGGCTTTTCAGCCATGCTGATGGAAAATTCCACAGGCGGGGGCCCAACAAGGAGTACAGTGGAAACTTACAGCAAGTCTCCAGCAAAATTTTCCACAGGCTGCCTATCTCTAGCAACAGCCGAGGTGTCTGCAGACAAGAGGAGAGCAAAGGCAGGAGAGATCAAGTTACACAGCAACAATTCTGCAAGCAAGTTAAGAAAGCGTGTTTCATTTGTGGAAAGACCAATCATCTGCAGAAAAGCTGTACACAGAAAAGAAATATGCAAGACAAGAGACATTATTTGCAAGGACAGATTGCAGTTGCAAAAGTTTGTTATAATAACAATAGAGACAAATGGTTGATTGACAGTGGGGCTAGTCAAACAATTGTTAATAATTCTGACTTATTTTCCAGATTTTTCCCAGGAAACCATGAAGAAGTAGCCTTAGCCAATGGTCAAAAGGCTAAAATCATTGGAAGAGGCGATGTGCAAATTCCATATTTGGAATCCAGGTTTACTGATGTGTTATATGTACCTGAAATGGAACATAATTTGTTAAGTGTGTCTAGTTTAGACAAGCAAGGTTATGAAACCATATTTGTTAATGGGAAGTGTATCATCCAAAGAAATGGGAATGTTTGTGCACAGGGCATAAAAGAGGATAATCTTTATGTATTGCAGGGACAAAAGGTCCCACATTGTTCCCAGATATTTAAAAATGTAGCAGAACACAATTCGTGTGTTCATCTTCTGCACAGACGACTTGGTCATGCTAATTTTAAGGTTGTTCAACAAAATAAAGAATTTGCAGAAGGATTAGATTTGAAGGGATGTAAGGCATATTTGGATTGTGCAGTATGCAAAGCATCGAAATCCAAAGCATTCCCAGTTAGCAAGTTTAGCACAAGACAAACCACAAAAGCTCTAGAACTGGTGCATGCTGATTTAATTGGGCCTATGCAAGCCAGTTTGGGAGGAGCAAAGTATGCGCTGGTCATTGTGGATGACTACAGCAGGTTTGGGTTTTGCTACTTACTTAAGAGTAAAACAGAGGTGCTACAGCAATTTAAGCAATGGTTAAGCTTTGTAGAGAGAAGGTACAAACAACAGGTATGTCAGTTGCAAACTGACAGAGGTTCTGAATTTATGTCAACAAATTTTCAACAATGGTTGAGACAATTGGGAATAAGACACAGGCGCACAAATCCTTACACACTGGGAGAGAACGGAGTGGCTGAAAGGAGGAATGGTGTTTTGCAAACAATGAAAGACTCATTACTGGAGGATTCTGGTATGAGCAGGTCATATTGGGGTGAAGCCATACTGACTGCCAATTATTTAGTTAATAGGCTGTGGAGTTCATCCATCAATAATACTCCATATGCAATGCTATATGGGAGAAAGCCTTCTCTAGCACATTTAAAAATATTTGGAAGTACTGCTTGGGTACATATTCCAAAGGCAATCAGAAGAAAGGGACAACAAAAGGCTAGAAAGCTCAGATTTGTGGGCTATGAGCCAGGCTCAAAAGGGTATCGCTTTAGCGATGGAAGTAAAAGGATAGTGATTTCAAGGTCTGCTAATTTTGCAGAACAAAATTGGAACAGAATTGATGCAAATTCTGAAAATGTCTCACTTAGTGATGGTGATCCACTTAGCGACGGTGATCCACTTAGTGACAATAACTCATTTAATGATGGTGAATCATTTACTGAAGGTGTCAATGTTCAGGGAGGAGAGTCTGAACAAGATATGAAGCCAGAAAAGCTTGAAACACAAGTACAGGCAATGCCACGTAGGTCAGAGCGTAGTAACAGAGGGGTACCGCCAGACAGGTATTCTGCCAGTAAAGTTAAAGTGTGTAATGTGTAGTATGAGCCAAGAAACTATAAGGAAGTGTTGGCATTAGCAAAAGTTGAACAAGAAAAGTGGAAGGAAGCCATGGATAAAGAGATGAAATCCATGGGCGATCATGAAGTGTTCACATCTATGACTTTGCCACAGGGTACGAAAGCTGTAGGATGTAAGTGGGTATATAAGAAAAAGGTATTACCCAATAATGAAGTACAGTATAAGGCAAGATTGGTGGCACAAGGTTTTTCTCAATTAAAGAATGTACACTATGATGAGGTGTTCGCGCCAACTGTAAAAGGTGAGAGCATAAGACTAGCACTGGCATTAGCATCAGCATACAGGCATAGAATTTGGCATTTTGATATAACCACTGCATTCCTCAATGCTGAATTAGAGGAAGAAATTTATATGGTTCAAGCGCCAGGGTATGAAAATAAAAAGCCTAACATGGTGTATAAATTGAACAAGGCCATTTATGGGCTGAAGCAGTCAGCCAGAAATTGGAATATCTGTTTAGATACTGCATTGAAAGGTCTTGGGTTCAAGAGTTGCAAAGCTGATGGTTGCATATACACTGGAAAGTTACAAGGTGGGAATTGTCTACTATTAGCATTTGTGGATGATCTTTGTTTCATTGCAAAGGATGCATCACAAGTTAAAGAATTTGCTAATAAGTTAGAAAAGAAATTTGAATTAAAGAATTTGGGAGAAATAAAGAATTATCTCGGTGTAGAGATACAAAAAACTGAAAAAGGTGGTTATATTCTCAGTCAAAGGAGAAAAATTGAACAATTATTAGAGAAATATAACATGAAAGATTGTAATATTGCTCCTACACCTATGAGCACAGATTTTTACAATAGTTTGGGTGAGGATAAAAGTGAAGCCTGTGATCAGGAGATATATCATTCTGCAATAGGGAGTCTGTTATATCTGTCACAGTGGTCCAGACCAGACATAGCTTATGCAGTGAGCATTCTAAGTCGCTTTACTGCTACACCTACAAAGTTGCATTGGATGGGTGTGAAAAGAATTCTCAGGTATTTGAAGGGAACTGTGAATTTGGGTCTTCAAATACAGGTCACTGAAGAATTAAAATTGAAATGTTATGTTGATAGTGATTATGCAAATGATGTAAAAACCAGAAAGTCTAATTCTGGAATTGTAATAATGTTTGGAGGGGCTTTAATTGGTTGGAAGTCCAGAAAACAAACAACGGTTGCTATTTTAACTGCAGAAGCAGAGTTTATTGCATTGTCTGAGTTATGTTCTGAAGTAGTTTGGTATGTACAGTTGTTACAAGATTTAAATGTAAATGTAAATGAAGCTGTAACTGTTTATGAAGATAATGCTGCTTGTATAAAAATGGCAACAGGTGACAGAGTGAAGAACAGAAGTAAACATGTGGACATTAAGTATTGTAATGTCAGGGAAGCTGTAAAAGAAAAATTGATACGTTTACATCATTGTTCTTCAGAGGATAATTTAGCAGACATGATGACCAAACCATTGGGTGGTGTCCATTATAGGAAATGTTTAAATCCAATAGGTTTGATGTCTCTCCCAGTAATGAAGGGAGGAGTGTTGGAATATTCATGACTGGGAGAGCCATGTGATTGAGTCAGCCAATCCGGCTGAAGTGTTAATTGAGCATGTCCAGAAACTTAGCAAGAAGAAGGGCGTGGTTTACTCAGTCCACCATTATACTCCAGTATGAAAACATCTCAACATGTGATCTGAAACAAAGTGTGGTATTGTTAATGTTTTATTCTACTTATAAAGAAGTTATTTGAATCAGCAAAATGCAGTTATCTTCTGAAGCTTCTGATTTATTGCGTAACTCTGACATATTTTATGCCAGTACTGTGACATCTGGCTCATTTGCAAAGCAATCAACACACTTTCCAACTCATTCTCTGAATGATCTTTGTTTCCTCAGCATTTCTCATAGAATATTTTATGGTTCCCCTACCACCAATAATAGGAAATTTCTTTTACTAGTGTAAATAGTCTAAAGCTAAGGAATCTGATTCATAATATTGCCTTCTATCTTCTCCAGGGATCTCAGTTGGGAGAAATTTGTGGTTCACTAGAAAATGAGCTCTAACCTTTAAAAGACAAAGTATCTCAGCCTTGATATTAACATTATTATTCAAGAACCATCTATTAACTATCAGAATATAAGTTTTCCTAGTTTCTGCCACATTCCCCGGAACATATGTATGTTTATGTTTTGAAGTAATTTATGTCACCACTCAAACACTGTAAATCCAGGTGGCTAACAATAGACTCCCAAAACAAAACAGGTAAGCAATTTCAATTAAAATCCAAACTAAAATAAGTAACCAGAAAAATATCATTCATACCTCCCTTAGGATGGGAGCGCCAGTCAACCCAGGCCCAAGCCTAAATAAGAAGCCAAGTATTCCTGTCTTTCTGAAGGATAACAGAGAATTAGAAAAATATAATGGGAATCCTATCTTCTGAATAGTATTCCACATTGGACAAACAGTTCTCTTCTTCATTCGGGAACTTCTGTATTATGAAAACAGTTATTATTCATTTATGGTACATAGTAAATGTTAGTCTTTTAATTGTGCTCTATCACATCCTTATTGTGCTCTATCACAACATTAAGGAACTGTTTCCTGAGTACCCCAATACACTTTTTGTCTTTATTGTTGCATATTGTTCTGGAGGATCTTCTTAATTCCACCCATCTCATTCCTCGCCACTGCTTTCCTGCTTCCTGTCCCCATGTAGTTGGTACTATATCTTCCTCCTCCTCCTTCTAATCATTTGCTAGATCAGGGGTCTCCAACCTTGGCAACTTTAAGCCTGAAAGACTTCAAGTCCCAGAATTCCCTAGCCGGCTGGGGAATTCTGTGACTTGAAGTCCTCCAGACTTAAAGTTGCCAAGGTTGGAGACCCCTGTGCTAGATCACTGTTGGAAAAATGACCCTTCCTTTTTTTTCTTTTTGAATACATTCATAGCCTGCTGTAGGTCTTCAGAAATAAAGTATTTGCTGTGTATTGTAAATATTAGACTTTTTCGCTTGCAGAGTTCCAAGTAAAATGATCTCTGGGGCCCTTCACAGACAACAGCTAATTATCCTCTACAAACACTCAAATGCACATACAGACACACATCCTAATTTAGCATTCCACTAAGAAAGCACTGGCATCAACTTCAAATGGGAATTGAGTTGTATACAAAGTCTGCATGCTCAGCAACAACAGATTGTGCACAAATACGGCCTCAATCAAATACTGTAGTTCAAAAAATAGATTTAACTCAATTCCAATAGTAGCCAGCCATTTTCTCTGAAAGTTCTTCTTTTTTGTCACTGTCTATGACTTACTAGAAATTCATTTTGTTACCTAAATACATTATTGGCCAAATTAGGTTGTTGATAAAGTTACCGCTCAATTGTATGTACATTCCCTACAAATTTCTAGTGCTAAATTAGTAAAATACACTGAGAATTTTCAGTTCTCCTATCAGTTACTGGGTGCTTAGTTTTCTTGTTCTTTCTTGAAGCTAAGCATGTTTACTTGGAAAGGAAAGTTTCAGCTGTAGAATAAGAGTTTCTCTCCAGCATTTTCTTTAAAAATGGCTCTTGGATAGACTTTCTCAAAGCAACTATGATGTGATATAACACAACTCAGGATATGATATGATATGATGTGATATATGACAAAAATACAATTAATGCCTGCTTCATTTCAGTACAAGGTACAGCTCCTTTTACGCATAGCAGGACAAGTTTAACATTGAGCTACTGCAATAAATAAGAGTAGGCAGAACAGATTTAATAATGGAACTTGAAGGAAGCATCTCTATCCCACAACTTCAGCAATTTTCTTGACTAAAGTAACAGGTTTTGTATATTAGAAGGGGGGTGGGCTGGTTGGTTAGTTGTTTGTTTGGTTGGTTGGTTGGTTGGTTAAATTTGTATGCTGCCCATCTCTCTACCAAGCAACTCTGGGTGGCTTATGATACCTCAAATAATAGAATAAAACAGTTACAGGATTAAGACATTAAAATATCAGACATTAAAAATTAAAACATTTAAATTATTAAAACGGATAAAAAGAACGAGTGCGTAATATGGTATAATTAATCTTTCCCCAAACAAGGAAAAGTTGTATTTCTTTTTTCTTTGTTTGCCTTATGGTCTCTATTGCTTTAAAGGGGGGTGCCATAATTGGGGGGGATAAAACCTTCCTATTCCAAACCAATACTTACTGCAGCTTAGAAAGCTATGCTGTGCATCCTATTATTTATGCATATCCGTCATTGCAAAGGCTTAGCTTCATTTACGTTAACCGATGAAAAGTGAGTAGAAGCCAACGTTAATCTTCAATCTCTCTATAATCTTTTACAGTCTAACTCCTTTTACTTTATCTGCATCTTAACGTTTCGTCTTCTTCCCGAACAAACGAATAAAAAGCTTTTAAAATTAAAATAAACACTTTGTGGGAGAAAAGTGTTTGGTAGGAGAATTTTGATACTTGAAATTGCACACATTCTTATGAGCGGTTTTTATCCTATGTTGCGTTCTTTAGATTTAATTTTAGATAATGCACAGTAATGGAATTGGTGGCAATGGTAGGACATTTGTCATTTAATTTGTCATTTAATTTTTTAGCAGGAGGAAATACGTCAAGGAGTGGTAGATTATAAAAATATCAAGGGCATAATATAAGCAAACCTGAATCCAGATTTGTGTCTAAAGGATGATTCTTTGTATGCTTATTCAGAAGTGAGAAACCCTGTTTTCATAGGGACTCATGTTCAATTCCAGGAAAGTGTGGACACAAATGCATATTTAGTTTCTGATTCACAGCGTTCCCATAAGGTTCCCCTTTGTCCAACTTATGCCATTTTCAGCATGTCATACCACTTCCTAAATGTCAGTGGAAAGAATATCTGCTATTAAAAAAATACCAATCTATGATTTAGTGCAGGGCCAAGGGAGCTCAAACTCATCCCTCCCTATTCCCTCTCCTTTTCTAACATTGGTCAAAGGTGATTAGCAGTTTCCATTTAGATTGATCCTAATTTAACGTGTCATTTAAATTTTAAGCAATAGGTCATCTTAACTAGTGCTAGGTGAAGTCATCGCGAATTGTAACTGTTGGCTTATTTGAACTGAGATTCTCCACAATTTGGTGCTTGGAATTTATATCAATATGCAGGGAAGATTTTTTTAAAATGGCAGCAAAAGTTTCCAAACTCTTCTTCACTTTGGAAGAGGAGGATTTACGAGCAATTGCAAGATTCACTGCAGCTCATTCTTATGATGCCAAACCATAATAATCTCAGTATTATGTCCAAATGCAGCCTCCTGTTTTAAATCTAGAAATATATGAATCCAACTAAGCTGGATGTTTATGATTTTATTTTGGGGGAAATATGAGGAAGATATTAATAGGATGAGTATATCCCATTCTGCAAAAGTCATTATTGGCAAAAGTAACTGCTGGAATAATAAGACCTTTGTGTCAGATGACTTTTCACATTGTTATGACTCTACAGGTTGTTCAGTCAAACATAATGTACACTTGTAAATGCTTCAGGTACAGTAGTTAAAGCTAAAATTTAAGAGCCGAGGTGGTGCAGCGGTTGGAGTGGGGTACTGCAGGCCACTTTAGCTGACTGTGATCCGCAGGTCAGCGGTTCAAATCTCACCAGCTCAAGGTTGACTCAGCCTTCCATCCTTCTGAGGTAGGTAAAATGAGGACCCAGATTGTTGGGGACAATATAAATATACATTGCTTACTGGTGTAAACCGCTTAGAGAGTCCTTGCACTGTGAGGCGGTATATAAATGTCACTAATAAATAAACGAATAAATAAATAAAATTCATGTTACTTTCATGAAGGGGGAAGTACTTGCATCATATGTATGTATGTTGTGTTTTACATGGATTGATGCAAGAAGAAAGGGGGAGACACAGAGCAGCTGTCAGCCTTGATGCAGCAAGCATATGCTAATATATGTCCTGATGAAAGATGAATTGGACACTTCCTTGTTTCTCAGGAATTGCCCCAAACCAATTCAGAGATATTTAATTTTCTGAATGAAGTCCAGCATCTTTATAGAATGGTAGATGACATGTTTCTTGAATACGACAAAGAAACATCATCCTGACAGATTATCTTTCTATTTACCTTTATTTTATTTTTTTATTTTTATTTTTTTTATTTTCATCAAGCATGTATTAGAAAACAGATACAAGTATAAACATGATTATGAATACATGATATGGATAAGAATAAAAGGCAACATTAGGACAGGGACGGTAGGCACGCTGGTGCGCTTATGCATGCCCCTTAAAGACCTCTTAGGAATGGGGTGAGGTCTACAGTAGACAGTCTAAGGTTAAAGTTGTGGGGGTTTGGGGAAGAAACCACAGAGTCAGGTAGTGCATTCCAGGCATTGACAACTCTGTTACTGAAGTCGTATTTTCTGCAATCAAGTTTGGAACGGTTTACCATAAGTTTGTATCTATTGTGTGCTCTTGTATTGTTGTGGTTGAAGCTGAAGTATTCATTGACAGGAAGGACATTGTAGCAGATGACCTTCCTCTCTTTCAGTTTAAGAATTAAACAGAGGAGTTGTAGATTTACCAACGAAGCTAAGACTACGAAGACTTGGAAGTAATACTGTTAATATGTACTTATACACCCTCATTTTTTTTGCATTTTGTCACTGGCATCTCTGGTTAAACTGGTTTTCTGTAGTGCTTCCAACAGTACTTCAAGCCCAAACTAGTTTTAAATTAACATTTTAGCAAGCAGTGATTGTATATATCCAGTTGTTCAGATCTATATATGCATCTACTTTTTATTATGCCATTGAAAAAAAGCAAAAAAAAAAGCAAGACTATCCCCAACAAAGTCATTGCATGCTAGGCATGACCTAAAGTAAGAGAAAGAGATTTCTCTTACTTTCTATTATTTTACAATCAGTTTTTTTTAAGAGCCACACATGCACAGTTTCCGTCCCTTAAGCCTCATTAGGATGACTCTTGCATACAGCCCTGGTCATGTGCCAGCTACATTTTGCATTTTGTCATGTGACCATTTTCATAGCATTGCAATGTGTAATTCCCAATGACAGTTTAATGGCCTTTGCTCCCTGATTATCCAAAAAGCTTCTGCAGTTCCGAAATCACTGTTGTAATGCTATCAGTTAGGCAGTTTGTTTCCTCTTGACTGTTGCAGCCCAACAATCATTTCCCTTAGCAAGACCAGAGGGGAGGTATTGAAACAGGCCTAAGTAATGATCCATTTGTGTATTATATTTTATATCTGATATAATTTCAAGAGACTCTAGTATGTGCTCTTGTTGCAACGTGTGGATGCTAACTTACTTTCTAGAATATGTGACCTTGAGCATTGTCAGGGAAAAAAAACCTCTATTTCAGTCATATTTAGAGCCATCTCTGCTCTGTATTTTATTTCCTTGAGTCACCAACTACCTTTCTGTTTACGTTTCATACAGGCATGGAGAACTATATGTAATCAGATCTTCCAGCATATCCCATGCATTTCAGATGGATATTTGCAATGAGAAATGGTCTTCCAATTTCTCCCCTGTGGTTCCTGTCATTTGTCAATGCTGCCAATAGCAGACCTGCTGAGCATGGCCCTCAGATAAGGGCTGAGTTCACGCATCTTGCTAAACATCACTTCTTAAATTAGATTAAATGGCCATAAGCATCATTTGTGGTTCTTTGAAACCACCACAAGAATCTTTTTATTATTATTATTAAAGGATGGGAGACCTGTTTTTAAATCAATTGGTTTGTTTTTTTAGATTTATTATTAGAGTTGGAAGGGACCTTGTAGGTCATCTAGTCCAACCCCCTGCTCAAGCAGGAGTTCCTACACCATTTGAGACAGATGGCAGTCCAGTCTCTCCTTGAAGGTTGCAAGTGTTGGGGCTTTCACAACCTCTGCTGGCAAGCTGTTCCACTGGTTGATCGCTCTCACCGTCAGAAAGTTTCTTCTCAGTTCCAGGTTGAATCTCTCCTTGGTCAGCTTCCATCCGTTATTCCTTGTTTGGCTTTCTGGTGCGATAGAGAACAGCCTGACCCCCTCCTCTCTTGTTACTTGTGAGGTTGTTATAAGTCATACAGCACTTTAACAATACTGTTTATGGGTTGCTGTCTCAGCTCCTCCTCCAAAACCTTACACTTTTTCACTGTGGATAGAACTTGATTCCTAGTTACACATTAGATACACAAACCAATTTTCTTGGCAACAAAATGAAAGGGGCTTGCCATTATCTTCTTTCAGGATGGTGTGTGTTTGTGCTATTATAACCTTCTTCTAATTTACATTCTACCTTTTCATTATTATGCTAAGTCATCTTGATGTTGCTGCCTAGATGGATGGTGGAAAAATAAATGGAACTAAATAGACATATACTGTTTTTTTTTTTTTGTAATGGCAGTGGCAATACTTTGGACAAAATGACTGGTGAAGCTGTGCTGGAAAAGCATGAGTCAAAAAGATTAACTTGATTAGTTGAATGTCTAACCGGCAGAAGCCATACTGTGTTTTCAAAAAGCAGATTTGAACAAAACATGCCTTTCTTGTGGCAAAATGGTAAACGGTAGGCTCCTGATGAGCAGAAAGGTAAAAGGCTGAAAGGCTTAAAAAGAGAGCTCCAGTCATAGATGTTATTATTCATCATTATTTTTAATGTGATTTGTCTTTCATGCTATCAGCTTATTTTCTTAATAGCCCACTCATTTTTATATATACTGTCACAAATGGGTTTTTATGGATGTTCAGAGTTCAGAGAAATATTAAAGGTATTGAAGAGTCTCAACACTGAATAATGTTTACCACAGTTCTGTGAAAAATGAGTCAAAGAGTTTCTTTTTTAAAGAGTTGCCTTGCCTTTGGCTAGCTCCTAACTTAATGGCTGAAGCAATACTTTAAACAGATTACGTGAACTCCCAGCTTGTAGCACATTCTCTTGCTATCTCAGTTCTCTGTGAAGTGGATATACGATTTTCTGCCTTCTACAATTGGAGCGCCATCCAGATGTGTGAATTTCAGCTTCCAGAATGTTCAGCAGAGGTCATGCAAACTAAAATTCTGGAAGTTAAAGTTCACACATTTGGATGGTTGTCAAGTTGCAGAAATCTGATGCATGAGACATCATGTGCGAAATTATTTTGCATCTGGAAAAATATATTTGATTGTTGTGAACTATGAGGGTGAGTCAAAAGGTAATGCCATTTTCTTTAGGACAGGTATAATTGCCAACACAGGAACATGTAGCATACATCAAAATGAAGCTGGTCCTCTGTGGATCACGACCCTTCTTCTCAACATAGTCACAATTTCTCTCAATAGCAATGTTCCACCTTCGAATGAGAGCATATATCCCTGTCTCGTAAAATTCTGTTGACTGTTCTTTGAGCCACTTCTTCACTGCAGTTTTCACTTCCTCGTCACTGGAATAATGTTTGCCTCTCAAACCCTCTTTCATGGGGCTATAATCTAAAGTATTGTCCTCAAACACATTTTGCAATCGTCTGTGAATGTTTACAGGGGTTTCCCCCTCAGCAACAAGGAATTCAATCACTGCTCTTTGTTTTTGACGCAACTCTAAGGGGGCAGCCATTTTGAATTTTCCTTGCGAGTCTAAAAACCTGAAAAGTAAGAAACAAAATATTTCAGAACGTAAATGATATAATCATTTATAACTGGGGAAAATTTCAGGCATTTTTATCAAAAACTTCACCTGAAATAAAGAAAATGGCATTACTTTTTGACTCACCCTCGTATATTTGATTGTTGCAAAGTGTATGAAATGGCCATGGAGACAGAGTCATGGGGAAGTGGGCAAGAACTTTAAAACCTGCCCACATGAGACGTCTCTGATATGTTTCTCAGAGAGCAGATGGTCCTCAACTTATGGCTGGTCGCTTAGTCATCCTTCGAAGTAACAATGGACAATAAGTAACATGGTTACTTATGACTCAGATTCTAAATTCTCACAACCACTACCCACAGTCACATGATCACATTTTGGACCCTCAGCTGCCATTTGCAGCATCCTTTGGTCACGTGACCATGTTTTAGAACTTTTTTTTTACCAAAAACCATGTTTTGTTCCTGCTTCTGGCAAATTGCAGACAATGGATTTGCACATCAACCGTTGTGCTTACTAATGATGCCCAAAAAAAGGTTGCAAAATTAGGTGTGGTCACATGGTGACCCACTTAACAACTGGCATGATTTAGGACTATAATTCCAGGCTCAATTACAGTTGTAAATCAAGGATTGTGTGCACATACTTCTCCCATCCAGAAACACAGTGAATGTAAGATTAACAAAAGGGAGCAGAATTGTTATGTTCTTTCTTGCCAAAGTTACTTATCCTGCTTCCCTTCAATGGCAAGTTTAGAAGATGTCCTAGAGGCCATATTCCAGTTTTTATGGCACTTTGGCATGTCATTCATTATATGCAAAAAGAAATATAAAGTAGGTCACCCATTAATTACTTTATATCCTAGCCAACGTGTTCTGTGTTTACTAAAGAGGACATGATTACTTCAAATTAGGTGCCACTGATATAATTAAGTCAAGTTATTTTGAAATAAGAAAGTTTGGGTTTTGAAGAAGTTGTATGATACATGATTAATATTCCTAGGTGAAATTGATCTTAACATGAGGTATGATAGATGTCTTATTTTTTCTCCAGGCCATTCATGCTTCTGCCCCCTCTGATGGAATGGATGCGAGTAGCTATAACCTATGCTGAGCACCGGCGCAGTTTAACTGTAGACAGTGATGATATCCGACAGACAGCTAGGCTGCTATTACCTGGATTGGACTGTGAACCTCGACAGTTGAAGTAGGTGGTGTACTTTCAATATTCCACATACATTTAATCGCAATATATTCTAATTAAGGCTGCTGTTTTTAAATATATTTTATATGTACATGTCAGAAGACTGATTTGTTTGTAATGGGATCTGTGTCAGTATTATTTCTGAAGGCACATGATCTGTTGATTTATAAACTTCAGCATTTTTCTTGGCAATCAAAACTACCAAACCAAAAAAATAATCATCTAAAATGGGACAAGCTCCTCCTTGGAGTTATTGTGAATGACCACACGTGACCCCAAAGATAAATCACAGTTTGTTCAAGAAAATTGAATGACAGTATTTTTAAAGGTGAAAGGATCAGGCACATAGAAAGAGCATTAACGTAGCTTCTGTGAGGTAAAATTAGGCCGCAATAGCCTTTACAGTTTTTTGGGGAGTGTAAAGAAATGTACAGAGGGATGACCTTGAAAGAATAGTTGACTTGGATTTTGAAGAGGCTTTAACCAAATATTAAAAAATTCTTGATCAAACAGAGCAGTCATAAATAAGAAAAGATTGGTAATGATTAAATAACAGAAATCAGAGAATGGGATTAAGTGAGCAGTTCTTGCAATGGATGGACATAACCACTATCATCCTGAAGAGTCTGCATCAGGACCAATATTTTTATTCTTTCCAATCCAACAGAATATTGGAAGGAAATTATATAAAAGAGCTTGGTACCATCTGCCCTCTGGCTATCTGTCTACCAATAGGAAAACTCTCCAAAATCAGAATAGGACAGGACAAATTATCTATGACAAATTATCTATGACATGCAAAACAATGATTGTGCATGTTTTTTTAATAGGCTGGACTTGATTGGAACTGCCAAGAAAAGAAATCCAGGGGGGAAAAATATCCCCCAGCGCATTACTATATGTTAGGACAAGCAGCTGGAAACAGTAACTCAGAAATGCTGCTGTTCTGCTTTAAGCCCCCACTTTTCTGGTCACGTGAAGCAGTGCAGAATGTGTGCAGCCTTCTCAACATTTCTCAGGGCACACACGCGCACAAAGCAGAAACACACGTACATAGCATATTAGTTTGTTACGCAGAAGAAAGTAAATATGCCCTCTGTGGCCAAGCGGTTTGTAAGCAATTCATGAAGCCATGCTCTGTAAGCTTTCTTTAACTTATTTATTTTACTGAGCTCACTTTCAGCCAACGTGCCTCACCAGGGGGTTATATATTAAGCAGAAAGGTAAGAATGTCTGGAGAAATTTATGGATAATTAAAACTATAAAATCCATTTCCACAAATTGAATCAGCGGCTACTGATTTTTAAAACTGTTTGGCCAAATTCACGAACAGTAAAACTTTAACAGAACAATAGAATAACAGAGTTGGAAGGGACCTTGGAAGTCTGCTACTCCAAACCCTTGCTCAAACAGGACACCCTATACCATTCCAGACAAGTAGTTGTCCAGTCTTCTTAAAAGTTGTCCAGTGATGGAGCAACCACAACTTCTGAAGGCAAGCCGTTCCACTGGTTAATTGATCTCACGGTTAGGAAATTTCTCCTTATTTTTAGGTTGCTTCTCTCCTTGATTAGTTTCCATCCATTGTTTCTTGTTTTGCCTTCTGGTGCTTTGGAAAATAGTTTGACCCCATCTTCTTTGTGGCAGCCCCTCAAATATTGGAACACTGCTATCATGACACCCCCTAGTTCTTCTTTTCGCAACTGGCCATACCCAATCCCTGCCACCGTTCTTTATATGTTTTAACCTCCAGTCCCCTAATCATCTTTGTTGCTCTTTCCCAGTGCAATGTTAATTGCACTGTCAACTGTCGGTGGCTGCCAGTCATGATTATGACAGGATACCTGCATGTATCATAAAGAGCTGATGCTATACGAATGAATGAACGAACGAATGAATGAATGAATTGCAATAAGCATATGAAATAGCAGTATGAACATATATTCCTTCTAAAGTATGCACTCATTAAACCCATGCACATGGTAAAAAGTCAAGTGCACACAAAATGATTTAAATTGAATGATGATGATGATAACAACAACAACAACAACAACAACAACAACAACAACAACAATAATAATAATAATAATAATAATAATAATAATAATAATAATAATAATAATAATAATAAAATGTAATCACCAATCATCATAAAATTCCAGACTAACTCACAAGTAATCCTGCACGAGTTTGTCGCCTCAGCCTGCAGCAGTGAGAATTGCTCGGTGCTGTCACAGCACGGCAGAGCAGGAGCACCACGTGACGGACATTCCCTCTCAGTCTGTGTTACAGCAGTGCCAAGCTACCCTCATAGCTGCAGTCAAGCCAAGGTGGCAAGATTGTGTCTTTTGCCCATGACAGCCTTGTAAATGGTAGCCAATCTGCTCCAGACCCCAGAACCTCCAGTGTACAAAGGAGTGCTTCCCTCCCAAAAAAACCCAACCTTTTATTTCCCTCCTCCCTCAAAAAAAATGTTTCATTTCCTTCTTCCCTCCCCCCCCCAAAAAAATAGTAAGAATTCATTTCATCGAAAAAGGCCTAATTTCCCTTATCCCTCCAAAAAAGCTTTAATTCATTTCTGTCCTTCCTTCCCTCCCCCCCAAAAAAACCTTAATTTTCCACCACTCTCCAATAAAGGTTTAATTAATATCTGTAGAGTTATTACAGATCCATGATTATTTATGATTGCTAGGATACTTGGATATTAGCATCCTAGTGGTTGCTAGGTTGACCACTGTAGTTGACCACTGTGGAATCAAAAAGCTGGATTAGTTGGGCCTTCTATGTAATTCAGCACAGCTCTTCTTGGGGTGATCTGCTGTTCTTTGAAGAACCTTCAATATTATGGCAGGGAGTGTTCTAATACGGACTGTATAAACTAATACCAAACAGTCAGTGGCTTCCTGCTTCCTTCCACAGTCCAGTTGCTATATATTCTACCGGTTTTGCCATCATTGTTTGCTTTCTTGGTGTCATATCTTTATCATATTAATCTTTAAATACCACTTGAAAATCTCAATATTTATACCTCTTCAAAATCTCAATATTTATAGGCAATTATTTTGAGGATGAGCCTAACTTTATATTTATGAATACTCACTTTGGATTATTACTGTATATAAGTATATTTTAGGCATGAAAGATTTCAGTTAAAATCTTTAACTCTAATAATTCTGTATGGCTTCTGAAAAGTTATTTAAGGAACTCTGAAAAACTATGAAAAGTAGTTATTATAAGAAGAAAAAGTGTAACAGTGTTTTTATTGAAGAGTCAGTTGCAATCAGGTGGCATCAATATCAAACAAATACATAAATGGAATTTTAAGATTGCTAAATTAAATGCATTGAACAGAATATTAGCATTTTTCTTTAACTGCTCAGAAATGGGCTAACAGTGCAAAATTTCTTTCTTCCAAGTCTTTCAGTCTAGCATTTCCAAAAGTGCTGAATCTAAGTAAATGCTTTTTAAGAAACAAATGGATTTCTGTCAAAAGTTTAGAATAAACAAAAGTCACACATTGGAATTTTCCAATCTGCTATCTTGGCAGCAGCACTCAATATTGTTTTCCTAACCTCAACTGCTTTATCTGATGCAATCAAAAACAAAATTAGTCATATGCAACACCAACAATTAAAACATAAGTACTCCATCTGTTTAGAGAGAGAAAAGCTTTGATAATTTCATCAAGGTCTCTCAGTAAAAAAAAAAAAAAAAAAGACCAAACAACCTCAATTTGCACATACAGAAGAAAGTGTCAAATGAATCTGCTAACTATCCATATAAAATACCCATTGGGAGACAACCACACAACAAGACTAAAGTTAATTCGCCAATATGGAAGGCAACTGTAGGTTGACATTAAAATGTGCTGACTGCACTTGCAACCCTTATTCTGCCTGGGCATCGAAACAATGCCCATTCTCTTCCTGAAGCCTGCTGGACACAAGTAAAAATTGCACCTACCCAGCCCTGCAGATCAACTCCTACTAATCGATTTGTAGTTTCAGCCTGACACAAAGATAGAAGAACTTGTGCCTCAAGAGCCCTTCCCCATGCTCACATGCATGCACGCATACAGACTCACTCAATGCGTACATACTTCTCTTGCTATCTCACCCAGCCTGGCAGCTGCGTAGCTACGTGCCAAATCTGGCAAATAAAATGGGAGGGATTGGTGTCTGGCACCGTTGGATCCTCCTGTTGCCAGAAGACTGAAAAACAGTGGCTAGGGATTAAAGGGATGGATATGGTCACAGTGGCTTCAAATGGGCAATGGGAACAAGAGGACCCTTTTTGTAGTATGTGCTATAGCATCCACATGATAAGTTCCTAGTGGCTCCCTCCCTTTGGAACATCATTCCCATGGAAATTAGACTGGCCCCCACTTTGACAATCTTTCTCAAGGCCCTAGAAACCTGGTTTTGTCTGGGGAACCCAGAGTGGAAAAGGGCGTTGTTACTTACCTGAACGCCCATTCTCATAGGGTGGAGCTAGCCTCCAAAGGAGCCCATCAAGTGGCTTGTTAGATTGATTTTTTTTTGTTGCCTGAGGATTAGGGTTAGGGTGTTTGTATATTGGGCTTTTATTTTTTGTAAGCTGCCAGAGTCACTGAGAGTGAGTGGCCAGCCATATCAATTCTCTAATTAAATGAATAAGTCCCTGCATAGTGGGACGAGTTGAAGACAAGGTCTTCATGTATGTTATGTTAACAAAACATAATGTTAACATATGTTAACAAAATGGTTAACAAAGCATCTGTCTTAGGTCTGATCTACACATGGTCAGGTGAGATGAGCATGAAAGATAGGATTGTAACTTTTCAGCCTACTAGAGGAATTATGCCTCTTCTGAATGTTTCCTGTAAATGATCAACAACAATGGGAGCTAAAACCATTGCCTGTTTGTAGAAAAGTTGAGTTAGAAACATCATTTAGAAACATGATCTCTTTATCTGAAGTCTGAAATAATACAATCCTTTATGCCCCCTCAGATTTCTGCCATATCAAATGTAAAACAGTCCGCAGATTAATAGTGAGGAAGACAAATACTGTAGCAGGAATGATATGAAGCAAAAATAATTCTATGTCTTCCATTTATATCTGTTTCTTCCGCAATATCACATTTCAATTCAATTTCAAACCTTTATTGTCAATGCACAACATGTGCACAATGAGATTGGCTGAGCCTCCCTTAGTGCACCCCTCCCAACACAACTACATCTCAATAACTCACAGTGAATTTTTTTTTAAAAAAATCCCTAACCCAGTAAATCATACTAACAAACACACAATCCTTTATACATATATATGCGTAACATTACATTATAATATATTGCACCAATATGAACATGTTGCACGTTGTGCCGGCCCTGCAAGTCTATCATACTACATACTTATGATGTTATGTTGCATTCAGAAGTCTGACAGCCCACGGATAAAAGCTATTCTTCAGCCTGTTCGTACGACTGGCTGTGCTTCTATATCTCCTGCCCTTTGGTAGGACAGTAAAGAAGTGCTGACCAGGGTGTGAGTCATCATGCTGGGATATAGGACCCTAGTTGTAATATTAATAACAATATTAACAAACTGTGGTTGTATTGTTTGGTTGTAACACTTCCACAGGCCAGAATGCTGCTTTAGTTCCTTCCGGCGAATGGATGCAAAGGCTGCTACTGAAAAATTCCAGCAGGATCTGGGGTTTCGAATGTTGAACTGTGGAAGGACTGATCTGATTAACCAAGCTATAGAAGCCTTAGGACCCGAAGGTGTTAATACAATGGAGGATCAGGTATATTAAAATCAGTTCTATAACATTCATGACATAGGCGAGCAAGATCAAAATCCAAAGTCCAGGTTATTACAAGCATAGACATAGAAAGACATAGAAAAAGAGCCGCGGTGGTGCAGTGGTTGGAATACAGTACTGCAGGCCACTTCTGCTGACTGCCGGCTGCCTGCAATTTGACAGTTCAAATCTCACCAGGCTCAAGGTTGACTCAGCTTTCCATCCTTCTGAAGTTGATAAAATGAGAACCCAGATTGTTGGGGGGGGGGAAATATGCTGACTCTGTAAACCGCTTAGAATAAAAGCAGTGTGAAGCGGTATATAAATCTAAATGCTATTGCTAATGCTATTGCTATCATGTAAAGAGTATTGGGTAATTGGGGAAAGAGTATTTCCCCAAACCAGCATGTAAACGTTTTTACTACAGTTGACTCAGGGCTACTCTCCTATTCTGCACCATTCAACACTAGGAGCATTTAACTGATTCTAGTTATTTTAGCAAAACTGGGTGCATGTGTGGTTCTCCTCCTTTTCCTTAGAAATGCTAAAGCATCATCCCATTATGGGAGACTTCAGTCAATAGAAGGCAGTAACTAAATTTATAAGGAGAAATACAAGAATTTCAAACGCCTCATTAATCTAACCGATATCATGAAGGCATTGTAAAGATGTATAGGCAAACTAAATTGGCAAAGCAAATATAGTAACTCTAAACCAGAGGTCTTCAAACTTGGCAACTTTAAGACTTGTGGACTTCAACTCCCAGAATTCTCCAGTCAGCATAGGGACCCCTGCTCTAAACCAATGTTGTTTCAGTGTTTCATAGTATGACTTCTGGAACTCACTTCTGCCCACCTCTGAGGCCATTTTGTAACACAGTGTGTTACGTTGACATAGAAATTTTGTGTTATTAACTTGTGTTTATGGTTTCATGTGTTGTGTGAATGTATTCATTTTATGTCTCACAGACAAAAAAGACAAGGAAAAGAATCATGTGCAACGTTTAAGCATTTCTGCAGGAGAACCAATATAAATCCTTACACTGAAATTAATTCCATGCCTAGTCGACTTCCAATATTCATAAGAACAAAAAAATATTTATGCCGAAGTATATCATACATGGATAATGTGGATGTATTATAAAGTGTGAGGAAACAAATGCACATATGTAGAATGCATAGAACCCAACAGTTTGTTTGTGAACTTTGGTTTTGGAAATAAAATAACTGGCTGTGTACTTTGTTCTTAAAGGGTATGACTCCACTCATGTATGCCTGTTCTGCTGGAGATGAAGCCATGGTACAGATGCTGATTGATGCTGGAGCAAATCTGGATATACCAGTAAGTGAAAATCTGTTGCAGAAAGGTAAAATGGGTATGGATTCTTATTTAATGATTGCAAAGTAAAATATTGTAGCTTGAGGTTCATATAATAATTTAGAGAGAAATTTCTTTCTTTTTAGAAATGATGGCGATAGTGGTAGTGGTACTTATGGATTCTAAAGCAACAATACCTGCCGTAGATGAGATAATGAATCACAATGCAAAGGAATGCAAAAATTGAAAGAATAAATTCTTTTTCCTCTACAAGAATAACCTCTAAAGAAAACTAGCAGATGCATTTTAAACCAAGAAACCAACCAACCAGTCTAAAGAATTAAACACACTGATTGGGATTGGTGGAATTTTCAGAGTTATGTCAGCCTACTGATTCCAAGGATTGCAATTTACCAGGGTTGTGCTATTTTCAAACGCATTTTAGGAGCTTAACAACAAGAAGAATTGCAACCAATAAACATTTCTCCTTTTTTCCCAGGTTCCTGGAAGTTCATCTCGATACCCATCAGTTCATCCTGATAGCCGACACTGGACTGCACTCACTTTCGCTGTATTACATGGCCATATCTCAGTCGTCCAGGTCAGCAAAAGACAAGTTGTCAAAGTTTCACATGCAACCTGAAAAGAATATGATCAGAGATCCATAACACATCACTAACAAGATGAAAATCCATTTTGTCTGGGATTTTGTAGATTGCTTGAACATGTCTGGGAGGCACTACTCTGCATTTGATGCTAAATATGCCTCCATTTCAAAGCACATATGTTCTCACTAGCAATGAGAGGCAGCTTGGTCTAGTGGTTAAGACAACTAGCTAGAAACCAGGAGACTCTGAGATCTAGTCCCACCTTAGCCATCAAAGCCAGCTGGGCATTTTGGGGCCGGTCATATATTTTTCCCAATAGCTGACCTTGGGCCAGTCATTCTCTTTCAGCCACCTCACCCACCCACCCCCAGAGTTATCATTGTGGAGAAAATAAGAAGAAGAAAGTACCGTATGTTAGATGTGTTTGTCACCTTGAGATATTTATAAAAATAATCGGGTGGATACAAATAAATAAATAAAATGCCTTTCTCAGACTTTTTCCCAGGGAAACTGGCAACAATTCATAAATGCAAATTTAGGAGAGAGGTAGCACCACTAATTATTTCAGAAACAAAGAATTGCTTTCATACTCATTAATTTTTGGATATTTTCATTGGGATAGACAATGCTTTGCAAGTTGGAAGGTACATAATGTGCCAAGGCACCTGATTGGGCACATTTATTGGCATACATTTGTGTATGCACTGAAAGATAATAGAACTGTCTCCACACACACAAAACATACAATCTTCAGACACTTATTTCACATAGACACGGACAGCTAGACACAAAATCTACACAACCTTGCACTGTGGTGGATGAACAGGCAGGTATGTACACAAACCAACCTTCCCGCCTCAAAGCAGTCTTAAGTAAGAAGAAGGAAGGAAGCTGTCTTTACTTCCTGGTAAAAGAAATCAGAAGCTGTTTAGCTTGAAAAGGGTGCAGAGTTTTGGAGACCTTGTGAAAATGTTGCAGGTACAGACACACAGGCTGTCTATGGACATCCTCACTGCAAGCATTTCTCTCCAGCCAAAGTGGTATACATATATAAGAAGTAGAGCAGCCTCTGCCTCAGACAATCCAAAAGACAAGGGACACAAAAGGGATTGGGATGGAGGCGGACAAAAACAGGTGCAGGCTGCTTGTTTCTTTCAGTTTCATTTCTTATTATAATGGACTGATTGGAAGAGAATCCATCCAAATAGCTTTATGGAATGGTGCTCCACTAGTAAGAGTTGAGAAGACAAGGACAGCTGGAGGCCATGAATTCAAAAGCGGATACAATCATTTAGGAACAATTCTGAATTCTAAGCCTATTTCCAAATGATTTTCCATAGCTGCCACTTTTATTTTTAGAAATAGCTGGAAATGTTATGTTATGCATCTGACATACAGCTGTCTCTTTGAAAATTACCAGAGCTTTAAAAAAAAAGACAGAGAAACTTTTAGAGTTGGTGAATTGAATTCCAAAAGTCGTATACACTACAGTATGTTAGGACTATCAGATCTGGACTGCAAAATTCCAAATAACCACTAGTGAGTAGCAGAGGCTTACAAAGTATTATTTGCTGCCATCTACAGACCATCTGGAATGTTGCAGTCCACATCTAGTAACCTTACTGTAGGTCTTACAACAACGGCAACCAAGGAAATAGTTGCTGTGATTAGCAGTCTCCCTGCCTGGATTTGTTCTTCAAATTCCCTGGTGTTTCTTTCCCCACAGTTGCTGCTGGATGCAGGGGCCCACGTTGAAGGTTCTGCTGTCAACAGTGGGGAAGACAACTATGCTGAGACACCACTTCAACTGGCCTCAGCAGCAGGCAAGTCCCAGCAAGTGTTGCATTTTCATCCCTAATAAAGTTTAGAGATTTCTCAACCTCAGCAACTCTAGCTCCCGGTATTGGCTGACTGCGGAATTCTGGGAATTGAAGTTTTCATATCTTAAAGTTGTTGAAGTTGAGAAATATTGGTATGGATACATAATCTTAAACAATTGCCTCCAATATCTATTTGGGTTTCAGTCTGACTATGAAGTGTCAAAACCCTCAAATTTGGAAGAAACGATATTTTCAGAGATGCCGAATATTTTGTACTTAATATAGGCATGCAGTTCCTGGCAGCCTGTTTGCAGTGGGGCAATGAGACTATGTTGGATTATGAAATGATGAATTGTACGTAGTGTATGTACACAAGATAATATGTAATCCTTGTGAATGCACATAGATCCATTTGGCATGATTCTTGCTCCCTTATGGGGGAATGGGAACGATAATAGAAAATAATGGAATGCATATAAATATCCACAAACATTTGCACATTACTGTATATGCACAGCGAGTTTTAGTCCCCACATCTTATCAAATATACAGGACCACTATTACAAATTAGAGGGAGGGAGGGAGGGAGGGAGGGAAGAAAAGAAGGAAGGAAGGAAGGAAGGAAGGAAGGAAGGAAGGAAAGAAGGAAGGAAGGAAGGAAGGAAGGAAGGAAGGAAGGAAGGAAGGAAGGAAGGAAGGAAGGAAGGAAGGAAGGAAGGAAGGAAGGAAAGATTAACTGCTATCTTACAACTTTACCAAAAAAACCCATCAATACAACTATTTGCATTTCTAGGCAATTATGAGCTGGTCAGTTTGCTGCTGAGCCGAGGAGCTGATCCCCTTCTGAGTATGCTGGAGGCCAATGGAATCTCCTCATCGCTTCATGAAGACATGAACTGTTTTAGCCATGCTGCTGCTCATGGACATAGGTACCGTATTTTTCGGAGTATAAGACGCACCAGAGTATAAGATGCACCTTAGTTTTTGGGGAGGAAAAAAGGGAAAAAATCTACCTACCAGGTATTCATCTGGCTAGCGTCCTTAGTCTGGTCAGCTTCAGCACTTTATTTTATCCCCTGGTTAGGGCTGAAAAAAATCTTCTTCAGAGGGAGTAGCAATGAAAACAAGCCTGCAAAGATTTAGGGGTGGAAAAAAACTTCTTCGGAGGGAGTAGCAATGAAAAAATCCTGCAAGCCGGGAAGATCGTTAGCACCTCGTTAGGGCTGGAAAAAAACCATTTTCAGTGGGAGTAGCAATGAAAACAAGCCTGCAAATACTTAGGGCTGGAAAAAAAAACTTCTTCAGAGGGAGTAGCAATGAAAAAATCCTGCAAGCCGGTAAGAGCCAGGAAGATTGTTAGCACCTCTTAGGGCTGAAAAAACTTTTTCGGAGGGAGTAGCAATGAAAACAAGCCTGCAAGACAGGAAGAATTTTATCGTTAGCACCTCATTAGGGCTGGGGGGGAAAGCTTCGAAAAAGCTACATTCGGAGTATAAGACGCACCCAAATTTTCAGCCTCTTTTAGGAGGGAAAAAAGTGTGACATACTCCAAAAAATACGGTAAATCATAGGCATAGGTTGGTAAGTGTAGACAGGTGTGCCCCATAGATGACAGGAGAAGAGATGTCACCTCTTTTTCCTTCTGTGCTTTATATCAGCACCTGGAGCAAGGGATTTATTTGGGTTCCTTCACAGGATAATATGAAAGGCCTCTGGATGGTTCAATAACATTGCAAAGGACACTGTGGATTATGGACTGCAGTGCAAGCTCAGAGAATAATGGTCTCTCCTTTACTGTTTCATTTACCAGGTGTCACATGATAGAAACAGTAGTTTTGCCAGGACATTTCTGTAGCCTAACACAATTGTATTCATCAAGTTTCTGTCTCCCAGCATCACTGCATTTTTAATCATTTTGTAAATATCAGCCAACTATTCATATTTCTGCTACCATCAGGAGCAAAATTTATATTTCCAAATTAGTATATTTTGTTATATTATTTTTTTATGGAGAACCATTGGCCCGGAAAATTCAAACAGTAATAGAAAACACCCAAATTACCAAAGGCTCTAGCATCTTGGGGTAGGAAAAAAACAGCAACAAGGAGAGTACCTGCAAGAGAGATTTAGAATTTTAAAAAAATTGTATACCTTTAGCAGTCCTTGACAAAATATACAACCTTAACCCTTATGGATTTTTTTGTATAAAAAAGAAAAAAATGAGGTTGTGATTTATGGCTTTGATGCTTAGACAAGATAGACTATCGAAAAGAGAAAATCATGATATAATCTTATTCAGAGAGGGTAAAATATTATTGTACTTAAACATGCTGTGAAGATCAAAAGCCAACTTTTTAATATCTTTTTAATATATTTTTCTACTTTTTTTTTATCTTCCTATTAGTGTTTTATACTTTGTGCTTTTTTATCTCTCCCTTTTACTTTTTACTTTCTCATTCTACTTTAGTTTGTATCAGTTATTTGTATTAGTTATTAGTGTTAAAAATCTCAATCTAAATACACACTGACACACACTGTATCCTTACGTTCAATTCACAGAATGCAGCTGCTAGTGGCAATTTAAAACAAGCAAGATTGTTTTAAATTGCAAGGTATGGTTATAGTGTAAATTTATATGTGGCCTAGTGAATATTTCAGTAAATAAAGTCGAAAAGAGTTAAAAGAGATAATGTTGCTAAATTAAGAGCTGAGGTGGCGCAGTGGTTAAATGCAGCACTGCAGGCTACTGCTAGTTCAGCAGTTCAGCTGTTCAAATCTCACCGGCTCAAGGTTGACTCAGCCTTCCATCCTTCTGAGGTCGGTAAAATGAGGACCCAGATTGTTGGGGGCAATATGCTGAACTCTGTAAACCGCTTAGAGAGGGCTGTAAAGCACTATGAAGCGGTATATAAGTCTAAGTGCTATTGCTATTGCTAAATTCCACCTTTGCATTTCTCTTGCTTGTCTAGAAAGATTCCTTTGCATCGGTAAAATTATTTTTGTGGGCATAGGCATTTACTAACCAAATTACCAGAGTAAACTGAGTTATCTCATAGTTTCCAGATCTGTATACAGGGGTGAAATCCAGCAGGTTCTGACAGGTTCTGGAGAACCGGTAGCGGAAATTTTGAGTAGTTCGGAGAACCGACAAATACCACCTCTGGCTGGCCCCAGAGTGGGGAGGGAATGGGGATTTTGCAGTATCCTTCCCCTGCCATGCCCACCAAGCCACGCCCACAGAACTGGTAGTTTAAAAAATTGGATTTCACCACTGTCTGTATAGCTCTCCTTTTGCTTTTACTTTACAGAAATGTCCTGCGCAAGCTGTTGACCCAACCACAGCAGTCGAAGGGAGATGTTCTCTCACTGGAAGAGATTTTAGCAGAAGGTGTGGAAAGCGATACTTCCAGCCAAGAAAGTTCTAATGAGGGCCAAGTTAAGTTATGCAAAACCAGAATGAAAGCATTACAGGAGGCCATGTATTACAGTGCCGAGCATGGCTATGTCGATATCACAATGGAACTTAGAGTACTTGGTAAGATTTTGTTTTTGACTCTCCTTATTATTGTAAGACATGGAAAAATTCCTTAAGTCACTTGTACATGTCTCTCTGTGTGTATTAAATATATATATATATAATGCTGGATTTATTTTAAAAGGCTACTTGATCAGATTGTTTTTAAAAAATCTACTAGATCAGTGCTCCCCAACCAGTGTGCCGTGGCACACTGGTGTGCTGTGAGGCCATGCCAAGTGTGCCGCGGCAAAAGCTTGCGTCATTCAGGGGTGGCCAAACCGTGGCGCATGCACCAAATGTGGTGCATTGGATGATTGCAAGTGGCGCATTGCAATCATCCAATGGCTGACGCCTCTCCTGCCCGCGTGACTTGCTGTCTTTTAAAACTCAAGCCGCCTCGGCTGCAGCAAGGCTTAATGAGCAGACCTACTGCCCTGGACACAACAGCGAGGAACGTGAGGAGGAGGTACCGGGGCATGTCCCAGGTAGGACACGCGTCTCGCGCTGGGGGTTGGCAGGACGGGTGGGGCAGGACTGGCGGGCGGGACGGGGCGCGCATCCTACCTGGGACATTTCCCGGTACTCCAGTCGCGGGCTGGCTTGATTTGAGGCTTGGCAGGGGGGCGGGGCGGGGTGCAAGTCCTCCTCCCTGCCGCTTCTGTTTGTGGAAGCCGAAGAGCCTTACCGGTTGTTTGGGAGAAAGAAAGAAAGTTTTTTGCTGCTTTCCTTCAGTGCACTCAAAAGCAGAAGCAGCAAAAAACTTTCTTTCTCCCAAACTACCGGTAAGGCTCTTCAGCTTCCACATACAGCCTGGAAAGCAGTCTCACGCGTCTCGCACTAGGGCTGGCTTGATTTGGGGGTTGGCAGGGCGTGAGTGAGGAAGGTGTCGGCAAGAGGCGGAGCCGAAAGGGAGGGCGACAGGGATGTCTGCTTCTTAAGCCAGCAAACTTCCTTGTCGCCAAGCTCCGCCTCTTGCCAACGCCTCCTCACTTGCTGGATTGACTCGCCTGCTCTGGGCTGCCTTGGGCGGCTTGAGTTATAAAAGACAGCAAAACGTGGGCGGAAGAGGCAGCTTTTGCTCATTAAGCCTCGCTGGCCGCTGCAGTGAGGCTTAATGAGCAAGACCTGCCTCTCCCGCCCACGTTTTGCTTTCGTTTAAAACTCAAGCCGAAGAAGCAGGTGGGGGAAGCGGCCCCCAGCCGCTTCCCCCGCCCACCTGGACGCCGCCATTTGCTGTCTTTTGCCCTCTGCGCATGCGCACAGCGTTCTGCGCATGCGCAGAAGGCAAAACTCAAATGGCGGCATCCAGGCGGGCCCGCCCACCCGGGACGCCTGGGCCAATTGGCGCATGGTATCATTAAGGTTGGCCACCACTGACCTACCTAATTATCAAATAAAATAATAAATCAAGTAATTCTGTTATGCCCAGTTTGACATTCCTATACTATTATACTCTTCAAAACGATATTTTGAAGATTATATTTGTTTTTTATCCAATTTTTGTACGTGGTGTGCCGTGGAATTTTGGGAGAGGCTATGGTGTGCCGAGGGTGACAAAAGGTTGGGGAGCACTGTACTAGATGACAGCAAAGAGGAGGCTTCTGTAATCTCTTTGCTGCCATCTAGTGATTGTTTGGGTTTCTGCAGGCAAGATCTTGCAAAGTAATGGTAATTACCTGCACTACTGATGGTAGCGCAATGGTTAGAGTGCAGGCTACTTCTGCTACCTGCTGGCTGCCTGCAATTTGGCAGTTCAAATCTCACCAGGCTCAAGGTTGACTCAGCCTTTCATCCTTCCGAGGTGGGTAAAATGAGGACCTGGATATGCTGACTCTCTAAACCGCTTAGAGTGGGCTATAAAGCACTGTAAAGTGGTATATAAGTATAAGTGCTATTGCTATTGCTACTGCATTCTGAACAAAGTGTCTTGCTGATGGGCAACCTCACATAGAACTTTATAGTGCACTAGTTCAGGAAATGAACAAGGCAGGGCTTGTTTTGGTATATATTTTTATTAAAAAGTTTTTAAAAGAAGACTAAAAATAGTAAGTCTAATGGTTAAGGCACCGGGCTAGAAAGCAAAAGACCAAGAGTTAAAGACCTGTCTTGGTCATAAAAAGGGGGGAAGAATACTGTATATGTTTGCCACCTTGAGTTATTTGTAAAAATAGTAAAGGTGGGATATAAATTTTTTTAAAAAGAAAGAAAAAAGAAAAGAAAAAGACAGTGCAAAAAGAATGAAAAGAAATAGAAAGTAGTAGCTTATATTCCTACCTCTACTACACTAATTCTTGCTGCAAAAAAAAATCAGAAGCTACATTAAGGCAGGGCTTTTTGATCCATTGACATACAAGATAATGTATGTTGTAAAAATTTAGTTGCATTCTAATTTATTTCAGAAAAGATGTTTGGAAAAAGCTGAAGAATCAATTTTTATTATACTGAATTAATGCTGTAGAATGTGCTGCAAAATATACATTATTAGTGAAATAACTGAACTACAGTAATAGGGGAATGCTTTGGCAATAAAGAAACTTCAGCTTTGGCACTGATACCATTATCCTGAAATAAAGATATACTGTCCTGAAATAAAGATTGACTATTAAGAAACAGCCACATGCCCTAATCCTCTTAAGTGCTGGAAAATTGGTTCTTAAAACTTTGGAGAGTTTGAATCTTCCTCTTTAAGGAGGAGATCAGACCTTTTGAAAATGCATTAAATAAACATTAAAATGAAAGAGCCCTCTCATTATAGAGCACGTGATCTTCTCAAATGTTTTTTTGCAGTTTAAATGAGATGCGATCCAGTGCAAGATCTTTTTAAATTGAGTTTTAAAACATTAGATTTAGAATATTGGACTAATCAGAGATGAAGATCAGATTTGTCATTTAAACAGCTATGTAAAATGGGTCATTTGGTAACAAGCCATATATGATTGGATTTCTTCTTTCTACTTTCAAACTTGGATAGAGGTTCTGCCCTGCTTTGCATTCTTTCCTTAGAACTGAAATGATGTTTAAGGGGGGAGAGAAATAGCATCTGAATTCTAATCTTTATTCTTGTATGAAAAAGAGCATTCTTGCAAATTTCTCCTTTTAGAAGTAGGAGTTCTTTCTTCACCTTTCATTTTTGCTGACAAGCTGAGGAAGCAAAAGAAACACTTCAGTTTAGTTCTAACTAAAGAAGCAGGATTTTTTTTTTCTTGATTCTCTGTTACACCCATATTGTTCTGTAGTTAGCTTATTTGCTGATGTACCTGCTCTTGGGTTGTAGTTCGAATTGGAGCTAGGGATAGGGATTCCAACTATATTCTGGTTAGAATAATTATCTGGTTAATCCAACATGGCTTTGCTTCATTTAAGCCATTGAGACATGTTGGAGATGAACTTCCATAAATGCGAGCCAGATACGCTTTTATGAAGTCCAGTGCAGTTCAGACTCTTGGGTTGGGGAACACTGAGAGACTTATTGATGATGATTTTTCATATGAAAATAGAAGCACTACTAATATTTTTTCTCAGCATTCAGTGGTACTGTACAACTTACCAGCTGGATTTGGGATATTCAGAAGCATGGACAGCAGAGAACTTAAACAGCAGTTGCAGAAAGTGGGATTAAACCTACTGGTGTACTTTCTTAGGAAATTATGTGTAGGCCTCCAAATTGATAAAAGAAAAGAATAGAATAGAATAGAATAGAATTCTTTATTGGCCAAGTGTGATTGGACACACAAGGAATTTGTCTTTGGTGCATATGCTCTCAGTGTACATAAAAGAAAAGATACATTTGTCAAGAGGTACAACACTTAATGATTGTTATAGGTTACAAATAAGCAATCAGGAAACAATCAATAGTGATATAAATCGTAAGGATACAAGCAACAAGTTATAAGTGGGAGGAGATGGGTGACAGGAACAATGAGAAGACTAATAGTAATAGTAACGCAGCCTTAGTGAATAGTTTGACAGTGGTGAGGGAATTATTTGTTTAGCAGAGTGATGGCGTTCGGGGAAAAAACTGTTCTTGTGTCTAGTTGTCTTGGTGTGCAGTGCTCTGTAGCGTCGTTTTGAGGATAGGAGTTGAAACAATTTATGTCCAGGATGCGAGGGGTCAGTAAATATTTTCATCGCCCTCTTTTTGACTCGTGCAGTATACAGGTCCTCAATGGAAGGTAGGTTGGCAGTAATTGTTTTTTCTGCAGTTCTGATTATCCTCTGAAGTCTGTGTCTGTCTTGTTGGGTTGCAGAACCAAACCAGACAGTTGTAGAGGTGCAGATGACAGACTCAATAATTCCTCTGTAGAACTGTATCAGCAGCTCCTTGGGCAGTTTGAGCTTCCTGAGTTGGCGCAGAAAGAACATTCTTAGAGCAGTTCACTACTTGATTGAACTAATGTGTTATCTGACCTTGAGTAATTCCTGCTAATTCTGTGCTATGATTAGAATAGTCTTGGAGTTGCTCCGGTACAGTGGTGGGTTCTAAATGATTTTGCTACTGGTTCGTGTGCAGGCGGGTGGGCGGAGCCTCCCACTGCCAGCGCTACGGGTTCTAAGAACTGGTCCGAACCGGGAGCAACCCACTGCTGCTCCGGTACCATGCCTGGAAATGTCTTCAAATTCTTCCTACATAACCAGAATAGACTGCATACTTTTGTGCAACAACGGAGATGTCTATTCATTAGCAGATTTGTGGCAATGGAGATAAATAATCATACAATCCATCCTGATCATTTGCATAGATAGTTTCACAGTGAAAGTAGTGTGGGAACCGTTATCATGCATCCATGATACTAAGCATATCATCCATGGCCATAAAGATAAAACAAAAGCAGGTTCTTAATTCTGTTAAGTTCTGTTATTTTTTTATAGTAATCTTTAAAAGATAATCACATGTCTTATATATCTATTTGGAATATTATACCTCCCTGTGCCACCCTGTGTCATACTTTATAAATAGGTTTCTAGTGCTATTAGAACATTAAAACTAAACATTCGATTTGATACAGAGTACGTATTTGCCTCTTATCGGTTGAATATCCACACTTGTTAATAAAGTTGTATTTTCCCTTTCTTTCGAAATGGTTCCAGGAATCCCATGGAAGCTGCATGTATGGATTGAGTCACTACGAACAACTTTTTATCAGTCTCGTTACTCAGTGGTGCAGAACCTCCTACGGGAATTTGTCACCATTAAAGAAGAAGAATACAATGAAGAGCTAGTGAATGATGGACTGAAACTAATGTTTGAAATCCTCAGAACCAGCAAAGTAAGCTATTCTAAAACTATACATATCACTTCAGCTCCTTAGCCTCCTTTCCTAACATCATTTTTGATGCAGAAATCCGGAGATCTCAAACGCTTATATCATTTTGGTGATCTTTGGCCTGGGCAAGACATGCCAATAATGCACTATACGAAGCAAGACATCTACTGGCACTGGATTACTAGGGTAGATCTCAAAGATACCAATTGTCAAGAGTCATCTACCGTATTCTTATTGCTTGTTAGGTTGCTTGCACTTCCTAGTCATTCATTCATTCATTCATTTGCATCCATTCTGCAGCTGGATTTGTTGACTTCCTTCTTCTGAAGTTGCAAGCACTCAGAAGTAGAAATCCATTAGGTATCCTCCAGGGGCAGGTTCCTGATTTTTTTACTACCACTCTGTGGGCATGGCTTATTTTGTGGGTGTGGCTTGCCAGCCATGTGACCGGGTAGGCGTGGCTTACCGATCATATATTAGTTATTTCAGAGAGATGTTACTACTATTTTTGCTATTTTATATCTTACATGAAAAGCTTTGCATACAAAGTGTGTGTTACACCATGGCAACACAGCAACCTTTATATGCAAAAAATGCTATAGTTAAAAGACAAGCAAGTCTCATACAGCATTTTTGGTTTCAGTCATGGATTCCTTAGATGAAAATATTGAGGACTGTTAAAAGAACAGTATCTTTTAACAGTCCTCAAGGTTTTCGTCTAAAGAATAACAGTATAAAACTGTATAAAATTAACAGTATAAAAGGTTAAGCTTTCGGAAAAAGCCCACTTTGGGAAGCTTTAGGCAAAAGCGAAGGAAAAGTGTCAAATGCGAGCTTCTTATTATTTTCAAGCGGTGGACTCACTGTGGGGTAAGAAGGCAGCGCATGCTCGGCTTCTGGACATGCGCAAAAGAAATTTGTTTTAAAAAT
The DNA here is from genome assembly GCA_023053685.1 of Diadophis punctatus similis. NCBI lineage: Eukaryota > Metazoa > Chordata > Lepidosauria > Squamata > Dipsadidae > Diadophis > Diadophis punctatus. Next base: position 253,369,844 of record JALIGW010000001.1, on the reverse strand, counting down.
GGCGGTGCCCAGACACCGGCAACCGACCGCACCGGTACTGTGACGTCACCAGCGGGCCGCTACCAGTGCTATAGAGTGGACCGCACCGGTAGGAACCCACCACTGGTATCCTCCTTCTCCTTGATCAACCTTCAGAGCTGCATATTTCTGACACTGAAATGATAGTTCAGTCAGAAATGTGAAAGAAGTCAAAGGGCTGAACAATCTCACAGTTCACAATCACATACTGGAGAAAAATTAAGCCAGTTAGAATAAACATACCATCTGGATTAAGCTTTCCTGAATGTGAATACAGCAATCTCACTGAGTCCTTATACTGGAGAATATAACAAAAAGACAGCTGCAGATTTCACATGTTTGTGACCAACAAATTAGTATGTTTGTCTCATTGTCTCATCTAGAAGTTGTTCTTCTAGAAAATGGATATGAAAGCAGAGTTTTAAAAGAATGGGTTTTGAAACTCAAAGCTCACCTTTGCTTTGTACTTAAATTCTTGGCGCAGTCTCTTGCTTTTAGCCTCACCTGTCTACTTGTTGAGAAAAAGCTATTTAGGAAAGGGCAAGATGGGTTTTCTTCTTGTCTTAGCCATTTTGATAAAATATTTACAATGAGCTCCAAAATTGTAACCTAACCGAAAAGAGTTTAAGCCAGTGGTGGCCAACCTTAAGCATACCATCCGCCAAATTTTTTCGCACACAAGTTCAGATCCGCCATTTATTATTTATTTATTTTTTTGGTCATTTTTGTATGCTGCCCCACTCCCGTAGGACAATTCTGCCTCTGCCTACCAGCATCAGGATCAGCGGCATCCTCACTTCCACTCGGATTTTGATAACGAGCAGCACAGATCTTTTTATCCATTTAAAACAAACCCTATCACCCGATGGGCATTTAACTGGAGTGGGTGGGGTGGGGTGGGGTATGATTTTCATGGGGGAAGAAGAAAGACTTGGCACCGAATGCTTCCTACCTATAGATGTAGGCATTGAAAGCCTGGCTTTCTCGCAGCAAGGTCTGATAGAGAGGCAGCACTTCAGTCCTCTTGGACGCTGCCATCTCATAAACACCTTGCTGGGCTTTGCCTGCCCCTTCTCCAGACAACCCAGGCAGTCGGCTTCTGCTTCTGGCCAGGAGGAAAGGGAAAGTGAGTTTGCGGAGGAGGAGGAGGAGGAGGAGGAGGAGGGCGTGCAGCTCTGCAATGTGCAACGGGGAACCGGGATAGGAAAGCATTTTTGGGTGGCGGCACCAGCTGGAACTGCCTGCCACCTGAAACACAATGCACTTTTTTGGCTTCCACATGCCTGGTTGAAGATCGTGCTTCATCTGGATGGGGAAGCCGCCGGCACCAGCAGGTTGAGCGGAACCGCCTGCACCATGGAGGAACCCCCCACCCCGTGCCTTCCCCCCTCCCCTGCCACCAGCTGCTTCACCTTTCTCTGCACGTGGTGGGGAAGGGCTCGGAGAGGAGCCCTGGGTTGGGGAAGAGAGCATGGAATGGGGGGATCCGTCCTCCCCAATCCTGATCGACCAGTCCTCACAGGCTAGCTGCCAGGGGCACGATCTGCGTGGTTCTCCGGCCAGGAAACTTTGTAATGGGAAGAGTAGGGGGGGGAAAACCCCTCCAGCTGTGAAGCCCGCACTGGGAGACAGGAGCCGAAGCAGCCTTCTAAAAGCAAGGTTTTTGAAATCCTGGAGGAAAGCCATTTGTTGCAATTCTAATTTCTGCTATCGGGACACAGGGCGCGAGGTTGTGGTTCCCACCGAATCACTGAAAGCAGGTAAAGCAGGAGATGTTTGCCTGGCACGATGCTAGCGCTGTAACGCACCCTGCGTCCCGATCACAGAAATCGGAATTGCAACAATGGCAAAGCATCACCGCAGCTGGTTTACCCCACACCTTGCACCACATGCACCTGGACAAACCCTTCCATCTCACAGGCAGCCTTGGCAGTAGCAGAGTTCTCACGAGAGCAATCAGTGAAATGGAACTCAAAGGGCTTTGGAAGACGCGCCCACTCCTAGCCTCGTCCAAACTTTCCTCCCTGATTCCAAAAACCTTGCTTTTGGAAGGCTGCTTCGGCTCCTGATGTCCAGTGCGGGCTTCGCAGCTGGAGAGGTTCCCCCCCCCCTCTACTCTTCCCATTACAAAGTTTCCTGGCCGGAGAACCACACAGATTGCGCCCCTGGCAGCTGGCCTCCGAGGACAGCTTGATCAGGATTGGGGAGGATGGATCCCTGCATTCCACGCTCTCTTCTCCCCCACCCGGGCTCCCCTCCTAGCCCTTCCGCACCATGCGTGGAGAAAGGCAAAGCAACTGAATTAAAAGAAACTCACCAAGCGCAGGTTTCCCAAGACGTCCCTTCTCTGAAGCTTGCTCTGCTGCCGGTGCTTGTGACTGACTACTTCCTCCTCTGCTATGCTCTTCTATGACTCGTGGACTTCAACTCCCAGAATTCCTGTGCCAGCATGATTGGCTCAGGAATTCTGGGAGTTGAAGTCCACAAGTCATAGAAGAGCCAACTTTGTCGCTTCGTTTTGACATCACTGCCGGAGTTTGACTTCGAACTGCCGCGCGCTCTCCAGAATTATGCAGGAAGAAGGGGATCGGACAATAAGAAGGTCAGAATCACTTTCGCTTGCTAAATTTTAGCGAGCGAAAGTGATTCCGACCTTCTTATTGTCCGATCCCCTTCTTCCTGCATAATAAGCGTCAGCCTTTTCTGTCCATTGGATGATTGCAATGCGCCACTTGCAATCATCCAATGCGCCACGTTTGGCGCATGCGCCACGGTTTGGCCACCCCTGGTTTAAGCTATTGGAAAACCATAATTAATTCTAGGTGTTTCACTCACCCCTAGCTATATTTATTCCTGCTTCTTTACTGACAACACTAACAGGGACCAGAAGGAAAAGCTCTCTTTTGCAGTAGAAGCCCTAAATCTAATAATAACTTAAATGATCTGTCGTTGTTGTCATCAGCCACTCAATCATGTCTGATCCTTGGCCACACTATGAATCAGCACTCTCCATGCCCCTCTGTCTTGCACCGCCTCCTTCAGATGTGCCATGGTCATCCCGGTGTCATCTTTTATAGCAGAGGTCCCTAACCTCTGATCCGTGGAATGGCACCGGTCCATGGCATGAAACTGGGCTGTGCAAACAAGTGAAGCCCCTTCCATGGGATGCAGGCAGCACACAAAACCAAGCCCCCTCCTGTCCACAGAACTTGTTCCTGGTGCCTAAATGGTTGGGGGCCACTGCTTTATAGAGTTCAGCCAATGGATATAGGCAGGGGCGGGTTGCTCTTACCTCGCTACCGGTGCACTGCGTGCGCATTGCCACATTTCACGTGCGCTCGTGCTCGCTATGTGTGCATATCCCCTCACACAATTTTACTTCCGCGCATTCGCAGGAAGCAAAAAATCACCAAAATCTTACGAGGGGACGTACGCGCGCACGCGATTTCAGCAATTTTTTGCTTCCGCGCATGCGCAGGAAGCAAAAAAAGCCCAAAAATTCCCCCCAAAAGATGGTGCCGTGCGACGGACCGGTGAGGATGGCACCAGAGCTGTTTCACAATCCGCCGGCCTCTACTGGTGCCACAGAGAAGACCGCACCGGTAGGAACCCACCCCTGAATATAGGGCGGCCCCTTCTCCTTTTTCCGCTGATTACTCCCAGCATGATTGACTTTTCAAGTGAGTCAGCTCTCATGACAAGACCAAAGTATGACAGATTCTCTTTGGTGTATCTGTAATGAGTAGATATTTAAGAAAGGCATTCATTCATAAATTCGCCCCCACACGTTAGTAATATTTTAAACTCTCCCTTTCTGTCATACAACTGAACATGCAATTTACAATTTAGTGTAGTTCCATTTATATAAATATATAAACCACCAATACCTTTACAAAATAAATGGTTTTGTTGATCAATCCTCCTCTAGTATTAGCAATTATTTCTTTCCAGAGATTGGAATGAGACAAAAAATGGCAAACACTTCAGAAAATCTAGCTCAGTTAATTTTATATTTCTTAAGTACAAGAGATCCTCAGATCTTTTATAGGTGGAGTTATGTGGAAAGTAAAGGTCAACCTGATCAGGTGTGGAAGGAGCACTTTGGTCTGTGAATCATAAACTGGGAGAGTGGCTCCAACGAATTCCAGGAACAACCTCAGAGCTCTCTGTCCAGAAGAGGGAAGTACCAGGATCAACAGAGATACTGTGCAGAACCCTCAAAGTCATGGGCCTTTGCTAAAAACAGATACCACCTGTAGGTTGAGAAAGGAATTTTATTTATTTTAGATAAAGGTATAGGTGTCAGTGTAGATACGCTTTTTCTTCCCTCTGTGAGTATTGCATTCATCCAGGGGCGGGTTCCTAATTTTTTTTACTACCACTCTGTGGGTGTGGCTTATTTTGTGGGTGTGGCTTGCCAGCCATGTGACTAGGATCATCACCGGCGTTCGTGGCTTCTCGGACTGCTGAAGGGAGAGGAATGGAGATAGCTCCTGCCGCCCGTTCTTTCAGCATCTCACGCACTCCCTCAGCCACCCTCCCCTGCTTGGACTCACTGTGGGGTAGGAAGGCAGTTCATGAGCAGTGCCAGAAACTTGGCTTCTGGGCATGCGCAGAAGAAAAATTTTTAAAAAATCAATTTTTTTGGGAAAAATGGCGGCGCCCAGGCACCGGCGACCGACCGCACCGGTACTGTGACATCACCAGCGGGCCGCTACCGGTGCTATAGAGTGGACCGCACTGGTAGGAACCCACCACTGCAATCATCCTTGGCAAAGAGATGAATTCAAATGTCTTATCTTTTGCTCTCCTCTATATAATAAAAGCAGAATAATATGTTTCTTTAACTTGTCTATTCACAGAATGATTCAATCAGCCAGCATCTCGCAGCTATCTTTACTCACTGCTATGGAAGCAGCCCCATCCCCAGTATTCCTGAAATCAGAAAGACCCTGCCAGCCCGCCTAGGTAACATAGTTAACCTTCAATCAGCAGTTATTCGGTGGATGTTGGTTTCTTATTGTGTTTCTCTACAGTGGGACCTAATTAAACTTCCCCTTTTTTCCCTCTTCTATGCAGATCCTCACTTTCTAAATAACAAAGATATGTCTGATGTGACGTTTCAAGTGGAAGGAAAACTGTTTTATGCTCATAAGGTTCTCTTGGTTACTGCTTCAAATAAGTGAGTTTCTCCCTCAGCGAGTAGTACTTGGTACTGAATTATGCAAAGGATCTCCCAGTTACAGCACATGGATGATACCTTATCCTGTACCGACAAATAACGCTTTTTGAGATGTTGCTTGTACGTAGATGTTATAGAGGAGTCAAAAGAGAGTAGAGTTCTAAGAAACCATGCAAAGTAGGATCCTCAAGTTAGGTCTTTCCCCCCACTAACACTGAATGGAGAAGGCCATAGAGGAAGGATGAAAACCACCCCAACATCATGTCTTCCCCTTTAAAACATCAAAAGAAGGATACTATAACCATGATCGCAGAAGCCACTGAGAGATCAAAGAAGGTTAAGATAAGTGCACCATAACCATCCCAAACCTTCCAAAGGTCATCTACAAGTGCAATTAACACCATCTTGTACTGCATACAAAAATTATACCCCAGTCCCAAATTCCAAAAATAGCAGAGGCTGTAGGGGATTGTGCTTGGACCCAGGTCAGACAAATGACAAGAGTGAGTCCACATCACTCATAAACCATTCAAGTGAGGCTGTAGAATAGATTTACAATATTTACAAGCCCCGAATGGATAAAAAGGAATTTTTGCCACTGCTTCCAGGCAGAAACATGGAAGGTTAGAGGTCATATGTTAATTTAGAAGTTTGCATTTTTAAACTGGTAGTAGTAATAATAATATACTATATTTGATTAACTTTAAGAGTTCTTTATTACCACTATTTACATTACTATATCAATATTGTCCATGGAGTTAGAAGCCAGTTGCATTCTGACTCTAGACAAGAAGTGATAGAATACTCTGTAGTTTCTTTTGATATCTCTGTGAGATATTTGAAAGATCCACTTGTCTATATTCATTTTGACTAAGGTCCACACTAAATATTTTTCCTTTTATGGAAGTGCTCAGCTCCACCTACATATACTCAGTTATTACTGAAAGCACTCCAACAACTGAAATTTGAGAATGTCAACAAAATATTGGCCAAGTCTAAGTGACCTCTCACTTGCTTAATTTTGTCCCTCTTGGCTTATTAAGTTTTGGACCCAGGGAAATTTCATTTCTGTCCTGGGCTTTATTATTTATTTATTTATTTATTTATTTATTATGGTGTTCTTATATGCCGCCCAACTCCCGAAGGACTCAGGGCGGCATACAACAGAAAAAAATACAGGACACCAATTTATAAATAACACATTAAAACGAGATATATAAAAATTAAAAAACACAATATTTAAAATCATCCAATATCCATCCAATAACCATACATACTTGGGGTGAGCTTGAGTGGTTTAGGCTCTACCCCCAGCCTGCAGGAAAAGCCATGTCTTGACAGCTTTTTGGAAGGCCAGCAGAGTGGGGATAGTTCGGGTCTCTGGGGGAAGTTGGTTCCAGAGTGCGGGGCCTGCCACAGAGAAGGCTCTCCCCCTAGGGCCCGCCAGGCGGCATTGCTTGGCCGACGGGACCTGGAGGAGGCCAACTCTGTGGGCCCTAACCGGTCGAAGGGAAGTATGAGGCAGAATGCGGTCCCGGGAAATTTATAAATTTCTCCCTAACAAAAAGAGATACCGTCTCCTTGAAATTTGAATTTCTCTAGTCACTCCTAAAGAAACCTACCCAGCACAGAAGACGTAATATTATAAGTCGGTTCCTGCGGATTTCTGCACAATAGAGTAATTGCTGATCAGGATCCTGTAGATTTTATTGTATTTGCAATTTGGATCTGGGTTTATGTTAGTACTTTGGTCAACAGCAAGGAGATGAACCTTGCTGAAAGAAATGGGAGGTATTATGTGATTGGTTACTTTCTGTTAATCTCATTACCTTGGACTGTGCAAGATTAGCCTATCTGATGCTAGTAGATGGTTGTAGTTATGCCATGGAATTTCCTAGGATTCTGCTCATCTATCTTTCATGCCTGTACCCCATTTCTAATAAACCAAGACATAGCTACAGTATTTGAGCATGGGGACTGGAGTCAAATCAATATGTAGATGGCCTAGCCCTGCCTCTCCATTTTATTTCAGAAGATGTAGACAGGATGTTTGAATGAGATATACCAGTGATGGTTAACGCTTTCGGCACAAAGTGCCAAAACTGGAAAGTGTGTACACGCCAGAGCACCAGAAACCGGAAGAGAGCAGCTGGCTGGTGCGCATGCACGCTGGACCAGCTGGCCAGCGTGCATGCACATGACAGAACTGGAAGAGCAGCTGGTGATGGCGCGTGTGCCCACAGAGAGGGCTCTGCATGCCACCACTGATACGTGTGCCATAGGTTCGCCATCACAGAGATATACTGTAGCAGTTGGGGACTGCTGCAATACCAGTATATCTCATTCAAATATCCTGTCTACTGGCTTCATGGAAGACAATTTTTCCATGGACTTGGGTGGGGGGAGAGGGATGGTTTCCATTTCGCACATTCAACCTCCACTCACTTCCAGCTTTGTGGCCCAGTTCCTAACAGGCCACAGACTGGTAATGGTCCGTGGTGCAGGGGTTGGGGACTCCTGACATACTGAATAGGATGAGGACCAATACATTGAGATTTGACTCTGATCAAAGATATTCTTAGAATATTGTTCCTGTTTCATCAAACCATTTCAATCTGGTTTGAAGAGGGCTAAACTCTTATTAAATACCAGATTCATAGTGTAGGGTTTGATCTACCATTATTGCTAGAGGCACAAATGACTTTGGTGACTTTTTACTAAGCTTAGACTGATGTAATAACCATGATGCTATTTGAGCAGAGAAAATCTTTTTTGTAGTTATCCCACCTCAGCTAGCCTGCCCTGCTTGGATTGCTGCCAATAACTGTAAGCATACATTGCACCATTGTAAGACAAAACAAAATGTGAAAACCTAGGCATGGTACAATCCAAAATGTAGGCAAGGTTACATCAATATTTGTTCTGGTTCATTTAAAATTGCACTCTTGGAATAGTACACAAAACAGTTTTACAGTACCACAACACATATATTTGTGTGTGAATTACAATGCTGTTTTAGTGTAATTAACTACAAATGCAGTTTATATGTGTCCAGTGCTGGGATATCATATAATCATAATCCCTGGTTCCTATTTTTCAACCTAGCTTCAAATTAAATCTGAACTGGATTCCTACAACTACTTTCCTATGCTTGAAGAAAGTCTGGTTTTCAATGTCAGATAGTTAGAATCAGAATTCTTCAATGTTGAGAAAACAACCTGTTAGGTTTGTTTTGTTTTGTTTTGTTTTTGCAGGAAGCTTCTGCTAGGAAGGCTGATGATCCTAAAAATTCAAAGAATGGAGTTGGGTGGGGTGGTGGGAAGGCATATTTATACTTAATCAGTTAAAACATAATCCAAGCAAATAATCTTTTAAAACCTCCTAAGAAATCACCTCTGCTTGTTTTCACAGATTTAAGACACTGATGACCAATAAAACAGGACAAGACAGCCAAGGCAGTAAGATTGTGGAAATTAGTGACATGAGATATAATATCTTCAAGGTGGGTTTCAAAGAATAGTTCAGTTTATTCTTTCCATTGTTTGACATTGAAATGTGGAGCTGTGATTTTGAACGCCTTTATCTTCTGATGCTTAGCACATTTGCACAATAAGAAAGCAATGATTAACTCTGACTAAAGATAATGGTTTATGCTTATGTCCGTGGGATGAGGCCAAATCAGCAGCAACAATAAAAACCCTGCCAGTTTGTTTTTTCATCAGCTAGGCCAAATCCACCCAAAGTTCATTTTTTCCCCATTATAAGTGTTCCTGAGATCCAAGCACATATTGAAGAATAGTCATTTTATTTAGCAAAAGCATATTCCATGGATAGTAACCAAAGCTTCCCAGGCATAATTTTCATGCTCTGTTAAACAAATTAAATATGAATAGAGCAAAAAATCTTGCTGGCTTTGTATTAAATCCACTTAAGCAATCGAAAGGCTTATGAGGCTTTCTTGTAAAAAAAAAAAAACAACCCCAAAACTTGAATGTGGAATATTTTTAAATAGATACATAACTTAGGATGTGGAATGTTGTCAAAAGACAATAAATAAAGCTGACTTTGACATGGGAAAAAATAGATCGGTAAAATCTTAATACACAGCAGCATATTCCGCTCTCTAGTTTTGCTTTTTACAGAGCAAGCTAAAAAAATGTAAAAGCTAGAAACCCAGAAAAGATACTATTTAGAACTATCAAAAGAATCAGTTGGTTATCCTCAACACTCTATGTACAGTATGTATGTCTATATGTATGTATGAGCATTTGGGTTATAGGGATTTAGTTATATGTCTATGGAGATACTCAGTCATCCAGGTCATGGTTGTCCCAAAGGTGCTTCCCCCCACCCCCAAGTCCAGTTGCCTCTTGGGGGGGGGGGGAGCACCTTTGGTGCTGGAGTTATGTTGCATTGAACTAGGTCAGGGGTCAGCAAACTTAAACACTCAAAGAGCCACAAAGGCCCTAACCAGAAGCCCTCCATTCAATTCTGGAGCCGACTGGAAGTCCGGTTCTCCCACCATAGAGTCTCCTCTTAGCGCAGCATCCTTTTTCCTCTGCCAACTGGAAGTCCGGTTCCCCCACTATAGAGTCTCCTCTTAGTGCAGCGTTCTTTTTCCTCTACCTGTCTTAACCGAAAGCCCTATCAATTGTGGAGCCGACCGGCGACAGGGAGCCGCAGCAGAGGGGTGAAAGAGCCACATGCAGCTCTAGAGCCGCAGGTTGCTGACCCCTGAACTAGACAGAAGCGTTTAGGATTCTATTGACCAGGGTTTGTTAACTTTACATCAGTCTTTGAAAGCCAAATCTGTCCACCATTAGGGTCAATCTTTTTTTTAATTAGTTTATAATGTAAAATACAAAAATACAAAAGAAAATAGGAAAAGAGGGGAGGGAGCAAGGAAGGGAAAAGTGTAGGGGGAAATGGAAAAAGAAATAAAAGATGTTGACTTCTGACTCCCTTTGGTGCAGTAGAATAAGATAATAGCATCAAACCTCAACTTTTTGCTTTTACATAATAGTATAAACTAGCCATTTCTATAACAACAAACCTATCTAATCAGTAAAATAATTTTTCCCACCTCAAGCACAAAGTCCAGAAGTGGTTTCCAAATAGAAACGATAGAATTTTTTTGTCTTTAATCAAAGCAGTCAATTTAGCCATCTCTGCTAACTCCATCAACTTTTACAGCCATTCCATCCATTGTGAAAATCAAAGTGTCCTTCCATTTTTGTGCATAAAGTAATCTTGCTAATGTCAACATACATAACATCAAACATTATGGTTCATCTTTTAAGGGAGGGTTAATGCTGCATGTTGCATTTGCTTTCATTTCAGTAGTGGAAGGTTTCTGTATGTTCCTCTGAAGTGAAACTACAAACTTCCTAATGCTCTACCTTTCTTCTTATAGATGCTGATGCAGTATTTATATTATGGAGGAATGGAAGCCATGGAAATCCCCATAGCTGACATCCTAGAGGTGAGCATTTGCCTCTCATTGACTTTTGACCTATGGCTAATGTGTCTTCATTACAGAAGCGGTGCTAATTGCAGGAACACTCGTCTGCACATTTAGCAAATGAATTCTAGAGTTAAAACTGTTCATCCAATCCGTTTGCAAACCAAAACAGCACAATTACTTTGATTGATGGAAAAGTGATGAAAATATTCTAGACTGATTTACGCTGATTTACAGTTACGCTGAAGATAAATAGCTACAACCCTGTTCCTTGGTTGTTGAGTGTTTTCTTGTTACGTGGATCCGGAACCTGACAGTAGATTGAATAAGCAACTCAGATTCAATGCGTGTCCAGAGAGATTCTCTGGGTAGAAAAGCAGGATATAAATTGATGTATGAATGAATAATGCTCTTAATTTACTTCAACTTTCCCCAACTTGCTAAAGTTTGAAATTGTTATCTCAAGCCATTAAAAACTGCCAGTGATGGAGCAGTTTGGAGATAGCCTGCAGTGCTGAACTATGTGTGGGACAGTCAAAAAGAAGAAAATGGTGTAGTAGTCAAGAAAAAAGAGGAACAATCTAAGCTCCCTCTGGCAGCTTTAACGGGAATATTATAAAATGTAAAGTGCAAAGCAGAGGGGATTAAAGATAAGCACCAAGGCTAAAGGTAATGACGGATATTGGAAATAATCAAGTAGAAATAACCTTGAGAAAAAAGATAAGGAAGTTAGTCTTCATCATGCTGAGGTAGCAACAAGGATGAGACCTCCGAGTCAGGCACGTAGATGTAAATGTAAGGCCTTGGGACTTGTTGTTGAACAACACAGTTACAGCTTGAAGAGCTTAGTTAAACTGCAGTGTTTCACATACACACAAAATGCAGCCATCACACCATTGCAATATCTTTGTAATATATCTGGGGATTACTAGTTATAATGGGATTTTTTTTACGCTTGTAGGAAGATTGGAATTGTTTTACATAGTACCAAGAAAGAGATGGTTAGTGTAGATGGTGAAGGCACCAGACTAGAAATCAGGAGACTGTGAGTTCTAGCCTTGCCTTAGGCATGAAAGCTATCTGGGTGACTTTGGGCCAGTTACTCTCTCTCAGCCCAACCAGGGGTGGGTTCCTACTGGTGCGATCCAGTGCGCAGCTCCGGTAGGGACCTGCCGATTACGTAATTTGCGCACGACTGCTCCGGTACCGTCTTCACCGGACAGTCGCGCGCGTCGCCATCTTTTTTAAAGAATTTTTTGGCTTTTTGGCTTCTGCGCATGCGCGGAAGCAAAATCTCGTTGAAATCTTGCAAGGGGACGCGCGTGTGTGTGAGATTTCAACGAGATTTTGCTTCCACACATGCTCAGAAGCAAAATCTCGCCGAAATTGCGTGAGAGGACGCGCGCGCATGAAACATGGAGATGCGCACGCAGCGCACCGGTATCGGTAAGTAAGCAAGCCACCCCTGAGCCCAACCCACCTCACAGGATTGTTGTGGGGAAAATAGGAAGAGGAAGGAGTATTGTGTATGTTTGCTTGAATTGTTTATAAAAATATTAAATGCAGGAAATAAATAAATAAAACAATGTTGATAACCTTTCAGACTGTTTTTAATAATTTACAGCATTGACTAGCCTCTGTCTTGAAAAATTAAGGACGATGAATTATAATAGAACTATTTATTTATTTATTTATTTATTTATTTATTATTGGTTCTTATAAGCCGCCCTACTCCCGAGTCTATGCAGACACTTACATGAAAGATTCTATTTTATTTATTTAGTTTGTCAAACATGTACAAGATAACAGGTATAAGTATAAACATGGACATGAACACAGGAAGTGATTACAAATAAATGGGGATAGTAGGATGCAATGGAAAGGTGAAAAAATATCCCAGAAGGCAACAGTGACAAACCACATTCACATTGTTGCAAGCACACAGATGTGCTCACACAAATGTGGGCATATCCAGGATTTGATGTTGATCTGAAGGAAACTATATGTTATCATATAGAAAACTCCCCATCCCAGCGACCTTGGACAGAGGCATTATTAGGGTATATGATTCCTCAATTAAGCATTTCGGATTTTCTGGAAAAATGCAGTTTGGAAGTATTACTTATTCCCTCATGATTACTAGTGTCTCTCTCTGACTCAGAGCTATGCCTTTAACAATTTGAATTGATAAATCAGGACAAAAACTATTGTGCAAAGACAGCTTTTGAAATAGTCCCCAAAATTTATAGGGCTGCAAAATTTCTCCTCCTACATGAACGTTGACATCCTTTTGAAAGGTCCCTCTCAAGTGAGATTACAATAAATGAGACAGTGAGGCCTATTTTGCATTTTCTTCCCAGTAGTTCTAAAAATCCTTTTGAAAGGTCCCTCTCAAAGAGCCGAGATGGTGCAGTGGTTAAATGCAGCACTGCAGGCTACTGCTAGTTCAGCAGTTCAGCTGTTCAAATCTCACCGGCTCAAGGTTGACTCAGCCTTCCATCCTTCTGAGGTCGGTAAAATGAGGACCCAGATTGTTGGGGGCAATATGCTGAACTCTGTAAACCGCTTAGAGAGGGCTGTAAAGCACTATGAAGCGGTATATAAGTCTAAGTGCTATTGCTAAATTCATTTATTGTTTTTTTAATACACACTGAGATTTTTTTCATTTTTAAGGTGTGTTACATTTTAAGATTTTTTTTTTCTGCATGACTTCAGCTCAGGGGTGACCTAGAGATATTGCATGTCAATGGAATGAGCAGAATGTTAAAATAATGCCTTCCTCTTTCATCCTGGCCAGTTGCTCTCGGCTGCAAGTTTATTCCAGTTGGACGGCCTCCAGCGCCACTGTGAGATACTGTGTGCTCAGACCATCAATACTGAAAGCTGTGTTCACATCTATAAATATGCCAAGGTAAAGATGACATTCTCGTCAACTTCCATGTATAAGAATGCCAGATCTTAGGAGAGAAATTGGAAAAACGGCCTTAAATGCATCAGAAGCTGAAAACCAGTAAAAGGGGTCTTATAGGCGGCCAGTCTTAGGAAAGATTCCCCTATTTATATGGGGAAGCCAAGTATTGCAAAATAATAAACAATTCCATGGGTGGCAGCTGAATATGAAGATCCAGGCTTGGGAACTACCTCTCTCACTTGGGTTCACTTCAGTAATTTCTTTTCTTCGTAAGACCCATCTTACATGCCTCAAATTTGTTTGACTGCTAAAACTATGCATTCTGTGGAACTTAAGTCATCATTCTTCCACATTAATTGCAATCTCCCATAACCAAACAGTTGCAGGTAATCCTCATTTAACAAGCACAATTGGGGCCGGCAACTTGTTAAGCAAAGCAGTTGCTAAGTGAAACCGTGACTCTGTTTATGAACTTCCTTCAGCTTTCCTTGGCCCTGTGAAGGTCATCAATTGTGAGATTTGGTCGTAAATAGAATAGAATAGAATAGAATAGAATAGAATAGAATAGAATAGAATAGAATAGAATAGAATAGAATAGAATAAAGAGACGAGACAAGAGAAGGGAAGGGAAGGGAAGAGTTGGAAGGGACCTTAGAGGTCTTCTAGTCCAACCCCCTGCTCAGGCAGGAAACCCTATACCATTTCAGACAAATGGTTGTCCAATCTCTTCTTAAAAACTTCCAGTGTTGGAGAATTCACAACTTCTGGAGGCAAGTTGTTCCACTGGTTAATTGTTCTGTCAGGAAATTTTTCCTTAGTCTCTCCATTAGTTTCCACCCATTGCTTCTTTTCCTGCCCTCAGGTGCTTTGGAGAATAGTTTGACTCCCTCTTCTTTGTGGCAGCCTCTGAGATATTGGAACACTGCTATCATGTTACCCCTAGTCCTCCTTTTCATTAAAATAGACATATCCAATTCCAGCAACCGTTGTTTATATGTTTTGCCTCCAGTCCCCTAATCATCTTTGTTGCCTAATCACCCCTATTGTACCTGTGAATAGTCGCTAAACAAGGACTACCTGTATTAGCCTGGCAGTTTCAGTGACCAGTTGCTCATTCCCTTTTAAGGCTTCCTTTACTTTGGCTCAACAAGCAGCAGGGAAAAAGTGAGTTTAAAAGGAGGGGGGTGCATTTTAACCACTTTAAAATATCCCCGTGGAATAGCCACACAGAAAGAGGGTGGGCACACACAAAATAGACAGTACTTTTTAACCACAGGATGAAAATACTCCCAGGCATTTGCTATCGGGATGAAGCTGCCTTTGGAGGGAGGAGGGAAGAAGGGTGGGAGAGAGGGGGGGTTAATTGACAGCTGCCTAATATGTATTTTATCACAGCATCCCTTTGTCTTTTATAGATCCATAATGCCCCAGAGCTGGCCTCTTTTTGCGAAGGCTTTTTTCTCAAGCATATGAACTCCCTGGTGCAGCAGGAATCGTTCAGACAGCTCATCTATGGCAGGAACAGTAGGGTTCAGGGCCTGGATCCCCTCCAGGATTTGCAGTCCACTTTGGCCAGCAGACTTCATTCCATTTATGTAACTTCAAGAGTGTAATTGCTGAGATCCGTGGCCCTGCTGTTAAGGAAAGCACCTGCTCATTGAACTGCACTGAAATGGGATCTTGGCCCCATCGTGGCTGCTCCATCCAGCTTCTGAAGGCAGTGCCTCTTCCACCACCTCAGCACACTTATCCAAATGCAAGAAAAATAACTCTGCACAGTGTTCACGTGCCACAACGGTTTTAGCTGAAAACGGATGAGCAGAATCTGAGGTGGGATGCTGCTATTCTGCTAGGTACACATCAGAAAGGAGAACTCAGGGGGAAATTCACTTCTAAGTGTCCAAAAGACTGCTTAGAAGAATGCACAAACCATAGTTGGCATTTAGCCAGAGGACGGACTGTTTAAAAAAATGGCTATGAATGTAGAAATTCCAATTTCTCTCGACTTTGGCTACTCAAACGGTCTAATATTGGGCTACCTGATTCCACCAGAGTGCCATGCTGCAAACAGATCTGGCTTTTGCTTTGTCCACTGAGACGTGCAGGTTCAGTAGGGGCTAAAGCTTAAAAAAAAAAAAAGCTAGTTTTGAAGATACAATAATATGCTACCTAACAGATTCTAGGTTATTTTGGCCTCAGTTTTTAACTAGCTCTGGCTGCCCATTTTTGTATTTAAAAAAAAAACATTACCTGGTGTCACTAATATCTACAGCTACCCACATCTTTGTGCAAATTATTATCGCTAAGACCATCACACTGTGGTATCTATGATACTGGTTGTTGCGGATAGAATTTCTCTCAGTTCTGCAATATAGCTGTATATAAAGGGCTGGGGTTTGCTTTGTCAATGCTATTATAGCAAAAACTGCCTGAAATGCCTGATCTGGTGCTTATGATCTGGACCACCATCTACCTGGGAATTATGTGCATCACGCACAAAAATATGACTAGGGAATTCCAGCTAAAGGGATCTCTGTATAGAAAGAACTGTATAGTTGTGCATATAATTTTTAGAACTGGAAGTTGCAAGCAATAATCAAGCTCCGTGCAGACTACACATGCAGCCTGAATAGTATGATTTTGAATGAGAACCACATTTAAATACTGCTACTGCACCATTTGCTGCATGTGATATAGCATGCTGACTCACTAAACTGGATTTTAGCTAGTGTAGGTGAATCAGGCTCGACTGGGTTCAAATTTAAATATTAAATCATTGTAAATAATTGGACTTTGGCACACGTCATCTCACCATTTGAGTCAGAAAGTCAGCATGTCTGGGACAAATTATTTTCATATCCCTCCACATACACTTCAGTCTGCATTGAAATTTAAGGGTTGACATGGGAAATAGCTGAAATAGGAACATGCTTCCCCTCTTTCCAATACTCAACGTCTTGCTTCCATCCATGAATGGAGTAGAAAATAGTAATTTAGAATATACTTTTAATAATTGAGTATTAACAAAGGGATTACGGTTACCAGTTGGGGAAAGATGCATAAATCAAATATTTTTTGAAGGATAGATTGTCAAACTAATCAAGGAGGAAAGAGGTCAAGTCAAATGGGAAGGGAGCTAGGCGCGTGCCACAAGAGTTTGTGTGGTGTTCCAGGGAAGATAATGGAAGAATAATGGAAATCATGCAAATCTATATATATATAAAAGCGAAAACCACTCACGCCGTAATCACGAAATCTCCAGAACCGTAAAGCCTACAAACTTGAAATTTGCCACGTATGTTCCTCTTGGCTTCTAGGTGCTCACTAAGAAAGGATTTTTCGAAATGACCATCAGAGGGGGTCGTGCGCACATGCGTGGGAGACGGGGGTGATTAGGATGAAAAAAATACCCAGGCAGCGCTGGGTCATCAGCTAGTATATAGATGTTTCAGAAGCAAGAGAGGCTTTCCCCATAATTATCTATTTGAGAGTTTAATGTCCTCACCATAAAATCTTCATTTTTAACAGAGAGAAAAGCATTCATTACAGAATGAACCATGTTTAGAAATACTTATTACATTTGGTTTAAGGATATAAAGATTGAAGCAGTTCAGCAATAACACAAGCCATAATTGTGACTGAGCAGGGTGGTTGGGAAAACTAACTGGGGGGAAATTATTTTTCTCAGGTATCTTGCTCCTTTTATCAGTTACAACCTGTGCCTAAAGAGTTCGGTACATTTGCATAATGCATGTGAGTCACATGGTACAAAAGCAATACCTAACTAAAATATTTATAAATGGGTTAAGAAAGAAGTGGGATAGGTGGAGAGGGATCAAAATATGAGAGCTGTATGAATTACCTACACATTTCAACTCTTATAGCCCTACATATTAAAAAAAGATAAGCTATAAATCTGTCATTTTTTTTCAAATCTGGATCCGCAAAACAAACGGAAGCTCCTCACATTCTCCAGATCACAGAAAAGTGTAAGATTTGTCATTAAGTAGTTAGGAAATACCCCAAAGTTTGTCATTTTGGGAAATAATTTTTAAATAGCTGATTTAGCTACCTGTACAAAATTCTGTTGTATTGTGATGATGTTTGCTACATTAACTGTACATTAATGTTGTCATTTATGTAAATGTCCCATATTTTATTAACAACATGACACTTGGTTAAACTTTGCAGATGGTGTAAAGCTTAATAATTTAACACAAAACAAAATAGGCTATATAAGTATGGTCTCCCCCCCCCCCAATTTCTGTGCTTGTTGGATTGAGAGTAATTTAGACTAAAATACTGTCTTAAAAAGAGGGCCAGTTTAGTGTAGTGGTGAAATCCAATTTTTTTACTACCGGTTCTGTGAGCGTGGCTTGGTGGGTGTGGTGGGCGTGGCTTGGTGGGCATGGCAGGGGAAGGATACTGCAAAATCCCCATTCCCTCCCCATTCCAGGGAAAAGATACTGCAAAATCTCCATTTCCACCCCACTCTTGGGATAGCCAGAGGTGGTATTTGCCGGTTCTCCGAACTATTCACAATTTCCACTACCAGTTCTCCGAACTACTCAAATTTCCGCTACTTGTTCTCCAGAACCTGTCAGAACCTGCTGGATTTCACCCCTGATAGTGGTTAAAGCATCAGGCTAGAAACCAGAGACTGTGAGTTCTAGTCCTGCCTTGAGTATGAAGCCAGCTGGGTGACCTTGGGCCAATCACTCTGTCTTAGTCCTAGAAAGTAGGCAATGGCAAGCTACTTCCCAGAAAAACTTGCTAAGAAAACTGCTGTCCAGGCAATCTCCAGGAGTCAAAAACTCAGTGAAAGGCCTGCCTGCACCTGCATGCATGTTTTTAAAATGCTTTTGTGAGATTACAAAATTTTCACTTTGCTAGTCTGAGCATTCTTCACACTGGTGCTCTGAAATTGTGTTGTGGTATATTCCCAGCTTCAGTGCTAAATACGGTTTTTCTCTGTGCAGCATGCCTGAAATAAAATTATATAGGAGACCCTAAGCCCATAGAGGTTCTACAAAGCTCAATTTCAGTGCGGTACTAAAAAAAATGTCTGAACATTTACAAATTTTTAGAGGTATTCTGCGCCTGAGAAAACTTATTTGATCATGGATCAAATGTGCATGGAACAAGTTTTTCTTTTTGCTTTGGACAGTGGAGGTGATCACAGTCAGGAAAATCAATAGTGGTCAACTTTGCCCTTGCAGGAAACAGGGATTATGTACAAAAACTGCTATTGGACACTGACAGGAATAACAGCCTTTCTATGCCAAGTCAAATAAGATTTCTCAGGCGCAGAATACCTTTAAAAAGTGTGCAGTTGTAAAGGTTCAGACATTGTTTAGTACTGCACTGAAATTGAGCCTTGTAGAACCTCTACGGGCTTAGGGGCTCTTATTTTGTTTTATTTTAGTCAAAAAGCTCCCAAAACCTACATTCTTAAGTGGTCATTTCACTTTAGGCCTTTATAATGAAGTTACAGGACCACAAAAATGCATCTCTCCCACCCCTGTAGCTTGACTGAGGGCTGCCAAGAAAGTTGCGCCAGGGAAACAGCTGCTGCAGCTAAAAAATGCAGAGAGAGTTCAGACATGTGAATTACAACAAGTGGACACAAGCACATTGAGAAAAATCTGTATTTAGTGTTTGTTGATTTATTTACTTGGGCAAACAACTCTCCCTGTTTTCTGAAATCCATGCTGATCTCTGGCAATAAGAAACTTAACCACAAAGAAGACCTCTGTGACCAGGCACCCGCCATCTCTTTGGGCTCGAACCATTGCCCATCCCGTTAACTGCCTTCTAAAAAAAAGGCAACAAAAAAGATTGCCACTAGCATCTGCTGAGAAGTCACTCCCCGGCCAAGCTGAATGCACCGCTTACCCTCCTGGGGCCTAGGCTGTTACTACGGTTGGCAGCACCGGATGAACTTCCACTGCTGTGCACATCCCCTAGGCAACCCTTTCCTCCAGATCCATACAAGCCTAGGACTTTCATAGTGGAAGTGCTAGCAAATATCAAGCTGCTAATAGCATCAGGGGAGGCTCTGCTTTGGGACCTGTGGAAGGGAAAGATAATCCGGACAGATCGGCCTTGTTGCCATTACAGAAGATTCCTATTAAGCAACAAAGAAAAGGCTTTCTATATCACACCCAACTAGTAAGTTAACATGAAAGCTGCCGACGTATAAAAAGCATGACATCTCCATTTAGTGCTTCTTAAATCAGGGGTCTCCAACCTGGGCAACTTTTAAGCCTGGCGGACTTCAACTCCCAGAATACCCCAGCTGGAGGCCCCAGCTGGAGGCCCCTGTCCTAAATGACCCAACAAGTGATTGTAGAGTAGTTCTCCTGGGCGTGTCCACTGCTTTAGTTTCCAGAGGAGCGCTGGGCTGGTGCAAGACAAACAAAACCTTCTCTGCTGGCCATATTAAAGACTAATGCACTGATTTGTGCAGGTTTTATTTATTTATTTATTTATTTGGTAGCTTTTCTATGCCGCCCTACTCCCGCAGGACTCAGGGCGGCGTACAGCATTTTATACAAAAACTCCAAACAAAATTATTAAAAGCACTTAAAAACAATTAAAAATATAAATATACACACATCATACATACATGGGGGAGACATCAGGAATAAATCGTCTCAACTCACCCCTGCCTGCAGGAAGAGCCATGTCTTAATGGCTTTTCGGAAGGCCAGCAAGGTGGGGATGGTTCGGATCTCTGGGGGAAGTTGGTTCCAGAGAGCAGGGGCCCCCACAGAGAAGGCCCTCCCCCTAGGCCCCGCCAGTCGGCACTGTTTGGCTGACGGGACCTGGAGGAGACCCACTCTGTGGGACCTAACCGGTCGAAGGGAGGAATGCGGCAGAATGCGGTCCCGGAGATAACCTGGTCCTAAGCCATGTAGGGCTTTAAAGATGATGATCAGCACCTTGAATTGCATCCGGAGACCAATGGGCAGCCAATGCAGCTGGCGGAGTATGGGTGTTACGTGGGTGTACCTTGAAACACCCACCACAGCACGCGCAGCTGCATTTTGCACCAGTTGAAGTCTCCGAATACTCTTCAGGGGCAGCCCCATGTAGAGCGCATTGCAGTAGTCCAATCTAGAGGTGACAAGGGCGTGAGTGACCGTGAGTAGAGCCTCCTTCTCCAAGTATGGTCGCAATTGGTGCACCAGGCGAACCTGTGCAAAAGCCCCCCTAGCCACAGCTGTAAGGTGTTGATCTAATTTTAGCTGTGGATCTAGGAGGACTCCCAAATTGCGAACCCGTTCTGAGGGAGTTAATTTTTCTCCCTCGAGAACCAAGGAGGGACAGTTGTCATGGTCCTTAGGAGGCAATATCCAGAGCCACTCAGTCTTGTCGGGGTTGAGTCTAAGTCTGTTCCTCCCCATCCAGATCCTAACGTCGTCCAGGCACTGGCACATCACATCAACCGCCTCCCTGAATTTAGACGGGGTGGTAATGTACAGCTGGGTGTCGTCAGCGTACTGTTGGAAACTCACCCCATGTCTGCGGATGATCTCCCCCAGCGGTTTCATGTAAATGTTGAACAGGATGGGTGAGAGGACCGAACCCTGAGGCACCCCATAGATCAGGGGCCTAGGAGACGACCTCTGCCCACCTGCTAACACCGACTGCATCCTATCAGCGAGATAAGAGGAGAACCACCGCAAAACGGTGCCTCCCACTCCCAACTCGCCGAGACGATGCAGAAGGATACCATGGTCGATGGTATCGAAAGCCGCTGAGAGGTCAAGTAGCACCAGGATGGAGGAATTACCCCCATCCCGGGCTCGCCAGAGATCATCCATCAGGGCGACCAAGGCGGTTTCTGTGCTGTAACCGCGCCTGAAACCCGACTGATAGGAATCTAGATGATCAGTTTCCTCCAATAACCGAAGGAGCTGAGAGGCCACCACCTTCTCCACAACTTTACCTATAAAAGGCAAGTTGGAGACCGGACGAAAGTTCTTCAAATCCGCTGGATCCAGCGAAGGCTTCTTGAGGAGGGGTCTCACCACCGCAACTTTTAACGGTTGCGGTACGGAGCCCTCCCTCAGAGAAGCGTTGACAACCGCCTGGATCCAGCCGCGTGCCACCTCTCTGCTGGCCGAGACCAGCCAGGAGGGGCACGGGTCCAATAAACAGGTGGCAGAACTCACAGCCCCCACAGCCTTGTCCACGTCCTCAGGAGAAACAGGCTCAAACTCCTCCCATAATGTTAAACCAAGACTTGCCCCTGTCAACTCAATGGACTCTGCCCAGCTAGAGTCCAGGTTCGACCGAATCTGAGCGACTTTATCCGTCAGAAACTGCGAGTATTCCTCAGCTCTACCTTGCAAGTGTTCCTCGCTCCCCCCTTTAGCAAGGAGGGAGCGAGTCACCCTAAACAAGGCGGCTGGACGAGAATCTGCGGACGCAATAAGAGCGGAAAAATGAGATCGTTTTGCCGCCCTTATCGCCACTAAATAAGACTTAATAAAAGTTCTTAATAGTGTTCGATCGGACTCGGTTTTACTGGCTCTCCAGCGTCGCTCCAGACGTCTCTTATGGCGTTTCATCTCCCGGAGCTCCTCGGTAAACCAGGGAGCTTTCCGGGATCCACTGCCACGGAGAGGTCGCAAAGGCGCAATTCGATCTAATGCCCCTGCTGCCGCGGTGTTCCAGGCAGCCACCAGGGCATCAGACGAATTGTGTACCAGGGTTTCAGGTATTTCCCCAAGTTCCCTCTGGAATCCTTCCGGCTCCATTAGGCGCCTGGGGCGGAACCACCTAGTCGGTCCCGCCTCCCTGCGGAGGAGGAGTGGGGCTGTGAAATCCAACCTCAGTAGGAAATGGTCTGACCATGACAACGGGGTGATGACTATATCCCCTACCTTCAGATCATCTCTCCACTGTCCCGAAAGAAACACTAGGTCGAGCATGTGACCTCCCTCATGAGTCGGACCCTGGATTACTTGGGTCAGGTCCATGGTTGTCATGGAATCCATGAACTCCTGAGCTGCACCCGAGGTTTCGCCTGCTGAGGGTAGGTTAAAGTCCCCCAGCACCATAAGCCTGGGGAACTCCACCGCCAGGCCAGCTATCGCCTCCAGCAGCTCAGGCAGGGCCTTAGCAACGTAGCTGGGAGGCAGGTACGTTAGCAAAAGGCCCACCTGAACCCCTAAGTCCAACTTTAGAAGGAGTGCCTCACACCCGACAATCTCCGGGGCAGGGATCCTACGAGGATGCAGATTTCGGCGCGTTATAATAGCCACTCCTCCCCCCCTTCCCTGGGGTCGTGAATGATGCTGCACTGAGAACCCGTCTGGGCAAATCTCAGAGAGGGCTACTCCCCCCTCTTGGCCCAGCCAGGTCTCAGTTATACACACCAGGTCCGCCCCCTCCTCAGTGATTAGATCACGTATCATGGGGGCTTTGTTGGTAATTGACCTGGCGTTCAGCAGCAGCATCCTGAGCCCAGGGCCCTGAAAACCCTGGTTGCCAGGTACTCGGGTTGAGCAAGATGGAACCACATCGGAGGGGCCGGAACAAGGGATCGCTTGTACATAGCGAGGTCTCATTCCCCGAGAGCGGCCCGCCCCTCTGCTCCCGCCATACCTGCCTCTCCCTCTTATGACCGGGATACTCCGGCTCTCATCCCCTCCAGAGATCACCCCTCCCCCCTCGCTGGTCCCCCTCCCTCCCTGCAGGCCATACGTACCATTCTCACTGGGTCGGTTAGCAGAGCCCTGCCCCCCTCCGCTTCTGTTTCCACACTCAGCAGAGGGGGTTCGGACCCCAGTCCCCGGCTCACTCATTTTATCACCCATACTTCTATAATCTATACATTTATTTCCTCAATCGTACCCAAATCCATTCACACCAACACCCCAATCACACCACTCCCGGGGTAAGCTTAAAAGATAGTAATCAATAGTAAAAGAGCCAATAGGGGGTGCATACATGCAGCCTCCAGACCAGTCAAGATAAGATCTTAGACCTTGACTCCTGCACCAGGGTCTGCGTTAGTCATTAAAAGCATCCAGATGTTTCTGTGATTTGTCCGCTGCTCTCTCCCACAATGCTGGTAATAATGAGGCTCAAATCCCAAGGTAACACCTGGAAACACTCTTTTCAATCTCCTCCACAATTTCCACCATGGGGCCAAGTTCACCAAGTCTATCAAAAACTCAGGCCTTGATGGTCTATTCTTCTCAACCCTCACCGCCTCGTTGGTCACCTTCGTGGTAAAATTAGGCCATCCGTCTGGTTGGAACTTCACCCAGAGGGGCACACAGGACGCCGGGGTTGCGCCGGCCAGAAAAGGCCTCGCAGCTCCAACGGTGGCAGCGACGGCAATAGTTCTCAGATAAAGACGTCGCTGCAATCGGGGGGGAGAAATTGTCCAGGGGGGCGGCCAAATAAGTCCTCGCTGAGGCTGCGGTGACAGTAATAGAATCAAATAAAAGTCATCGCTATCGTGGAAGTTCGATAAATCCCATCCAGGTCGAAAGGGGGTCCCTTGTAAGCCCCACCGCTCCTGTTGCCAAAAGAGTCGCTGCCAAGAGGCCAGTCGCCGCGAGCGCAAACGCGGCAGGCAGCAGCTATAAACTTGGTGGTAAAGATAATAAAGAGCCCGGCCAAAGTTCTCTAGCGGCCAGCAGTCCTGGAGGTTCATCAGGGATCCCAGCTGTTCTGAACTCCAGAGAGATTGTAATTGGGATATCAATCGCCACAGCAATAACAAGCCGCGATGGTGGAAAAGCAAACACCAGCGGCAGGCTTGGTGAAATAAAGTCCCGCTCTTGGTCTTTAATGGCCAGAGAACCGCTGTTATATCCCGGCCAAAAGCAACGCCAATCCGCATGCAATACATACCTGGCGTTGACCAGCGTCCTTCTCTTTCTAGGCTTGCCTCAAACACTTTCCAAGATATTGTTTTGTTGGGTGAGATCCAGTATCTTACTCATGTTCTATGGATTAGGGTAGAGGATAGTTGGGCGTGAACCAACCAATTGGGCAATTTAGCAGAAGTAAGTTCCAGATATAAAGCTGGTATGAAAAGTATCATTTTCCCCCAGTCTCCACTTCAAATACCTGAGCCTTCTATCACTGAGTGAAAGACTGAACAAATAATATTATATTTTCAGAAGTTTTACCCAGATGCGTTGCTCCATCTGCAGATCAGGCTCTCTCAACTATACAGCCTTCAACTTAAGAGCATCCATTCTGCAGTACACTCTTTCTGACAAAGCCCTTTCCCAGCCAGCAAGATAGGTGCTGCCAGCTGTCAGAACCATTCGAGTATTTCTGAAACAGAGGCACAATCACACCTGGCAACTAGGTCATACCATCTCCTTCCCCCTACAGGGAACTGTGGCAGCCCTACATAGCTTTGTCGTTGTCCTCCAAATCACAGCATGCTCAGACCCACAAGGGGAACTGGCTAGTTCCTTGGTCTTTCCTTCAAAGATGCACTGGATGCAGATAATGGCCTCCCCTGGGCACGCAATCTTTAATATTCAAAAGCTAACCTTTTTGAAGAAACGATCATTGCAGAAAGAAAAATGCCATGAGACGACTCAGGCCTTGAAAGGCTTCTTAGCATGCAAAAAATAGGGAACCTTTTAGGACAGTGGTCTCCAATCTTTGTGGCTGGGCGGCCCGGCTGGGGAGAGGGAAGAGGGGAACTGGAAAGGGGGAAAGACGGGCTGATGCGCGTGCATACACACATGCAGCCCTTACACAAGTAGAGGGCTGGCATGCACAGAGGTCAACTTGCACAAGCAGCGGGTGCCCACCGACCTGCTGCTCCAAGCTGCTTATGCAGCCCAGTTCCAAATAGGAGACAGCCCAGTAGTGAGCCACGGCCCAGAAATTGGGGATCCCTGTTTTAGGGCATCAGAGATTGGGGACCCGTGTTTTAGAACATTCCTTCTGCTGGTAGAGTCTTGCCAAATAAATCCATGAAGCGCTATGGTTCCAGAAATAATTCGGGAGAAAGACAAGTTTCTTTTCAGGCAGATTTTAAATATTATGCATGAACATTCTATAGATACCTATTTTATAGCAGACACAATAAGGACATAAAAAGACAATAGGGTGAACTCCTAATGAAGTGTGCTTGAAAATCAAGCATCGCTGCAAACCAAATTTATGTCAAAAGGACACATGTGCAGTGATGTCACAACTTCGACCCTCATGTATTTGCAACCTGATGTTGAATGCAATTATTGAACTCACACTACTAAGAGAGACCCATTAAGTAGCCACTGCTTATAGATTTATATCCATAATTTGGTAAAGGCATGTCATAATAGATTACCCTCTAGTCAACATTGTTGACTAAAATTGTTGGCTAAAACAAATACAATATTGTTTCTGCTTCTCTGCTCGCACGACAGGGGTCTCTGTATTTTGCCAGAATTTTGTTCTCAAATGGTTTTGTCCTAAAGTCTTAAGTTACCTTTTCAAATGTTTTATTCCATTCCAGAGGAAGTGTAGGACAAAACCAAAGTATAAATGAGGGTCTAACTACAGACTAATTTTCTAGCACTTGAAAGAATACAAGCTGGTTTCCCAATTTACTGTAGCTGGAACCACATACCAATTATGGTCAATTTTGAAAAGGTCGTCTCTAGTATGTGCTCAGATTTGAAACCCCTCATTGATGGGTTCCCCAGTGTTCCTTTTTTATTTCTAATGCACTGTTTTCCAACACTATTCTGAGATCAATTAATTCTGAGTCATCTTTTAGGACAGCGGTTCTCAACCTGGAGATCGAATGATCCTTTCACAGGGGTCAGGAGACTTCGCCCGGACGCCGCCATTTGGGTTCTTTTACCCTCTGCGCATGCACAGAACGCTTTGCGCATGCGCAGAGGGTAAAAGAACCCAAATGGTGGCAGCAAGACAGGGGGTGCAGTGGCGGGGTGGGTCGTGGCGGGGGCGGGGCACGGGTCGCAGCATTAGGAAGGTTGAGAACCACTGTTCTAGGACTTCTTGATGTCAAGATGACAGTCTCCTTGAATAATAATTTGTTTCGAACACTATCTGTTCAAAAGGCAAAAGGGATATAGAGCCAAAGCATATAGAGCCAATTAAGCATATAGAGCTAATTAAGTTTGACTATAGACAATTTCTGCTGTTATCAGGATTCTGAAAAGTGTTTTTCAATGAAAACAAAGTCTACACAATCCTTTTTTCTTCCGTTCTTTGAAATGAGCTAATTTTCCCTTGCACAAAGGAAAGCTGATCAGTTGTTAACAGTGTGTGCTTCAAGACTAGGCTTATTTCTCAAAATGTGGAAGAAGCTCATTAGGTAGCAATAAAAGAGCCAGTATGTTGCAGAGTAACTACTATTTGAAGACTATGGAAGTTCAAGTCCACCTGCAGCCATGAATACTCACTGGGTGACTTGGGCCAGTCAGTGTCTTAGCCCATCTAAGTCACAGGATTTCCCCGTGTAAGTTATCTTAAGTTATCCTAGAGAAACAAATGGGTTATAAATATTAAAAATAAGTAGATTAAATGGTCATATCTAAGCTGAAAACTACAAGTTACCAAACCCATTTCTACTCATACCTTCTGTATTTCACTCACTCACTCAAAGAAGAATTGGGGGTGACATGGTAGCAGTATTCCAATATTTGAGGGCCTTCCACAAAGAAGAAGGGGTCAAATTATTCTACAAAGCACCAGAGGGCATGACAAGAAACAATGGCTAGAAACTAATCAAAGAGAGAAGCAACCTGGGATTGAGGAGAAACTTCCTAACAGTGAGGACAATTAACCAGTGGAACAGCTTGTCTTCAGAAATCGTGGGCGCTCCATCACTGGAGGTTTTTAAAAAGAGACTACACAGCCACTTATCTGAAATAGTATAGGTCCGTGATGGCGAACTTATAGCATATAGGAGGCATATCTGCCGGCACACGAGCCGTTGCCCTAGCTCAGCTCCAGCACGCATGTGCGCGCCGGCCAGCTGATTTTCCCCTCGGCTCGTGCGGAGGCTCTGGGAGGGCATTTTAGGCCTCCGGAGGGCCTCAGGGGGCAGGGGGGGGGTGTTTTCGCACTCCCCAGGCTCCAAGAAAGCCTCTGGAGCCAGGGGAGGGCGAAAACCAGGCCTACCAGGTCCACCGGAAGTCAGAAAATGAGTCATTTCTGGCCTCTGGAGGGCTTCCGGGAGTGGGGAGGCCATTTTCGCCCTCTCCAGGCTCCAAGAAAGCCTCTGGAGCCTGGGGAGAGTGAAAAATGGGCCTACCGGGCTCACCGGAAGTCAGGAAACGGGAGGGGGGGCTCGTGTGAGCCTGCGTGGAGGCGGGGCAGGGCAGCATGGAGGGGGTTGCACACACATGCGCAAGGTGTGGGATGCATGGGGGAACATTAAATTATGGGTGTGGGCACACACATGCACGCAATAGCACATGCACGCGCGCTTTCGGCACCCGAGGGAAAAAAAGGTTTGCCATCACTGGTATAGGTTCTCCTGCTTGAGCAGGGCGCTGGACTAGAAGACCTCCAATGTCCCTTCCAGCTCTATTCTATTCTTCTTCTATTGTTCTTTGTAGCAGTCATGCAACAGTATAGAATTAAAGCAGGGGCCTCCGATCTTGGCAACTTTTAAGTCTTGTGGACTCTGGGAGTTGAAGTCCACAAGTCTTAAAGTTGCCAAGGTTGGAGACCCCTGAATTAAAGCATCCCCAGAGGTGGCAGTGATAGAAGCAGAAGACAACCCTAAACTCAAACAGAAATTACTTGGAAATCTTACAAATACAGGCAAGTCCTTGACTTAACAACCGTTCGTTTAGTGACCAAAGTTACGACGGCACTGGGAAAAAAGTGACTTGGGACCGTTTATCAGACTTACAACCGTTGCAGCATCCCCGGGGTCATGTGATCAAAATTCAGAGGCTTGGTAACTGACTCATATTTATGACAGATGCAGGGTCTCGAGGTTCCCTTGTGGGACCTTCTGACAGGCAAAGTCAATGGGGAAGCCAGATTCACTTAACAATTGCGTGATTGACAACTGCAGTGATTCGCTTAACAACTGTGGCAAGAAAGGTCATAAAACGGGGCGAAAGTCACTTAACTGTCTCGTTTAGTGACATAAATTTGGGGCTCAATTGTGGCCGTAAGCCGAGGACGACTTGTATTGCCTTTCTTCGCCTGCATTACTACTTTTAACCAATAATGATTATGAACCAGTAATAACTATTTTATATTAGCTGTTCTTAGAACTGCAAGTGTTTCATTATTTTACATTTCCCTCCCATTAAATCAATCTTAACAGTGGACGTTTCTAACCTACCCTTTATACGCAGGATGTACCCAGAGAGAGACCTCCTACTGATCTCAACAGGCAGGCAGTTACGCAGTCGCTAAAACAAGAACATCTGTGGACGTCTGTCCTTATGCTCTCTGCAGGCTAATGGATGCATTTGGAAGCAATTTAAAACTCTTGCTACCTTGGACTCAAATTGCATTAAGGCAGCCTGAGTCACTCGCTCCCAGCACAAGCTCCTTTACCTCCCGCTGCTGTTCCACCACCACACAGATTCGATCCGACAGACGTGAATGAATGAAGCCCCTTATAAAAAGGCTGAATTAGATCACTAAGGCATCTATCTGTAACTGCGGTGACTGGCAGCTGCTCTGAAAATTCCACCCAGGCATCTCTCTCTCTGCCCTACTTGCTCCCTGGCTGGAATCTTTCCAACCGGTAGGAATCCGAGCCGCATTCAAAGCTGCCTTCATTCCCTTTAACAACAAACTCACCAGGTGAACCCTGACAAGACGGAGCCAAAACAAGGCAACAAGAAACAAGAACGAGGGATCAGCGTGTTCCATAAAACCCTGGACTTTGCCCAAAGACAACTTTTATTTTTAAATTGTTTGAGTAAAATCCTCCAAACAGCCCGTGAGTTTTGGATGATATTTAGTACCAAAAAAAATGAGGCAAGAAAATAGAAACTTGGTCAGAGGACAGAAGAGAGCATCTGGAAGAAGGCATGGCTGGCTCCATGCAGAACGGGTGAAACACCTTAACCCCTTTGTTGGCACTCCCAGAAACCCTAAAAGTACTTAATTTCTCCTCCCATTCTCAAAATACTCTCCCCCCCCGCCCCCCGCAAGCCAGCAGGAAGAAAAATCTCCCTGTCAAGCTGCCTGGAGTTCCACAAAGAACTGCAACATAATCTTTCAAGTCCCACTTTGTGCTGGAGTTATAGCATAGTTGGAACTCCAGTTCAGGGTTGGGATCGGAACACTTGAAGGCTGCCGTCATCCCTCATCTTTTGACAAATCAACTGTTCCCTGTTGGCAAAGCAGACCTCAAACATGAAATGATCAAGGCCACGCAGAACTAGCTCAATCCAAGGTAAAATAAGTTGCAGAGTAAGCTTTTAAGTGTGTAAGGGAATAAGGCAATGTTCCTATCGAGCTAGCCAACAAAAACAGAGAGAGCGAGAGAGCTCACGATCCATAAGATGAATCTCCATAAGCTCAGTAAGGAAAATCACACAAAGCCAGTTTAATATACGATGGTAATATTTACTGGGAAAGGAGGCTGCAGAAGAGGGGAGAACAACATCCACGGAGAAGGAACGGAGCCATGGAAATAGTGTGTGCCGCTTAAATCACACACTATTTAATGTTCTCAATTTGAACTTTTGAAATTCCATCAAATGGCACTGAAATACTTTCCAGCTAACGTCCAGAGTCATAATGATGAAAAGACTATACTGGAGGTTCACATAGCACAACATTCTGAAGCAGCACTTGGGTTTGCACACTTACACTCCCTCTGCAACACACAGTGCGTGAAAAGTTAAGTTTCAGGCAATCAACTAATCCTACTTGTTCTCTTATGGGTGGAAGATCTGAGCCTTGATGTAATCACAAAGTCAATTTAACTGGCTCACCTGCCCACATCATAACCACTTACGGTGTAAAAGAACTGACTCCAAGCATTAAAACAGCAGGGAAAACCTTTCAGACCAGTAATTTCATCATCAATAAACAATAATGAGTGACAAGCATCTAAAGTACTTTTAGCAGTGTAAAATAACATGGAATGCTTTTTAATCCCACTCTTTTTTTAAAAAAAAAACAGCTTAACATTGAATACTAGCTTCTCTTCAAATCTCCAATAGGAACTCAAAGGGAAGATCTTCATAGGCACGCATGTGCCGATAGATAGATAGATAGATAGATAGATAGATAGATAGATAGATAGATAGATAGATAGATAGATAGATAGATAGATAGATAGATAGATGATAGGTAGGTAGGTAGGTAGGTAGGTAGGTAGATAGATAGATAGATAGATAGATAGATAGATAGATAGATAGATAGATAGATAGATGGTAGGTAGGTAGGTAGGTAGGTAGGTAGGTAGGTAGGTAGGTAGGTAGGTAGGTAGGTAGGTAGGTAGATAGATAGATAGATAGATAGATAGATAGATAGATAGATAGATAGATGGTAGGTAGGTAGGTAGGTAGGTAGGTAGGTAGGTAGGTAGGTAGGTAGATAGATAGATAGATAGATAGATAGATAGATAGATAGATAGATAGATAGATAGATAGATAGATATGGATGGATGGATGGATGATAGATAGATAGATATAGATAGATAGATAACAAGAGAGAGAACGAGAGAGAGAGAGAGAGAGAGAGAGAGAGAGAGAGAGAGAGAGAGAGAGAGAGAGAGAGAGAGAGAGAGAGAGAGAGAGAGAGAGAGAGAGAGAGAGAGAGAGAGAGAGAGAGAGAGAGAGAGGGAGAGAGAGAGAGAGAGAGAGAGAGAGAGAACAAGAGAGAGAATGAGAGAGAAACCACCAGATTTTGTAAGGCAATATTGAAGTCACAATTCTTGGTAATAATCCCGTTTGCTGCTCTGCAGTCTCTTTTAATGGAACACAAATGCTGAGCTGGCAGCAATAAAAATATCTTCCAAATGGTGTTGCTTGAAGGCTGCTTTTATGTTAAGCAACAACAACAATTAAAAAAAATCCTTGTGGCTTTTCCACTCCTATGGTAAAGTTTCCTCATAGTTTCAACTCATTTGCTTGGCAAACGACATCAGGATTTCACAACAGAGAAAGTCCAAGTCCATCTGATGGAGGCTTTCCCTCCTTTTAATCATTTCTTCAACCTCAGCTTTGGGTTTTTTTTCCTAAATTTCTTCTCCTGTCTTGGTTCTACGGTGACTTCTGATTTTCTCTTCTTGTCACTGAGGTAGAATATAATACACAGGTTATAAGATACATACATTGGGGCCAAAGTATCGCTGAAGCTAACTTTAAAAAAACAGGTAAAGATGGTAGTTTAAATGTCCAAGATTCCCAGTCTAAAAAAAAAAAACCTCTGCCAAGAGCTTCTCTCTGCTGGTGAGTTACCTCCGGGACCACATCCTACCATATACCTCCCTACGACCGGTTAGGTCCCACAGAGTTGGTCTCCTCCAGGTCCCATCAAACAAGCAATGCCGGTTGGTGGGACCACGGGGGAGAGCCTTCTCTGTGGGAGCTCCGTCTCTCTGGAACCAACTCCCACCAGAGATCCGGATTATCCCCACCCTGCTGGCCTTCCGCAAAGCCATGAAGACATGGCTCTTCCTGCAGACGGGGTGAAATAGATCTTAATTCCCCCATGGATGACTGGTTTTAACTTTTGTAATTTTTTAAACTGTCTTTATTGTATTGTTTGATTGTTCTTTACTATGTTGTACACCGCCCTGAGTCCTACGGGATTGGGCGGCTTATAAGAACAATAAATTAAATTAAATTAAATTAAATTAAACATATGCATCCCTCCCAAAAGCCAAGAGCTGGTCAACAGTAACACTGTTTTGCTAATTTTTTACTTTCCTAGTGTCGGAAAGAATGCTACAGGTAGTCCTTGATTTATGACAACTGGCACCAACACTGCTGTTGCTAAGCAATGCAGTTGTTAAGTGAATCACGTCCAATTTTATAACCTTTTTCATCATGGTCAGTAAGTGAATCCGGCTTCCCATATTGAATATGCTTGTTGGAAGTCCCCCCAGGAAGGTTGTAAATTGTGATCCTACGACCCCAGCATGCTGCAACTGGCATAAATACATGCTGGTTGCCAAGTGCCCAAATTTATGTAATTGTGGGGATCCAACAACAGTTGTAAGTACAAGACCCAGTCATAAATCACGTTTTTCAACACCGTCATAATTTCACACGGTTGTTAAACGAATTGCCGTAAGTCAAGGACTACTTGTAGTAGTTAAGAGCCATTGTGACGCAGTGGTTAGAATGTAATACTGCAGGCTACTTCTGCTGATTGCCAGCTGCCAGCAGTTCAATTCTCACCGGCTCAAGGTTGACTCAGCCTTCCATCCTTCCAAGGTGGGTAAAATGAGGACCCACATTGTTGGGGGCAATATGCTGACTCTGTAAACCACTTAGAGAGGGCTGTAAAAGTACTGTGAAGCGGTATATAAGTCTAAGTGCTATTGCTATAATAGGCCTCTGAGATGTGAATGTCCAAACACTAACCTCTTCAGGGTGACCACAGATGCATCCTGTCCTGCTTTACTCAGCACTTCATTCCATTCTTCATCGTCCCCTCGGATAATGTATCTAAGTGAAAAGAAAAACACCCTAAACATAAGGGCAACCTGATCAGAAAATAGTAACCCTCTGCCATACTAACACATCAGAGTTCCGTGCAAGCATCATATCTGGCCCTCAAAAGCACGATCTGATTGACTCAGCTGGAAAAAAAATGAGATCCCCTAAGTGGAAAATTGCACCTGCGCTTTAAAAGAGCGTGATTTATTCAGCTTTGGTTGAAATATTTATGTCAGTAAAAATGAAATCGGACCATCCATCCTATGCCAGTCCCCAAAATTAGGGAACAGCAGTCACACTCAACACATAATCATTATTAAAGGAAGGGGGAGCAGAAGGTCAGGCATCAAAAGGAAAAAGAAAAGAATGCATAAATCCAGGGTGAACTCTTTGTCCCTTACAATTAGTACCCAAGGGACCTACTTTTTATGTTATAAACCAATAATGTGCATCTGATTTGGCCAAACCCCCAAACACTTCAGAGATATTCTCTGGCTCATTGAAGCCAAGCAAATACCTTTCAAAGCAAACCAAACTGAATTTTAACCTTCCTGAGGCCTCAGGAGAGGCCTGGTGTTTTGAAAGCCCATATATAAAGGTAGATTTTGTCTTTCTCTTTTCCGAGAGAGAAAAAAATACGGAGGGATTCCTTGTTTCACTACAGAACTATTTACAGGGGGGGGGATTCTAACGCCAATGCTTTGGCCAAATAGCTTAAATCGTTTAATTTTCCTAGAGATAGTTTGTTCATTTGTTACAGGGACAAGGGAAGGAGAAAGAACAAAAAAAATTTACTGTGAAAGATCCAGGTCTTTTAGCTTTCCAATCTCATTCTTGTGTTTTTCTTGAAATTCTTTGGCTGCTTCTTCCTGCATCAGAAAATCCACGTTAAAAATAACAGGCACTGTACATGGTTATTTAAAATGAATACATATAGTACAACTCTCAAACCAACGACAAAAGCTAATCAATGATCTATGTTAATTCTAAAAAGCCTGGTGTTTCTTAATGTATCTCCCATGAGATAGTACACCTATTCATTCTAAGTGGGAAGTAGAATTCCCAGGAAAACGAGCTTTTAAACACATGATAATATCATACATTTACACACTTGGTCAGCTGAACATGTACAGGTATTGCAGAAATTAACCAAGTTATTGAAAGCAGAAGATAATGCATCTGTCTTCAGAAGTGACCTGCTGGACACTTCTGAGTGCTCAAAAGTTAGATTTGAAGGCACCAGTTTTGTTTGCTCAACTTCCAGTATTCATTGGCGAATGATTGAGTGAATGAATGAAATATGCATTTGTATATTGTGATTCCATTAGATGTAGCCCAAAAAAATTACAAGGGGAAGGGGGACTGTAAATACTTAACACCAACAACTGAAAAGCTTATATAAAGATAATTACCAAATCTTCATTTAAAGACTTCAGGGTTGGTTCCATTACAACTTCTTTCATTACTGCCATTTGCTCTTCTACAGCTTTCTCCTGGACACTGTTGAACAACTAAGGAACAAAGAATGGTGGGACGGATCGCCTTCCTGCCCAAAATATGTCCATGAAGATAGTGCTATCCCCAAAACATCATTCCTGTTTATTTCCTAATTTCCCTCCATTGAATTTCTAAGAATCACTACTGATATAAAAAGCATATCACATACTACAAAACACACTAAAGGCATTTCCCTACAAAGAATCTGTAATAGAAGCTTAGAGTATTGTGTTTCAGCATATGATTCATTCATCCTGTTAAATGCTGCCCCCAAAGGGCATTTACCTGAACAACTTTGCGGATGGTCCTGTTGAAGAGACCCATTAACTGGCTACTAGGCAGCCCTATCTCTTTCTCCAACTGGTCCACGGATTTGTGCTGGAGACCAATTCCAAGAAGAAGAGCCTGACGAAAGAAAAGGTTCCTTTGCTTTGATGCAGCAGAATGACAACTTTCATCTTAGGCAAGTAGGGTATTACATTAATATCTCGCCTAGCCAATTTCTGTATTAGCAAAACTTATAGACAGGTGAACATAACTCAGAAGGCCAATTGCAAAGGCCAATAACACATGTATTGCATACACAGCAGGTACAGTTTTCTCCACATCTCTGTCTTCCCCACGAGCCCTTTTTTCTAGTGTTCCATATTTGCTATTTCCTAGTCATATCTAGCCAGGTCAGTTCTTCATTTTCTCCTTGCTCCCTTTGAGCCCCAGAGTTTATCTACTCATCCATCTACCTCAAACACCAGACAAGCCATGCATTGTGATAATTTGGATCTAAACCAAAGCAGTTCCAATACTTAATGACAGCTAACAACTACAGTATCTACATTCTGTATCTTACATGTTTCTACCATTTTCATCACAGCTAGAGATTTCATTAGTCCATGACACTACAAATATATATAGAGATGATGTTCCCCATCTCATTGTAGAGAGACGAAGCCCCAGCAAAGAGAGCTCTCCAAGGCCTGAGCAGGGGGCAATGTGGTGAAGGGACAACACCTGCCTTTTCATGGGATTGAGTATTTTCTGACTCAGTGCCTGTAGATCTTAAAGGCTGCACTGATGAGGGAAGAAGTAGAAATGGCGGTTTGAAGGTGGATGCATTCTGGGGACAGAGAGGAAGCTAAGGGCAAAAGAAACCGCTTCTGGGCTCCTCTATTCAAGATTGTAAAACTCTCCCTCCCCCTTTCAGTAACGCCTGGCCTTGAACCAGCTCACTTTTTAGAAGAGAACTGATCCATTCAGGGCAGGTGGAAAGAAAGGGAGCTAGTTATTGTGAAGGAGAAGCACTGCCTACACTTCCTCAGCTGAGCCTGGCAAACCAATCTTGTCCCATGGGAAGAGAAATAGTAAAAGGATATTAACTGCTACTGCTTGACATCTCACTTCCTGAGTTAATAGTTTGATTGACTTAAGTTTCAAAAGAGGTTGTTTTTGTTTTAAGCCTGAGTCCCCAAAGACCCGAAAGTAAGCCGTGAATAAATTTAACCGAACTCCCTACTCTTTTGGTATGTCTAGTGTTTGCTTTTTTGGCTCCAGCAACTACTAATCATTTCCCCAACTCTCTGCCTAGAGGAATCACTACTCACAATAATTTACTGCCCAAGTGAATACTGTCAATAGTTAAGCTCAGAGGTTTCTCAGAGATTTAATTACTTGGTTTAGAGACCGGGCCTAAATAAAATCTGGAAGCGTTCGTGATTCCAAATAATGTCTGGTTGTACCTATGATTCCAGAGCTAATCAGACTTCATCTCAAGAAGTTTCTGACTATGAAACCATCAAAAATCTACCACTGGATTCCAGAGAATATCAAGTGACATGTGTAATAAAGATTTGGGGCTTATTGAAACACACATTTTAAGAAACATTTATATCATGGGCAAAAAGATGCTAGTGAAAAAAATTAAAGTATCAATGAAGACCCGTGGGCAGGTCATCAAATGAAGTGAATTCAATTAATTCAACAGTAGTTAGATAAGTAGTACACACAGCCTGAGTAGCAGAAAGAGGCATATCTCCAAACTTGTTGAGAAAGTACATTCTAGAAATAGTTGGGATCATGTCCATGATCAAGTGATAGTCCACCATGTTTCTTGAGTACATCTCTAGTCTCTTCAGGTCATAAGGGATGAAGACCGCCTCTAGTTCATTACGGCCGAGAGCTGAGCAAATTGGTGATAAATAGAAGAAAACGTAAACGGTTATGCAAAAATAGGATCTGAAGTCATTTATCATCAGTAGCTCACTGTGTACCCTAATTTTAATCAATCTGCATCTCTCTACATGCCTTAATCCCTGGCTCTCATAATCCCCAACCAGCCTGCCTCCATCCTTTGGGTAGAATTTAGCCACTTGCACCCATTCACAAAAAACAGCAGATTATTATGCCATGTAGAAATTATGGGAGATAAAGTGAAACACACCTAAAGAACATTAACCTGGACAAGGCTAATCTATATACACTTTTTTTTCTTATTGAGTTGTGTGTTAGATTAGGGAGGGAGAACACAAGATAATGTATCATGCATGGAATTAAGGAGTAGAAAACCACTAATGGTTACTTCTAATTTGAAACAGATTTCAAGGAGTTACTCTAATATGACATAAAAATACTAGTGTGTTATGCCTAAGGAGCATGAATTATTTTGAAATATATTTGCATGCAATCCAATAGTCAAAATCAGTATTACTAAAGTGTATTGCCAAGTTTCATCCATTTTAAAAGAGAAGGATATAAGAGTACATTTAAAATTGAAGAAGAAAGAAAAGGAAAAGTGGATCTCAATTTTTTTAACAAGTGGGGCTTAAATGTTCAGCCTATTAGAAACAGAATGAAGATCTATGAAAATTCTTCATTCATTTTTTTTCTGGATTTTCCACCTTTTTCCTGGATTTTGTTTAAGTTGTTTTATGAAGTACCCTGTCAGGAGCTTGCATATACTTACAGGATTGTGACTGTTGCTTGACATTCCTGTTTTGTAATATATTCAAAGCTAATGACGGGGAGAAAGTGCTGAACTTGTAAGACAAGAGAGACAAGAATCTCCTCCTGAAATCTGTAGAGCAACGAGAAAAAACAAGGGACTATCATGTCACACAATATTTCTCAACCTTAGCCATTTTAAGATGTGTGAATTTCAACTCCCAGAATTCCACAGCCTGCAGTGTTGAGAAACATGGATGAGGGTTCCTTGGTGCTCTCTGAGCTTGCCTGTTTTCTTGCAGGCGTTTTATTTCCCAAACCAGGTAACATCATCATCAGTGCATCAGGACTAGCACTGATGATGTTATCTAGTTTGGGTATTGAAAACATCTGCCCCCCCCAAAAAAAAACCAGGCAAACTCATAGAGCACCAAGGATCCCTCATGTCAACCCTGAGCTACAAATATTCTCCTTTATTAGAAACATGAATGTAACAAAAAATAACATGCAACTTTTGTTCACTGATCAATTGTGAAAATTGGGATTGTCAAAAGTTAGACAATAGCTTTCCCCGTTATACTGAAACTTTCAAAGTAGTACCACGGAGATGGTGCCATTTTTTTCAAGCTTCCCCAAACTTTCTCAGTAAGGGCTGATTAAATTAATCACCAAGTTATTATTTATTTATTTATTTATTTATTTATTTATGGTTTCTTATATGCCGCCCCACTCCCGAGGGACTCAGGGCGGCTTACAACACAGGAAAAATACAAGAAAACCAATAAATTCAATTTAAAATCAAAATATAAAAATTAAAAATTTCAATATAAAAGCACAATATTAAAGTTTGTTGCAAAAATCAAAACCAGAAGCGCACACAGATGACTGATTCAACTGGATTCATAAACTTCTTTATAAACATAGTAACAGATGAATTTACAATACCATTAGCAGAGTTCTTCTTCAATGTAGCAACAGTTAAAAGTAAAACACAAGCAGCTTCTAGTTCAGAGTCCAGAGAGGACGAAGAGCAGAGAGTGGAGCCACACCCAGCCTTAAGCTTAAGTATTCAGTTTCGATTCTCTGCACAGACTCAGGAGTGGTTAGCTCCTATTGGCCGATTCAGTTGCTATGCCTATTCATTGGCTGACCTTGTTACCATTGGCTCTCCCAGTTCATGAATATCTTAACAAAAGTGTCTTAATTAACTCACCTTTCCAGAAAGCAGTGAGCCAGCTCTCCTCTGTGTTTTCTCCTTCTTCGTTCAGCATCTTCAGCATAATGCAGGAGTGTTCCCCGGTCAGATCATTCTAGACACAAAGCCACTGGGGCTATTAGCACACTATGTTTTCAACAAACAGCAACTATTTGTTTAAATTAAAGTATTTTTCTATCAACAGAAATGTAGTTAGCAGGGATGAGAGAATATCTCCTTGCCATGAGAACTGAGTCATCACTGGCCCAAGTTAACCAAACATTTTGATTAAATGAACTAAATTAAGAGCCCATGTACTATAATTGAATATAAGGTTTGGAAGGAACCTCAGAAATCATTCCAACTCCATATAGTGTCTCTGGCAGATGACTACCCAGCCTCTGCCTTATATCCCCACCACCACTTAAAGACCTAATTAAATAAATGAATCACCGTTTCTACAGTAGATTTTCCCCAAAAGCAGAAGAATAAGGTACTTCCCCTTAGCTACATCTCACCAGTCAATATATGGGCGGGTGGAAAAGAATTGAGAGTTCTTTGGCTAAGATTTATGGGGCCAAAGAATGATAAATAGCAAAATAAAGAACACTTGTATCAAATAACTAATAAAGTATTTCCTTAAAATACTGTTGGATGATATTTCAAGGCAAAAAAAAAACATACCTTGTAATTTGGTTTACAAAACCTTGAGAGCATGCTTCTGGTGGTTATATAAGACTTTGAATTGGTACAAATGTGAGATTTTACTACTACTACTACTACAAATAAGCATAAATAATGCTTAATAATAACTGTATTTTGATATTCTGAACTATGAAATAAACTGGGGAGCTTTGGAACATCTTGAACCTGATGGATCTACACACGCAGTAATCCTACCACTCAAGTGTATGATTATGTCCATGTTTGTTCCTCTCATTAGCTTTCATTCCACCCTTCTAGTAAAGAAAAGTCACTCTGCCATTTTCTGATGAAGAAAAAACAAATTATTTGCCAACAGAATTTCCCTCCTCCCTGATATTCAAGAAATAATCATAGGAGTCCTGTTATACTCTTGGAGAACGAAACAAAACTTACTGGAGTTTGTCTCAAATAGACCGGCACGAATCCACCCCGTTTCCAAAATCTAGTAGGAAAGGAAAACAATAAAAATTAATCCATGAACAAGAGAAAGTTCATTCCATATTTTTCCAATTTAAATACTGGATTCTGTATTAGAAATACATCCTCAAGCAATATGGTAAAATATAGGCCAATTGTGGGGACACGTCTATCCTGCTTTAAAAACTGAACATTTTCAACCGACACTCCATAATATTGTCTTTCTCAAGCAAGACGTTCAGGAACATAAATATTTAATTCTCTTTATTTCTCTTCTCTCAAGCAGAAATGCCATATTGGGAAAGCTGCTTGTTAGGACAATGTCACCAAAATGGATAAGAAAAGCTTTGAATAGTTTGCCGGCTGAAATAAAAAGATTGCTTTGATTGGAAAAATTGAACAAATAAGAATTATTGCAACACAAAATCGATGCAATACCATGATTGCAACAGAAACTGCAGAACGGAACAGAAAATGCACACATTCCATAACATCTGTAAGTAGCAAGTGTCCCAAAGAACAGGCCCCTTAGTTGCATCCATTATTAAAATTTGGCAAAATTACACTGATACACAATAACGGAAAAAGAACCTTTTCCACTGTAATACACATTTACAGCAAAATGCTTACTTGAGAAGCCTTGGCGTCAAGCCATAAGAGACCCCAAGGTAGTCTAGATTCTCAGCTTGCCTCTCACTCAGCTTGAGAAGCAGAGGTGGCAAATCCTTCCGAGGCATCACAGCTTCTTCTAGTAAGCTGACAGCCTGAAAGAGTAGTTTAATAAAAGCAGTTTAATAAAAGGAGCTGGGAGAGCAGCTTAATAAAAGAGGAAGAAGAGCCAAATAATAGCTTGTGGGGTCCTTGGTGCTCTTCAAGAAACAGCCAAGCCCAGAGAGCCACCATGGGCCCCACAGTTCAACCCTTAGCTACAAATATTCTCTTTTATTGGTAAATTATAGCTTGAAATTTGCTTAGTTACTGCTGGCAATTAAAGAACTCCAATGAAGTTCTGTGCCAACTTGATACCACCAGTCATATAGAAAACTTCATACCTCACTGCTCACAGTAGCAATTTCTCTTGGCTTCCGAATAACCTTTTCTTCCAAACAAGGAAATTTGCCTTCATAATACATCTGGAGTAAACGCAAAGCTCGGCTCCCATAACCCATCTACCAAAATCAAGAAAGAATTAGAAGAAAGCACATTAGAGGAAGGTGCTTAAAAGGTTCTGACTCTTAAATGTTCCCATTTTACCAGTTATTGCACAGGGTGATTAATTGTTGTGACATTATTTAAAGCAGACTTTCATGAGTATGCATGGTTATAGAACGTAAGATGATCTTGACAGAGACATAGGCAATAGGGGCTAAAGCATTTTTAAAGCCCAGAACGTCAAGATAATTTCAGAAGCAGCTCAAATTGATACTTCCCTAATTCACCAAATTATAAGAAGGAAGAGGAAGACTAGTACAGTCAGGCTTGCAAACCGAAGGACCAAGTTAGGGACAAAGTGTTGTGGAGAAAAATCTATCTGTGTGGTCACCAGAAGATGAAACTGAGTTCATGACACATTCTCAATTAATCAAAATCCTTTAATACAATTATCTTTTTTTTCTTTTCCTTCTTAAAATAAAACCTTTTCAATCTCTGCAGTAATAAACAGTAGCTTAATAAATCTGGGTCTCTCCAATGCCTGTTGAGAGCACCATAGTAGCTGGTATAGTTCAGTTGTAAATTGTTAAATTATATAAAAAGAAAACAAAGAGAAAAGAAAACATGTATCTTCCGACTAAACAGAACTAGATTTCCATTTCATGTTACGCAATTAAATTGTTAGCATTTAAGTCAATTTATCTAACAATAAAGGAACCATGAAAAATAACCCTGTAAACTAATGCAGGCAGTCCACATTTATCCTGTTCTAAAACTGATTTATAAATATGATTAGACTGTTATTATTTTGTCGAAACAAGGCACATTTTTGTAGTTCAATGGAGAATTTAGGCCAAGGCCTAGCATCCAAAGGTACATTGACTGAAGATATAAACAGAGTGGCAAATCATGCTCAAACTGGAGAAAATAAAAAAGGAAACTGACATTAGCTGAATGGTATTCATAATGTAAAAAGAAATAAAAGAAAAACAAATCAATTAAGATTTAAGTATGAACCTCAGCTCTAAGACTGTTTTAAAAAATCTTGCAAATCAGTCATTTACGTATACTTTGCAATTATTTTAACCAGAATGATGTTTCAAAAAATTCTCACTGAGAGATATTTTGGTGAAATTTAAAATAAATTTACCGCTTGGTAATCAGGATGGACTGCAATGCGTACAATTCTTCCACCAGAAAGGCTCCCAAAATCAGGATCTTGGAACTATTAATAAAAACGGGAGGAATAAAGAAATGATTTTTAATGGGAAAGTATTCAATAGTAATAGTTTTTTAATTGATTAGCCTTACAACCATATCAATAAAAGAAAAGAAAAAGAAAATATATTATCTGATTCCAGGACAAAATAGATTTAAAAAAATACAGTGATAAGATATATACCAGTGATGGCGAACCTATGGCACGCGTGCCACAGGTGGCACGCGGAGCCATATCTGCTGGCACGCAAGCCGTTGCCTAGCTGATTTTTGGCTCGCACAGAGGCTCTGGGAGGGCATTTTCAGCTTCCGGAGGGCCTCTGGGGGGACGGGAGAGGGCGTTTTTGCCCTCCCCATGCTCCAGGGAAGCTTCTGGAGCCTGGGGAGGGCGAAAAATGGGCCTACTGGGTCCACCAGAAGTTGGGAAACGGGCCATTTCCGGCCTCCAGAGGGCCTCTGGGGGGACAGGTGAGGCCGTTTTCTCCCTCCCCAGGCATTGAATTATGGGTGTGGGCACTCGTGCATGTGCGATAGCGTGCGCGCATGCAGTTTTGGCACCCAAGGAAAAAAAGGTTCGCCATCACTGATATATACCATATTTTTTGGACTATAAGACGCATTTCCCACCCCCCAAAGTGGGTGGAAATGTCTGTGCGTCTTATAGAGCAAATATTGTGGTGGGGGGGAGGAGGGTTGGTGCGGCGCCAATCAACTGTTCTAGGTGGCGGGGATCGCCGCTGCTGCCCATTTGCCGCCGCCCATTTGCCGGCGATTGGCAGCAAATGGGCAGCAGCGAATGGGCAGCGGAGAAGGCGAATGGCCGGCAGCAAACGGGTGAAGGCGAACGGGCTGCAGCGAACGGGCCGCGGCAGCAGTGATCCCCGCCACCTACAACAGCTGATTGGCGGTATTCCAGGAGGCAAATACAATCACAAATCAGCTGCTCGGCAGTGAAGGCTCCAGTGTTCCCCGGCAGCGGCAGTAGCTCAGCTCAGTAGACTGGTGGTGGGCGCAACTGAGCAGAGCCCTGATGAGCCACATGCTGGGGCTGCGATAACGTGCTGAAGCTGACCAGGCTGTTTACTGCAAGGACACTAGCCAGATGAATACAGGATGGATGCTGGGAGGCAAAGGCAGATTTTGTTTTTCTTGTTTTCCTCCTCTAAAGCTAATGTGTGTCTTATAGTCGGGAATGTCTTATAGTCCAAAAAATACAGTAAGTGGTAACAAAGAGACAGCAATCTGATAAAATGCATCAGCCTTATAGAGAACCCCAATTTGTTCAATCTATCGGGTTCTTAGCTCAACTGCCTTAATTATACACTTAGAACTTCTGCTTACAATATATACCGTATTTTGGGGAGTATAAGACGCACCTTTTTCCTCCCTAAAAGTGGCTGAAAATTAGGGTGCGTCTTATACTTCGAATGTAGCTTTTTTTTTCCCCATCCCTAACTAGGTGCTAACAGATCTTCCCAGCTCTTACCTTGCAGGCTTTTTCATTGTTACTCTCTCCAAATAATGTTTTTCCAGCCCTAAGTCTTTGCAGAATTTTTTTTCATTGCTCTACTTGCTCCGAATAAGTTTTTTTCTAGCCCTAACCAGGTGCTAACTATCTTCCCAGCTCTTACTGGCTTGCAGGTTTTTTCATTGTTATTCTCTCAGAAGAAGGTTTTTTTAAGTCCTAACCAGGAGAGAAAATAATGTGCTGAAGCTGCTCCGAATAAGTTTTTTTCTAGCCCTAACCAGGTGCTAACTATCTTCCCAGCTCTTACTGGCTTGAAGGCTCTTTCATTGTTACTCTCTCAGAAGGAGGTTTTTTTACGTCCTAACCAGGGGATAAAATAATGTGCTGAAGCTGACCAGACTAAGGATGCTAGCCAGATGAATACCTGGTAGGCAGATTGTTTTCCCCTATTTTCCTCCCCAAAAACTAAGGTGCGTCTTATACTCCGAAAAATACGGTACATCAGGAGGAACCAAGACAAGCTATGTGATATTCAACACATTAAAAAAAATCAATTTAGATTTAAGTACAAAATCCATTACCTGCTCTGAGATGTTCCATGGAATGAGATCTCCTGAGGCTTTTTTCCCTCTGGACAGGCTGTTCATAATAGATTGTCGTGATATCTCACCCTCCAAACATACCTGCAGGAATAAAGGGAAGATAAGTTTCAGATTTTCAGGGGTACATTATGTAGCTTTTTTTTAACCAAAATTGTGTATCATGTATAGATTACTTAAAAGAGTAACAGAAGTACCAGAAGGTATAATTACTTAAAATAGTACAGAAAGTACTGTTATTTTCTAATAATAATTAGAAAGACCGGGTTAATCCAATCTCCTGATCTATTCTGTTCCTCCAAAACAGTAATGTAAATGAAGTAGAAGTTGCTGGTAACAGAGTTTTGATTCTGACACATTTTACAATTCCAAA
Organism: Diadophis punctatus similis; assembly: GCA_023053685.1. Taxonomy (NCBI): domain Eukaryota; kingdom Metazoa; phylum Chordata; class Lepidosauria; order Squamata; family Dipsadidae; genus Diadophis; species Diadophis punctatus. The sequence goes on along the minus strand of JALIGW010000001.1, from coordinate 253,325,110 downwards.
AGTATTAATGAAAGTCTACCTTAATTGAGAAATCAGTAATACATATGCTTTGGTTTTACCAACTCCCAAACACTGTAGCTAAAATAGAGACTCCCAATTCTTTGCTCACATGATGGATAACATGACAAATTTCTCCCCTGGAACCAATGAAGAAAAGAAACAAATTCCCTAGGGAAAGATTCAGAGTCCTTACTTATTGATTTCTCTAGTTCTGCTTCTTCTTGTCTGATCAAATTCATTACTTTGGTTACTTGAAAACATCCTTCTTACCTGGACCACAGCAAGGACTTCTGGCAAGGAATTTTGAGTAGGAGGGACCGGTGGCAAAAGGCAAAAGAGATGATGGGCTGGAGCATCCGAAAGCATCTGGAGGTCATTAGGAGAATTCTAGAAGGTTGCAACCATGTTAGAGGATTAGATCTCAAGCATGCTTCGTTAATTCAGGCTATCTGTTATTTCTAGAAACGATACTTTCTTTATTCAAAGCCCCATGACTTTGAAACACTCCATTATTCTCAATTCATTCCCATACGCCGGAAGCTGACAAAAAATATCCTGGGTCAGAAGGCTGTATGTTTCTGTATGACCCAATGGCCTCCAGGTTTAACATTATCTTTATTATGCATCCTTCTTTCAAATCTTAGCAAACTTTATTTCCTAGAATCATATACAGGTAGTCCTTAATGTATGACCGCCATTGGGATTGGAACGTCTGTTGCTAACTGATGCAGCCATCAGGTGAGTCATGCTGTTGTTAAGCAAATCTGGCTTCTCCCATTTACTCTGCTTCTCAGAAGCTCCCTGGGAAGGTTGCAAATGGCGATCACATGACCACAGGATGCTGCAACCAATGTTCCCTCTAACATTGAAAATCACTGCGCTGCAGTTGGAAACTGCTGTGTGGCATTTTCTTTTCTGGAGGGACCGAACCGGCCTCCCTGGATGAAGAGTAAGCTGATGGGCAGCAGCCTTTGATCTCGCTCTCCTCTCCCTAGCAGCGGAGCCCGCCTGGGGAGGCAAGAGTTAAAGCCTCTGCCTCTCTTTGTTGAAGGCTCCTTTCCCCCACCCCCCACCCAGCCCGATCTGGTGATCAATGTTCCCTCTGACATAAGAAAAGCCGGGCAGCAGTTGGAAACTGCTGCGTGGAGTTTTCTTATCACGTGCGCGGCCGCGCAGCCGCACAGCTTAGAGGGAACACTGGCTGCAACCATCATAAATACATGCTCAAATTCTGACCATTTGGCTCTTGGGACACTGCGATGGTCGTAAGTACAAGGACTGGCTAAGGCATCAGGCTAAAAACCAGGGGACCAGCAGTGGGTTACTCCCAGTTCGGCGAACCAGTAGTGCCAACGGCGGGAGGCTCCGCCCACCCGCCCGGGACGCTTCTGCGCATATGCAGAAGTGTCGCGTGAGCGCGCGCATGAACCTGTAGCAAAGGGTTTTAGAACCCACTACTGCAGGGGACAGTGATTTCAGTCCAATCTTAGGGGGGGGGGGAGGAAGAGGAGGAGGAGGAGGAGGAGGAACAATGGAGTAACCCCAAGTAAGTCCAAGCTGAAAATAACACATGATCACCAACCTTGTAGTGAGAAGCCACATACAGGGCCATTAATCTCTGAAGAAAAGTTTCTGACGCTCTGTGATAACAGAACAGAGTATCTCTGTTCACATAATATCTGAGGGTCATCCATGAGTTAAGTGACAAACTCCTGATTTGTCTTTGAAAGCTAGAAGGAAGCCAACATTTTCTTCGATGCTGACAGACTGCCATTGTCCAAACACATTTACTAATGCCCAACACACTTCATAGGCAGTGAAAAGCAGAGGAAGTAAATAGCTATCGTTATCAATTGTATTTCTAAGTCTGTGTAAATTTTTAAGATCTCCAAATGTTGGTAGAAAGGTAGTGGGTACTATGAGGCTTGTTGCCCCAAAATGAATGAGATAAGAGTGCATTTACTTTGTTGCAGGGAAATGAGGGCTGGGTATGTCAGGAGAAACATAAGAGTTGAATGCAATAGCAATAGCCATAGCACTTAGACTTATATACCGCTTCATAGTACTTTACAGCCCTCTCTAAGCAGTTTACAGAGTTCAGCATATTGCCCCCAACAATCTGGGTCCTCGTTTTACACACCTCAGAAGGATGGAAGGCTGAGTCAACCTTGAGCCACTGAGATTTGAACTGCCGAACTGCAGCTAGCAGTCAGCTGAAGTAGCCTGCAGTACTGCACTCTGCGCCACCTGGGCTCTAATGGCAATGGGACATCCAAGTAGTGTATGTGATAAAACAAAAGGCAGAGTCAAGAACGAATAAGTGTTGAATGAATATGAGCTGAATGCAAAAGTGAGGGATCAGCACAAAAAAAAACCCACATTTTTAAAAAGAAGTGAGGAGTTTAAAGAGCAAAAGGTAACTAATGAATTTACATATGGATGGTGTGGAACCAAGAACAAAAAAGTAGGGTTACAGTGAATGGTATTGGCCTAAACTAGCTATAGCTACTGTTTCTTTCCTTTTTCTTACTTCGTGTTATTCATTTCTGTCGCTTGCTACTTCTTGCTCCTTTTCAATCCTTCGCAGAATGTTTTTTCTTAAAAGAGAACAGTATGATGGGGAATATAGATATGACAATAGCTGCACTTGGTCTGAAAATTAGCACAAGGATACAAATCACAGGTTTCAGGCAATGGACAACCAGATATAATTCTCGTGATGTTGAGACAATCCAAGCATAGCAAATCATTCAGCCACTTTTCAACTGGATCTCCTGGAGCATACCTAATGGATTCCTGAAGCGAAACTTCATGCAATGTACGGGCTGGGGAGAGATGATACACAAAAGGTCACATACAAAAAAGATCTAAGCGTCTCTTTTGCCAGAAAAGAATAAAAAGTTGGTCAAAAAACAAGACCTGTATCTGGTACAGGTAGCCCTCGACTTAACAACAGTTCATTTAGTGACCGTTCAAAGTTACAACGGCACTGAAAAAAGTGACCCATGACCATTTTTCACACTTACGGCCGTGACAGCATCCCCACGGTCACATGAATGAATGAAATTTGGATGCTTGACAACTGACTCATATATATATGATGTCCCAGGGTCATACGGTCGCCTTTTGCGTCCAAGTCAATGGGAAAGTCAGATTTCACTTAACAGCCTTGTTACTAGCTTAACAACTGCACTGACTTACTTAACAACCGTGGCAAGAAAGATCGCAAAATGGGGCAAAAATTCACTTAACAAATGTTTCGCGTGGCAACAGAAATTTTGGGCTCAGTTGTGGTCGTAAAGTCGAGAACTACCTGTATTCACTAGAATTATTCCTAGCCTTATTCTTAGTCTTAAGTGGCACATTATAACTTTTCATACTTTAACCTAACGACTGGTCACGTATATTGTGTTAAGTCACAGTTTTTAAGAGATAATTTAACTTAATCCACAATTGATTGGTTTGATACAATACGCTAAACCAGTGTTTCTCAACCTTGGCAGTTTGAAGATGTGTGGACTTCAACTCCCAGAATTCCCCAGCCAGCGTTCCCCAACGCTGGCTGGGGAATTCTGGGAGTTGAAGTCCACACATCTTCAAACTGCCAAGGTTGAGAAACACTGCGCTAAACCATAAACCCTATGGGTTACAAAACCACAATGCCTGAACATGCACAATCTGACAAGCCAAAAGTCTAACTCACCTACATTACATCACTAATGTGTGGAACCCTAACCTCAATAGCTGATGGATTTGAAGAAACAAGAGACCTATCATCTAACAGAGAACAAACAAACCCATCACCTATCAAAGAAAGCAAATCCAGGATCTGTTCAATTGCCTTGAAGGTTATATAAGATCAAAGACAGTTCACGGAAAGGTGATCGTTTTCTGTGGTTCTCCTCAATTACTTTCTCCTGTATATTCTTTTTTAAAAAATGTAAAGCTCAGTTAAGCAACACAGCCATGATCTTATGTACTGGAGGTTTCTAGTTTCAAAGGAATACCTGAGGACAGTTTAGCTGTAGTGGTTGTTTTGTTCTCTGCGGTTATGCTGGCTTGGGCCTGTGCACTCTCCTGTCGTAACTGCTGGATCAGTTTCAAAGACAGGGAACGGCCGGTGCCCTCATATCTATTCAAAACAAGACAGAACAGTCAGATGGGAACAGACAAAAGAACAAGCAGAGCAGCTGTTTAACTTGCGATATAAGCAGATTAATCCAAATTCTGTCCTAAAGATGTAATATTTCTGGAAATGCTGAAGTCAGAGGGACAAAATGCCAGGTTTATTACTGTTCTGTTTTTAAGACTGAGAAAGGACAGAAATTCTTTAAAAACATTGGAATGCATGCAACCTTACAGTCAAATGTCAGTTTATCTTGCAACAGAGAAAAGAATAAAATGCATCGTTCATAACGCTGCACAACAATTGTGTTAATCTGACTTCCGGTTCCGGATCGCTGCATCGCGGACGCTCCTCGTTGAGCGCCTTTCCTTTTCCCCGTTAAAGCCGCCAGAACAGCTGTCTGGCGGCTTGAAAGTCTCTGCCCCGGGCAAAGGGGAGAGATGAGAGCCGGACAGGTGGGGTAGAGCCCCCCCTAGTGCCCCAAGTGTCAGCTAGGGGCGCGAAAGGTGAGGGCTCCCCAGCCAGCCTGTCTCTTGCTCCGGGGACTTGGAAACCTCCGCTTTTGCGGAGCAAGATGCTGTGACCACCCGCTGCTTCGTGAATGGGATTACAACTACTTAATTGTTTAAACAAGCAGACAGAGAGAGACAGGATTTTAAAGGGCAAGTACAGATTTTTTTTTTTCTTTCAACTCCACTGCTGATTTTCACTTCGGAAGAAACTAAGTAACAGTTATTAGGCTACAACATGGCGATCGGAGAAAGTGGGAGGAGAAGTGAAAGTAACTTTCGTTTCCCTAGCAGCTTTTTTTCTTATGGAAATTTTTGATTTTGAAAGTTGGCTTTACTCTCTCTGTCTCCCGATTCTGGATTAAATAATAACTGACAATTTTTTAAAAATAAAATTCTATCTGGCTTTGGAATTTGAAAGAATTTTAAAAGAAATTTAAAAGAACTTTAACTAGAGGCTTGGCTTTTTCTTTGTTCACCACTGGAAATACTAAAATGGCTTCAAAATCTGGAAAGATTGTTTTGAATAAAAGAATGGATTATTCATCTGGTTATATTTCTAAAATGCAACTTACCACTGAGTTAACACCCCCAAAGTCTTTAACACCTGAAAATTTAATAAGTACCTTAAAGATTATGAAAGATGAACTTATTGTTGAATTTAACCAAAAAATTAGTGAAATAGATAATAAAATGCAGGCTGCTTTAAAGAATATTGACCAACAAATTAGAAATGATGTGTTGGAGGTATGTAAAGGTCTAGCAACAAATATTGAAGTTTTGGCAAACCGCATTGAAGAAAACAAACAAGTTTTGACAACTTCAGTAGAATATATAGATAAAATACAAAATGACATTGCAAATTTTGAAACAGAGGTGTTAATGACGCAATTCAGATCCATGGAATTTGCCATAAGGGTCAGGGGGTTGAAAGAAGGATTATATGAAGATTTGAAAGGAAGGATGGTGGAAGCTTTGGAGCAGGTGTCTGGACTGTCTAAAGAAGAACTAGCCAGGCAAATTGATAAAATATATAGAATCAACTCCTGGTATGCAAAACAAAAACACCTACCAAGGGATATTGTAATATACTTTACTACAAGAGCCTTACGGAATAGGATTATACAGGCGACGTTTAAAAATAACCTGCAGGTGAATGGCCAGGAACTGATGATATGGAAAGAAATTCCCTCTAAAATGCTCAAAGCCAGAAAAGATTATACCTTTCTGATTGATGAATTTAAAAGGTTAAATTTACATTACAAATGGGAAGCACCAACAGGAGTTGCAGTGAAATTTCTGGGAAAAAGATATCGGCTTAATACAACAAAGAAAGCTACTGAATTTTATGTCAACGTCTTAAAGGCTGATATATCCAAGATTCCAGAGGAAAGATGTATGAAAACAAAAGAGGAGGAGGAGGGAAAGCCATCCCTTCCTCTTCAAATCGAAACAGATTTACAAAATTTAAATGATTGGCAGAGCCAGACAGATGTCTACAGTCTGGAAAAGGAGATGGAAGATCGGGGTCAGATGGGAGGCGAGCTGACAACTACAAAATTATCAAGTTACAAAAAGATGCAACCATCATCAAGATACAACAAGATGCAGTGTTGAAGTTTATTGGACAGATGGTTGCCATTATGACTGTACTTTTCTTTTTCCCTTCTTTCCTTAATTTTTTTTTCTTTTCTTTACTTCTTGCATTCTTTTTTTTTCTTTTGTTTTTTTTGGGGGGCTTATTCAAAGTATTATTAATTCTTTTTAAAGATTTAGAACTTTTTTGAACCTAATAATTTAATACATAGTAACATTTTGTTACTAATAGAGTGGTAGAATTTATGATGAAGTTTAAGGTTTTTGTATTATTATTTAGTTATTTTTTGTGTAATATCAATTTAAGTTTTATTGAATTGTGAGAAAGATTTGGAATTGTTATCTATCCAGTTATAAAATATTACAATTAGATTTAACATTTTTTTTTTGGGAGGAAGGTTATTTAAAGTTTGGAATTAGTGCTTATAATCTGATATATAGTAATAGTAAGTTATTTATATACTGATTGATTTTATGATGAAGTTTAAGGTTTTTGTATTTAATACTTAGTCATCATTTATGTAATAATCATTTAATTCTTAGTTAACAGTGAAGAAATGTTCTGAAGGGTAGATGATTGAAAGGAGGAGGAAGGAATTTTTATTAGTGTACAATTTGGAGTTGAAGTTTTAAAAAAATAAGGTGGAAGTCAAAATTTTTTAATTTAATTTAAATTTATTTTATTGATATTATGCCCTGTACTCTCTCTGGGAAGTCCGGGGGGGAGGGGGGAGGGAAAGGGGTGGGTTAGGGGGGAGAAAAATTAAAAAAAATGTTTGTACTTTCTATTTAATGTTTAGCTATTATCTATGTAATTTTGTACTAATAAAACTTTTTGGAAAAAAAAAAACAATTGTGTTAATCTGCTTCCAAAGAAAAAGGTGGACCTAACTTGGGATACAACAATAAATTAATCAATTAAGGAACTCTAGAAAGTTGCAATGCCAACTGATCAATTCTTTGCTTTTGTTTTTTTTCCTATTCTTCTCCTGTCAAACATCTAATAACATTTCACCTCCTGTTTTACCATTACCAATTCTGAAATAAATCTGAGTGTTGAAATAGCACTTCTAAACCTTTCTTTTAACTCAAATATTTAGTAATTTTTTCTTAACACTAAAACTGCAACTACTTACATAAGTGCTCTCTCTCTCTCTCTCTCTCTCTCTCTCTCTCTCTCTCTCTCTCTCTCTCTCTCTTTCTCTGTGTGTGTGTGTTTGAACAATAGTAAGGAATTTTGCCTGCCAAATAGATAAATGTCTGGCCCATTATTACTAATGGGCCAGACATTCATGAATGCTTATTATTTGTTGATTCTATTATCCAATGGCAACTGCATGTGTGTGACTCAGCCATAACTAACTGCCATCAGAGACAGGTGTTTTATATCACTGGATATTAACTCCAGTACAAAATATTTAGAGGAAGGAGTTCACAAATTTAACAGATGAAGCATAGTATTTTCATCTGAGATTCAAAAAACAAAAAGTGTATTCTTCATAATTTTCAGAAACAGTGGCTCAACAGCCTTTGGACATCACTTTAGCCGTAAAGCTTACCCATTGATTGTAGAAGCCATGAAGACCAGATAAGGGCCCAACAGGTTCTTCACCAAAGGAAGGGGAATGGCAGCAGCTTCATCAATTACCACGAGTTCAGCCTGCCCCAGTTTCACAGCATCAGCAGGATGGATATACTGGGTGGGAAAGGGAAATGGAAATCCTAAACCGCCTTTCTGAGGGTGTCTCGGCAACAAAAATAAAATCAACTCTTTTAGAGCCCCTTAAACCTCTCATTTTGCTTAGTTCCCTTTTATCTAAAATAATAACAAATGAGCTATACTTGCAAATCAAATGGATTAGCTAACAATACTATGCAGCCCATGTTCACATGTAGTAGAAAACCAGATTGAAAACAAATGAATAGAAGCATTACTTTTCATTCAGGCCGATGAACAGTAGTGGATTCTAAAACCCGTTACTACCGGTTCATGCGCGTTTGTGTGTGATGCTTCTGCACATGCGCAGAAGCGTCCCGGGCAGGTTGGCGGAGGCTCCCGCCGCCAGCGCTACCGGTTCGCAGAACCGGGGCGACCGGGAGCAACCCACCGCTGCCGATGAACCCTTATTCCTAAAGTGGTTTCCAATCCTGACCTGTTCAGAAGCCCTTCACGCATTGCTAGAAACTGCTTAAGTGCTGAATTCTGGCCTCTTTCATTATTGGACCAAAGAAAACAGCAACATTAGAAGAAAACACCCAAATGTCCAATTCTCTAGGCCAAACCATTGGTAAATACCTGTATTGTCTGTCTATGTTCTCGAAACACATTGACTCTCACAACCGCTTTGCTGAATTCAGGATTGAGAGACTGAATGATCTCATAATCCAAATGTTCCTGAAAACAGACATAATAATGGGGCAATATGAAAAATGAATTAAGTATTATCCATCCTAATAATTGACATATCTTACTATTATGGTTGGTCGTACAGCCAGCCAGAAGTTTAGGCTGGATTTGGCATTTTTGTCTACCTAATGAATCCTTCCCAATGGCCTGGGAAAGGCAGATATAGCTGTTTGATCATGTTAAGAGGTACCGTCACAGGATGTAAGCTGTTTGGAGTAAAGAGCAAAGTGCCGTGGAACAGAATTTCACATCTTGGGAAATTTACAAATCGCAAGCAGCCTAATCATGCTGATAAGAGTTGGGGGGTCTGCAACCCAGCACATCTGGAGGCTGCTGGGCTTGAGAAGATCAGTGAAGATCAGAGAAGATCCAGGACATATACGTACATGCCACGATAGAGGGGACAGTCCGGTTGGTATAGTGCAGTGTTTCCCAACCTTGGCAACTTAAAGATGTCTGGACTTCAACTCCCAGAATTCCCCAGCCAGCGAATGCTGGCTGGGGAATTCTGGGAGTTGAAGTCCAGACATCTTCAAGTTGCCAAGGTTGGGAAACACTGGTATAGTGGTTTACAGGCACTGGACGACTGTAAGCTCTAGTCCCACCTTATGCACAAAGCAATCTGGGTGTCAGAGCCAGGACTGATCCCACTGGATGCTGCACCTACCAATTCAACATCACTGAATCCAATACAAATACCCTCTCAGGTTCCTCCTCAACCAACACTGATCCTTCTTTAGCTAATATAGGTGCCAAGATGGGCAAACTTTGCTGGCCTGGGAATCCTACAAAGTAAGTGCCTTGTGAGAAAGGGGAAAGATTGCTCATTATAATGCCCCAAAGGTGCTTTTTCAAGAGGCAATTGGACTTTGTTTTTTCTTTGAAGACGTTTCGCTTCTCATCCAAGAAGCTTCTTCAGGAGCTCATTATGCCTTATTATTATTGGCAACTGCTGAGCAGGGAAACCTTCAGCTGTGCACGTTCAGTGGGGAGAAGATTTCCTCTGTGCAGGGACAGCATTTCCATTGCTAGAAGCAACTGATGGCATCTGGCTTTGTGATTAGTACATTCTTCTTGACTTCTGCTTCATTTTAACCTCTGCATGTTCCTGACCGAGTTTTCTGAGTCATCCCTTGGTACTTTTCAAGCTGTTGTGTGGTATTGGATTACTGGACTGTCTACTCGAATTACACTTTCTCCTCAGCCTCCAGTAAGCTGTCTGTGTACAAACACGCTCATTCTCTTGCTTCCCCAACTCCTCCTCTCTTGCCTCCCTTCTGCTTATCTGCTCCCATCTCTCCGAACAAGTCTTCCTGACATTTTCACCAGTCAAGTTTTCTTTCTTCCTACAAGTTTTTTTTAAAATGTTACTCCTAAATGCAGTGTTTGTATTCCCTCCCAGAAACTTGACAAGCCTCACCCCCAAGTTCCCACAACCAGCCCAAATTTTGTTTGCCTACTGCATGAACATTTCCTCCTTTTGCTAAAGCCAGGATGCAAAAACTGGGTGATTGACCTTGGGCTAGGCACTCTCTCTCTCTCAACCCTTGGAAGAAGAAGGTAATGGGCAAGCCAATTCTGACAAAACTTGCGAAGAAAACTGCAGGGACTATAGTCCAGGCAGTTGCCAAAAGTCAAAAACAAAGGCACACTCACCCAAAAAAAAACCACAAAGCAAAACAAAGACAGGGTAAGAGAGAAACTGGCAGAAACGTATGGCAGGGAAAACTTTTGGCAAACTTAGATACTCTAATGAAAACAATCTATCCCAGTGATGGCGAACCTATGGCACGCGTGCCACAGGTGGCACGCGGAGCCATATCTGCCGGCACGCGAGCCGTTGCCCCAGCTCAGCTCCAGCGCGCATGTGCGCACCAGCCAGCTGATTTTTGGCTCACGCGGAGGCTCTGGGAGGGCATTTTAGGTTTACGGAGGGTCTCCGGAGAAGCAGGGGGACATTTTCGCCCTCCCCAGGCTCCAGGGAAGCCTCTGGAGCCTGGGGAGGGCGAAAAACGGGCCTACCGGGCCCACCGGAAGTCAGGAAATGGGCCGTTTCTGGCCTCCAGAGGGCCTCTGCAGGGGCGGGGGAGGCTGTTTTCGCCCTCCCCAGGCATTGAATTATGGGTGTGGGCACTCGCACGTGCGTGATAGCATGTGTGCACGCGCTTTCGGCACCTGAGGGAAAAAAGGTTCGCCATCACTGATCTATCCCTTTGATTATCACCTCAAAAGAAGAGAATATCTGTAGCTCAGAGTTGAACTGTGGAGTCCTTGGCGCTCTCTGAGTTGCAGACATCTTGTTACCTTGGCGCTCTCTTGTTTGCAGACATCTTGTTACCGTATAATGAAACATCTGCAAGCAAACAACCAAGCTCAGAGAGCACCAAGGATATTGCTTCATCTTACCTGGTACTGTAGAGCATCAAAGCCTTTAAATACAAATTCAAACAGGGTGTGAAGATTATCTGGACTTGGAGATGTGACGAAAATGTTGGAATAGCTGTAAAAAAAGAAAAGAAAAGAACAGATGCTACTTTTTTCTCCTCTATTAAAATGTCAGAACCAATTTTTAGCCTATCACCTTTGAAACATCAAACCAATTTAAAATATGACTTATGATACAATGCCTCAATCGTTAAGAGACAATACAACAATGTTTCAAGTTTTGAAAAGGATATATAGTTTGTCTCCTAAAGAAAGTCAACCCTGACTTTTCTTTGGAAGGACAGATACTGAAGCTGAGGCTCAAATACTTTGGACACCAAATGAGAAGGGAGGACTCATTGGAGTCCCCTTCCCCCTGGTGTCAGGAAAGATTGAAAGCGAAAGGAGAGAAGGAGACAGCAGAGGATGAGATGGTTAGACAGTGGGCATGAGTTTGATCAGACTCGGAGACAGTGGAGGACGGGGGAGGGTGGCGGCTGGTGTGCTATGGTCCATGGCAGGGGCGGGTTGCTCACTTATCTTGCTACCAGTGCACTGCGCGTGCATCACCACTTATCATGTGCGCACGCTACGTGCACGCACCCCCTCGTGCGATTTTGCTTCTGCGCATGTGCGGAAGCAAAATCGCACCGAAATCTTGTGAGGGGATGCGCGCACGTGCACGATTTCAGCGATTTTTTGCTTCCACGCAAACTCTCTCACGCGCGCGTTCCCTCACGAGATTTCGGTGCGATTTTGCTTTTACGCATGCGCAGAAGCAAAAAATCATTGAAAAATTCGCAAAAAAAGATGACGGCTCCTAGGCACCGGCAACCGACCGCACCAGGTCGGTAGCTTCTTGATGACGTCACCAGCCCACTGCTACCAGTGCGATAGAGTGGACCGCACCGGTAGGAATCCACCACTGGTCCATAGGATCATGAAGAGTCATACACAACTTAGTGACTGAAACAACAACATTAATCTGTCAGTAATTGTAACAATAATTCTCTTATAGCACATTTATGGGTATTGATTTTCATTTTGGGGAGGGGTTAGCTTGTGCAGGTTGGAGGCTGGATTTTTTTATATTTTTGAAAGGAAGAAAAAATAATTACTTAACACTGAAAACTGACCAGAATCTTTGGAATGGTATTTGAATGAACAAATGAGTGAATGAAAATATACAATAGTGCAGAGGCTCTAAATCTGTCCTAATAACATGATTTAAGATTGTATATGTGATGGACCACTTTGTCAAAAAATGATAAGGTACCCAATGTAAGCTACTATTTGCAGACTGAAGTAAAATAGTCCACAGATTGCATTCTCTACCTCAGTGAAAACTATAGTTTATATTATTAAAATTCACTTGTATTCCAGGCTGACAGTAACAAATTAAAAAAAATCCTCACTATATCAATTTGCTGAATTGAAGCATTGTCCAATAAAAATTCTGATTCAGATACCAAAAGGAAGCAAACAGACACCATTAAAGGAAAAGTTTGAATTAAGTTATGACCATACAGGTACATCCATGTTGTTTTCTTGACACAAAAACTAGTGCTTCCTTCTGAGATGTTATCCTAGCTTCCACGTCTCCCTGGAATTTCCTGGAGGGTTTCCCACTAAATATTAACTAAGTCTGATACTACTTAACTATGCCAATATCACTCAAGGTTGGTTAGATGCTGCTACCTGCTGGAGACTGAAGGAACAGTATCACTGACATGCAATATTGGGGTATATTATCTTTTTGCACTTGGCCAAAAGGAATGATACATAGCATATCTAAAATAATTTCTGCTTTGGAATTAATAACTATATATTATGAATAGGCAAGTCCACTCTCAGCAATTACTTTGTGACCATAATCCCAACATGCTTTTAATTTTCCAAACGTACCCACCAACTTAAAAAGTTTCCCTACTGTTTTCCTTAAGTCTGACCATTTCACACAAAACCTCTCTTGGGAGGGGGGGAACCATAAGTATGAAAACTTTTGATTGACAAACACATAAAAATAAAAGAAATAAACCTTAAGAATATATATGAAATAAAATGTAAAATGTAAGAATGGGTAAAAGAATTCAGGGTTGCTGGAATACCATCCCAAAGAAATGGAGAAAGCACTGCAAAGGAGGGAAGGTGAGGAGTGAGAGGAAGAAAGATGAGGATGGGAGAGAGGAGGAAAAGTGAGGTGAGAAGGAGGAGAGGAGAGGAGAGGAGAGGGGAGGGGAGGGGAGGGGAGGGGAGAGGAGAGGAGAGGAGAGGAGAGGAGAGGAGCGGAGAGGAGAGGAGAGGAGAGGAGAGGAGGAAAGAAAGTAGTAAAGATGGAGAAGAAGGGAAAGAAAGTAGAAAGGGAAGGAAGGACTATAAGATTTGTATAAAATGTGTAATGATTGTATACAAAATGAAATGAGAAATGAGATGATAAATATGTGAATTGTCTACATGGAAATAAAAATAAAAAACTTGGGGGAAAAAACCGTCTCTTGGAATATCTAGGAAAAACTTACCCAAAAGCCACTGCTCCCGCGATTGCCAATCCCAAAGCAGCCGATTTCCCACGCCCTCTAGCAGCTGTTAAAGCCACAGTGCTTCTCAGGGTCTTCTCAGAAATGGCTTCGATGAATTTGAGGACTCCTTTTGCCTGTCAGGGAGGAAAGAAGCCACCAAGACAGGAGATCATGGATGGAGAAGGACATCAACGAGAACAGACATAAAGCAGGAAAAGAGAAAGTATTAATAGGAATTTTACAACATTAATTTAATCCCAACATATTTTGGCTCTTCTCAACAATCTGGATTCTGCAAACCTAAAGGGGACGTTATTATATTTGCATTATATCACGTATTTTATAATACGGATATGAGGAGACGGTTTGGTGTAGTAGTTGAGGGGCTGGCCTAGATACCAAGAGACTGTGAATCTGGGCCTTCCTTAGTCATCAAAACTGGATGGATGACCTTGGGCCAGTTATTCTTTCTCAGCCAATCCACCTCACAAACTTATTGTTGTGAGGAAAATAGGAGGCAAGATATTCGGGATGTTCACTGCCTTGAATTGACCAAAATATACTTTAAAAGGTGGGATAAAAATCTAATAGTAACAAAATCCCAATCTGAATGTAAGCTTACCTGATCCAGCGTTTTACAAACATCAACCAATGTGCCAACAGGTTGTGTGTCCTGTAAGCTCTCCTTTAGCTCCTTCAGTTCCACCTCACGAGGACTTTGGCTCTCTTCCTAAAAAGAGGGAAACAGCTGCCTGAATCCAAATTCGCTGTCTTTTAAGGGAAAAATGAAAATTATACACGGAAATCCCAGTTACGTTAAAGATGAGCTAAGTCAAAAGGGAAAAGTAACCAATGCTTTTCTCATGCTTCCAAGAATTTTCAATTTCAATTTTGGGATGTTATTTCAAAAGAGGATGACAACATTCATCAAGCTATACTGTGACCGTGGTTTCTTGAGGGTGGGCTTGTTTGCCCCCAGCCAAACCTGCAGAGCAGGATGTAAGGATGACTAGATGGTAACCAAGTGGTTATAATGCTCACAAAACTATTCCTAAAATGAGAACAGTTCTATAGGAAATACAGGAATAAAAATATATGGAGATTCCCAATCATCCAGGTCCTGATTGTCCCTAAGATACTTTTCAAAATGCAACTGGAATTTCCTGGGGCGTTTTTTTCCCCTTGAAAACATTTCTCTTCTCATCCAAGAAGCTTCTTCCCTTCTGAAGAAGCTTCTTGGATGAGAAATGAAACATTTTCAAAGAAAGAAATCAAGAAAATCCGGTTGCCTTTTGAAAAGCATTTTGGTACAGGAATAAACGATAAGGTGACAGAGAGTTAAATAAAAGCAGCAACAAAGGAGGCTGAAAAACAGGAATACTTTTACAAAAAGACAAAAAATACATCAGTTTCCACAAAAATGTGAAAAGCAGTTCTAGAGTTAAATTGAATGTTTACTCAAATTTTTAGAATGAGTTGTCTTTTGTGGGGACTGTAATAGTTTTCTTGCAAATTAAGTCACGGTGAGGATACTCATGGGCATTTTTAGTTTTATTTGCTATAATTTTTCTTACGTATTTTCCAGATACCTCTTGGAATTCAAATTCAAAGCCCTGTATTTGGAACAAGGAACAGCAGTGCACTGTCCTGACAGAATGAGAAAAGGCTAACAGGAACACCTCTATTCCTTTTAAAGTCTATTTTTACTGCATATTAAATATCCCAATTAAATACCGTGTTTCTCCAAAAAGACAACCCACCTTGAAAAGAAACCCTATCACGTTTTTGAGCGCATGCGATCAAATTAAGCCCCACCCACAAAATTAGCCCTAATTAAGACCCCACCCATCCCAGGGTGCAGGGGGTGAGGCGAGGCACACAGGTAAAAAATAAGGGTGGGGATGGGGGGGTGGAGCTGCCCTACTTACCAGGCCTCGCATACTCCAACACCTGCCTTAT
The DNA here is from genome assembly GCA_023053685.1 of Diadophis punctatus similis. Classification (NCBI taxonomy): domain Eukaryota; kingdom Metazoa; phylum Chordata; class Lepidosauria; order Squamata; family Dipsadidae; genus Diadophis; species Diadophis punctatus. The sequence continues at coordinate 253,309,570 of JALIGW010000001.1, read as the reverse complement.
CTTCTTCTGCAGCCGCTTCTTCTACAGCCGCTTGCCAAAACTCGCACATATCACCCTGGCCTCCGTTTTGCCTTCAGATATCTGCCGGAAGGCATCTGCAGCCAATAACAGCGCTCCGGATCGATCTGGAGCTCTGTTATCGGTTGCAGATGCCTTCCGGCAGGCATCTGAAGGCAAAACGGAGGCTGAGTGCGAGTACGTGCGAGTGGCGGTAAGCGGCTGCAGAAGAAGAGGGCCAGCAGTGGGCTCCTGCTGGGCGGGGCTGTCGGTGCCACCGCCGCGAGGTAAGTCAATAATTAGAACCCTCCAAAAGGAAGGCCTAGCCATTTTTTCGGGGGTCAAAAGAAAATAAGACCTGGCCTTCTTTTTGGAGAAACACGGTACAAATCCAAATAATTACATATTTCATATGATAGCCTGAAGCACTGGTCATTATCAGAGAAATAAACACACCTGTGACCGAGGTGGGAGAGCTGAAATGTTTGCAGCATGACTAGAAATGGGGAGGATATTCAGCTGATCGTCAACAACTACACAGGTTTTACAAGAGGCCAGAGAGAGAATGAACCTGCAGGAGACAAGGGAGAAAATAATATTACAACAGAAGCTGGCTTTTCCTCAATGCACAAAACACTTCTCCTCTTGCAGCCCCTCTGAACATCATCCTGAGGCAAAGTGGCTCAAAAGCTATAGGTTTCAATAGAAGACATTTAACCGCCAAGAAAGCCTGTAGAGATAAGCAGTTCCTTTCAACATTAACACTTCGTTCATGTACGTTGATACTTGGATGGTGGCAGAGATTGCTTGTAACTTGTAAGACCCCATATGGATTGGCCCAGAAAACTTAACAGAAATGTCTTCTATAAGTGGCCCATTTTTTACATTGTGAAAGAAACTGATATGGATCCCCATTTTCACAAGGCAAAATGACCCAAGACTCACAAGTCTTGCTTTTCCCTAAGGCCCTTGTGCTAAGGAATTGCCTGCCACTGAAAATTCAATTGGCCCTCAGGTTGCTGTCATTCTAATCCTTTCTAATCCCAAATTAATTTAGGGAGATTTTGAACGGAGAAATGGTGCCAATGGGGGTTTTTTTTTCCTCCCTATGGATGAGATTGTTTCTTTTGTTGCTTTTTATTAGCACAATGCTAATTTCATTCTGTGGGTGTTTTATTGCAAGGTTCTATTCCGAACACCAAGTCTCTTGACTGCAAGGGAAACAAGCTCAATCAATCGATCAATCAAATGGGAATTTAATACACACATTCTGAATGTTACCACTAGAGGACAGCAAACATTTTGAAGTGAAACCACTTCTTGTATGAGAAAAATGTTCAGTTCAAACAACACATAAAGCAAGTAGATTAAATTTCCTAAATTGCACATTTGCTAACTTGTATAAGTGCTCAACTTACCTTTCATTAAATCTGCCAATCACGTCCTGATGTGCCTCTGTTCTATAGCGGGAGTGAACATCCTGGAAAAAGGAGAGAATCCTTATGTGAAACCTGAATAGCCATGTACTATCCATATAATTTGACACAGCAGGTGCTATCAAATACTGTGTAGCCTCTGGTTGCCTGCATACCTTCCAAGGTCCACATCTCTCTAACACAGGGGTCGGCAACTTTAAACACTCAGAGAGCCATTTGCACCCCTTTTCCCACAGAAAAGAAAACACTGGGAGCCACAAAACTCTTCCTGTGCCTGACTATTTCCTGAGCGGCCACAAAACCAGCATATATAGTTGAATTAAACGTTCTGTTTTCTTCTGAAACTTTTCTTTTCTTGGATTTATCCATGGTTGGCCTACCGGTGGTCGAAAAGCTCAATAAGGTCAGCCTTCTTCAGGTCCCGTCCGCCAGACAATGTCGGCTGGCGGGCCCGCGGGGGAGGGCCTTCTCTGTAGCTGCTCCGACTCTTTGGAATCAACTACCTCCCGAGATCCGTATTACCCCCACCTTACTGGCCTTCCGGAAAGCTGTTAAGACAGCTTTCTGGCTGGCCTGGGGCCAATGATCGGCCCATGTATGTATGTGTGAATGGATTGTATTTTAAATATGTTTTTTTATTTTTTTTGTTTTTTTTGTTTTTTTATTTTTATTTATTTTATTTTTTTATTTTTTATTATTTTATTATTTTATTTTATTTTTTTATTTATTTTATTTATTATTTTATTTTATTATTTTATTTTATTATTTTATTATTTATTTTATTATTTATTTATTTTATTTTATTTTATTTATTTTATTTTATTTTATTTATTTTATTATTTTATTTTATTTATTATTTTAATTTTTAATTTTATTATTTTATTATTTATTTTATTATTTATTTTATTATTTTATTTATTATTTTATTATTTTATTTTATTTTATTTTATTATTTTATTATTTTATTATTTATTTTATTTATTATTATATTATATTATATTATATTATTATATTATATATTATATTATATATTATATTATATTATATATTATATTATATTAATTATATTATTATATTATATTATATTATATTATATTATATTATATTATATTATATTATAATATTATTATATTATTATATTATATTATATTATATTATATTATATTATATTATAATATTATATTATATTATATTATTTTATATTATTATATTATATTATTTTATTTTATTTTATTTTATATTTTATTTTATTTTATTATTTTATTATTTTATTATTTATTTTATTTATTATTATTTTTTTATTTATTTTATTTTTTTATTTTATTTATTATTTTATTTTATTTTATTTATTTTATTTTATTTTATTATTTTATTTTATTATTATTTTATTTTGTTTTATTTTGTTTTATTTTTTTTAATTTTTATTATTTTATTTATTTTTTTTATTATTTTATTTTTATTTTATTATTTTATTATTTTATTATTTTATTTTATTTTATTTTATTTTATTATTTTGTTTTATTTTTTTTTATTTTTTTTATTTTATTATTATTTTATTTTATTTTATTTTTTTATTTTTTTTTATTTTTTTTATTTTTTATTTTATTATTTTATTTTATTTTATTTTATTTTATTATTTTATTTTTTATGTATTTTTACTTGTTGTGAGCCACCCAGAGTCCCCCGGGAGTTGGGCAGCATAGAAATTTTATTAATAAATAAATAAATAAATAAATAAATAAATAAATAAATAAATAAATAAATAAATAAATAAATAAATAAATAAATTGCGTGTCGGCGGGTGTTGCACATTGGCAGTTGTGACACATATTTTGAGCGACGGAGCAGCAGCAGAGGGATGAAAGAGCCACATGTGGCTCCAGAGCCGTCAGTTGCTGACCCCTGCTCTAACAGCTACTTTCCTAACATTTTAAGTTTAGCCCTTTCCAAGACTTTGGGGAAAACAATACTTCAGGAAAATAATTGATTTAATTTACATGCCTTATTAACAAGGATACATGTTTACTCAACCTTATCCTTCCCAAATACTCGGGGTGGGGAGATTCCCCCAAACAACATGGCCTCCCAAATATCCTATGCGAAGGGAAAACTCCATCCCTTCAAAGAAGCCTTGCCTTGAAACAGCTCACTTCCCTGAGGGAGAACTGAGCTATTCCTGAAACAGGATTGCCAAGAATTTAGGGAAAGGGTCACCCAAACCTCCTCAGCTGAGACTGACATTCTTTGGAGGGAAAGAGTAAAAGCCATTAACTGCAACTATCAAGAGAACGTATCTCTTTAGCTGGACATTATAATCCAGTGTTTTTCAACCTTGGCAACTTTCTGGTGTGTGGGCTTCAACTCCCAGAATTCCCCAGCCAGCAAGATGGAGCCCCACAGTTCACCACCAAACCACTCTCTATTGGAAAAGTTTATTTATTTATTTATTTAGTTAGTTAGTTAGTGCTCTTATGTGCCACCCTACTCTCTGAGGACTCCCTCTGCCATAAAATGTGAACAATGGCATCAATGCTTATGACAACAGGGAGGGTCTTTAAAGAACAGAAGTTGGGGAATAAAGCTTTTAATTAAATTAAGGTCTGCCGGCAGTTCATTTATTTCCCTTTCTGCGCAGCTACATTAATACAGTTTAACAGAACAGACAGGACAGTTTATAAACCAAAAATGTACCATGGTCATTGTATAAAGCTGCTTCAGGGAATTCATTGTCCTCAGAAGAATTGCGATGATACCTCCCCCTTCCACAGTTTCAATCGTTCGAGCAAGGAGATTTGGAGTCAAGGCTTCAAAGTCCTGAAGAAAATGATGGGAGGAAATTTACATACTGTTTCCAGGTGTGCTCAGATTCTATCAGCAGTGTCTCCACTGCAACCAAGATAAGGCTTCTATCCATCAGTTTTGCAACCCAGGTGGAGCTCTTGCCTCACAATCAGGAGATTGTGAGTTTGATCCTAGGTAGAGGCAGATGTAGGGTCTCCTGCGTGGGCAGGGGGTTGGACTAGATGACCTGCAAGGTCCCTTCCAACTCTGTTAATTTGTTAATCTCTTCTAGAACAGAATTAAACAGAAACTCAAGCACTTTGAGTTTATGTGGACTTGAATTTTTCCCCTTCTTGAACAATTCCTGAATAACCAAGCACCCTTTTCTTGCGTGTTTCCTTATTATCTTTACAAACCATCATTTTTTCTCTCTGAAAAATATATACTTGCTGGTTCACTTTCTTTGCTCTTCCCTTAGCAGCATGACTGGCTACAATGTAAACACCCTAATGAACTACCATACTCTATTTTGTCTTCACAATATTCCAGGATCTTAGAAGCCACTTCAAATTAAGAATGGGCATTGGGCAACTTCCTTATGACCAAGGACCAGGCGCTCTTTAAGTCTGACCTTCAACTATTACAGGATAGAACTTGGGATAAAACAAGATTGTTAAATTTAATTTCGCTTTCTAACAAAACCAGCACCTCTGCAAACCAGGACAAATCAGCATTTTTTCAGGGTTTCAGGAATTTTTAAAGAGTGAAGTGGAGGCCTCAAGCTTTCAAAGAGTTTGCAAATCTTAGTCTACTCTATTCACCCCAAATCACCCAAATATTTTGGTCTCATCATTCAGTGGGTACTTAGAGAGCTAGAAAAAGGATCAGTAGCTGTAAGTGAAGCCACATGTGCTTCCCAAATTCAGACAAAAATAATGTTTACCTAGAAAAACTATTCTATATAATCTAAATATCTTCCCTAAACCTCCAATTAATCCATTTATGCTGACTGTAATTCACAGATATTTCAAATTGCTCTTAATTGAAATGTTTTAAGATTTTTTTTCAAATACTGACACCTGATATTGGATTATATTTTGGGCATCTTGAATAAAGTGATGCAAGAAACAAGTAACCAGGCCAAATGATTTGTAGCAAGGACACACTTCTTACCTGAAGTACACACATGCCAAACGTATTCCCAAGAATTTTGTGTGTCTCGTTGTAGTAACAATACCGAATGTTTGTGGCTGCTATGAACAATTCAAAGGGGTCATCTTGTTTTAGATCTAACATTCCAGATTTAATTTTCTTCTGCAACTGTCTCATTCTTTTTTTACGGTGACTGAAAGTGAGAAAAGGCATTTTAGAATGATTAGATTTAAACAAGCATAACCCTACGCATGTTTACTTAGAAATAAGTTCCACCGTGAAAGATAGGGCTTATTTTAATGAAAGATGCAGAAAATTGCAGCATTAAGGAGTCTAAAATAATCACAACTTAGTTTTAATCACATGATGCATGACAGATGACAATATTATTGTGATTCAGGTAGAGGCAGATAGGCAGGCATTTAAAAGAGCATTTTTTTAAAAAAAGGAGTAAGTGGTGGGATATGTGTTTTGATTAGAAGTTACAAGCAAAACAAATTCAAGTAGGCCATATTATGCACAAACTAAACAAGTGATGAAAATTAACATTAAAAGTATGTGAGAAAAAGTATCTTAAATTAATGCATATTGCAAAGGACCTGAAATTGTTTTTAACTGCAAGCTCAGGAATAACACCATCAAATTATGTTTTATGCACATTCTCTTTTTCAATAGAAGGAAAAGAAGACAATTCACCTTTGAAGGCCTGTGACATAGTGGAAGCATTGGGTCACTCATTACATTTGGCAAATGCATCAAAATGACATATATCAAATTTTGCTATCTGAAAAAACACTCAAGATAAATGAATACGGATAGCCTTCGGTCTAGCAACCATCCAGAGTTATGGAAAACCTCCCCAGAACTACTGACAACCCAGTTTCAAAGTTCTGACAGTTCTCCCCACCCCCCACCCCGTGGGTGGCCACGTGACTGCATTTTGGGCACTTGGCAACCGACCCACATTTATGACAATCTGCAGTATCCTTCAGCCACATGACCACAATTTGTTGATTTATTAAATTTGCATGTCGCTCATCTCTCTATTCAGACCATCCTGATTTACTATTTTTTTAAATGGAAATCACTGTTTACTTCTGGTTTTCAGGAAAAACACCCATTGGGTACAATGGGCTTGCTTAACAGCCACAGCATTTATTTATAACAATTGTTAGAACCCTGTTCAAACGATTGGTTTGCTAATATATGAACAAGCCACAAATCAATGTTATGTGTGTATTGCTTTAACTGTATTGAAGGCTGATTACTATATAAGGAAGCAAGAGAGCATGTTCTGAATGTTGCTGTGTGTGTTTGAAGGTGTGTTCCAGAGTGCTGACTCTCTGCTGCTTCATTGTTGAGTAATTGACTTTGTGACTGTGTGAAATTGCTGTGAAGAGATGCTTTGAAAAGAGTAACTATCTGTGATACTACAGAATTGATTGTTAGCTGTAATCTTTGTTTGTTAGTTAAAACAAAGATAGGCAAGAAGAAGAATCTTCCCATTGACTGACTTACTGTGTATGACTTGGACTTCCTATTGAACTTTTGTACTACTTTAAGTAAACTATTTGTAAATACTAAACGTATCTGTTTATTGACTGAATAGCATTCATATCAAACTGCAACACCACAACCACAATCACTATTTCGCTGTGTATGTGCTCAACAGCACAATAACTCCTTAACAACAATCATAGTGCTTGCTTAAGCATTTGCTTAATGATTGCAGTGTTCATTTAATGACCATGGCATTCATTTAATGACCACGGCATTCCCTTAACAACCACTGCAAAAAGGTTGTAAAACTGGGAACAATCACATGGTGGCCAACTCAATGACCAGCACAACTTACAAATGTAATTTTTAAATTACAGTGGTAAGTCAAGGTCTACCTGTACCAAGAGAAATCAATACATCTGTAAAACTGCATGCTGAAAAGGTTTATAAGAGCCTTATACAGACCCTGCAGTCAAGGGCAAGATAATTTAAGCAAGCAGTGATGCTACTGTGAAGCAAATTAAGCATGGGAATGTAATGCCCTTGATGCAACTGTGATCATGAAGAAACACTGTGGATATGTCCAGAGATTTATAAATTAAAACTACCACGTTATAAAGTGAAAGAAGGAAATGTAAACTAGTTTACCTGCTAAAGCCCAGCTCTTTCTTGTAACACCACAGCACTGTGGGTCTAGCCTTTACAGCTGCTTTGGACAACATATGATGAAGTATGACCACCTGCCAGGTGACAAAACCAAGAATGATACTTATTGCTTCTGTAGGAATATATGTACAGCATTTGTGAACTGAATCAGAAAACCTCAAAGATTTGAATTATCTTTTCACTTGGCAATTAACCTCCGTGTGACAGAGGGCAGCTATGCAATCTCAGGATATGACACATCTGGTTTGAAGAGCTGTTGATCGGTTCATGCCTTCATTCCAGGGTGAAATGCTCCCGGTTCGCTCTTACCTGTCGGTCGCAGAGCCGATGGAGCCGGTGGCAGTCGCGGCACGGGGCTTCCCCCGCCCGCTTCCCCCGCCCGCCTGGACACCGCCATTTGAGTTCTTTTGCCCTCTGCGCATGCGCAAAGTGTTCTGCATGCGCAGAGGGCAAAATAACTCAAATGGCGGTGTCCAGGCGGGCGGGGGAAGCGGGCGGGGGAAGCCCCGCGACGCGACCGCCACCGGCTCCATTGGCTCTGCGACGACCGACAGGTAAGAGTGAACCAGGAGCATTTCACCCCTGCTTCATTCATTCTGAAGCATCTTTTTATCTTCTACATAACCCAATTATTCACAAGCCAGCTTCAATAACAAAACTGGTTTGAGAAAATCAGGATTGGTTCATTTAACCATGATGCAGCATGCCATCTCTCAGCCCAAGCTACTCCGTGTGGTGGCTGCTTCAGGAGAAACAGTAAGTTATCCCTGCATATACTGCCTTGAATTCTCAGAGGAAATTCAGGATATACCGTATTTTTCAGACTATAAGACGCACCTAGCTTTTGGGGAAGAAAACAAGGAAAAAAAATCTGCCTCTGCCTCCCAGCAATTTGCCTCCTTGCAGCAAACAGCAAAATGCCTGGTCAGCTTCAGCACAGTCTGATTTAGCACGAGCAGCTGATTGGTGGTTGGATCTGCCTCCCGGAATACCACCTATCAGCTGTTCCAGGCTGCGGGGATCGCCACTGCCCATCGCCACCGTTGCTGCTCATCGCTTCTGCCGCCTATCGCTGCCTCCGCATATCCCATTTTCGGCCCGTTCCAGGCGGCGGGGATACACTATTAGGAGTCAATGCAGCCTCCCTATCCCTTTTGTGTCAGTTTTCAGAAAAGGTAGTAGGGGAAACAACAATGGCTAGCAATGTTTGCAAGCTTAATTCCATGCCTTGTTATATGATGGAAAGTAAGGACAACTTCATGTGCCTTATATGCACATCAAGTTTGTTACCCTATCCCGATAGGAATAAGAATTCCCACCACCACCACCAACTGAAAAAAAATTACTTATAAATGGGGGAGTCAATCATTTTACATTCACTGAAAACAGAAGGTGCCACTGAAAAGTGGGAAAGAGGTGAATAGGAGAAATAGAAAAGACTTCTGCTGCTTGTGAATGTCAACTTTTTAAATAATATCTAAACAGGTATTAGGTAGCATCTTTCTCCTTCGCCCACTTTCCTGCCCTGTTATCTCGTTTTGTCACCTCTCCACACAGCGACTTCTTTTCCCTCCCGACCATCAGCTACTCTCTTTCTTCCTTCTCTCCATTGAACAAGGGAAAGTATTTGTGGGTTTCTATATGTCAAGTAGCAGTGTTTGTAGGTGCTGATGAGAATAGATTAATTGCATAAATGGGATAATTGTTTTATAGTTGAGAAATTAGTAATTCGTTTCTTTTACAAATATGCATCCACATGTGCATATTTACATATATAGAGGGATCTCCAAAACTGATTTCAGCTGGCAATATGTAGAAGAAAGCAATGAACCTGGTCGTTTTAAAGGATTTATTTTTCTGTGTTCCTACGTCATTTTCTGACTACTTTTTCTTTCTTGCTGGGGGACGTTAGTCTTTGATTCAGGCTCAGCTTCCTTTGATATAAACACATCTAGTTCATGGCTATACATCACCTGATCTTTGCCACGGTCCCCTACTATAACAAAGAGGGTCCTTTGTCGCTCAGCCACTCCATTCTCTATTTGGACCCGAATACGATTATCCACTTTCTTGCGCTGCATTTTCAGTGACAGATCCTGTGAAGTTTGTAGAAGTTAGAACAAATTAGTCTGCATGCTATCTCAGTTGAGACAGAGGCAACGGTCGATGGTAAAATGCTTCTCGTTGAAAGGGTTCATTTTTTAATGTTGCTGTGCACATTTCTACTCATCCAAGCAATTCAAAGGCATTCTAGTGGAGCTTGTTTTTGGACTCATTTTAAGGCAAGGATAATGTGCTCCCTATGTATGTTTCCACCCAAGTAAGTTCTCATTTCTAATGGAGTTTTTTCCTAGGAAATGTATTTAGATTCAACATCTTGCTGTTGCAATGATCAAGAAAATGTTTGGGAACAAAAAGAGCATGAGGCCCTAGTACAGTGATGGCGAACCTTTTTTTCCTCGGGTGCCAAAAGTGCATGCGCACATGCTATCACACATGCGTGAGTGCCCACACCCATAATTCACTGCCTGGGGAGGGCAAAAACAGCCTCCCCCGCTCCCCCGGAGGCCCTCTGGAGGCCGGAAATGGCCCGTTTCCCAACTTCTGGTGGGCCCAGTAGACCCATTTTTCGCCCTCCCCAGACTCCAGAGGCTTCCCTGGAGCCTAGGGAGGGCAAAAATGCCCTCCCCCGTCCCCCTGGAGGCCCTCAGGAAGCCAAAAACGCCCTCCCAGAGCCTCCATGTGAGCCAAAAATCAGCTGGCCGGCGCACACATGCGTGCTGGAGCTGAGCTAGGCAACAGCTCACGTGCCGGCAAATATGGCTCCGCGTGCCACCTGTGGCACGCGTGCCATAGGTTCGCCATCACTGCCCTAGTACAAGGGTTTTAGGGATTTAACAGATAATAATTTAATAGATTTCAGGGGATCTGTGAACTTGGGATGGCTTTAAAAAATTACAATCTTATTTTTACTAATCTTTCATTGAAATGTATGCAATTTTCCATTCATTCATGAAAGGTGACAACATAGTAATTTATGCCCTCTAGACTCCAAAAATGTTTGTTAACTTCAACAAATCTATCTATTGTCTAAAGCAGGGGTCACCTCAGGGACCACTAAATTCATTATTTTAAATCCCGTGGACCACTAATATGAATTTTTTTAAAAGATAAATAGTATTTAGTGCAATATTAAAAAATGCAAATAATTTTTCTGCGGACCACCAAAATTTTCTCACAGACCACCAGCTACTGACACTATACTGCATTAAATATATTTACTACGTTACATGGTATTTATTTACAGGTAAGTATCCACCCAATTTTTAACATGCCGACTTTTGATGCTGTGCCACTGTTGCGTCTATCTTTCCGTAAAACAAAACCCCATTGATTTTAATGGGATATATAACTCAAGCTCATGAGATTCAATCATTCATGTCATGACAAAGAAAGCACCTTTACGCCTAAATGTTTGTATCATAGCACATTAATTCATTTCATTATATTACAAGTCTTGACTCTAACTTTCTGAAATTAAATCAAGATATCTATATGACTGCAATTAGAAATCCGATTGTAATAAACCGCAAACATTAAACCTCCAAGTTATATGTCTTAAAACTCAGACTGTCATATGGCTATGACTATTACATATGTTACTACGCAAAGCAACGTAGAAATCGGTCGTAGTGAAAATAATCTATCTTATTTTCGAACAGAGATGTTATAACTGCTGGCTAAAGAAGTCAAAACATATATACCCGAGACACCGAAGTGGGACAAATACAGGTAATCTGTCTCTCAACTAATCTGAATAATCTCAGATCCAGCCGCAAACCCAATACCCGTTTTCTCACCGTTCCCAATTCTGCCTTTCTCACTCCCGTCTACGCGCGAAGGGAATCCGGTCGGCTATGGAAACTCTCGGAGCAGCTTCCCACGTGCAAAACCATGTGGGGCTGCGCAACACACTGGAAGGATCCTGCAGGATGGCCCGTTCAAGAGAAAAAGCAAGGCTAGCTACGGGCGAAGCCGGGCGGTGGGAGAGCAGGAGGGCGACAGAACCAAAGTAGAGCTTCGTCTGCCTTTGGATCCGGGCTGCAGAAAACAAAACGAGGATCTCTCCACGCCTGGGGAAAGCTTTTCCGCCCGGACGCTGTCTTCCGCCAGGTGCTTAGGCGCCGGAAAAGGAGGAGCTTTGCTCAACTGCTGCCTTCTGGGACGGTGGTAGCTCGACCTGTGAAGTTACGATGTAGGGAAATCTGAACAGAACGTACAGTAATAAGCCCTGTTGATGTCTGTAGAGATTCTCAGTCATCCAGGTCATGGTTGTCCCAAAGGTGCTTTTTCAGAAGGCAAGTGGACTTTGCTTTTTTTTCTTTTGAAGATGTTTCGCTTTCTTGGATGAGAAGCGAAACGTCTTCAAAAGAAAAAACAAAGTCCAGTTGCCTCCTGAAAAAAGCACCTTTGAGTCAAGCCCTATTGATGCTAACGGTAACAAACTCTTGCTTTTCTTTGGCAGGTTCTTCGTGGTTGTCTACCACTCAAAGGCTAAGCGGCTCCGATCTCGCGTCGCTTATTTCAAGATGCATCCCAAGTGCTGGCCCCGAGCTGGACTTGATTCTAAGCGAGGCTTCTTTGCAGAGACGCGCATTTCAGATTGTGGCGGTCTCATGCCCGGATTTCATTTGCATAAAGCAGATTTTTGCTGTACCCCGGCAGTTCCTCTTGCTCTGCGTAGTATTATTTCAGGATGACGATTCCCTCTAAATGTACATTGCACGCATGTTCAGCCACTTCCTGTACGTTATTTTAATTAAGATCTAAGGAGTTGCCACAAAGAAGAGGGAATCAACGCACCTGAAGGCAAGATAAGAAGCAATGGATTGAAACTAATCAAGGAGAGAAGCAAGCTAGAACTAAGGAGAAATTTCCCATTAGAACAACTAATCAGTGAAACAGCTTGCCTCCAGAAGTTGTGAATGCAACCATTTGTCCGAAATGGTATAGGGCTCCCTGCCTGAGCAGGGGCTTGGACTAGACGACCTCCAAGGTCCCTTCCAACTTATTTTGCTAAGCTTCTATGCCCCTCGAAAACATTTGAGGGGAGTTCAAAGCATGTGACTAATTTTTTAAAGAGAAAAATGGACAATGATTGATTCAGGCTTCAGCAATGGGCTACAGGCAGTAAGATGAAATGTAGTGGAGAAGCCCTGGGCAATACTGAAATAGAAATTTCTCAAAGATAATAAATTGACATAACCACTAGCATTACAAGATATCACAAGAGGCACTGCAACCTAAGAAACCAACAAAGGTCCCTGATCCACATGAAATTCCAATTTAATAGTCTTCCAATTGAGATTGGATAACAGGATTATTGAACCTATATTGCTGGAGGAATATCAATAACTGAGCCCCGGTGGCGCAGCAGTTAGAGTGCAGTACTGTAGGCCACTTTAGCTGACTGATCAGCAGTTCAGCTGTTCAAATCTCACCGGCTCAAGGTTGACTTGGCCTTCCATCCTTCGGAGGTAGGTAAAATGAGGACCCAGATTGTTGGGGGCAATATAAATATACATTGCTTAATACATTGCTTAGAGAGTGCTTGCACTTAAGGCGGTATATAAGTCCCACTAATAAATAAATAAATAAATAAATAAATATTTCTACATTTCCTTTGTTTATGCAAGTGCAGTAGACCGTATAGAAGTTTGATAAACTTAACTACAATATTCACTTAGCAGTATATACAGTAGAAATACGTTAACTAAACAGTAGTCAGGATGCTCTAGGACAGTGATGGCAAACCTTTTTCGGCTCACGTGCCAAAAGGGCCCACACCCATGCCCTCCCCCCCACGCATGCGGACAACCCCCACTGCTGCCCCCCACACATGCGCACAGGCCTCACTGAAGCCTCCGGACTCCTGAAGCCTGGGGGGGGGACGAAAAACGGCCCAACAGGCAAACCGGAAGTTTGGAAAAACGGACTTCTGGTTTGCCCGTTGGGCCTTTTGCCCTCTGGAGGCTTCAGGGAAGCTTCCTAAAGCTTCCGGAGGGCAAAAACAGCCTTCCCCAAGACTGAAAATCAGCTGGCCAATGCGTGCATGCGCACTGGAGCTGACATAGGGCAACGCCTCGCATGCCTCAGATATGGCTCCGCATGCCACCTGTGGCATGCGTGCCATAGGTTCACCATCACAGCTCTAGGAGCTTCCAATATACCTGCAATTTAGATATACTTAAGAGATGCAGCACTTGAATAAAAACCAATTTTTAAAGGAATTTAAAAACAAAATGAAAATTATATATCTGAATTGTGGAATGAAGAACTGGAATATCGTTTTGGACAATGGGCCCAGATGTTAAAAATATGATATATATACATATATATACATATATACATACATACATATACATACATACATACATAACATACATACATACATATATATATATGTTAGACATCAAATGTTTTTATGTTGTAGGAAATAATTTTCATTTTTGTGCAGTCCTATTTGGTCTTGTTTGCCTTGCTTGAATTCAATTATTACATAAATCTATACAACTTTGGGAAGAAATAATACAAGTATCTTAATGTGATAGCCAATTGTTTTCCTAAAACATAAGTCAAACCTGTGGCATGGCAAAGATTAAGGGGGTGGGGGGGAAGGATGAACATATTATCTTGATTATAAGGGCTAGGTTCAGGATATTTTTGCATCTTTTTCTTCTTTTAAAATGATATGAGTCTAGATTTAATTATATGCTTAAGCACAAAGTTGATTGCACTTATATGGAATTTTTTTCTCTTATTTTCTTCTCTGTATTTTACTGGGTTTTTTTAAATTTAATTTTTTTTTAAATGGAAAAATATTCTGCAACTGAAATGAACAAATGGAATCCTCAAGTAGAGGATGAGGGGAAGCCTTGTTTAACAGTAATACACATGAATTTGAATGTTCTTGTCAGATTAAAACATGAAGCTGCAGTGTATGCAGCTGATAAAAGTAAATACTATTTGCATTAATGGGAGTATTGAATCCATATAACAGGAAGCAAATGTTCTGTTCTACCTGCCCTGATCAGATCCTATTTGGAATACTGTTCTCAATGTGGCCACCAGTTACAAGGACGATGAAAATCTGGAGCAAGTTCAGAGCATGGCTACCAAGACCTATGCAAATGGTTTTTAAATGTTTTTTTTTAAATTTAAATACTGTTTTTAAAGTTATATTGTTTAGTTGTTTTCTAAATGTTGTACGTCGCCCTGAGTCCTCAGGGAGTAGGGCGGCATATAAGAACACTAAATAAATAAATAAGATGGAAAGCATGGAAGCCAATGGCTAAAATGGATAAAGGTTTAATTTTCAGAACAGCAACTGAGGATAGGAAGCAATCTTCAAATATCTGAATTGTCAGAGCAGCTTTCTTCAAAAGCAAAAGATTGTACCCAGAGATTTGAAAGTGTGACCACCTGTCAGAAAATGAACAAAGGTAAATAGCAGCAATTGTTTCAACCAAGTAGTAGACAAAGTAACAAGAAAAAGCAAGCAATGTTTTGTAATGGGCTAGGTCTCACATAGTTTTATTACAAAACCTGTTTTAATAACTTAATAGGCAATAGTCCAAGTTCTAAGGATATTGAAATATTTGTTGTATTGGTGAAAATTTAGGGATGCAAGGATAGCATTTATAGGCTACCAGCTCCGGTACTTAATCTGGGATCCTTTTTAACTAGATTTCCAAGGCCATTAACTTGCTTGTTTTGAGTAACAAAGAATTAACACCCTAAAACTTTTGTTATTGTAGAATGTTTTTTAACTGGATGAACACTTGATCAGAACCCAGATCTTTTCCCTAAATAAACCAACATTTGATTGGTTGTCTCCCCATATACCCAAATGCCTCCTTATCCCCTTGCATGGAGGTCTGCAATACCTTCTTTGGCTTTTCATGGAGACAGACATGTCAGCAAAGTAGGTAGAAATTCTACCTGTACTTGAAAAAAATACCAATCAAATATGTTAGTTGCTCTATATACTTTGGACTGTGAACAATTAACAGAATTTTGTTTTATATGAAGTTCTCTTAGCATATATCATTTTGATGTGGACTATAAAATCCATGCTGGTTGCCTTTGAAATATATTATCCACTTAATGAGAAATGAGATAGTAAAATTTATCATAATCAGATCTGTAAGACAACCAAAAATAAATACATGATCTGAAAATTGCATTTTTGCATTATGCACTGAAACAGTTAAGTGATGGAGCTGGCATTGTTAGTTGATGCTGCTGCCTTTACAGCAACTGTTTATTATGTCGGTCATGTCATTTCAAGGCCAACAATTAACATCAAAACACATTAACACAGTAATTATCAATGTTACAAGTGTGTAATACGTGATACGTGGATAAGATTCTCAGATTTGAGGAGGCATAGAGAGATCAATCCATAAATGAGCAAGCAAATCATATAGTTTCCAGTATTTTGCCAAAATTTAGCAATAATGGCCTGATTTTTCAATAGTCAGATTATCTTGATATGAGAGTAAATTTTATTCTAAAGTACTAATTAAGGCATTGCTGCAAGTGTTAACGTATTTGAACACAGTAAATCCAAAGCATCTTCCTCATGTAAGGTGTAAATTGACAACTTCTCTCAGGAAGACAACATGGCTTCTCTCTTCAGATAGAAATACCCTGAAAGAATAAAAAATGTATATCTACTTTTAAGCCATCTGAAGAAAATCTGATGCTGATCCAAAACTGTAGAAGCAGTTAATCCACACCGTGTATCAACCTCTTTCACCTGTAAAATCTTTGTGGGCCATCAGGTTAAACATCCTTCAATCTTCTGAGTTCACTGCATTTACTGAATTTTGTAATATCCAAGACAGTAGCTATTGCTTGATAAAAATCCCTTAAAACAGTTATAATGATAGTTAAAACCATTCCTTTTCAGATGCAGTTTAAAATCTTCACGTTGTGCAATTCTATCTCAGCTTCACATTTTTAGAAGGTACCCATTTTATATTTGTTATTTAAAAACATACAGTCCAGATTTCTGCAGTTAAAATGTATACACAATTGCAACCCAATTTAACTATGTTAAGCAGGTAGAAATCTGCATGTTTTGTTTTATACATATACACCATATTTAAAGCCAGCCATAATTCATTCTGTTACCTTGGATGATAAATAACACATGCTAAGCAGAATGTATTTGGACAACATCCTAATGTAAAATTACCAGTGCTAGTGATGTCCATATAAAAATAAAACATAATGATCTTAATGTTACTCAAATTGGGGGGGGGGGTCACATTTCGCCATAAGAGATAGAAAAAATGTCATATTTCACTGGAATAATAAAAGGCAATTATTTTCCAGTTAGATCTGCAATCAAAAGAGTAGAACTGTATAGGCACTAATTCCAGTTTTGGACAGAAATATCTACCTCAATCACCAATTTCAAATTTGTAAGTTTTAAAACTCACAATATTTGCATAGGTCTGTGTTATGAATTTGGTTTTGAACACATTCTCACATAATTAAACAGGCTTTCATATTTTAAATGTAGTTAATACATGAGTTTAACAGTTCTAAACCAGATATGTGAAAACTGCAAAAGCAATGTTTAAACAAGGAAAATAGTTATAGTTATTTAAGTATAACCATAAATTATGTTAAGAAAAACAAATTCAAACCAAAAATTGAATTATCGGGAGCAGTTTTATAAAAATTCAGCTGTCATTCATCAGTGTGTCTGAAGGCTATTTGCCACCATTAATACTTCAGTAGAACAATCAATATCAGCAGTATTTTTTAAAATGCACTCAGATGCAACCCATTGGGCATCAACTCAAACATCTTACAGTTTGAAGTAAAAAAATTCATATATTTGATGTAATTTCACATCAAGCCAAATATATGAATGTATGTATCATACTTGATGTATATATTGAAGATTTAACATGTTTTAAATTCATTTCTCTAACAACCTAACATTCAAAATAATACATTAGCTTCAATGTCTATAATGGTATGCTTGATTTAACATTGTTCAGATACAGTAAGAGCCCACAATTTCAACATGTGCTGTTTGGCTTACTTATGAAAAAGACTAAAAGGATAATAAACTAATAATACTGAAATTTAAATGATTATATAAAGTAGTGAAAAAGTGATACAAAAACACTTTGTTACCCAATTAAAAATTTATGTTTCAATAGGTTTTCCTCCACGGATTGCCATCTGGTTATGTTAGGTTACATGCATTACTAGATGAGACTTCAGGTTTACATATGAATTTAGCCTCTGCTGATCTCTTGTGAAATTTTACACAAACGGGCAACTTCTAATTTATATGAATATTACCATTAGTGTAGGAGGAAATTAGAACTTGGCCCAACGGCAATGTTTCCAACTGGCCAGCCCAAATGGATTTGAAGCAACATCCTGCAATGGCCTTCATTTCCACTTGAGACTAGGTTGGAGAAAGCTGTTAAAGTAGCTTAGCTACATTCAAAACGTACATTCAGTTATTTTTTTTTCTATACCAGTTTTATAACATGTAAATTATAATTGACAGCATCAGGACACCCAATGAAAATGAGAAAAAATGGGTATAGTAGATGAGGAAGACGGTAAAGGTGACACTACTGGTAAGAAAGCCAAAGAAAAGAGAAGAGTAGCAATATGAAGCACAGTGGAGAGGCAGTTATTTTCTTGCTACTTTTCCCCCTTCACCACTACCTCCCCTCCCTATAGGAGAGACAAGCAATGACAGGTAGGTGAATGAGAATACACACTAGTCACACACTTACAAACATAACCCCCCATAACCCCGTTGCTGTACAGCATAAGACCAGAAACTGCACTGTTTGCCTTCTTGTAATAAAGATTTTGACAGCCAGTTTGATGTAGTGGTTAAGGCATCAAGTTAAAAACTGGAAGGTGAGTTTCTGTCCTGCTTTGGGCACATAGCCGACTGGGTGCCCTTGGGCCAGTTAACTTTTTCTCAGCCCTAAGAAGGAAGCAATGACAAACCATTTCTGAAAAACCTTACTAAGAAAGCTGCAGGGACTAATTTAGGCATTCTCCATGAATGGAAGGCCAAAAAGAGAGAGAGAGAGAGAGAGAGAGAGAGAGAGAGAGAGAGAGAGAGAGAGAGAGAGAGAGAGAGAGAGAGAGAGAGAGAGAGAGAGAGAGAGAGAGAGAGAAAGATTCGGATTGTTACAAGCTAAGATGGGACTCTGCAAATTCCTGGATGCATGAAGATAAATAACTGACACAAAATAAGGCTTCTTTATCACCAATGAAAATAGGAGATAACACTCATGAAGCCTATCCCTGGCAAATCTTTTTCACTATCCATCAATGGCTTGACCTGTAGCTTTTCCACCAGAAACAGGGCACTTTTCTTTAATATTTGGATTTTCTACAAGCTGTTACAGTGGAAAGACTACTTTTATGTTTCAGTCTGCCACCTAAGAACTGAGGAACATAAAGTAGACTATAGTTAGACTGAGAACAGAACTAAGCAGGGCTCATGCTCATAATTTATTGACCATGCTGAATTAATCTGAGAACACAATGTATCTTCTAATATTTAGGGAATTAATTCTAGTTTTCTAAAAATTCTAGTTTGGTTTGTTTAAATTCAAACACTATATTCAATATTGCTAGCTTGTCATGAAAGTCAATAGATAAACTAGTCCTTTAAAAAGTCATTTCAATTTTGTTTACAAATTACTTGATTCTGACACCAAATTCTGTGCCATCAAAAGATCTTGCGATTCAAAATACTTTTTGTTTTAATTTAAGGACGGACATTTGTGGTTTTAAGTCCGCCTTGAAAGCAATGTTCCAAAAGTAAATTTAATTTTGTTGTATGCCTCATTTCCCAATCCAAAGCTAGCAAGAGTTGCTTGTTTTATATAAACAGGTAGGTTTATTGACAAATTTGTAACGCACAGCAGCTTGTTTAAATCACATTGGGTAATCTTGATTTTTTTTTAAAAGCATCACATAATCTATTTGTTTAGTTTCCAATTTATCTTTGTCTTCTGATACTGTATTTGAAGTTATTTTCCATTAAGATATTTTTCATTAACAGTACCTACAAATACTAATAATATAGAAAATTCTCAAAGAATTAACTTAATTATGGTAATTGAAAAGTCTACTTTTTGTTACCATATATAGAATCTGGGAAAGTTGTCAACTAAACAAAAAGAACAGTACTTAGCTAATCTAAAAAAAAACCCGCAGTAACTCTATAATCCCAATGTGATTAATTAACACCACTACTGGCTCTGTCCATAGAAGCACTCTTCTAACTATGCTTTGAACTAATTCATGAATTCTTGTGTAGGAGGTTTCGAAAGATGCATTAAGTACCATGCATGCAATTCTTACTGCTTGTTCAAAACTTTTACAACCCATATAAGATAAATTGACAACATTGAGCCTGATGATTGTAACAAGTCAGATAAATGCATTCCTTACTGGATAAATACCTTACTGGATAAATACCTTACAAACGTCTGGGTTGGGAATCATCTTTAAGTGTTGAGAATGGAAAAAAATGTTCAAAGAATGTGCTTGTAGAGTTTTCATCAGTCATTGAAGATATGTTAAGGAATACAGGTTTTTTTTTAATATAAACATGTTTATTTATCTCGCTTGGATCTGTAACTGCTGGCTGTAATTTCCCTTAAAAGGGGAAATGGATCAAAACATTTACTGGTGCTTTTCAAAAAAGAGCAATTTAAAGGGCACCAGCAGGGATTTGAGATTTCTCAAAATCTTTAAGCTGCAGGGGGAAAAAGACATGTGACATGTAGTATGCATACCCATTAATTTCCATCAGTACCAGCATCAGTTATTAAGGTGGTAATACAGCAAGTTTAAGTATTAATGACAGACAATGTGCAAATCATAAGGAATGATAAGGAATACCAATCCTTACAAACGGCATTGCTATCCAGGAAATGTGTTCAGGAGAGATCTCTTTCAACACTTCACATTTGAAAACACAAGTGGCTGTCCAGATTATATCTTCTATTTCTTACACAAAATTTTAAAGTGCCAATCAAAGCTTAATTTTGGGTTTACACAATTATATCAACAGATACACAAAACAATTAATGCATCCCTTTACCACAGCAAGTCAGACTAATAAAAAAAGTGCTGTAGCTAAGGGTGTGCCTAAGCTGTTCACCAGTTTAATATCTAGTCAGGGCTCTTTATTACGCATGTAAATATTCAGGCGTTTCAATGAAACAGAAAAAGCTGAAATGTAGTTGTTCTGTTAAGCCACACTTCACTTCTTCCGTCTTTTTAATGTAAAAGTTTAAATATATCAACTGTCTGAGTAAAACGTTTATGGGTTTACAGATTCTTATCCAAATTTGCTGCAGAACTGTATGACATCAATGAAGTCAGTTGGATTATTTCTGCCTGTTCAATTAACTATAGACATTTTCTTTACTCTGAAACTGCCATTTCTGTTTTAAATCAAAGCAAGGCTCTGGATCTCAGGTGCAAGGCTCAAGGTGACGCTTAGGACAGAACATGCAGCGCAAACGGCATTTCTTTCCATATCCGGGTAATATAAAGCTGACAACTGTAGTCTTGTCTTTATGGGCAATGAAAATAATCCCTTTACTATGAACTTCCTATAAAGGAAAACAGAGATAACTCTTCTGGTAACATGTATATAGTACACTGGCCAGTGTTTTTGGCGTTTTAAAAGTAATCTTGAGTATTAGATTAATTCACTTGCTGAGCATTCATTTGAGGCATTCCCCTGTTGGGTCTTGGGGGCCCTCCACGACCTAGAAAATAAAAATAATAATTTATTTTGGGACTGAGACTCTTGATTTTCAGGATGAACATTTATTTCTACATAAACTCTTAAGTTTATTTAATTCTTGAAAATATTACCCACTATCTGCCTTCTCAACAAAGAAACAGACTTCAGATGTACAGAAGCAATGCCCTAAATGTACAAAAATAATGCACAATTTCATACCAAAACCTTAAACAAGTTCCTTACCCCATAGACACAATCCTACCCTAAACTTCTTTTCAGATAATATTTGAATGGAATGATAAAATACTACAGTCAATGATATGGTATACAATTCTAATCGGCTTGTTTATGGTTCTATGTAGTCCAGCAACAAAATGCAAATTATTGCCCCGAGAGAGGATTGAAACTTTTTTCAGAATGATCAGGGGCCCCCCAACAAAAAAAATTATAGATTTCCACACTAATGGCAACAATGAAACAATAATTCTGAACAAATAATAGCATGAAAGGGGAATATACAGTTGAAAAAATAAATTAACCATCATAATTATAAACTGCAACTATTAAAGAAATTTGAATGGAAGTATCTAAAGATACACAACTCCAGAATTTCTGTAAATATTCAAATCATAATTCCATTTAATATTACCTCGAGGGGCTCCCCGAGGGCCACTTTGTCCAGAGCCACGTTTGAAATTCTGTTGATATCCATCCTGAAATAAAAAGACCAGTCAGTAGTGAAAAGTAAAATATAGAAGTTCAGTTTTTCAGAAAAAAATGTTTAAGCAATGGCAAAAATGAAACAAAAAAAATTTCACAGACTTAGAAAGGTTTTGACTATTGAATTTCATTTCAAGATTCTTTTCTCTCTGCTAATTGCCATTAATATTCAGTATACTCAAGATATTTGTCAAGCAATTGGGTATGAGGGGGATTAAAATACATATTTACAAACTGATATTTCAATGAATTTAGAAAATCAACCAAGAATTCACTTATTTTGGATGATTTTGTTTTGTGGATAAGCAGTTGGCTTTGAAAGTCCTTTTACAGGAAATAATGTACATCTATAATCTAATAAAGCAGGGTAACAACAAAGGACAATATTTGTAGCTCAGGGTTGAAATGAATCCCAGAGTACTTTCAACTTCAAAAGTTAAAATGTGATCTGAAATTAATTTTTATTTAATTAATTTTAGATCCAATATATCTTCACAAGCAGATATAAAAACATATTTTATCTCCTATATAGTCTAAATTCAAAAGGTCACAGTTGAGTAAACTTACTCGCTGGTAGTTGGGATATTCTCGTGGAGCATTAAACTGTGCCTGGGTGTAACCACTATTTGGAGTGTTGGAAAATGAAGGACGGTAGCCATCATATCCTCCTAAAAATCAGGATAAAACAATTACTATATAGGATTATCTTATGAAATATACATAAATATATTTATGATATAACCAGAAATAGCATTCTGTGCACAAAGAATCTTACTGAGCATTCTGAGAAAGCACCACAAGGAATAGCAATAGCACTTATACCGCTTCACAGTGCTTTACAGCCCTCTCTTAAGCGGTTTACAGAGTCAGCATATTGCCTCCAACAATCTGGGTCCTCATTTTATCGACTTCGGAAGGATGGAAGGCTGAGTCAACCTTGAGCTGGTGAGACCGAACTGCCAAACTACTGGCAGCCGGTGATCAGCAGAAGTAGCCTGCAGTACTGCATTCTAACCACTGCGCCACCACGGCTCCTAGGAAGGAGGAAGGAGTATGCTGATTCCTGCTTGTAAATTTTATAAATATGATCATGGAGAATTTCCTTACAAACGGATTACACTAGAACTTCACAATTCAATATTAGATTGAAAATAAATTCTTCTTCCATCTATACCATACTTAACCTTTTAACATAAAATTACCGGATAAGTGTTTAAACTGCATCTGGGCTCCTATGCACCATTCAGTGTCTTCAAGATTTCCCATTATATGCAAGATTTATTATAAATTATTTAAATGCATTAATAAATTCAGGCACCAAAATAAAGAATACCACCAAGAGTCATAGTTTGTATAAGTGAAAGACTTGCTTTTGTAAGCCAAGGAAGTAATAAGCCCTGAAAAAGATGCAGCCATTTAGCAGGTTACAGATGGAAAGTCACTTTCAGTTTCATATACATCATACTAAACTTTTATCAAAATACTTGCAATTAGTTCCTTCTCATACTTTGCCCTTGTATGATCTGCTTTGTTTTTTATTCACTAATACTACACCAGAGTAACTACTACAAAGTTTATGTAATGCTGCACTTTTTTGTTATTAAAAAATTAAAGCATGCTACTCTAATGCTTAATCTTGTTGATATTCTGCATTTCTGAAAAACATTCAGAATTAATCTTAAAAGGTTTTTAAGTTTTTACCTCTAAACCCATTGGCTGGTCCCCTGTATCCATTCATTAAGCCTCGAGTGCCGCGTGATCCACCACGAGACACTCCCCGGCTGTTATAATAAGGCTGACCGTTACGTGGGAACCCAGTATTCTGTTGTGGAGGCTGCTGGTGGTTACCTGCCACTTGATGGGACTGGTCCGGGGAACCATGGTAAGTGCCAACCACTAAAATGAAAAAAACCAAAACAGTACAAGAAGTTTGAATGTATACTCGTTTCCTAAAGACTCATAATAATATCAAGCTAACTCACCAATGTACTCTGCTTAAGAGCCACCAAGTAGGACAGTAAATGTTTACCTATCTAAAGAAAGATTGTTTGCAGAATTAAATCCAACATGGCAGTCTGAATGCCCTAAACATGTAGAATAGTCCCTACATTTCACATGATTTAAAGAGTGCACTCTGTAACTTCATCAATTTAGTTCCCTAAAGTTTTTTTGGGGGGGAGGGGATCCCTTTTACCATCTAGGATATGGGTTTTGTTCACTTTGGTATATAAAATCATCAACATTGATATTTATCCCATAGCATTTTCCTTGTAAAACCATACAAATATTGCAGAACTGATTTTTTCATAATATGCACAACGTATTACATAAACACCATCAGTAAAGAATTATTTAGACTACATCTCTTTAAAACGTTTTTGAGAGTAAAGCATTCAGCTTTTCATAGTTTTACCTGTCTGAAGCTGCTGTTCTTGCTGAAGTTCTGATTGTTCTACTGGATGGGGCTGATTGGAGAATGTCTGGCTGTAACCGGTCTGGTATTGATTTTGTTGCTTTAGTGTTTCTGGCTCATTGACAGGAGGAACAGGTGCATTCATGTTAAATACCTACATGGAAAGTAAGTAAAAATCAGTTGAATTTTTAAACTCAGGATTCAAGTGATATTCCATAAACATTTCAAAAAGAGAGACCAGTTTAGTGATCATAATCTTGAGTCATTTATAAAACAATAAAAGTGGGACATCAATAAAATAAAATAAACAACCAAGAGTATTTAGAGAAAAATAGACCATTATCATGATGCTGACATCCAAAATTTTGTTATCTACATTTTTAATATATTTAATGCTTACCGTCTGCATGGACTGGAATGGAGCTGCATTAACATTGATTCCGCTGCTATGCAAGGGTTTGCTAGAGGCAGCCTGAAATACCTGAGGCTGGGATGCAACTGGAAGTGCCGATGATGTTGGTGTCTGATCTGTACTTAAGGTTATTGAAGCCTGACAAATAAAATTCAACCTAACGTTAGCAAGCAAGACATCAATATCATTTTTAATTATGAAATAGGTTGTTGCTGACGAAGTGTGCCTAAGAAAAGGGGAAAGTGTAAAATCCCTCTTACATGGTATCCTCTCTTTATTAAGAGTAGAAAGATCCTAGCATTCTACTCTGAATTAACCTTGAACGTGAAAAGATTGCAGAAAGTACCGTAGTTTCCTGTGCAGGGACAGTGAACCTACAGAGGCATTTCCCTATCAATCAAATACCAATTATATCTAATCACCTTTTGATTAGATGAAGTCTACCCAAATTTAAATTTAAAAAATTGCTTCGAAAATGTTCAGGATCAGAACAGATAAGCTTAAAAAAACATTCCAGTTAAAAAAGTATCCACCTCCCCCCCCCACCCTGATATCTAAAATAAATGGTTTCCAAGACCTTTTAAAAAGGGCACTCATCTATATATGCAAAACTCTTTTCCCTCCCAAACATAATGAAGTCTCATAACTTGCCTGAATCTGGTCAATTGATTCTTTCTGAGGTCGCTGTTCTGTTGAATGAGGAGGCTGATACGTGGGCTGGGATGCTGTATATCCCTCACTTGTGGAAGAAACCAAGGGGACCTGTCAAAGTTTTAAAATTTAACAGAAACTCCGGCCAGGGCCTCTCGGTATGTCCTTCCTTTGAATTTCATGAGTTTTACAGCTCTCTCTATTTTAGCAACATTCTTCTGAATATTTATTCATATTTAGAAACTCTAGAAGACTTTTATTTCTTCTAGTTAGGTACTCCTCAACTTACAACAGTTCATTTAGTGACCGTTCAAAGTTACAAGGGCACTGAAAAAAGTGACTTATGACCGTTTTTCATAGTTACAACCATTGTAGCATCCCCATGACCATATGATCAAAATTCAGATGCTTGGCAACCGGTTCATATTTATGACTTTTGCTGTGCCAGGGTCACATGATCACCTTTTACAACCTTCTGACAAGCAAAGTCAACAGGGAAGCCAGATTCACCTAACAACCAGGTTATTAACTTATCAATTGCAGTGATTCACTTAACAACTGTGGCATGGAAGATCGTAAAATGGGGCAAAATTCACTTAACAAATGTCTCACTTAACAGAAATGTTGGGCTCAGTTGTGGTCGTAAATCGAGGACTACCTGCATTTTGACATTTTCCCTGAGTTTCTAGCTGGGCCAAAAAGTTTACAAAATTGTTTAAAATTTCTGCAAATTCTAATATTAGCAGTCTTTCGTACCATTTCTTTTTTTTATATTACAGCACTGCTTCGTGCGATGGATATACTAAGGATTATAACCATATAGTTTTTATTTCCTAATCTTTCAAGAAAGCCTAGTAATTATACTAGCTGTACCAATTTTTCAAGTGATCTTTTCTATTTCTCCAAAAGTTTTGGAGGACTGCATAGTTTGGATAGGAGATTCAGTTTATAGATCTTCACACAAGTTTAGTATAAAGCCCAGTCTCTGAACTAAGGCAAATTAAGTAACAATGACTGATGTAATAAGTAAATGTTCCCATTACAAAAAATATAGAAATATTATCCTTTTTTGCCAAAGATTATTTACACAAATTTTCTAACTGCTGCCTAATTCAGGATTTCTGGGTCATGAATCCCAAAGCAATGTAAATGCGAGGGGTTGAAAAAATTTCTTAAGCCTGTAAAGCAGGAATGCTATCAAATTTGCTGCTGTTCTGCCTGGGCAAACCTTACACTGGTGAAGTAGGAGCATATGCATCTCATCCGCACTTTGCCTGGGGTAAGCCTGCCTTGATTTGTAAAGCAGAAGGAAAGCCCTGAGCAAATTTTGAGAGATAATTAAACCTTTAAGGATAGACACCTGTCAAAGCCATTTGCTAATGACAGTTCCTACTTATGACCATTCATTTAGCAATGGTAGTGCTGCCAAAAATGACTCATGGCCATTGCAGTCTCCCTGCAGTCATGTGACTGTGATCCGGGCACTTGGCAACTATTGTGTATTTACAACAGACAGTGTCCCACTGTCGTGATCATGATTCATGACATTTTCAGTTAACTTCCAACAAGCAAATCAATAGGGAAGCCAGTCACAAGTCGTGGTCACATGTCTTACTTAACAACCATTGCGATGAATTTATTGGCCGTTATTGACCGTGGGAGAAAAGGCCATCAAACTGGGTGCAGTCACAGGACATCTCAATAACCACACTACTTAATTATTAATTTTAAAGTCCCTATTGTGATATTAAGTCAAGGACTACTTATATTTATTTCTTTTTATCTATTTCTTTGTATGTTTAGTTCTCTTCATATGCTGGGGAGGGAAGGGTTCTGACATCATCAAATTAAGAACTTGTCTAATCTATAGACTTATAGATTCTATAGAACAGGGTCAGGCATTAGATGAGCAGCCTAATGAGCAACCTATAATGGAAACTAAATGATGGAAATATAAATAGTTGTGGAAAGCTTTGATACTATTCAACATGGCATCATTCTGAACAATCTGATGAGAATGGGCCTTGCAGTGGTCTTAGTGTATTTCTCTGGACTCTGCATAGAAGGCAGTAACTGTGAGACTACTGACTACTACTATCTAGATTACTGACCAATGGTATCCATAAGGCTCCACGTTGTTGCCTATGCTCTTATATATGTATTAAACTGCAGGGAAAATTATGCACAGCTGGCACCATTAATATTCTGGTGATTCCCAATTCCTTCTTTAGGGAAATAGTCAACATCCTTGGACATTACTGAAGCTCAGCAATTGGCTAGATAATTTAGAATAGGTAAAATTAAATCCAGATATAACAGAATTGGTAAAAATTAATGAAAAACATGAACTTGAGGACTAGGGTTCAGGAGATGCTACACAACAGTCTATGAATGTTTTGTACTTCTCAGGCGTCACTGGATACAAAATTAGTATGGAACGTATTTGTGTATTTATATTTAATGCATCTATTTATGAACCACTAGGGTATGGCAATCATTTCCCAGATTTTGTTTACAATCTTGACATGACTAATATAGCTTACCACTGCTCCTGAAAAGTAACCAGAAGCAAAAACTAGTACCAAACCTCCTTTAATTATTAATAATGATTTTAGCATTGATTTTAAATCTATATTTCCTATATTTATTTACTATTTGTATTGTATTTTAGCTTAAGTATTGAACTGAACAAAAAATTAGGACATAAATAAAAAATGAACAGTAAAATAGGAGAGAACTCATTATATGAAAACTCAAAAATAACTGGAATGAATGTTATAGGTAGTCCTCAATTTACAACTGTTCATTGGATTCAAATTTGAATTGAATTAAATAAAATGAATTCAAACTTACAACGGTCTCAGAAAAAGTGACTTATGATCTGCTACTCACACTTACAATCATTACCATCCTGGTGATCACATGATTTCAATTAGGTTGCTTGGCAACCAGCTCATATTTATGACCAGTTGCAGCATCCTTTGATCATAATTTGCAACCTTCCCAGCCAGTTCCCAACAACCAACATTAATTGGGGAAGCGGCAAAGTGGCAAAATGGTATCATTTTACAATTGTGGTATAAAAATAGTATAAAATTGGGTCTGGTAATTGATGACTTGTTTAAGGACTGCTTAGTGAAATTCTGCTCCAAATTATGGTCATAAATCGAGCACTACTTATACAAAAACTGGCCAACAGTTCAAAAATACTCCTCTATGATTTTTTAAGGGACAGAAAAAACTACCTCTAAAGTGATGAAGATATTCATCACAGAACCAAGAATAAACTAAAAAACCGGAATACCGTATTCAGCAGTCATCCTGAATAAACTATTAAAATTGGCTCGCCCTACAATGTGGCATCCTATGCACACAATTACATTGCAAATGGTCAGTCACATAGAAACATAAGAGCTGGCACAAATTAAATTTATCATTAGCTTTGTTTAAATGTGCTAGAAATAAGGAAGCATTAATATCCATTATAAAAATGTTACTTAAACAATGAAATGTCAGTTTATTTCCAAGTAGTGTATGTTCTTAAAACTGTCATTTATCAGAATTAAGTAATATAATTCATGCATTTGAAGAGGATTACAATTAGATTTTTTGCATTCTGCATATTTTATGAGCATTACCGATTTAAAGTCTTCTATTACTTTTCCAAAAGTCTCTCTATTTGTGATCATGTCATTCTGAAACTAATAGTAAAAATTAGCAAGATTTTTAGTTACAAGAAATGCTTACTCTATTCTGATTTTCATTTGTGGTTTTAATCATGGCTCCATCTTTAATCCTAATCCTTATTCACCATTAATTTTTATGGAAATTTATTTAATGAGTCCAAACACCACTTTAAGGTCCTAGAAAGGAATACTTTTAAAACTACAGTAGTTAATTGGTATTTAAACTAATCTAACATATTTAGCATCAATGAAAACTGATGGAGCTGATGGTGACATACTGTATGAATGGAGAAAAATTATACATTCTATACAGACAATGCTCACTGGCTGCAAACAACTATCTAGAAATGGCTGGGCAAGAAAACAGTATTTTGAAAGACTCTACATTAAATTAACTAATGGCTGTGATTCAATTCACCCTAAATACTTTACAGGCATGGTTCTAATTTGGGAAGAATATTGCAAACAAAAGTCACAATGACATGCCAATTCGAATACTAAAATAAAGCCAACTTCCACAATTAATTTCCAAGGATAATTATTACTTCAGAATTCTGAGTACATGAAATATACTTTAAGTATACTTTTGAGTACATGAAATATACTTCGTTTCATGCATGAAAAAAATTGTGGCCTGCCATGCTTTAAAGTGTGTTACAGAAACCCAGACCATCTATCTTTTCCAGCACTAATCCTAACCTTTCTTCTGCTCTGTTTAGCTATTTTTACACACCACTCAGCCTTTCATTTTCCTGATGTCTCTCACTCTACCTCTATGTGTTTGGAATATATACCCAGATGAAACATATTTCAATCCAAACACAGACCACCCAATGTTTTGTATAACCCTAGTTTTAAGAGACTATTGCTGCCTTCTCATTGTGATGTCTCCATGTGTTTGTACATAGAAGCATTTACAGATTTCTTTCTATGTAATTTCCCCAATGGAATTAATGCTAAGCTAAGCCGTATGCTAAGTTATTATCTGTATCATGAGTATGATGGGGTTCAGATTTTTTTGAAAATGAAGTTTTATAAATATTTTTTATTTGCTTATGGATTCTCCTATAACCAGAGCAGGGCTTTTACATGGGTCTGAGGAAACATTTTTTTATATTTCTTTTCCAAAGCAAATATTAAATAGTTCCAGATGATATATCAAAATAGCGTGAAAGATACAAGCTTGGGTTTTCAAAGGAAAACGGATTGCACCAATTTTGGTAATCCAGAAGTACATTATAAAAAGTTTATCCACTTCTAATTACATGCTAATTAAGAAAGTATTGTAGAACCTAGCTCAACAATGCCTAAATAAGGAGGAGGGGAAGGTTTAGAAAGAAATATTCAGCCATTAATTATCAAGGATTCTTACCTGTGTAGCTTCAGGTTGTACAGGAACCTGGGTTGTTTGTGCAAGTCTAGATTCAGCATGAACTAGAAATAGAATAATACAATCAATATTGAAATTAATGCAGTGGAAGTTTCTTTAAGCATGCCTCATGTTGCACTTGACTACTATAATTTCTTCTTGGGACTATCTTAGAAATATCCAGAAATATCAGCTGGTGCAAAATGGATCAGGTAAGTTTCTAATTATACAAACTAAAATATGTAATTCAGTATGGGAAGAACTATTTTCTATTACTTAAAAGCAGTCATTGTAACCTCTAAAGTTGTAAACAAAGGACTGCCTCTCCCATTATAAACCTGTCCATATATTAAGACCTGCAGGAGAAATTCTTGACTTGGAGAAAAAATTCAAACAGGATTTATTTCCTTAGGATGTGTGTTAAGTCCCATTCTTTCCACTTAAAATTGTCTTTTCAGCAGACTTTAACTGTTAATTATCATAACATGTGAGTATTTTGATTAAGCTTCACTTTTTCCTTGTAAAATTGAACATTTTGCAAATGTAGAAAAGTGGAATATAAAATGGAGTGAAATACAAAAATACCTAATTACTTGAGTTTCATTGCCACTTTGCTATATAGTTCACATACAAAAATATTATATTACAGACCTGGAGGGCAAACCATTTGTGGTATCTGCAAAGTTTGTGGATTCATAGGCTGAGCTGAAACAATAGCAGGGTCAAGTGCTTGGTTCTCAAATTCCAGCATAGAGTCCTAGATAATTAAGCCAAAATTTAAGCCAGCTTCACTAGAGACATAAATTCTTACATTATTAAACTAGATTTAAGACAGCTTCACCACAGACAAGATCAATGAAAATCAGTCAGGGCCAAATTCTGTTTCAGTTCAATTGAAGAAAACAGTTCCTCACTTCAATTGGATTCTACCCGTTTTTAAAAATACTGTAATCTTATATTAATCAAATTATCAATTACCTGCATAAAGTTATATGGGCCTTGCATTTGTGCCATAAGGTCCTGCACCCGTTGTCTTCTAATAAGGGGGTCTGCTTGAGCTACAGCTGTAAGCGTATGGGCATCTGGAACTGGAGGAGATGTAGCCTGTGGTTGCTGGAGTGAATTTACCACCTACATTAAAAATAATCAATACAATTTCAAACAGTCCACAATTAAATGGCAAATTGACAATATTATCTACTAGCTATCTTGTGACGATAGTATATTTGTACTACAGAAAAAAGAATTTAAAGATAAATGTTTTTCAGCTTTAAATAGTTAAGACCTGTTAAGGGTCAATATTTCCTTTTAAAAGTGCAAAAATGGGAAGGATGATTTGGACAAAGCTAGCACTATATGCTATTAGCTTACTTAAAAACTGAGAAAGAAAGCAGATCTCTGTAAATAATAGCATGCTTGGGATTTTAATAATATGACAGTAATTAAGTGATTTTATACAGATAATCCTCGACTTATGACCATTCATTTAACAACAGTTCATAGTTACAGTGGCCTTGAAAATAATGACTTACAACCCGTCCTCAAAAGTTACAAACATTGTACCACACTTGCAATCATATGATCACAATTTGGATGCTTGGCAACCAGCTCATATTTACAATTGTTGCAGCCTCTTGCAGTCACAATAGCGATTTGAGACACTGTCAGCCAGCTTCTGACAAGTAAATTCAATTTGGGAAGCCAGATTCTCTTAACAACCATGGTAAAACTGGTAGCAAAACCAGCTCGTCATGTGATGGTTCACTTAATGACTGCATCACTTATTGCCCAAAATTCCAGTCCTAACTGGTTGTAAATTAAAGGGAAAAAGATTGGATCCTTAAATGTTAGAACCTAACTAAAACACACATATTTAACTTAAAGTAATGAACTTACACAATTCCAATAACAGAGTAGGTATGCATTTATAAGGAGATGCTAACCGTATGATCGCTTATTTTTATTTTATATTAATGCTCAAATGCCCTTTATATCAATGAAATTATCACTAATATTCAATGCTTATTACTGTTGATACTCTATGCACAACCATACAGCTGCTGAAATTTTGCATTTTCATCAATTCTGATCCATTTATGTTTTATACTGATAAAGACTCAAATTATATATGTAAGGATTTCTAGATAAACTAATATATGTCACATGACCATACCACTTACTCATGGCAATCCTTTCAGACCCCATCATTAAGCAAGCATCTCCTTACAACTTCCTGCCAGCTTCCAATAACCAAAGCCAGTGGGGCCAAAAGGGGCGCACATGTTGCCAGGGAGAGTGCACAAATAACTGGTAAGCACTGTTCAAGTACAGCCAATCTCAATAAGAATACATGAGGGTGTGCAGGTGACTAGTACGACACAATTGGGAGGGACAGGAGGAGGCTGCACAGTTGAGACACTTACCAAAGCAACTTGTAACTTTCCTTTCCATTTCCCCATTGACTTTGCTTGTTGGAAGCCCCAAAATTCTGATCATGCAAGTAGAAGGCAACTATTCCAAGTGTGAGTTGGTTGCCAAGCACCCACTTGTTCAGCACTTTTGCAACTTTCAATAGTTGCTGAACAAGTTGTTGTAACCCGAGGACTCCTATATTTGGAGAAAATATTCCTGTCAAAGGATTTTTTGAGAAGGTTCAATATTAATTATTCTATTTTAATTACAGTTATAAGTTATAAAGGAATTATAACTTACTGAAATTTTCTAAAAGATATGTAACAATTTACCTCAACAGTTTCAACTGTCCATTCATCTACTTGTTCCTTTTCATTATTGCTGAACTGAGCCTCTGCCATGAACTGTCTGTTTACATACTAAAATAAAAATGAAAGAATATAAAAATAAACCAACAACATTCATTCTAGAAAGGTGACTACAGTATTTCTACTAAAGAGTACCTCTGTTGATTCAACTTCACTTGGTTCAGTGTATTCTTCTGTTGGTTCTGGCTCTGTGAGGAAAATACACTCTTTACATAAAGCTTTATTAAAATGAATTTTATATTAATAATATTTAATTATTAAACGTCTATGCCTGATTTTCAGTAATTGTGGATAGCTCCAACAATCAAATAAATTACAATCAAATAAAAATAGTAAAAATATTCTTATTCATCTATATCAGTGATGGCGAACCTTTTTGGTGCCGAGTGCCAAAAGCGTGCGCACACGCACGCACCCCCCCAAATGCAATGCGAGCGTTGGTGCAGGAGGCTTTCAGGCCCAAAACAGGGCACGGGGGGCGCACGCGATGCCCCCCGTGCCCAATTTTGGCTTCCAGGTTGGTGCAGGAGGCCTTCCAGGCGCAAAATGGGATGGGGATGTGCACGCGCTCCTCCAAAATGCAATGTGAGCACCCCTGCGCATGCACCCCACACATGCGCAGTAGAGACCTGAAGACCAGCTGGCTGGTGGAAGGCGCGTGCGCATGCGCGGTGGAGCTAGGCTGGGGCAACAGCTGGCGTGCCCACAGAGAAGGCTCTGGGTGCCACCTGTGGCACACGTGCCATAGGTTCGCCATCACGGATCTATATGTTAGCTGTGAAGTAAAATTATAACCACTGTTTATTTCAATCCACAAAATATAGGCCTTAAAATCTGAGATATTTCATTATTTAATAGCTCTCTTGAACTGTATGTTTAAAAAATATTTTGACCTTCTGAAAATATTAAGTAGCTGGAACATGACTGTGTAAATCACTAATCTTCTCTTGTGCCCCTATTCCCCACCCCATCTGAGTATCCTAGGAACTGGCAAGCAAAACATTTCAGCTCATTTTGTGGGTTGTGGAAATTTGAACAAGTAAAATAGAGGCCTTAAATTAAGGATCCATCCCATCCGTTAACATCTCTCAAACCTGTTTCTGCTTGCTGGAGGAAAGGGCAAAATGGATACCTCATATCTGAGAAACTCGGTTCCCATTTTATATATTAACCTTTCCCATTTTATATATTAACCCTTGAATAAACAAGTCTAAAAATTCTGGCTTCTCCTTTTGATTTCTTCACTAAACATTGTAAATTCAGAAGCTAACACCACATTTCTTTTTTCTTTTTTTAAAGATACAACTCCTGACTTCAAGAAAACTACAGATTTCTGTGGTTTGATTTAATAGATGCCTTACTAACCTAGTTTTTAAAGGCTGGTCAGTGTGACCAATTTAGTTTGTATGAAAATAAATGTGAAAACAATTTTAAACAATGTCTAAGTGTGTAGTTTGAGTATAGCCTTTTATATACTATATAGTATAGTAAGTAAACTGCACTCAACAAGTAAGTACACACAAGGTTTCAAAAGTTCTACAAATCTATCATGAGTATTATATATTTTAACTCAGAAATAACTCCCATTGAGCAAAGTGGGATTCTTCAATCAACATGATTAGGATCAGACTCAATTATTTCTTTTAGTTACCAGCTTCTGTCACAGAATCTTCAACTGCGGGTGCAGATGCTGTCTCCTCTTCTTCACAAAGTCCATTTTGATGGTTGTGAGTACTGTCAAAATAACTTGTTTGAAGAACACGTTCAACAATTTCTTTTAGGGCTTTATCTGTAACCATGAAAACTTCACTTTTTAATTGTGTCATTTGCCAAATATCTTTACATTAACTATATTTCAATTATTCCATATTTTAAAAAGTACTTCAGTTTGAAAAATTGTTTCTATTTACAGAAGTATATTAAAATACATGTATATTTGTTGTAATATAAATATAAATGCATTTTGACTGATTATTTTCAAGATTATATATTATACATATAATATTATATAAATGGAAAATACACAACATCATAAAATATTTGCTTTTTAATATTTCTGTAAAATTATTAACAGGAACAAACACTTGGACCTGATACTTTTAATATGGAAAAACAAACACAAAAAAGCTTTTTACTGGACAGGCTTACTCTATAGAGCCGTGGTGGCGAACCTATGGCACGCGTGCCACAGGTGGCACGCGGAGCCATAGCGGAGGGCACGCAAGCGTTGCCCATCGGCAAACCGGAAGTGCGGAAAAACGCACTTCCGGTTTGCTGGCGAGCTGTTTTTTGCACTCTGGAGGGTTCAGGGAAGCTCCCTGAAGCCCCGGAATGCAAAAAACCACAAAACGGACAAACCGGAAGTGCATTTTTCTGCACTTCCGGTTTGCCCGTTTCGTCGTTTTTTACCGGCCCAGGCTCCGGTAAGGCCTTTGCGCGGGGGTGGGGGTGTGTGCGCATGTGCAGGGGGCAGCATGGGGGGGTATTGTGCGCATGCGTGGGGGGGAGGGAATGGGTGTGGGCACGCGAGAGCGCGCACCCCCCCCTTTTTGGCACGCGAACCTAAAAAGGTTCGCCATCACTGCTATAGAGTATACTAGTATACAACATTCTTCCTACTTCTACAATAAGCAGCCATTTTAATATTAATGAGCAACAAGAAATCTTACTTCCTTAAAAAAATAAACTGAACCAAGTTAACTATAACCCAGATTCAACTGCCCAATGTTGCTTAGAATTCTATTATTACACAATATTACTGCCTAGTATGCCTTCCAGAATCCAATGATCAGAGATGCTCAAGTTAACATGTCATTTGGGTCTTCTCAAATCAAGAACTGTTTAAGAAATGCTATCATATTCATTCAATTAGAGGACATAATAAAGCAGTAAATATGTCACTTATTTTGGTATTTAATACAAAACAACTATTTGAAGGTCAAAGCATATAGTGCTTCACAGAAGATTTTAAGTCCTCTAAAAGGAGCATATTGAGATAAATGATTGTGGAAGTGGTTCAAATATAAAATATGCCATGAATATAACATTTACCACAAATTCTAGAGTAGTCTTCCTTTATAGAAGAGATATTTTTAAATCTAGTAATATTCAGTATGAGATTAATCAGGCTGTGCATCTTCTAATCGGGGGGTAGTAGTTTGATATGGGCATCAAGTTTCCTCATAAAATAATTTATGTATGAATTGATTTCATTAAATATACTAGAATCTAGTATTTATTTTATTTATCACATTTTTAAAACTGCCCATCTGCATCACAGAGGGACTCTGGGAGGTGTACAAATAAAAAAATGTAAAAATGTAAAAACAGTATATGAAATGTACAATTTAAAAAGGCAAGGATGAATTTAAAATTAATATTAAAATTAATGAAAAGGCAGGGATAGCGCTTTCAGGGCGCCAACCAGCCCTTGGCTGTGTACTCTTCTGTGAGCCTGAAGCAAGGCCCCAGAACCATGTTTTTACACCTTTCTGAAAGTATAAGTAGGCCTGGAATTATTATCACAATCTCAGTCATTGAGCAAAGTGATCATTAAGCGAGACAATGAAAATCCTGGCTGTCCTGGCTGCAGTCATTAAAGTGATTGTGCAGGTCATTAAGCAGATGGAGCATCAGGTAAAGAATGGGAGAATGCCTCAGGCCAATGGAAGAGCCTGAGAGGCCTGGTACAGATCACATAGAAATTGGAGGGGTGCTGCAGTGAGAGGCAAAGCTGCTGCAGCCTGGGAGATCCAGGCTTGCTCCTCATCCCACCAGACCCAGAAGCCCCATGGAATATGGGGTTCCCAAAGGCTTTCAAGGTCATGTGGGGCTTCAGGAGACTTCTAAAGAATGAAGCCTACCGTATATACTCGAGTATAGGCCGACCCGAATATAAGCCGAGGCACCTAATTTTACCACAAAAAACTGGAAAAGTTATTGACTCGAGTATAAGCCTAGGGTGGGAAATGCAGCAGCTACCGGTAAATTTCAAAAATAAAAATAGATACCAATAATGTTTTTGAATATTTATTTCAAAGAAAAACAGTAAATATGTTCTTGTGTTTCTTCTTGTGCCTATAAAGTTTTGCATTTTCTTGACAATAAAGTGATCATCTGCCTGTATCTTTCAAAGATCTAGATATCCTCAAATATTTTTTCTGGAAATAATATTTTTTGGGTGATGTTCAATGACATTATACTTTCTTTGTTCTGATATCCTTATGTCCTTCATATCTTTCAATAATGAAATATCTATCTAGATTCTCAAACATGTACCTTCCTCCTCCTCCCTTAGATAACTAGGGTTATGTGTTTATTTGTGTCTTGTGCAAAAAAACAGCAAGGAAGATTTTTTCTAAAAACATCATTTTAAAAGTCTTTTCAGGTTTTTAATTTTCTGGTCTCTAATTGTTCGCCGCTGTTATTTGTGTGAAGTGATAGCCATTTTTCCGCTCCGCTTCACTTTTCTCCAAACTTTTTTTTTCAAAATTCTTCCTTAAAGGAGAACCGCTTTAAAAGTAGGGTTCTTTTTTTTCTCACCCAGATGTTTCACTCCGCTGTTCCTCACTTCTTCAGCGTGGTTGTGTGTGTGTGTGTGTGTGTGTGTGTTTGTGTGTGTGTGTGTGTGTGTGTAGGCTTTCTCCTCGCAACCACTTTGCTTGTTCTCTTCGCTTTTTGCCCTGCCTTCCTCATAAGGAAATCTAAAGTTAACCCTTTATTTGCACAACTCTGAAGCCGCCCTCTCCTACCGCATACCGGGGCACTCGCTCTAAGGAGGTTCCTCCGTCCTCCTGCCTGGCCTGGGCGCTCCAAGGAGAGCCAGCCAGCTAGTTAGCCCTACTGCAGCCATCCGTTCGCTGTTCTTTGTCCGGGATTCACTCGAGCAGCCCGAGCCGAACCGGATGAAGAGCAGCACAGCGGGAAACAGCGCTGCACAGCCAAGCGACAGGAAGAAGCGGAGGGGCTGTACAGCGGTGGTGTCACCTCCCCTTACTCCCCGCGCCTGCCTTCCAAGCCAAGCGGACTCCTCATAGCAACCGCCTCTTCGCCATCCACCGAGCAGGAGGAGGACTCGCTCTTTCGAGCTGCAGAAGGCGAGAAACTGCGAGGCGCCGCTGCCAAAAGCAGCAGCGAAAGAGGAAGTGGAACAAAAGAGGGCGAGAGCAAGCAGGTGACTGGCAGGCAGAGAGCAAGGCTGGAAGCTCAGCTTTTCTGCGGCGTGGGCTTCACTGCTCCGTGGGGGGGGGTGAGGCCAGGTAAATGTGTTCTTCTCTCCCCGACATCCCGCGCTCGATCCTCCAGTCTCAGCTTGCAGCCGTAAGAAGCCACTGATGGACGGGCGCACTCGCGGTCCTTCCAGCTAAAGGCGACCGGGGACAGCGCCGGGTGGTTAACTAAGGGGGTGGCGGCGACGTGGCTTTGAGGTTCAGCACGTGAAAACAGAAAGTGCTGTTCGGAGGAGGAGGAAGAAGAAAATCGCGCAGAGCCGAAGGGGCGGTGGGAGGCGAGGAAAGGAAGCAGCCGGCAGAGCCGAAGGGGAGGCTCTGCTCGCCGCCTCCTTTCCTTGCCTCCCACCGCTTTTTGGCTCTGCCGCCGCCACTGCCTCCTCCTTTCCTCACCGTTCAGGAGCCCTGAAGCTCTGCCGGCAGAGCCGAAGGGGAGGCGGGAGGCGAGGAAAGGAGGCGGCCAGCAGAGCTTCAGGGTCGGAGGTCTGGGGCTGTTGCGGCGACGGAGCCTCCCCTTCGGCTCCCACTGCTTTTCGCCGAGGAAAGGAGGAGGCAGCAGCAGCGGCGGCAAAATTTCCAAGTGAAATTTTTAACTGACTCGAGTATAAGCCGAGGCGGCTTTTTTCAGCCCAAAAAGTGGGCTGAAAAACTCGGCTTATACTCGAGTATATACGGTATTTGCTCAGGGCTTCTGAAGTTGCAAGATTTTGCAAATAAGTATTTGCTAATCACTACCAGCAATATAATACAGGGAAACCTTCTTTCCTAGATGTCAATGCAATTGACTTTGCACGTAGCGTACCAAATTTGTGCTGTGGCATAGGTCACTCATATTAATGTTATGATGTCATTACAGAAATGATATAAATTAAGGTAAATGATATAAATCCCCATGATGTAATTTAATGGACATTCCTAAATGTGATCATTTGAGTTCAGCTGTTCAAATCTCACCGGCTCAGGGTTGATTCAGCCTTCCATCCTTCCGAGGTAGGTAAAATGAGGACCCAGATTGTTGGGGGCAATATAAATATACTGTACATTGCTTAATGGTGTAAACCGCTTAGAGAATGCTTGCACTATGAGGCGTTATATAAATCTCATTAATAAATAATAAATAAATAAATAAATGACCAACTTTCTACCCAATTAGTCCATTAACACAATTAAAAATGTTCTAATAACCTAGTAAGATTATATGAATATAAAATACACAATTTAATACATTGATTATGGACCATCAAGTTGTTTGACTCTTAATG
Source organism: Diadophis punctatus similis (assembly GCA_023053685.1). NCBI lineage: Eukaryota > Metazoa > Chordata > Lepidosauria > Squamata > Dipsadidae > Diadophis > Diadophis punctatus. Next base: position 253,269,686 of record JALIGW010000001.1, on the reverse strand, counting down.
GCCACATAGGTAGATTTTCTTCATAACAATGCGTCCCTAACCTGGTCTTTAGGGTCTTTGTATTTAATTTTAATCCCATTTTTTCACTGTGCTCCTTGACTTTTATTACTAGAGCTCATAGATCTTTTGCAATTTTAGCTATCACCATGTTGTCATCAGCATTGTATAACTTATTGATGTTTATTCCTCCAGTTTTCAAACCATGCTTATATTCTTCCAATCCAGCTGCCCTTAAAATTTACTTAGCATATATGTTGAGTAAATAAGGGGAAAGCAAAGCCTTATCATGCACAGTTGCCATCCTGGAGCCAATTTATTTCACTGTCTATATAGTGGCTTTCTGATCTGTGTATACGTTTCTCATGAGGGCAATAACGTGTCTTGGGATTCCCATCACAAACAGAAGACTTTCTATAATCAATAAAGCATACATTGACTTCTTTTTGGTATTCTTTGGCTTTCTTAGTTATCCACCATGCATCAGCAATAATGTCTCATGCTCCTTGGCCTTTTCTAAACCAGCTTGAACATCTGGCATCTCTTCTTTTGGATGATCCTAAGCATTGTTTTGCTAGCATATAAAATTAAGGATATTTTATGACAATTTGCAGGCTGCTATGTCTCCTTTGTTGGTATTAAACCATAGGTACTGCAAATTATAAAGAATCACCCTAAATATTCTAAATGTTATCGTTTGAAAATCATAAGAATAAAAATACTTACATGTTGTTCCGCATACAGGTTTTTCCTTCCCTTCCAATAGATCCCACAAATGAATGGATGCCTGTTCATATTGTTCATTCAACCTTCAAAAAAATAAATTAACAGAAATGTAATGTTACCTGAAAAGTTTAATGTTGCCAAAAAAAATAATTAGATCACAATTACAATTCTGAATTATTTTGGCTTTATACTCAATCATATACCTTATGTTCATGTCACGTTCAGGTTCAACCAGCTTGTAAAACTCGTCAAGTGTGGATAGTTCTGTTTCTGTTAATACAGATACCCCATTTGTTCCTTGTTTTAGGTCACTGCGCACTTCATCATCACCTAACTTGTCCAAAATATACTGCAATTCAAGTACTGTCTTTAAACGTTTTTGTTCAGTTTCTTCTCTCATTAACTGTTCCCGTCGAGCTGTCTTCTTTATTGTTTTTTGAATCTGGTGAAAAATATGTTTGCTTAGCAAGGGTTTTAAATAGTAAACAGATTTAATTGTTTCTACATATTAAAAATCCTAAGCATCTTAACAGGAGAAATCCAATACTTAAAAATTATTTCAAATGTTTTCAGTGTTTCCTGAAAAATTTCTGAGGAGATAATAGCTAAAGGCGTCATAAGATTTTCCTGCTCCCTGCACTATTTAACTAGATTTATTTAACAAATATATTTAAATGCCCATCTAATCAAGGAATTCTGGGATACAAGCAGAAATAAAACATAATCAAACTATACAATTTCAACACAAACATATCAGAGATCCATTAATATCCTGGGCCCATTGCTAGGGGGAAGAGCCAGATTTTCAATCTTCTGAAAAGCTAATAGGATCAGAGTTGTCTAAATCTGGGGTGATAGTAAGGGAAGGAGGATATTCCACAAGATAGGGCCCATTTCCTGGAATCCACCAGGTGACAATTCTTCACCACAGGGAGTCTGAGCATACCCACTCTGCCAGATATAGAGGAACGGGCAGAAATCACTAGGAATAGGAAGTCCCTTAAGTAAACTGGCTCAATGCCATATAGAGCAGGGGTGGCCAAACCGTGGCGTATGCACCAAACGTTGCGCATTGGATGCTTACAAGTGGCGCATTGCATCCTTGCGCCTACTTAGCTCGGCTCCTCTGGGCTCTGCCTATGGCAATTTAAAACGTGCTTCTGCCCGCGAGGAAGAGGTGGCGAGCATCGATCCCTGCCTCCGCGCAGGCAGGAGCACGTTTCAAAACGAAGGCAGCCCAGAGCAGCCCAGTCCAGCAAGTGAGGCAGCCGTCGGCAAGAGGCGGAGCCCAAAGGGACGGCGACAAGGAAGTTTGCTTCTCAAGCCCTGCGCTCATTTGGGCGTTTCAAACTGACGTAGGCAGAGGCCAGATGAGCGCAGAACTTGAGAAGCAAAACTTCCTTTTAGCCGTCCCTTTCGGCTTTGGTAGCGTTTTAAAACATGCTTCTGCCTGCGAAGAACAGGAGGCAAGCATCGGTTCCCTTCATCGCAGACAAAACGCATCCCTTCAAAACGCTTCGAAGGACTTTGGGGGTTTGGGGCGGGGGATGGGGCATGGCTGAACTGAAGCAATGCATCATGAAATCGGTTCATTCTTTTTGAATAACCCTGTACAATCACTTGAGCTTTGGGGCAAGGAACATTACTCATTCTAATTAATTGAAAAATTCCTGCCTCTACCCAAAATCTAAAATTAAAAAGACCCTGAAATAATAGATATTTATATCTGTGTGATTTTGTGCTACTGAGCATGTGAGAAATTGTGAAGAGTCAATCTTTGTTCATGTTTATTATGCTTTTCGAATACCATCTTCTCTCATCATGTGTCAATGCTGATTATCACTATAAACATTAGTTACACAGAGAAAGATATTTGTTTTCAGAACTTGAGGGCTGAAGCAATTCTTCCATCTACTCAATTTCCTAATTTACTTAGCATTGTTTTCATGGTGCTCAAATCAAGTTATTGTTTCACAAATATTTTCTATTTAGACCAGGGGTGTCAAACTCAAGGCCCATGGGCCGCATCCAGACCACAGAGTGCTTAAATCTGGTCCACGGGGCTGACCTGGAAACAGCAAAGGACTGGCCCGCGTGGCCCTCCCTAGCTCTGTTTGACTGGCAGAGGGTTGCAGGAGGCCGTCATAGTCCGGGGGCCCATTTTCGCTGATAGAGCACTCGGGCCACCACAAGCGCCCCCGACATGAGTGACGTCGAGCTGGCCACGCCCACATGGCCACGCCCACCCCAACCCCTGAGGTCAAACATAACCCTGATGCGGCCCTCAATGAAATCGAGTTTGAAACTGCTGATTTGGACAATGCCTGAAGTATTCAAAAATTATTTTTGAAAATGTTTAACATTAAATCGAATAAATGCTTTGTTTTGAATCTAGGACAAAGAATTGTGTTCCTGATATTCTAGGAGCCACACAGTTCAATAAAACCAAACTTCAGAAAGTTTGGTTGTTCCAGCTTTCAAATGAAACAAAATCCAAATGGCGGAAATTGGTGAGGATTGCACACCTCTCTTCCTTAAACAATTTACTATATACAAACAGGAGGGTGGGGGTGGTACGAATCTCGGGAGGTAGCTGGTTCCAGAGAGGAGGGGCTGCCACAGAGAAGGCCCTCCCCCAAGGGCCCGCCAGCCAAACACTGTTTAGCTGACGGGACCTGGAGGAGACCGACTCTGTGGGCTCTAACTGGTCGTTGGGAGGTATGTGGTAGCAGGCGATCTTGCAGGTACTCTGGCCCTGAGCCATGTAGGGCTTTAAAGGCAATAACCAACACCTTGAATTGTGTCCAGAGACCAATGGGAAGCCAGTGCAACTCGCGGAGGATTGGTGTAGTGTGGGTGTATCTAGGAACACCCACAACCGCTCGCGCGGCTGCATTCTGGATCAACTGCAGTCTCCGAACAGTCTTCAGGGGTAGCCCCATGTAGAGTGCATTGCAATAATCAAGCTGTGAGGTGATAAGGGCATGAGTGACAGTGAGCAGAGCCTCCTGATCCAGGTAGGGTCGCAATTGGTGCACCAGGCGAACCTGTGCAAAGGTCCCCCTAGCCACAGCTGTCAGATGTTGGTCTAATTTCAGCTGTGAGTCTAGGATGACCCCCAAATTGCGGACCCGTTCTGAGGGGATTAATTTCTCCTCCCCCCACCCAGAACCAAGGAAGGACAGTCGGTATAGTCCTTTGGAGGTAATATCCACTGCCACTCGGTCTTTTTCAGGGTTAAGTTTGAGCCTGTTGATTCCCATCCAGACCCTCACACCCGTACTTTCCCTTCAAACACAATTTCAATGTCACAGCACATAATATCCTATCAACACTCTCAATGTTCTTGTTCTGACCTAGGCTTCACTAAATCATGAAACAGACTCCTTGTCTCGAAAAAACCCTTTTTATTTGGCTAATGTAAATTTTTAGCATTCACAATCCAGCAAAGTCCCGGCAAACAGTCTTTCAAAGGTGAGTTGCTTGTTGCTTATCAGTCCTTGGATAGTTGCCAGGCCGATAGGTTCTTGACGCAACGCTGATCAAGGAAATACTTGGAAGGAGTCTCTATGAGGCACAACTCAGATAAGCCAATCTTCACACGAATAATGAACTAATTGTCTCCTGCAAACACCACTCCCCTTTCGCTATTTATTTCCTATGGGAGGGGCCGTTCAGCATCCCCTTGTGCTTTTACTCCCGAGTCGACCTCTGTTCCTTAATTGTTCTTCTCCTGACAGCTCTGCACATGCGCACATCGGGAACAGGCTCCAGCTGTTCTTCAGCCCCACTTATCTCCGACTCCGAAGGTTGCTGCTAACTGTCAGATGGCCCTGGCCCCATCTCTGCTTCCAACGCTGACCACTCATCAGAGCCTTCTCCAGACTCCATGACTGGCCTATATTCCTCCCCAACATCCTCACTGTCCAAGTCTGCCGCCAGCTCTGCTGGCCACTGGCGGGCCACAACAGTTCTTTTCTTCTCTGCTATCAATATCCTTGAATTTTTCCCTTGAAAAGATTAAAACAGTCCTATTTTCTTCCATGCACAGATCAATATAATGTCTTTTTTCATACATAAAAAAGAACACACAAAATACACAAGTTTTAGTTAGGAACAGACCACTCCAAACTGCAAGTGGAAACCTGCACATTCGTCAAAGAATCCTGGACAAGATGTATTCAGATTCATAAACACAAAACTCACATAAACACACACGCGCACACACACACACAAACATGTATTAACATAAATATTAATTTTTCCATACCTAATCTATTCTGAACCATCTACTCTCTTTACTTACATCTTGACTTAGAGCCATGAAACTCCTCTGCAGTTCCTTGGCAAATTCCAGATTATTACTGACTTCCTGGTGCTTTGACACAGCATCCTAAGGCAGAAGACAAAATTGTTTTGGTCTCTTTAAAAGTATAAAAACTTGAATCTGTATTTCACATATGTTTCTATTAAGGTTTGGTTAGATCTGACAAGTATTTTACTTTCTATAAATGTAGCAAAATAGATGCACTTTTTACAGAAAGTTTTGAAAGGAAAGCAATTTCTAAACTGAAATAGTTCCCGGCAGTCCAGAATTCAAAATTTATTCCACTTTCATCAACCCCCAAAAGTTATCAGGTTCCTTAAATCTTCGAATAAGTAAAGTGTGTCCAAAAATAAATCTCCAGCAACCAAAGATGATTGGTGGAAATTTTCAATTGATGCACTGGACCAAACATCATTTCTTATCCAGAACACTAATGCAGTACTAGTCTTTCACCTATTTTTTTTTAAACACACACTGACATAACAACATTAGGAAGAACCTTCAAGATTCCTACTTCTTGATTTCCTGTGAAGACATGGCCAGCAACTGACATGCCCAGAGAATCTCCTCACTCTGGAGTGTCGTTTTTCCAACTCAAGAACAGAGGGAACAGACTTCCTTTTGTCTACTTGACTCTCTGAGGTTAAGGAAAGTCCCAGAATCATCCCTCAAGCTCCTCCGGTAACAGCAACAGCCTGCAAGCAGTTTTAGAAGTCAGGCTTCCAAAATAACTGGCGAGCAGAAGCTGGGAGGTGGGGTCAAAATCACATCGTTGTTGGACAAAAGTCGTTTTGGAATTTATTTTTCAAATGGACAATAAGCTGTGCCCTTCATTTATTAAGCAATTTATGAGACCATTATCTTTACTAGTTAGAAGAGGCTCTCTTTAGATACAGCCTATCACTCCTTTTTGAAGTGCTGAATGCCATTTTTGAGACTTCTTTATTGTTAGACGACAAGGAAGAGGATTGCTAGAGGCAGTCAAAATAAGGAAGTGTGGAACATTTTTTTTCTCTTGAAATATAAGGATAAAAGTTGTGGTTTTAATTTACTACTTTTAAAATAATTTGTAGCCCTATATTTTTTTGTTGTGGGTGGTTGAAATTTGCCAATTTTTATGAAGTGTGATTGGCTAGAAAAAGGAAAAATAAATAACTAAGTCTTTGACCACTAGAGGGAGCTATGAGGATGCTTAATTCTGAGTTGAAGTCTTCTTAAGGAAATCCTTGAACAGTCAATACAGAAGATCACCCTGTTTGTAAAACAGCCAAAATATATTAATTATACAGAAGATATTAAAAAAAGAACAAGAGACACAATTAGGTGTAGAAAATTATCAACCCACTGTGTCAACTTTACAAAAACTGGACAATGCAAATAACCTAACTGTACCTTCCGAATATAAACATCAAAGCTGTCATCAGTTTTTCTTATGATGATTGTTTGAGTACAACCCTCCTAGTGCAACTGAAACAAGAGTGGGTCATTCCATGTCAAGTGGTCTGGGGCTCCCAGCTCGACCATCATGGATTTTGATGAAATTTGGTGTGAACATGCACACACGTCCCCCAATGAACATTGGTAAAGTGTTACATTTACCGATGCAATATTTGTGAAGATATAGTCATTCACTGGAGACGTGTGTGCATGTTCACACCAAATTTCATCAAAATTCATGATGGTCGAGCTGGGCACTTTTCTGAAATCAGACCACTTGACATGGAATGACCAAAGTATCAAGTAAATTCAGAACTCTCAAGAGGTCAAGTCTGGGACTTTTGCTTTATGGATACTAACAAAGTCAAGAATTCTTTGAGGAAAAAAGATATGATAGCCATTTTAGGGAAGGAAACTTTAATCTGGGAAGACTTGCTTCAGACTAAATTACAACGTCCAACAGAAGAACTTTGGGATTTTTTTTAAATGGATAGAAATAAAACGGAGATCTTTTTCAAGAAAAGAGACTTGATAGACTCTCCTGAGAAGAAAAATACTTTATTCTATGAAGACAAGCTGGAGGGAGTGACTTAAATTTAATGTCTTAGTTAGGATGGATTTTTAAAAGTTTGATATATGTATTGAAAGTTTTCAATTAGTTTTGTATGTATAAAATGAGTATGTAAATGCATGTCCTGTTTTTTTAATTAATGCTGAATAATTTCCAAAGTTTGTAAAATACTACCCTGTTTCTCCGAAAACACGACCCACACCAATAAGCCCAACCCTAATTTTTTGGGGGTGGGCCTAATATTACCCCAACCCCAAAAATAAGCCCGGAGGCATGGGGGTGGCTAGCACGAGTGGTGGCGCGGGGGGGCAACTGTCCGTCTGCAGCCCGCTGGCCCCTTGGGGCAGCACAAATACCGCTTTTTCCCTTCTCTTTCTGGGCGCAGCACTTCTGCTTGTTGGGCCGCTTCCCCTTCGCAGCCAGCTGCTTTGCTTTTTCCCTCTTTTTGGGAGACCCACAGGAGGCATTTTGGTGAACGGGAGGAAAATGGGGAGGGGAATATACTGCTTCACTGTGCTTTACAGCACTCTCCAAGTGGTTTACAGAATCAGCATATTGCCCCCAACAATCTGGGTCCTCATTTTACCGACCTCGGAAGGATGGAAGGCTGAGTCAACCTTGAACCTGGTGAGACTCGAACTGCAAAGTGTAGGCAGCCGGCAGTCAGCAGAAGTAGCCTGCAGTACTGCATTCTAACCATTGCGCCACCACAGCTCAAATAACAGGAATACAATGAAAAGCATATATATGATGCTGTACATAATGAAAAAGCACAATTGCAAGGGCTAGTTATTCACAGGACTGCAGCAGCTACAATAAAATGAGAGAATATGATCTAAAGTTTTAAAAATCTTTACAAAATTACAAGAAATTATCAATCAAAATATTTACCAGCTGATCTTGGTTAAGGCGTTCTCCTCTGTTCATTCGATCTTGATAATCATCAAGTTTGCTCTGTAAACAAGATAAAAATTTACATTTAAAAATTGTAAGCAAGTTTAACAGAATTAGATGAAAATGTCTTCCATCAGAAAATAAGAGTCATTTTCTCTAGCTTTCTATTTAAAAGGAAAAAGCACAAGAAATTATATAAAAACGTAAGAGGCAAAATTAGTTAAGTATTACCCTACCTTTCTTAACTGAATATTGCTACGCATTTAATTATTTCCATTACCAATGGACTGTTTAATCTCTAAAAAAGAAAAAAGAAGAAAAATAGTAAAAATGAATCATGCGAATTTACTTAGATGGGCATTTGCAATGGACTTCAGAGGTGCACCTTCTCTGTAGCCACCTCAGCCCTATGAAATAGAGCCCCAATTGAAATTTGAAGGATCCCCTACCCTTTAACCCTTCACATTAGCTCCTCTCACCCAGTCAAGTAGGGAAGGTATGTTGTGGACCCCGCCAATTAAAGAATTCCGACTGGCAGGGTCCAGGAAGAGCGCCTTCTCTGCTGTTGCCCCCACCCTTTGGAACATTCCCCCCCCCCCAGAGATGAGGCAGGCCCTAACTCTGTTTTCCTTTTGAAAATATCTAAATACTTGACTCTGCCACCTCACTTGGGACTCACAAATGAGCCCAATAGCCCTCTCCTCCCTTTTAATTAATTTTTAGTCAGTTTTAACTATCCTTGCCTCGACTGAATTTTAAATTTTAAATTTAGTTTTTATGTTTTTAACATTTTACCAGAGGTGAAATGTGAAATTTTTCCCTACCGGTTCTGTAGGCGTGGCTTGGAGGTCAGGTGGGTGTGGCTTCAGGTGAGTGTGGTCATGTAAACTGGGTGGGCGTGGCCAGTTTGTCATGTGACTGGGTGGGTGTGGCCAATTTAGCAGTCCATTTTGCCAGGGAGCAGGGGATTGGACTAGATGACCTGAGGTCCCTTCTAACCTTTGCTGTGCTGTTTCAAAGCATCCTCTGAAGCTGTGTCTAGTGCCAGCCAGGTTTGTGGTCCTTCCTCCCTCCTTCCCTCATTTCTTTCTCTTTCTTTTGTGAGAAGCAACCCCCCCAAATAAAATATTACTCATAATAAAAGGCTCACAGAAAAACAAGGAAAAATCAAGCTACTAACGAAGAACCTGCCTGAAGCTCATTCCACATTCCTTCCCCGATAGAGATAATGAGATAATGACCGTATAGAAAGTGGAAGCCTGACGTTTGGCTCCATTCACATAAGTAGGCAAACAGATCCCTAGAAAACCCATTCAAGACGGGATATTTTGAAATTACTCCATGGCAAGATTTGGCAGCTAACAAAACACAGTAGTAGAATCAGAATAAGCAGTCCCACACCTGACACAGGACGAAAGTCATTTAGCCACAATGGGAATCACCCAAACCTTTTCAGAAACACAAAGCCCATATTGCACAAACCCCAAAACTTCAAAAACATAGAACCATATAAGAATTCTTCCTTTTATCCACTGCTGAATGGCAGCAATTAAAAACCTCCTTCCGAGCAGCTTCCGAAGGCTTTTCAATTTAAAGCAGGAGTCTCCAAAGTTTGCAACATTAAGACTTGTGGACTTCAACTCCCAGAATTCCTCAGCCAGCCATGTAAGTTTGGAGACTCCTGATTAAAAGCGACAGCATTTGTTTTTCTTCTTTGCCAAGCGATCTCCCGGCTGGAAAGTGAGTCCTGATTTTTTCCTTCTAACACCTCTCTCTTTCTCTCTCCCTTCCCTTCCATTCCCCCCCCCCCCACTTTCTTTCTTTCAAGGGAACCGGCAGGGAAAAAAGGCTTTAAAAAGTTTTTTAAAAACCAGGAAGTGATGATGTCGGGGCAGGTAGGCGGAGCCTCGTGCTGCCATCCTGGTTCTTTGAACCAGCCACCGCAACCGCTATCTACTCGCCCGAACCAGCCGGATTTCACCCCTGCATTTTACTTTACAATACTCAAAGTCCCTCTGTGAGGGAGATAGCCGGTTCCTAAATGTGATAAATAAAAGGTTAGTAGGTCTGGAAGGTTACGAAGACACCCAAACACTGGACTAAGATGGGAGTAAAGGGGAGAAGGAATAACCTTGAAAAACAGAAGCAAGAGAAGCAAAAATTAAGATAATAGTCAGAGCAGTAATTTGCAAAAGTGTATAAGACATGACCCTCTGGTGTTCTATGAAAATAAAGAAAATAAGGGAAGAAATGTATTTAGACTTGCAACATTCTGTCACCATAACTTTGTAATAAAAGTAGTATTAATTTGCATATCTTTTGTTTCCAAGGTTGGTCTATCTTGGAGGGTTCAGAATGGGGAATGAGCCAGGAGGTTGACAGCAGGCTGGTCTGGCATCTTGTAATTGTTCTGCTTTTATTATGATTTGGCAGGAGGAGGGGTTAATATGAGCCATGTGAGATATAAGATGAATAAATGAATGAATAGATGTGGGCTGCTGTCTCATTCATATTTGCTGAAAGGTTTTTCTGCCCAATTTACAGATTCATCTTCCTCAATCTTTTCAAATAAAACTAAGTAAAACTACTCCAAGAAGTAAGTATTTTAGTACAATTTTCCACGTTACAGAGGTAACAGCTAATCTGATTCTATCGGATCCTTATTATATGGACATTAGCTAGATTTCAGATATACTGGCATCTTACAGAATGGTTTTTCAGATTGTAATACATTACAATATTAACATGTTTTTGACTTGCATGTAAAATATAATCCTAGATGCAGATGCTATATAAGTTTAACTGCTTTTTGTAAGAGGTTTCAAACACTGTACATGTCATAAGAATTCTACACAATCTTGGACTTCCGGTTTGGAGCGCTTCATCGCGGACGTCCCTCGTTGGACGCCTTTCCGATCTTTGTTAAAAGCCGCCAGAACAGCTGTCTGGCGGCTTTGAAATCTCTTCCCCGGGCAAAGGGGAGAGATGAGAGCCTGACAGGTGGGGTAGAGCCCCCCCCAGCGCCCTAGGAGCCATCTGGTAGGGCGCGAAGGGAGAGCTCCCCATGCAGCCTGTCTCCAGCTCCGAAGATCAGGAAACCTCTGCTTTTGCAGAGCTAGATGTCGTGACCAGCCGCTGCTTCAAGAATGGGATTTATAATTATATTTAAACTACAGAAGCAGACAGAGAGAAACAGGCGTGAGATGGGCAAGTACTGAAACCTCTTTTTTCCTTTTTTTTCCAACTCCTGGGCAAGCTTTCACTTCGGCAAGGGAACAAAGGAAACAGAGTAACAATATGGCGATTGAGAAGTGAAAGTGACTTTCGTTTTCCCAGAGGCTTTTTTTTTTTTCCTCTCTCTCTCTTATGGAAACTTTTAACTTGGAAAAATGGTTTTTTCTCTCTCTGTCTCCTAACTCTGGATTAAAGTTATAATAGAAATATTTCCAATAATAAAAGACTATCTGATTTTTAAACTGGAAAGAACTTTAATCAGGCATCTGGCTTTCTTTCTTTTTTGTACTCTTTTGAAACACCAATGGCTTCAAAGTCTGGAAAGATTGTTTTGACTAAAAGAAATGACTATTCATCTGGATATATTTCTAAAATGCAACTTAACACTGAGCTAACACCTCCACAGCTTTTGACACCTGAAAATTTATTAAATAATTTAAAGATTATGAAACATGAACTTACTTTGGAATTTAACCAGAAAATAAGTGAGATAGACAAAAAAATGCAGGCTGCTTTGAAGAATATGAATCAACAACTAAGATTTGATGTGTTAGAGGTTTGCAAAGGCTTAGCAACAAATATTGAAGTTTTGGCAGAACGTATTGAAACAAATAAACAAGCTTTGGCAACTTCGGTGAATTACATAGATAAAATCCAAAATGACATTGCAAATTTTGAAAAAGAGGTCTTAATGACTCAGTTCAGATCCATGGAAGTTGCTATAAGGATTAGAGGTTTGAAAGAAGGATTATATGAAAATTTAAAAGGCAGGATGGTTGACATATTGGATCAGGTGTCTGGAATTTCTAAAGCGGAATTGGCTACACAAATCGACAAAATATACAGAATCAATTCGTGGTACGCTAAACAAAAGCATTTACCAAGGGATATTGTCATATATTTTACCACAAGAGCTCTACGGAACAGAATTATACAAGCAACGTTTAACAATAATCTTATGGTGAATGGTCAGGAACTAAAGATTTGGAAAGAAATCCCCTCTAAAATGCTTAAAGCCAGAAAAAGCTATACTTTTTTGATTGATGAATTTAAGAGATTAAATTTACAATATAAATGGGAAGCGCCAGTTGGAGTAGCAGTGAAATTTTCTGGAAAAAGATACCGGCTCAACACGATAAAAAAAGCTACTGAATTTTATGTCAATGTTCTAAAGGCTGATATATCCAAGATTCCAGAGGAAGGATGTATGAAAATAAAAGAGGAGGAGGAGGGGAAGCCACCTTTGATGGATCAAAAGGAAATAGATTCAAAAATCCAAAAGGAGTGCCTGAATCAGATAGCTGGGGAAAAGGAGATGGAGGTTTGGGATTAGACGGGAGACGACTCGACAAATTCGAATTTATTGAACTATTAAAAGATGAACTATCAAGATACAAAACGATGTGATGTTGAAATATATTGGACGGATAGAGACTAATATGATTGTATTTTATCTTTTCCCTATCTAATGATTACTTATGCAATATTTAGTTAAGTTTTATATAATTTTGAGGTTATTTTTAATGTTGATAATATTAGATATATATAGTTTGTTGAAGATTTGTTTATTCTTCTTTCATTTTCTTTTTTTGTTTATTGAAGTTAGTGAATTAATTTAGAATAATATTATCTTATTAATATCATGATGAAATTTAATATTTGATGATCACTTATGTAACATTTAGTTAAGTTTTATCTTAGAGGTTATTTTTAATGTCAATAATATTAGTTTAAGATTTGTGTATTTTATATTTAGTTATTACTTATGTAACATTTACCTTGTATAAGATAGAGGACTGAAGGGAGGAGGTAGGAGGTTTGTTTGTTTGTATTGTTAAAGAGTTTTCTCTTTCTTTCTTTCTTTTTTTTTTCTCTTTTTTGTATCTTTACTATTGTATACAAATGTGATATATTAGCAGTGTATAATTTGGAGTTGAAGTTTTTTAAAAATAGTGTTCTTTTTTTCCTTTTTTCTTTCTCTTTTTATTAACAATTTAAATTTATTATTATGCCCTGTATTATCTCTGGGAAGTCCGGGGGGGAGGTGGGGAGGGAAGGGGGTGGGTTTGGGGGGGGGAGAAAAAAACAAAAATGTTTGTACTTTATATTTAATATTTTGCTACTACTTATGTAAGTTTGTACTAATAAAACTTTTTTGAATAAAAAAAAAAGAATTCTACACAATCTTGATTGACCTATGCTGATTTATTGACTTTTTTCAAAGGAGAACCTAAAATAAAAACAAGAGAATTAGAAACTGAAGGCCACATTTGCCAATGGTTTACATTTGTTCAGGTGACAGAAAAATTTAAACTGGATGAGAGTTTAATTTTACAAATGAGTAAATGGACCAAGTTGAATTTGTGTACTAATGATGAACATGTTATTGCTAAGATGTATAAGTTTTTACTAAAAATGAGTACCGTGTGTTCCGGCGTATAAGACGACTGGGCCTATAAGACGACCCCCAACTTTTCTAGTTAAAATATAGAGTTTGGGATATACTTGCCGTATAAGACTACCCCTCCTGCCATCTTTCCTTTTATTTCTGTCTTTCTTCCTTCCTAACATCTTTCTTTCTTTCTCTCTTCCTTCCTTCCTAACTTCCTTTTCTTTCTTTCTTTCTTTCTTTCTTTCTTTCTTTCTTTCTTTCTTTCTTTCTTTCTGTCTGTCTGTCTGTCTTCCTTCCTAACTCCTTCCTTCCTTCCTTCCTATCTTCTTTCTTTCTTTCTCTTTCTCTGTCTTTCTGTCCTCCTTCCTTCCTAACTTCTCTCTCTCTCTCTCTCCCTCCCTCCCTCCCTCCTTTCTTTCTGCTGCTCACTTCATCCTGCTTGTGTGTGGGGGGGGGACTATGGTGTTCAGGTTGAGCCCCCCAATGATCTGCAGCCCTCTGGTCTGGCAGGAAAAGGAGGGGCTCTCAACCCTCCCCAAGAAGAGACCCGTTGATGCAGGCTGGGGGATGATGACAGGACCCTCGGTTTCTAACCTTCCTCATATTTTCTCTTGTTCTCTTCCTTGTGGGCGCGCACAGGAGGGACTGCGGAGCAGAGGCGTCCAGCGGCTTAAGGCAAGAGGCGGGTGGGAGACACTTCTGGCATTCCCGCGCCTCTTGCCCCACTCGCCGGGCACCTCTGCTCCGCGGTCCCTCCTGCGCGCACCCACCTACCTCGCTTGGTGTGGTTTCCCGCACTTGGCGTCTTGCAAGAGGGCTGGGCGAGGGAGAAAGGAGCCATGGTGGGGATTGGTTTGCAGGACCGCGGAGCAGAGGCGACCGGAGAGAGGGCGAGAGGCGCGGGGATCCCAGAAGTGGCGGCGGCAGGCTCCTGCCCGCATCTCCCGCCCGCCTCTTGCCTTAAGCCGCCGGGCGCCTCTGCTCCACAGTGCCTCCTGCGCGTGCCCACAAGGAGGAGAACAAGAGAAAAGATGAGGAAGGTTAGAAACCGAGGGTCCTGTCATCGTCGTCGTCCAGCATGCACCCACCTGCTGGGAAGGCTGCGGCTGGCGGTGGCAGCCTTCCCAACAGGAGACCGAGACGCAGGGCGGCAGCGGGGCTCCGGGGCTCCTTCGGCAGAACGACGGGGATGCGGCCGCGGCCGTTTTTTAGCTCCCCCCAGCTCAGAACTTTCAGTACCCGGTGTATAAGACGACTTCCGACTTTTGAGAAGATTTTCAAGGGGTAAAAATTCGTCTTATACGCCGGAACATACGGTACTGAAGACTGTATGATCAAATGAGCAAAATAATCTTGATCAATAGAAGAATATGTAAAGGACTGAAATTTACTTTGAATAAATTACATTGAATTATAATTTGAAACAATGTTTATAAAATGATGTACCCTGATAACTGAAACTAAAGCTTTTCCTTTTAGGTTTGATAGATGAACAAGTTGAAAAAAAACAGAACTTTATGGACAACAGCAGCAAGACTTCTGTATGTCAGGGAATTTCTAGAAGCCTGGCACTCTGACAAATCAGCCATCAATAGACACATAGACATTAACATATATAGACTATGCAAAAGAAACAATCAACCAGTCCAAAAGAGAAAAAGACTCCAGAACCTCTCCACCAATAATCAGCACTCAGATGAGCATTGATCAACTCCAAGGTCAACTTGAGACCAAGTAAGTAATACCCCAATCAAGAAATTGCCAAAAAGCCATTAGTAAACAGCCCAACCAAAGAATCCCTAAGACCATACCCACCCATTCAGACAGGCAAGAAACCAGAATATAAACTGACAGAAAATAGCACTCCTTACTGGCACTGATGATACTAGTTAGGGTAATGAAACATCTGCAAGAAAACAAGCAAGCTCAGAGAGCACTAAGGACCCCACATTTCAACTCTGAGCTACAAATATTCTCCTTCACTGAGACTTCTGTATGCATAGTGAGGGAAGAATTTACGAATTTCTACAATGGAAAAATGGATTGTGAAGCTATTCAATTAGCAAAGAAAAACTGACTATAGCTAGTCCTCGACTTACTATCACAATTGAGCTCAAAATTTCAATTGCTAAGCAAGGCAGTTAAGTGAGCTTTGCCCCATTTTATCTTTCTTGTCACAGCTGTTAAGTGAATCATTGCAGCTGTTAAATCAGTAACACGGCTGCTAAGTGAATCTGGCTTCCCCATTGACTTTGCTTGTCAGAAGATCACAAAAGTTGATTACATGACCCTGGGACACCGCAATCATCATAAATACATGCCAGTTATGAAGCATCCAAATTTTGATCAGATAAACACTGGGATGCTGCAATGGTTGTAAGTGTGAAGAGTCATAAGCCACTTTTTTTAGTGCTACTGTAACTTTGAACAGTCACTAAACAAATGGTTGTTGAGTGTGTTAATGGTTGTTAATTATACTGTGATTAAATAACAGGCCTTGTCCAACTTTGAAAATACTATTGAACTTCTTGCTAGAACCTGAAAGAAATGCATTTTTAATTTTGGGACTTGATAATTAGAACAGTGTACTGTGCATTATTGTTGATTTTAGAGTAAGAGGTTAATCTATTTTATATCTCTATCTGTACGGTTGAAAGTTACTTTTTCCCCTTTTCACTTTTTCTTTCTTTTTGTAGTCCTGATTTGTTTTTTCTTTAACCTTTTTTTCCCTAACCCCTTTTTTTGTATTGTATCCTTTGATAAACTTAATAAAAAATTAAAAAGGGAAAAAAGAAAAGAAAAGATTTTTTTTGCAAAACTTCAACCTTAGAGGAATTTCATTCTTTCTGCACAAGTGTATGCTCAAGAATTTTTCACAGGCCAATTAGAATTAGCAGACTGCAGATTATTTTTATTTGTTGACTTATGCCCGTGATGGCGAACCTATGGCCCAGAGGTGGCACTCAGAGCATTCTCTGTGGGCACGCACACCGTCACCAGCTGCTCTTCCAGGTTCCGTCGCACGCATGCACGCCGGACAGCTGGTCCGGCACGCATGTGCACTGCCCATGCGCACCAGAACCCGGAAGAAAGCAGCTGGCCAGTGCGCATGCGCATGATGGAACCCAGAAGAGCAGCTGGCTGCCGCACGTATGCGCACTGGCCAGCTGCTCTCTTCCGGGTTCCGGCACTCCAGCACGCGCACGTACTCCAGTTTCGGCACTTAGTGCGAAAAAGGTTAACCATCACTGACCTATACAGTACTGTACTGTAATCCAGATACATTATAGCACTAGATTGCAGCAAATATTTCACTGTACAGCACCAATATATTTTCTCCTTCCCATTCTTTAAATCAAACTGTTGCCCTCTCAGCATAAAACTGAAGTAACAGATAGCAACACATTTGCTTAACTAGCCAACATGCATTACAGGATTCAACACAATGTGGGAGCTATTCATGAAGTTTTTATAGTCGCCCCCCCCCCCATAGTCACAAAACCAAACTTCATGAGCTAGGCAATTGGGCTGCATTTACTACCGCTTGTAATGTCCTATGTTCACATGATCACGTTTTATGACAGTTTTGCTAAAAACCATCAATTACTTGATTTACAGCAAAATCACATTGTGATTTTGCAAACCATTGGTCTGCTAAATGAGCAGGTATTCGCTTAACAACTATTGCAAAGAACATCATAAAATTGGGTCAGTCACAGAACCAGCATGTTTTATGACCATCAAGAATTATGTCAATCATGGGCAGGCTCCATTACAGTTGTAAGTCAAGGACTACCTGAATATTAGTCTGTATTTTATTGTTAATTACTACTTCAATAATGCTATAATCGTAGAATATTTTAAAGCTACAACAAACCTTTTATTTTTTTTCCTGCCTTTATTATTTATACAAATAACTGAAACATATCAGGAAAACATATCCAACACACCTTCCTCCTTCTATTTTCCCCACAAGAACCCTGTAAGGTGAATTGGATTGAAAAAGATTGACTGGCCCAAGGTCAGTTAAGTTACTGGATAAAATATATGAATATTCTGTCATCAGTAATTATTTCAAAAATTATTTTCCATCATTTCTATGCTTTTTAGTTTCTATAATTGTATGCATTTAGATAACCATAACAATTAATTTTTCATAAAACTTAATTTCAGAAAGTTAAAAGCCTTCAAAATATGTACCATCCCATCCACCTCCAAAACGTAGGAATTCCCCAATAAAAAATATCAAATACTAACATCTAGATGAAAAATTCTAAGTGGCTTGGAATTTTGTATTCATATATATTAAGGCTATTATTAGAAGTGTGTGAAAAGATCTAAACTGACAATATTCCCATGTTGTTTTGTAGCATTAAGAATCAGAGAACCAGTAAAGTTGGAATGCCATTAAGAGCAGGTTATTTTAAATTGAAGAGTTATTACAGGCCCATAAGAGAGTATTTTGAGTACTCAAACATTTCAAATTTTGAAAATTTTGTATACCTCTTGAAATAATTGTTCCTTAAGACTTATTAGAATAAATATATTTCCCAACCCTTATTTAATAGATTGTAATGGATGACTGCAACTGAAAATAGGTGTTTTATTAGTTTATTCTACTTTATACTCTCATGGCACAAGAACCCATGATGGTATATAATTAAAATCAGAAAACAACAAAACAGAGGCAGAAAATTTTTAACTACAAAGCTAACATTGTTATTAAAACTAATAGTTTTAAGAACCCAAAGACTGGGTCTCAATCTCCAAATATCCTTCTGAACTCGATTTTGATAGCTTTTCTGAAGTTTAGGAGTGAGAATGTCATCTAGATCTTTAGTTAGCACTGCTACTGAGAAACAAACCTTTGTTAGTCTTCTCCTTACTCTATCAAATTGCAGAACTGTAGCCTACACTGTCAACTGAACTTCATCAAAGTTCTATCAAAAAAACAGATTAGGGTTGAACAAACACACCCAAGCAATGCACTGTGTCCTGTCTTCACTAAATCCACTGAGAAAGTATTAACTGGATGTGAAGTACAGTACATGAAACTTTAGATTCAATAACTGAGGACCCTCCTTTAGCAGTAATCACTTCACATGTTTCCTGTAGATTTTTTGGCCCATGTCCCCTTTATAAAATGGCTTCAATCTCTTGCTATGCTAGGACTGTTTTTCATATAAAATGCTCACTTCAGATCATGGCATATTTCATCTGGGTAATGGCTTTGACTTAAGGATTCCAAAATACTTGTTTTACTCCAGCAATTATGTTGTAGATTTACTTGGGTGCTTAGGGCTGTTTTCATGTTGCATTATGCATGTTGTTTAAGCTCATAGACAAGACTTTGTTCTGTAGAATTTTGTATAATCCAGAATCCATTATTGCTTTAATGACTGCAAGCTGTCCAGTCATGATATTCCATGCTGCCATGTTTCATAATGGAACTAGTTTCTTTCTTTCAATGGTATAAATTGTTTCCTTTTAACTGCAGAAAGATCAAGTTTTGTCCAGTAGTCTATTGAATCATCCAGGCGGTCCTTGGTGAATCTGAGATGGGCAGCAAAGAACTTTCCTGAACACAAAGATTTTATTTTTGATATCTTTCCATGCATGCTATTCTTGTTCAAAATTTTCCTTATATAATACTGACATGACAAGAGTGACCTGCAGATTGTTTATTATCTCCTTGTATTCTCTACTGGAGAACCATATGCCTTATTATTTGGAAAATTTGGACATTCCAAAGCACAGTATTTTTAGTAGGGAAAGACCCACAAATACATGCCAGAGAGATAATATCCCAGGGCTTTCCATATTATATCATATCATATCATACCGTATCGTATAATACTATACCACACCACACCACACCACACCACAGACACTGAACATTGGCTTAACATGTTCAAAAAGGATTATACTATTTGTTTAACCAGAATTTCTCTTTAATAGGACTTAAATGAAGCTGTGACCTTACACTGCAAGTGACAACACTGCAGGATTACAAATAGTTACAGAAGATTCACATACTTTCACCACTGTAGGTGTTTCAAACTTTATAGATGTTTGAAACACCTACAGCCGAGATGGTGCAGTGGTTAAATGCAGCACTGCAGGCTACTGCTAGTTCAGCAGTTCAGCTGTTCAAATCTCACCAGGCTCAAGGTTGACTCAGCCTTCCATCCTTCTGAGGTCGGTAAAATGAGGACCCAGATTGTTGGGGGCAATATGCTGAACTCTGTAAACCGCTTAGAGAGGGCTGTAAAGCACTATGAAGCGGTATATAAGTCTAAGTGCTATAGTGCTATAACTCTATAGAACAAGGATTCTTAAAGTGTGGGCCATAATACTCCAGTGGATAGTGAGAAATTTAGAATCACAAGGACTAAGCCTATGGATTGAGTTATCTGTCAAAATCACCCAAAAATCACAAAACATTAATCCAAATATAATATTTCATTTTATTTATTTGTATGTTTGTTTGTTTGTTTGTTTGTTTGTTTGTTTATTATTTGGTTCTTCTATGCCGCCCTACTCCCGAGGGACTCAGGGCGGCGTACAACGTTGTGCAAGAACACTGAACAATAAACAATGATTAAAAACAGTGTTAAAAGAATTTAAAAAGTTAAAAAAAATGTTCACCACCAAACATACCGGGGGAGCGCTCAGATGGAACTAGTCTCAACCCCCTGCCTGCAGGAAGAGCCATGTCTTGACGGCTTTTCGGAAGGCCAGCAGGGTGGGGATGGTTCGGATCTCTGGGGGAAGTTGGTTCCAGAGCACAGGGCCCCCCACAGAGAAGGCCCTCCCCCTAGGGCCCGCCAGCCGGCATTGTTTGGCTGACGGGACCTGGAGGAAACCCGCTCTGTGGGCCCTAACCGGTCGGAGGGAAGTGTGAGGCAGAATGCGGTCCCGAAGGTAACCTGGTCCTAAGCCATGAAGGGCTTTAAAGATGATGATCAACACCTTGAATTGTACCTGGAGACCGATGGGCAGCCAATGCAGCTGGCGGAGTATAGGTGTAACGTGGGTGTATCTTGGCACACCCACCACAGCACGCGCAGCCGCATTTTGCACCAACTGAAGTCTCTGAATACTCTTCAAGGGTAGCCCCATGTAGAGCGCATTGCAGTAGTCCAAATGGGAGGTGACAAGGGCGTGAGTGACCGTGAGTAGAGCCTCCTTCTCCAAGTATGGACACAATTGGTGCACCAGGCGAACCTGTGCAAAAGCCCCCCTAGCCACAGCTGTAAGATGTTGATCTAATTTTAGCTGTGGATCTAGGAGGACCCCCAAATTGCAGACCTGTTCCAAGGGAGTTAATTTTCCTCCCTCAAGAACCAAGGAGGGACAGTTGTCATGGTCCTTAGGAGGCAATATCCAGAGCCACTCAGTCTTGTCAGCTTTTATTGGGGCATTGGGTACATATATTTATTATTTTAGAGAATTGTAGTATTACAAAGTTTAAAATTACTTCTTCTGAAAAAGCTATATTTCTTGGCTAGTTTGGGGGCATAATTCAAAGTTTATATTATGATCTTTAAAACTCTAAATTGCTAAATATCAGGAAGTGCAACGACTAGTTGTTTCCAGTGACTTTGTCTGATTTTAAAGAGTTTTCTTGTATGTCTTGCCAATTGTTGAGTTGCAAGAAGGAAGGGGGGGGGGTTGCTATTCCTAGATCACAAAAATTTGCTTAAGAAGGTCAATACTTTGCTACATTCAAAGTATTTAGAAAAGCCTTTAGTCTGTGTCAGTATGCATCATTTGCTTCCTGTAATATTTCTACTGTCAATTTTATACCACAGTACAATGTTTTCATAGTTC
This sequence comes from Diadophis punctatus similis, assembly GCA_023053685.1. Classification (NCBI taxonomy): domain Eukaryota; kingdom Metazoa; phylum Chordata; class Lepidosauria; order Squamata; family Dipsadidae; genus Diadophis; species Diadophis punctatus. Next base: position 253,248,275 of record JALIGW010000001.1, on the reverse strand, counting down.
TAGGAAATTATTAGGCACAGTGTAATTCAGGCATGCCTACAAAATTGTCAATTTCCATCTGCCCAGAAAACCCCTTTGCAAAATAAATTAAATTATTTCTCTATATTGTTTTAATGTGGAATGAATGCCATATTTTTCCAGAAATTTAGAAATAAAGACGTACCAACTCCATGGAAATGTTAAAATTATATTACTTTATAATATATATTTTGTGCATGTCATCTTATGTTCACAAAATAGGAAAGACAAACAACAGCTATCTGCAGTATTATCACTAATATATTTTGGTTCATGGCAACTCAGTCCCAAATCAATCAGACATCAACTCTCAAATAGACTAATGTGCAGAAATGACCTTTTAAAGATAGAAATCACTTATAAAGAATTTAACTAATTTCTGCATGATAACTTGTATCTACTAGCAAAACCCTAGGAATACTGAAGTTAGCAGAGTAAACCCAGCTACAATGTATATACTCGCATAACAACATCCAATAAAAAATTAACTTTAGCTTTAAGGTCTTCAAACTTGGCAACTTTAAGACTTGTGGACTTCAATTCCCAGAATTCTCCAGCCAGCTATGCTGGCTGGAGAATTCTGGGAGTTGAAGTCCACAAGTCTTAAAGTTGCCAAGTTTGGGGACCCCTGCTTTAAGACAAGTATATGATGCAATAATAATTTCACACTTATTAATTTGATTACACAAGAAAATTATGTGCAAAATTATTTTATCCAGGATTTGCATTTATCTTCTCATTTTCAAGAAAATACTGAAGATTATAATTTTATTATTTCCTGTTTCTTTAAAGTACTTCTCACCCAATGGAAGGAAGGCTTACATACACCAAATCTCAACTAGGGATAGCAGTTCATTACTGCATATGATAATACAATATTTCATAAGCATAATGCTACCCAGACAGGAGAACTCTGTGGACCAGTGATTTGGTATATTTATTTATTAGTGACATTTATATACCGCCTCACAGTGCAAGCACTCTCTAAGCGGTTTACACCATTAAACAATGTATATTTACATTGCCCCCAACAATCTGGGTCCTCATTTTACCTACCTCGGAAGGATGGAAGGCTGAGTCAACTCTGAGCCGGTGAGATTTGAACCGCTGACCTGAGGATCACAGTCAGCTAAAGTGACCTTGCAGTACTGCCTCTAACCGCTGCGCCACCTCAGCTCTTGTTAAATGTAAGCCTTTCTTCCACTGGGTGAGATGTACTATTTTGCTTTTTAAAAACCAGAAGCTCAGAAGTAAAATCTAAACTAGCTTTTATAAGGACACTTTACTTTGGGATCAAATAGATTCAATTTTTTTAATCTGATGCAAGGTTACCCCTAAACACACATATACTGGGTACACCCTATCCAGAGATCTCAACATACGAGCAAAAACGTATTCCTAATGTTTTTTAACAGACATCTAGACATAAATTCTGCTGCATTACTGACAAGTTTAATTTGAGGAAGTTATTGAACAGAAAGTAATAGAACAAATCTATCTTTTGTTTAGTTTCATCATTGGCATTTCCAGATCAAAGCTAATCCAATCTATTTAATGACATTATGAATGCAGTCAGATGGTCTTACCATTTAAAAATTGTAAAAATCATTTTAGGTATCATTTCAGAACTCATAATATTTTATCACATCATCATATTGTATGCTGAGATAGGATATCCTTGATTCTTGTGGAGATTAAAAATTCCAATATTGTGACTACATATAGCAATGTCAGATCCCTTTGGTTCTGTCCAAACATAAGTGAGCCTCAGTTTAAGCTGAATACAGGCAATCTGACACACTTTAGTTAAGCCTTCATTAACCTGGTATTATAATTTGCAAAATCCCTCACCTGGATGACATTCCAGCATTTTTTTAAACACTAGAGAAGGCTATTCAAGATATTCTGGATTACTAACATTAGACCCACTATTATGTTCAAAGATATAATCTGAAGGACAGATAGCCTACACCAGTGATGGCGAACCTTTTTTGGCTCGGGTGCCAAAAGGATGTGCGTGCGCAAGATAGCCCACACCCATAACGCAATGCCCTCCCCCGCGCATGCACACAACCCCAGCACTGCCCCCCCGCTCACATGCACAGGCCTCACTGAAGCCTCCGGATTTCCGGTAAGCCCGTTGGGCCGTTTTTTGCCACACCAGGGTTCAGGAGGCTTTCCTGAAGCCTGAGGGTTCAGGAAGCCTTCCTGAAGCCTGGGGAGAGCGAAAACAGCCGAAAATCAGCTGACCAGCGCACACATGCGCGCTGGAGCTGACATAGGGCAATGCCTCGCATGCCCTCAGATATGGTTCCACATGCCACCTGTGGCACCATGCCTTAGGTTCGCCATCACTGGCCTACACAATTTTACCTTAGCGTTGTAAGAACAACTTTGTATAACTGGGTTGCCATGCTCTTGATAGACCGCCCTTCCTCAAACAAAATCATCTGCATACTGCAAATTCCTACTTTGCTACTATTGTTATGAGAACCTACATGAATTATAAAATACAGTTTGAACTTGGCTTATTTTTAGTACCACAATTGTGATTTTGAAATCTGCCTTGGTTCAAATGACCCAGTAAATTGGGATTAATCAAAAATAGAAGCAAAATCTGGATCACTGCACAGATTACTGTATTTTTCAGCGTATAGGACGCACCGTTTTACCCCAAAAAGAGGGTGAAAACTTGGGTACGTCTTATACACCAAATGTAGCCCCACCCAGCCACCCCCACCCTTTGGCCTCTGCCTCCCAGCAATTTACCTCCTTGCAGCAAACAGAACAGAGCCTGTTAAGCCAAGCAACTGATTATCAGCTTCCCGATCCTCAGCTGATTGAGGCTGCAGGCAGGCCATGTGCTAAAACTGAAAGTGAAACTAAAGCTGCAAGGAGGCAAATTGCTGGGAGGTAGAGGCAGAATTTTATTTTCTTGTGCTAATCAGACTGCTGAAACTGGATGCAAGGAGGTAAGTCAATAACTATAAATGTCTGTAGAATGTTCAAATTATTAGACTTATTTTTTAAAGACTGCCCTATTATTGTTCTAGACAACTTAACAAAATGAAGCTTTTTAAAATAAATGCTTGATCTGAAGAGGCCCAGTGCTTTTGTATCTTCTTTTAAATAACAGAGAATGTAACTTTCAGAAAGCCACATCAATTTTAACAGCATCTGTACAAGTATAGTCTGAAATGTAACAGTGTCCTGTTTTAGTATTAAGATAAGGTAGCTGAGTTAAACCCTGACTCAGTCATGTTTGGAGTAGATCTATTTAAATAATTGGGAGGAGTTAGTGTGACTATATTTAAGAAAACTTTCTGGCACTAATATACTGCCATAATGTATATTTCTCCAATTCTTTGCTATTTCTATAGGTCAGGCACACATGCACAGAAATACACAGCAAACAGCGTATATCATCTGTACTGTTTGCTGGGAGGCAAATTGCTGGGAGGAAGAGGCAGAATTTTTTCCCCCTTGTTTTCCTCCCCCAAAACTAAGGTGCGTCTTATACTCCGAAAAATACGGTAGATGCCATGCTTGTCTTAGTATGATTTAACATTACATTCAAACCTGTACTTTTGGAATTGGAATCTTTGCTGGAATGCTTAAAAATTTTCATTCAGTATTAGGCATAAAAAGAGTACAGATACCTTAATTTCAAAATCAGCAGTATTTTTAGAAATTGCTTAAGTAAATATGGTATCAACCAGAACGTTGCAATCTAAAATTTTAATACCCTAGCAGTTATCATTATGTAATTATTTTATATATTGCAACAAAATTTTCTTTACAAATGCTAAATCACAAACTAAATTTCTTAAATCAAGTAGAGAACGATTAGGATTTTATAATGCTTTGGGCTTGATTCTGAAAAGGACACCTCAGCATAAAAGCAACATTAGGTGCAATTAATTAAAGTAGCTGTATGATCCAAGGAAAACCCACCTGTTTCAATGAATCACTAACATGGGCCATATTTGCACTACAAAGCAGTTTTATTGAAATGAATTCAAAGCCATGTGCAGTACAGTCCTGATAAATGTATTAAGATTAAAATACAGCAGCCTCCATAGTGTACTAAACTCTAATCTTACTGCAAAAGCAGGATAAAACAGCCCCAAAGCTATGATGATCTTTTGAAAAAGGCAGAATTGGTGCAAAGATTAGAAAAGTGAGTTTTAGAAAATTGAGGACTTGCATAAAGTGAGTCTAAATAACTTCCTAACATATGGATATCTTATTCACTAACTCAGAAAAGGATATTACATCAGTGAATTAAATATTTTCACTTATTTACTGGACTTACAGGCAAAATTTAATATAAAAATCTAATGGTTATTTAATAATGTGTTCCCACGCACATTTAGATGAAAGCAAGCCTTGCTCAAACAAGTATTTAATACATAAACATAAAAGCTGTTCTTTCAATGTTTAAAGTCATTCATTACACTCCCCATAATATAGCAATCGACTAAGAAGTGTCCTGCTGCTTCTCTTCCATCAGTTATCTTTTCACATTTCCTATCATTTTAGAAATACCTGGCAAGATATTTAAACTAGTTGTACAGTTATTTTGATTGTGATCGCTTACTAACAGTTTAATGCACATTTGCACAGAGTTTAGTTTTTCTATCTAGTGGTAGAAGCATGTGGCGAACTGAGTTCCATTCAGAGTATTTCAACCAGCAGAAGAAACTGAGGGAGGATGAATTTTGTTCCTTCCCCTCCTCTCACAATTGTCAATACCACTTCATTCACTGCTCTGTGGGATCTCTATTCTTTGGAATAAAGACAAAAAGAGACTCTAGAGCAGTGGTTCTCAACCTTCCTAATGCCGCGACCCGCGACCGCGCCCCCTGCCCCGCCATTTGGGTTCTTTTACCCTCTGCACATGCACAAAGCGTTCTGCGTATGCGCAAAGGGTAAAAGAACCTAAATGGCGGCGTCTGGGTGAAGTGTCCCGACCCCTGTGAAAGGGTCATTCGACCCCCAAAGGGGTCACGACCAATGGTCCCTCTAACGTTAGAAAATGGCGCGCAATTGGAAACTGCTGCGTGCCGTTCTCTAGTCATGCGTGCGGGCGCGCAGTTGCGCAGCCTCTGATATTAGAAAATGGCGCGCGGCAGTGGAAAACTGCTGCACGCCATTCTCTCATTACATGCGCGGCTGTGCAGCTTAGAGGGAACATTGGTCGCGACCCCCAGGTTGAGAACTGCTTCTCTAGAGCAGGGGTCACCAACCTTGGCAACTTTAAGACTTGTGGACTTCAACTCCCAGAATTCCTCAGCAAGCTGGCTGAGGAATTCTGGGAGTTGAAGTCCACAAGTCTTGAAGTTGCCAAGGTTGGAGACCCCTGCTCTAGAGGATTTCCTTTTCTTTAGGTATAATTGACCTTGCCCCCATCCCCTTCAGAGTAATGCCCTAGCGCAGTGATGGCGAACCTTTTTTTCCTCGGGTGCTGAAATAGTGCGTGCATGCGCTATCGCACGCATGTGAGTGCCCACACCCATAATTCAAAGCTCCCCACTCGTCCCACCACCCTGAGATGCGTGCTCGACCCTCCCCCACTCCCCCATTTCCCAACTTCCAGTGGGCCTGGTAGGCCCAATTTTTGCCCTTCCCAGGCTCCAGACGCTTTCTTGGAGCTTGGGGAGGGCGAAAACGCTCCCCCCGCCACCCCGGAGACCCTCTGGAGGCTGAAATTGCCCTCCCAGAGCCTCCGCGTGAGCCATAAATCAGCTGGCGGGCATGCACATGCACGCTGGAGCTGAGCTAGGGCAACGGCGCGCGTGCCGGCAGATATGGCACTGCGTGCCACCTGTGGCACCCGTGCCATAGGTTCGCCATCACTGCCCTAGCGATTGAGGGGACAATCAGTGTTAGTACATCACATCAGGACCGCAGCAGGTTGGGATATTCAATGAGAGAAGACCCCCTTTTCACTATTACCAGTTCTTGTAAGAGCAGTCCGTGTCAAATTTCAACCAAAGATTCATAAAGCCAGCATGAGTTATTATAAAGTTTGCTCCGATAGATACTGACTTGGGAGCAAGTCTCATGGTCTAGCTGTTCGTCCTTAGAAACGTAGGGCCTTAATGTTGACAAAAGGACGCAGGGCACGTCGTACAGCTAAATCTAAACGTTTCGAAGATAACACATAAATAACGCTGCTCTTTTAAGATATCAACTCGGTTCTTTTCTTTTCACTAAGTCCAGAGGCGGCCCACAGCCGTTCGGCGATAACTAAACTAAACTTTAAAAAAAGCGTTTAATAAAACGTGCCGAAAGTTTCAATATTTCCTTTCACAGGGGCGTCCCCCCCCCCGCCCAATCTTCCCGGGGCCCGAGAGAGAGATCGCGTTTTCACCCCGCGTCCGCTTCTCCACACACGGAGAGGAAGGACCAACTAAAATGGGGGAGAAAGAAAGAGGCGCGCGCGTGCACCCACACGGATAGCGAGGACTGAGCGATTCGGGCGGGCGGGCAAACAAACAGCCGGGCCTTTGTGCAGCAGCCTTTCACACAATGAGACTCCCACCCCGGGAAGCCTGTCTGCCTCTCGCCGCCGCCATGTTGGGTCCGGGCCGGCTCCATGTGCAAAGGGGGGGAGGGAGGGAGGAGAGGGAAAGAGAGTACGAAGAAAAAAAAGGGCGAGAGCTCAAGTCTCCGGTTAGCCGGTTTGGAATCGGCGAGGGAGGGTGACGGGAAGAAAGGCAGGCCAAGAGGACGCGGAAAGCGCGTTCAGACCTGAAGGAAGAGCCGCCTCTCCGCCCCTCAGACTAGAAACAAAAGAGCAGGCGGGCAAGCGCAAGGAAAGCGAAAGTCTTTTCAGAATCACCTCAGTTACCGCCACTCGCTCCAACCAACGTTAATTCCCACCCTCACAACTCCCGGGAGAGGGAGAGAGAGAGGATTGGGGGGTGGGGGAAAGAAAGACCCAGCCTCCGTACCTTTTTCTTCTCCAAATTGCGCAGCTTCTTATCGATGACACCCAAAATCTGCTTCATGGCCTCCGTCTGCACCGAACTCGTACTGCCACCCGAAACCGCTGCCTGAGAAGCCGCCGCTACCGTTGCCTCGTTGCCCGCTTTACTGCCGCTATTCGCCATCGCGCTGCTGGTGGCCGAGGGCATAGCTTACTGAGGGAGAGAAGAACAACCCGTTACGGGATTCGGAGGGAGGGAGGGAGGGAGGGAGAAAAGGGAAACCGAGCCGACGGGACGGCAGAGGGGACAGACGGCGGGGAGACGGAAAACGCGTCCCACCGGAACGCCTTTCAGTCTTCCAATACCTCCTTTATCTCACGTCCGTCCCCCCTCCCCCGCCGCTCGCCTGCATCCTCTCTCCCCGCGCGCGCGACCAGTTCCGACCCGGACCGCACCTGTCAGCGCGCGCCCAACGATCCTAAGCAATCCGATTGATCCTTAAAGGTCCGACCGCAACACCGCGGCCGCGTGCTCGCCACCCACGTGATTGGCAACGCGCGGACATCCCACGCTTCCACGTTCCTTCCCCCCCCCCGCCGCCCCACAGACACACACGCCGCCCCGGCGATCAACGGTCTTCCCAGAACCGCTCTTCTTTACTTCTTCCCCCTCACCGTGAGAGATGCCCGCGCCCGCGTGCGTGTGTGAAGAAATGGAAGATGGGAAGGCACCAAGAAAAGACTCGGTGGACTCTACGCAGGGGGAACGGCGGCCTCTGTCCGCGCGAGTCCGGCCACTTACACCGCCAGGTCTGCACCGAGTTATGGGGGGGGAAGGAAAAGACCAAGAGAAGGCCGCGAGGGCGCGCGCGCGGGACCGGCAGGGCGCGAGCGGTGGAGGGGGTCCTCATTTCATAGAGCTGGCGGTAGCGAATGCCGGAATCGCTTCATCAAACTAACCTCGTGCAAGCTTCACAGCGTGCCTTCGTAAGAGCCTCAGTCTTAGGGCACGGAGTTTTTCAGGCGCCGAAGCCACCTAGACCTTCGGCGCCGCGGTTAAGAGGAGCGACTTAGGCGGCGTCCAAGATTCCGGGAGGCGGGACTGTGCTGGGCCAAGCCAAAAGCTGCTATTTTGGCGGGGGAGCCTGTGACCCGGTTGTTGTGGGAAGGGTGGGTGGTTGGCTGGCTTGATAATAGCTAGGAAAGCTCATTTCCCTGGATTTGGGAAATATTAATATCTAGTCTCTTAAGGTTCGTAGAGCAGAACGATCCTGCTTTCCCGATAAGTTAATTGGTAACTCTTGGCGGTGGAGGAGCAGGAAAGTTCGAGGTCAGGGCAAGTTTTGTTTTTCTTCATAGTAATTCCGTGGTTTTGAAAACCTACAAAACTTTATGTGGTTCTTGTAGATGGGCGTGAGGCAAAAAAAATAATTTAGTCAGCCAAGCCTATTGCTTTGGCATTGGTGTTGGTAGCAATTAAATGCAAATACTAACTTCCATATTGCTTTAGCACCATCAGCATAAAGATTTAACACACGTGAAGCGGTATATAAGTCTAAAGTGCTATTGCTGTTTGAACATTCCGAGCACTTTATAATAAAGTCACAAACGCAATTCAGAGTAACAGATAATTTTGGGCACAGGTATGCATATTTCAGAAAAGAATGATGAAATCTAAAATGTAAATTATTATAAGAAAGTATGGTTTGAAATGATGAGCTTGGGGTAATCGTTTTATTTTTATTTATTCCTATGTCAACGAAGATGATTATGTGCTGGCATAATCATTTTGAAGTCCTAGCAACCACATATATACATTTTCTGTATCACAATTTATCCTTAACCTGTTCTTTCAGGTCTCCCAATGGTACACTCATCACCATGGTAACTGAATCCATCCACCCCATAAAATGATAGGTTTGGGAAACAATAAACAATTTTGTTACATTAGCGGAAAAACTGAATAAAGTGCTTTATTTTGCAGGCATGCATCAGCCTTAAAATTTCTTCAGTGTTGAAACCATGATAGCAAGTGTCTTCAAGAATTGATTACTTTAAATCTGAGGTGGTTGCAAGGATAAAAGGATGTTATGTGTAATAACTTTTAACAAAGTTATATGACCTGCATCTTTCCAATGTTTTTACTGAAGTTGAAAGAGCTGTGCTGATTAAAGATAAGGCTAGGAGGAATGTGTAGATGATGGGAATAAAATTTAATAAATAGTAGCAAATAGAGACCTCACTCATAAGCAACATAATTGCTTACAATTGCTCCCTAAATAAACTTCTGTGAGAATTTCCAAGATTTAATGCATTCTCCAAAGCACAAGCTTCACCACACTAGATTATTTTTATATTACCGTATTTTTCGGAGTATAAGACGCACTGAAGTATAAGACGCACCTTAATTTTGGGGGAGGAAAACAAGGGAAAAAGGCCTCTGCCTCCAAGCAATTTGCCAAACAGCACAGATGATATACACTGTTTGCTGTGTATTTCTGTGCATGTGTGCCTGACCCATAGAAATAGCAAAGAAATAGCAAATGTACATTATGCCAGAAAGTTTTCTTAAATGTAGTCACACTAACTCTTCCCAATTATTTAAATAGATCTACTCCAAGGTAACTAAACTCTAATACTAAACAGGACACTTACATTTCATACTATTCTTGTACAGAGCTGTTAAAATTAATTAAAATTTCTGGAAGTATACATTATTCTCTATTTAAAAGAAGATACAATAGCATTGGGCCTCTTCAGAGCAAGCATTTATTTTAAAAAAGCTTCTTTATTTTGTTAAGTTGTCTAGATTTACAGGGATCTCAAACCTTGGCAACTTTAAGACTTGTGGACTTCAACTCCCAGAATTCCACAGCCAGCAAAGCTAACAAAGCTGGCTGTGGAATTCTGGGAGTTGAAGTCCACAAGTATTAAAATTGCCTCTGGCTCTAGAACAATAATAAAGCAGTCTTTAAAAAATAAGTCTAATAATTTGAACATTCTACAGACATTTATAGTTATTCACTTACCCCCTTCCATCCAGTTCAGCAAAAAATAAAAATCTGCCTGTCTCTCCCAGCTATTTGCCTTTGTAGTTAGTTTCACTTTCATTTTCCCACGTGGCAAACCTAATTAGCTGTCCATCAGGAAACTCCTACTGACTTGCTTGGCTTTACAGGCTCTTCCCTCTTTCCTGCAAGCAGGTAAATTTCTGGCAGGCAGAGGCCAAAGGGTGGGGGTGGCTGGGTGGGGCTGCATTTGGTGTATAAGACGCACCCAAGTTTTCACCCTCTTTGGGGGGATAAAAAGGTGCGTCTTATACGGTACTTTTCATTAATGGGGATGGGGAAGGTCTTGTGGTAGCATTTAATTTCAGGACCTTTTTAAAAATGTCACTCAATAAAAAAACATTGTAACATAAAATGACAGGCTTTAACCAAGCACTCTTGTGAGGCAACTTATTTCATGAGAACAGATAGTCAGAGGCTACAATTCAATGCATGTTATATCTTCCTATTATAGGTATGTTTTTCAGCATCAGATATTGCAGCAATATAGGTCTCAGAAGATTTTGCAGAACGCAAAAGGAATATAATATATCTTATCCTTATATCTAGTTTGAATTAATTTTAATTCTAAAAACTTCTCATCATCTTGTCTTTAAGGCAGTGGTGGGTTGCTCCCGGTTCGCAGTAGCAGCGGCGGGAGGCTCCGCCCACCCGCCTGGACGGCATCAAAACACTCTGCGTATGCACAGAAGCGTTGCGTGCATGTGCGCTCCTGTTCCCGAACCGGTAGCAAAGGTAAGTGGAACCCACTACTGCTCTAAGGATATAGATAGAGTTCTTGATATTTTGAATTCTGCCATCTGGAGTCTCAATTTCTGTCCTTCCTTGGCTTTGAGTGGTTAAGGCAGGGATGAAGGAGTGGATTTTGAGGTGGTTAAGTGCCTTCTTTGTCCTGCTGCCCAAAAACAGATTCATGCATTCTCTTTAAAAAGGTGATTTCTTGATCCGACATCTTGCCCTCAGTTTCCAACCCTGCAGTTTTAAGGAAGCTCTTGAAGAAGATGGTAGGACTTGAGTAGGAAAAGTTCTGGGAAAGAGACAGCTGTGACCTCTTGTGGGTGAACTCCTGGGACTTGTATGATAGGCATTCAGTTTTCTTTATACTGGTAGCCAATGGTCCCTCTAACGTTAGAAAATGGTGCGCAGCAATTGAAAACTGCTGCATGCTGTTCTCTAGTCATGGGCGCGCAGTCGCGCAGCCTCTGATATTAGAAAAGGCACGTGGCAGTTGGAAACTGCCGCGCTCCGTTCTCTCGTTACGTGCGCGGCCGCGCAGCTTAGAGGGAACATTGCTGGTAGCTCTCTAAATACTTTTGATATAATCAGCCATGGTATCCTCCTGGAGTACTGTACTGTAGTGAATTTAGAGGATGGCTATGACAGAGAGTGAAAATTCCCTACAAAGGCAATTCACAGTAAACATGGTTTAAGCCCATATGAAGGTAGATACTTATGAAGTAGTGTAAAACAGGCACCCACTAATTCACATGAAGATAAAAGAGGGAAGAAGGAAGCATATTCAGACTTGCAATATTCTATTTTTATAGTAATTCTGATAAGTTTTAGTCCTGTGGTATGGAAGCTGCTTGGAATAGTATGAAATAATTATGTTACAAGTTGCCGCAGGCATAGATTTTTGTTTTGTTTGTTTTGTTTGTTTGTTTTTATTGCTATAATACACATAAAGGAAAATGCAACTGGATATAAAACAGTACATTTTATCCTGACACAGATAGCTTCTATGGAAACTGAAGAGAGAGGCCAAAGAGAAAAACCATGTCCTGCCAGCCTGAAAGGGACAAGACTAGCAGCCATCTAATTACTTAACTGCAAAGGGAGTGAGGGTGGACCCAAATCGAGATATAGCTGTCTTTGAGATTACAAGCTGCACATACCTCCAGAAGAGAAAGTGAGCTAACTTTAAAATGTTTGGACAGATGCAAATAAATAAATTAGTTTATTGTTTTATTGCCATGTCACTACTGCTTATCAGAAGGGCAGAAGGGAGGTCGGGAAAAAGAATTTAGCTCTTTTAGCTGCTATAATGAAATACTACCCTAATTACTTTACATGCTTGAAAATGAAACAAGTAACTTGATCATAAAAGGGGGGGGATTTCACAAGAAAGTACTTTGTTATCAATAGAAGAGAATATTTATAGCTCAGGATTGAACTAAGGGGCCCTTGATGCTCTCTGAGCTCGGTTGTTTGTTTGCTGACATTTCATTACCTCATAGGTAACCTCTTCAGTGCTAGAAGGGGGTGGGGTTTGCTGAGAGAGCAAAAAGGCCAGAGAAGCTCAGAGAACACCAAGGATTCCCAAGCAATTGTGTATTTGCTGTTGGATCAATTCCCATGAATTCATGAAACCATTGTGTCAACCAGTCAGGAGTCTCCAACCTTGGCAACTTTACGACTTGTGGACTTCAACTCCCAGAATTCCTCAGCCAGCGCATGCTGGCTGAGGAATTCTGGGAGTTGAAGTCCACAAGTCGTAAAGTTGCCAAGGTTGGAGACCCCTGAACCAGGTTGTTAAAGAACTTACGAATGTAAAAAATAAAAAAATTATTGTATGATGCAACAAAGAGTGTGGAATTGAAATTTTACATGTTGAAGACTCAGATAGCTATGTTTGATGGAGAAAACATTTATGACAAGGTATGCATATTGGTAGATTTATTATAGATGGTAAATCAGTGAAGACATTTTAAGCTGTGCAATATTGATAGTAAACATTCTAAATGAATATCAGCATTCAAATGTGTTTTCAACTATTCTAAGGTAAGGTATTATCCCGTGGTCAAAATTTAATGTTCGATTTAAAAATTGAGCTCATATACTGTATTTTATCATCATGTTTACTTTCCCCTTTTTCCTTTTTATTTGTTCTTTTTGTAATATTTTGTTCTTTATTCTAAAAAAAATACAGATAAATATGTCACATGAAAAATACAAAAATAAATTCAGTGCAGTAGGAATTGACTACTCAACTATATGTGGAGAAAAAAGAAGAGATGAGGTCAAGAATGAGGGTGTGATAAATGAATGTCAACTGAATGCAAAGGTGAGTGACCAATGTGAACGAAATTCAGTGAGGTCATTTGGTCATAATGAGAGAATGAATGAAAATAAAATTGCAAAACAAGCATATAAAGGAAATATGATAGAACAAAGAAGATCTAGAACTCATGGTTTGGTAAGAGTTCATGAAATCCCCCAAAAGGAGTGAGAGCTTAAAGAAGCTAATGGAATAGTTTACGAGACTAGAATGATATTGAGAGGTATGCTGAATAATGTAGGTAGAAACTAGATTTAGCTTTCTTTCTCTCCTTTTTCTTTCTTCCTTTTTCTCTCTGTATCTCACTCACTATTTCATTGAACACTCAGTGTACTTATTGTAGAGCTACTTTTGAAAAATATGTGCAAGTTGTAATTGGTACATGTTGTAACGGCCAAGATCCTAATCAGGAGAAGGTACAGGAATCATATATGAGGTTTGTATTAAAAGATCACCAGTGATTACCAGTTACCAAGCACTATTTAAATTGTTGCCCAGCTGATTCTATATCCACAGGAGAAACCTTTTAGTGATGCCCTCACCATCAGAAGCCCATATCTCTGAAATGCAACAGTCTTCTAACTCCCAGGTAGAGATGTAAAATTTCCGAAAATTTTGAAGCTCGGAAAAAAAACCCGGGTTTTTTTTTTTCGGGGGGGAAACGGAAATTTTTGGGGAAATTGAAAAAAATGCTACATTAGCACTTTTTTGTCTTTTTAAGATTGAAAATCATTCTGTTACGTTAGGAATATAAAATATGACTATGGACAATTTGACTTGGCATAAAATTATCACAACTAGCATATTAAAAATATAGTGTAGCCAAACAATTATCACAAACAGAATTTGCTTTTTTATAATATTTATTTGTAATTGTAACAAAGGGAGCAACAATCTCCTGAACTGCTTACTAGTTTATGTGGAATAGCCAAAAAACCTCCACAAAACAATTTTCAAAACCAAAAGTAACAATGTTTCATATTTCCTCTCCACAGTATTAAATAAAAATAAAAACCCCATTCTCATAAGTCCCTTCATTCAGCACAGGTCCTTTTTGTTGCTCTGTATTTTCTTCCAATGCTTTTGAGGCCTAGTGAAGAGGACAGAACAAACACACCCACTAACATGCAAAAGCAAAACTGAAACCTTTTTCTTGTTACAATAGCAGCACCTCCTAAAGGAAGAAATGCATACTGTACTTGCATTGGAGGGTTCAGTTTGTTACCTAGGACTTGCTTGTCCTCACTCAGTGCACAGAAATTAGAATAATCTGATATCATACATTTTTTTAGAAATGATTTGGAAAATATTTGAACACCCTGTCTTAAAATATTTTATTCATCATGTTAAAATATTCCACGTTTTTTTTTCAATTTTTCCAATTTTGGGGGGAAAAAACAAAAAAGCCTTCAGGAAAAAAACTGAAAAAAACTGATTTTTTTTTTCCAAATTTTTCCGGATTTTTTCCGGGCCTTCACATCTCTACTCCCAGGTTGTAGAAGAGAGATCTTCAAGAGCTGCTTTCAGCCTTTTCTCTCTGTCTCTCACCCCTCCTCCCCCTCAGTCCCTTTTTCTCTCTCAGAAAATACCTAATAGCAAATGTTTCATTAAACCTACAATTTAAAGCCCTACATGGTTCAGGGCCAGGTTACCTCCGGGACTGCATCCTACCACATACCTCCCTACGACCAGTTAGGTCCCACAGAGTTGGCCTCCTCGAGGTCCCATCAGCCAAACAATGTCAGTTGGCGGGACCACGGGGGAGACCCTTCTCTGTGGGAGCCCCATCTCTCTGGAACCAATTCCCACCAGAGATTTGGATTATCCCCACTCTACTGGCCTTCCGCAAAGCCGTAAAAACATGGCTCTTCCGGCAGGCGGGGTGAAGAAGATCGGATTCCCCCATGGATGAATGGTTTTTAAAACTATGTAATGTTTTTAAACTATTTTGTATTATTTGTATTGTTCTTATTCCTGCTGTACGGCGCCCTGAGTCCTACGGGATTGGGCAGCCTATAAGAACTTTTAATTAAATTAAATTAATTTATAAATGATTTAATATCTTTTTATGGTGCTTTTTAATCTATTAGTTTATATTGTTTTTATTTTTAAACATCATTAGTCACCTTGAATATAAATGTGAAATAAAATATATGCAAATAAAATGCACTAAGGTATATATTGTAAAGAAGCTTTATAACAAGGAATAAGTTTTTTATTTCAAAATCTAAGGTCTTCAATGAAACTAAATGTTTAAACAGGCATTTGATCATTACCAAAAGATCCTTTAAAGGCTACTAACTTGGATTCTTTGAAATACTGTGAATGAAGAATCGTGCTATCGATGTCTATAAGTCATGATGGCTGATTATTACCAGTACATCTGCCAATATCAAATGATGAATACTTTGAGTGAAAAGATGCTCTTTATTCATGTCTTTTTATAAACTTTCCACTGGCAATAGTAGGCCATTGTGGTAATAGAATCCCGAATTTATCCAGAAAAATTCCTGATGTAGCCTTTACTGTGCTTGTTAACAAAATAATGATTAAATGTGTGGGATTTTACATTTCAAGACTGCAGTATTTTTTTACCATGGGAAGTATTTTATACTTTCACCTTAAATTTGCTGAGTATTATATTTTTTCATTTGCATATTCTTTAATCCTGAGATTACTTCTTTTTTACCTTTGATAAGTATGCAGGAAATATGAGGGATAATTTAGTTTTTATTTATTTATTTGTTGCCCATCTCACCACAAGGTGACTCTGGGAAGCTTACAAGGTTAAAAACAAATAAAACTCGTGTGTGTGTGTGTGTATGTTAGTAAAAAAAATATAAATTATGGTAAAACGAAGGGAACAAAGCATGCAGAAGGTGAAATGGGATCTACTATTAGTCCATCAGCCACCTCCAGCGAGGCACTCCTCCATTGGGCCCCAAGACAACTGTCAGGGACAGGTTTTCATGCCCTTACAGAAGGTCAGGAGGATGGGATCAGATATCACTTCAGGGGGCAAGATGTTGCAAAGGGCAGGAACCACAGCAGAGAATACTTTTCTCCTGGACCCCGCCAACCAAAATTCCTGACGCCGCCTCTGCCGGAATGGGTGGGTGGGCGGAGCCCTTTGGGATGACATGGTTTCTCAGGTGGCCTGGACCCATGCCAAGCATGGCTTCATCGGTAATAACTAACACCTTGAATTGCAACCAGAAGCAAACCAGCAGTCAATGCAGAACAGTGGTATAATATGATGATGGTGTAATATGGGCCATTCTAGGGGCCCCAAAGGCTGCCTGCGCCACTGCACCAGTTGTAGCTCCCAAATGCTCTTCAAGGATAGCACTATGTAGAGCACATTGCATTAGTTCAGACCTGAGATGACTAGGGCTTGAGTGTTTGAGCGCAGGGAGTACTGATCCAGGGCAGGCTGCAACTAGCGCACAATATGAAGTTGTACAAAAAGTCTCCTAGTTGCTAGACACCCTACAGACGCAATAAGGGTGGAAAAATAATGCTGTTTCACCTCTCTTGTTGCCATGAGGTAGGCTTTAATAGTGGCTCTAAGACATGTCCTGTTGGAGTCATCCCTCATTTACTTCCAGTGGCGCTGTAGGCATTTCTTAACCCTTTACGAATCCCATAACTCCTCTGTGAACCACAGGAAGTATTGGGAGTGATGGATCAAGAAAAGCCACAGAGGCACAAATCTGTCAGATCCCATAGCTCTCTATCGGGATGCTGCCATTCTGGTGGGAGGGGGGAGGCTTTCGCATGGGGTTTTCCTTTATTCCTTTTTCTGCTTTGATGTACCTTTGGGGAATTAGGAGGGGGGAAGAATGTGCCTGGGACCATCTGTTTTGTCTCAACACCAGAGGAGCGAGATCATGGCGCCTGAGAACTGCCTGTTATCACCCTCTCAGCCTGAAGTTCTCACAACATCTTCGCACCTTGGGATTGGCTCACAGTTGAACTGGGCATTGGGAGGGGTCTCGAAAGAAGCGGTTTAACCTAACACTCTGGCGCCGGAAATTCAGATTCTGCCTACACTCTCTCTGCTATCACTGTCTTCCAATAAAAGTTCTTTTTAAAATGCCTCATGTTTCAAGAGCTCTGCTTTCTTGAGAAGACTGGCGAGGCAGGACCTTACAAAATCTGTCCAAAGCCCCAGCCATCTTTGGATTCCTGGTGGTTACCAAGGCTTTGGCAGGGCCATACAACGAAACCCCTGGGATATCCCTAACCCATTCGGGTCTGTCAGCCTCAAGCAGGGACTGCATGAATGGATCTGGTCTCCCTGAGGGGTAGCATAAGATAGTTTCAAAGGCGTGATCTGACCATAACGGGGATGATGCTAAATCCCCCACCAGATCAAATATTGCCATTGCTCTGACACAAAGTGTGTGATCAGGTCAGGCCCTTGATCAGATTTTCTGCTTTTCAATTAAGTTAATATCCAAAATGTTCCGTGTAATAAGTAAATTCATTGAAATCATTAAATCTACTAAGCCAAAACAAACTTGAACAATTAAAATTAAACAACATTGAACTCTAGGGAATAAGTATAGTGAAAACATAATATTTCAAGAAGCAACAAAATAGTAGAAAAATTAAAATCTAATGTATGAAGTTTTAGCATCCATCGGCTGAGGAAAACTATTCCATAGTTTGGATTAGAGAAAGAGTCTTAACTGTCAAAAGCTGTATTCTACACTAATTGCTATTTTCAATCAGTTTTCAAAGATAGCCACCATGAGTTACAAAGGGCAGGTTAATTCCTGTATAAAATATTGCAGTCTGCAAACAGGCCCACCAAGAAGCTTGTTCAGCCTTTGTTCCTGGGACAGTTTAAAATCTTCCATCTGAAACTTCATATTTTGTACAGACTGTATATCTTTCTCTGGATCAGTGAATCGGTGACTAGCAGCACATTATTTATCAGAATTATACTTAAGTCTATTGATCTTCAGTACTTACTGAAGACAAAGTCTATTTGAAAATAATTCCGTATCTGTGGTTACAATAGATCATGGAAATCTTCCCTGCTTCTGTTGCTTTCTTCTCTTCTTTTGCACCAGAAAAAATGAATTTAATTCCTCTAGACTAGAAGAATATTTTTATTCTAGATAGCTAAACATTGCATATGTTTGACTACCTTAAATGACTGAACTGTATTGTTACATCTTTCGTTCGAACTGACCCCATTTTTTAAAAGATTCTGTAATGCAAATTATTTGTTCTATTTTTTTCCCAGAAGTACAACTTTATAAGAATTTATTTATTTATTTGTTCAGATTTGTATGCCACCCAACTCCCAGGGGAATTGGATAATAGTTTTCTCAGGGTTTTATAATTTTATGACATTACACATATACAGAAATGTGATGATTCAGGTAGTCCTCGACTTCCAACAGTTCATTTAGTGACCGTTCAAAGTTACAATGGCACTGAAAAAAGTGACTTATGACCATTTTTCACATTTATGACCATTGCAGCATTCCCCATGATCATGTGATCAAAATTCAGATGCTTGGCAACTGATTCATATGACGGTTGCAGTGTCCCAGTGTCACATGATCACCTTTTGAGAAGTTCTGACAATCAAAGTCAATGGGGAAGCCAGATTCACTTAACCACTGCAGTGATTCACTTAACAGCTGCAGCAAGAAAGATCGTAAAATGGGGCAAAACTCCTTTATCAAATGTCTCACTTAGCAACATGAATTTGGGGCTCAATTGTCGTAAATTGAGGACTACCTGTAATGGTACACACAAAGCAATTTACATTTGTCAACCAATTGTAAACTTTTCCGTATGTCAGAGCTTCAACAGAAACAAAAATAAGTCATTTCTGATAAGTAGATGAGGCAGATATAATTTTCAACAAAAACACAGTTAAATGACATAGTTAAAGTTTAACCTCATAATACTTCCAGGAAAAAGAATAATATCTTGCTACATCTCTCTGAACTATCATGTGATAGAAGCCAGTACAGCTTTAGCCTTGCAGTATTATTTGAACAGATTAGAATATCAGTGTGATTGATTATGGCATTGTACATGAACCTAGATACTGGTAGAACCTAACCAAATCGCCACAAACCCTTAATGAGAAGTCCCCAGTCCATGAAAGAGATCATGCTTAGATTAGTCTTAGTGGCTGTTAAAGTAATCTATAGTACTGTATACTCCTAAAACTCTTGTTACTATGATGTTTAGCTGGATGAAATGGTGCATCATAAGGTGACAGGTTTTGAACCAATGTCCCTCAAATGGAATAACTTACAGAATGTTTTGAAAATCTCGGACCCACCCATCGCTCCCAAGGCATTGAAATTTGGAGAAGTGGCTGCTTCAGTGCTATTGGTGGCTGCTGTTATGGTTATGTGATCATATTCAATATTCTGTGACTGTTTCCCAGTCAGTCTCACAATTCCTCCCCCACTCAGCAGCCACCACTTACCTGCTTGTTGGAAAAGATAGAAGAAAAGAGAGGGAGATTTCCAATGCTCCCTGCCAGAAACTCAATGGGGAAGCCAGCAGGAAGTCAGAAGTTGTTCCTGCTCCCACTGTTTTTTGCCCACCCTTGTTCATTCTGTTTCTCTGTTTAGGTAAGGAAATGCCTCTGAAATTATGACCCAACAGGGCATGGGTTGTCAAGTAATTTTTCTCTTATTCAACAAAGCTATCAAGGGCTTGTACCAGGTGGACAAAATCTGTACACATTAACTTGGAGTGAACAAAGATGACTGGAACAGGAACAATACAAATAGAATAGGAACTGACAACACAGAGCAGCAAATTTCATGCCGGTATAGTTTTTGGCTAACTTAAGGATTGGTGGTGAGCACTTCAGCTCAACAATGGGGAAAAACTCTATTTATTTACAATTTTTTGTTTGTTGCCTCTTTCCATCACTATATATCAGTGTCCAGAACAGATAATTTAAAAAAATTGTAAAATAATCATTAAAAAAAAACAAATTTGCATTAATTTTTTAAACTTTCTAATATATCACACCATTGCAATTGGATTACATAATCATATCCCATGGATAATAATTCATAATAATTCATATTTTAACCCAAGACTCCCAAACTGGATTCATTTTCCTAGAGTCCACCGATTATTTTGTCTCAAGATTTAAATGCTGATGCAACATTATTTTAGATGACTTCAGTTACTTCTTCAGAAGAGAGCATTTTCTTCAGAAGTTGCTGAATATGAGCATTAATCTTATGTGGAGCCTTTTATAAATCTGTACTGTGACTGAAAGCCATATTTTATCCTAATTTATAAATACATTTATAAGTAACGTAAAACGGGCTCAACTGACCTTATCAGTGCTTTATATATATAATTAGTTCTGTGAGCCTAATAGAAATAGGCCAGAATGTATTTGTCTTTCAGAAAATGAAAATGTTTCTGCCTTTAGGGAAAAATAATAATTTGCAGAATATGTAGCATTGAAATGGTTTTGCTTAACTTTTTAGAAAATGTGGATAAAGCCCCGAGAAAATAATGGAGATGTGCCTACTATTAATCATGCCTAAAACAATAAGGGAATTTGTTATTACTATCTAGACTTGTTCTTAGCTTTAATCTGTCTTTTTGGTTTGAAGCTGTCAGATTTACAGAAGTGGGCTATTTTTTTCCGGAGTGTTTCTCTGCTCAGAAATTAAATTAACCACTTTCTGTTACAATAATGGAGATCAGTCAGATTTTTTTAAAGGAACTCTCTTCTCAGAAAATTGTTTGAGAAAAGGGGCATAAACAAGTTAATAGATTTATAAAGTGGCCTGTATAATTAGTGATTGGATCAGATATAATATAAACCAAAATCAAAAGGTCATTAGATGGCTTAAGTAAGTAATGATCTCTTGCACTCTTAAGTTCGCACTTTTCTTCTCAAACAATCCAGGTTCACATGCAGAATATATCTTTATTTATAGACGTTCTAACAGTATTAAATGCCTAGAAATTAGAAGAAATTAAAAGCAAATTTTAAGTACACAACTTAATTGCCTATATCTTGTTGAATTTGAATATTGGGGAAAGATACTATAATGCATTATGCCTTTTTGCCACTAGAGGGTGATTAGCCTCTGCAAGGATACAGTTGCACAGTTACAATGGCACAGGTTTTTTTATTATTGTACAGTAAGTAATTTATGTGTTGGGTCATTTGCAAGTTATAAATAAAAATATGGCAGGGGTGAGCATCCTCCCTCCTAGTCACATTTGGCACCGCTTTGCTTTTAAGTGTGTGCTATAATACCTTATTCCAAAACTGAATACTAAATAGTAGAAAAATTGAATATTAAAATTATTTATGTACAACAGTATTTAGCAAACATTTATATTATTGTGTTTGCTAAATATTGTGGAAATATATTTCACGAGTATATTTTCATCTAAATCTTTTATAAAAATTTGGAATATTTATAAATAAATAGAATAATATATAAAATATATGGTTAAACCATGGTATTACAAGTACAATATGCAAGATTTAACAGAAAGGATAAGAATATATTTGCAATCTTAATCATAAAAATCTAGCCCGGTTAGTATTAATTGCCCTTGTAATACTATCCCCCCAGGGAAAAACTTTAGTGTCATATTGAGCTTTTCCTTTCCAATAAAAAATTGGAAAGGATCTAATGATTTATGCCTCTGTCTTCCACTGAACTATGTCCTCTGACTCATTTTTTACAGATTTACAAATTAACAGAGTTGGACGGGATCTTGTAGGTCATCTAGTCCAACTCCCCACCCAAGCAGGAGAGCCTACACCAGTGATGGCGAACCTTTTTTTCCTCGGGTGCTGAAAGAGCGTGCTCGCGTGCTATCGCACATGCGTGAGTGCCCACACCCATAATTCAATCCCTGGGGAGGGTGAAAATGGCCTCCACCACCACCCTGGAGGCCCTCCGGAGGCCAGAAACGGCCTGTTTCCCAACTTCTGGTGGGCCTAGTAGGCCCGTTTTTCATCCTCCCCAGGCACCAGAGGCTTCCCTGGAGCTTGGGGAGGGTGAAAACGCCCTCCCCCACCCGCCGGAAGCCGAAAACACCCTCCCAGAGTCTCTGTGCAAGCCGAAAATTAGATGGCCAGAGTGCAAATGCACGCTGGAGCTGAGGTAGGGCAATGGCTCGCGTGCTGGCAGATATGGCTCCATGTGCCACTGTGGCATGCGTGCCATAGGTTCGCCATCACTGGCCTACACCATTTCTGACAAATGGCAGTCCAATCTCTTCTTGAAAGCCTCCAGTGATGAAGCTCCCACAACTTCTGAAGGCAAGCTGTTCCATTGGTTGATTGTTTTCACTGTCAAAAAATTTCTCCTTATTTCTAGGTTGAATCTCTCCTTCCATCCATTATTCCTTGTCTGGCCTTCAGGTGCCTTGGAAAATAGCTTGACCCCTTCATCTCTGTGGCAGCCCCTCAAATATTGGAACACTGCTATCATGTCTGCCCTGGTCCTTCTCTAGACTAGCCATGCCCAGTTCCTGTAACTGTTCTTCATATGTTTTAGTCTCCAGTCCCTAATCATCCTGGTTGCTCTTCTCTGCACTTTTTCTAGAGCTTTATATTGACCAGTTTTATCATTAATCCAAAACTTGACAGATCCATCAGCAATTCCCCAAATCTAATTGTTATGCTGACTGCTTTCTTCAACTCTTATTTCACTATTTTCTGATGTGACTATTTCCAAGATTATTATTTTTTAAAGAAAAAGAACTATAGGAGAAAAGGGTTCCAAAAACTAGCTTAACCAAATGGAAAGCCAAATCCAACTATGTTGGCTGTGTTTATTTTCTCACAATTTTTATGAAATGATAACACATTTCGCAGTTAATGAAAGCATAATTGAAGCTTTTCCTATTTCAGTTGCTTGGAAAACATTCAGTTTCCGTTTATTTTGTTTCACTTTCTCCAGTGTCCAAACAATGATGCTAGATTGTTGATTGCTTGTTGGACAATTGGATTGTTTCCTCTTTATCTCCTGACTTTCCTTTTGTTTTTATTTGTTTGTGTTAAACATTTATATAGCCCCCTGTACCATCCTGTACCAAAATTTGGGCAGCTCACAATATAATTTTACTGAAAGCAGACTTGACCAGTAATTAATTCATAAGCAAGATAGTCTCTCTCTGAGCCCAACCTGCTTTACAGGGTTGCAGTTAAAGAAAAAATAGGAGGGAAGGTGTGTTGGAGATATTTGCCACCATGAGTTATTTATAAAAATGATAGAGGCAGGAAATGTATGTATATGTGTGTGTGTGTGTGTGTGTGTGTGTGTGTGTGTGTGTGTGTGTGCGTGCGTGCATACATGCATGCATCTACATATGTATGTATTTTTGTGCCTTTCATTGTTAAAGTTCTGTGATCAATTTATAATCCTAAGGATACTGCTCTATCTTACTAATCAAAAAAGAAAGGAACTTGATTTTTTTCGTAATTGATCAAAACAGTTTTGGTGTGTCCTCTGGGTGGCACCAGTGTTTAAATGATAAAATCAATTCATGACCTTAAAAATGTGACCGCTTTCTTTTGCATTTTTATATATTGTAGCTATATATAGCCTGAAAGTCTAACTAGTATATTAAAAGCAGTTTTGTTGAACAGCAGGAAAGCTTTAAGGGTGGAGCTGTTTCCTTATTCTTCTGGGTATTTGCAGGGTTTTTTTTTAAATAGCTGTTATATCAAGATGGAAACTTATCAAGCTGACTTGGAGGGTAAAAGGGTGGAGAGAATCCTATCTGGGTTTAGTTAAGAGGCTCATTTGTTTCTAAAAATAATAGTTTTCATTTGGCACAGTAACTTTCTACGATATGTGCATTTTTATTTATTTACTTTCTCTGAATGCCACCCATTTCTGAAGACCCTGGGTGACTAAGATATCAAAATATAAAAATGATCACCAAGCCCCAAACAATATAAAAATAAAAGAAGCAAAAATATAACCAAAAATGGCATCAATTACACCCTCTTCCTATGTATGAGATGCAAAGTAGATCTTCATAATATTCCTAAAGTCTAAGACAGTGATGGCTAACCATTTTGTCACTGCATGCCGAAAGCACACGTGCACGCATGCATCCATAATGCAATGCGCACGTGATCTCCCCTGCATACGTCCCGCACATGCGCGCACATTCCCATGCTCCCCCGCGCATTCACGCACACGTCTCATATGCCTCCCTGCCTCCCGCGGCAGAGACCCGAAAACCAGCTGGCCAGCAGGAGGTGCATGCGCAGTGGAGCTGAGCTGGGGCGACGGCTCCCGTGCCTGCAAAGAGGGCTCTGCGTACCACTTGTGGCACGCATACCATAGGTTCGCCATCCCAGGTCTAAGAAAATGAAGCTGACCAAAACTAAGATAGGAGGGAGTTCCAGATAGTTGAGATGGCATCTGAAAACCCCTGATTCTGAGGCCACATCAAGCAAAGATGCCATAGGGATGGGACCTGGATTCCATTTGGTTTGGTTGGATGGGCAGATGAACATAGGAGGAGCAGTCTCTCAGATAAACAGATCTTGAGCCAGATGGAATCTTAAAACTTCTCTCAATCACTCAAGTCCTGGTCATCTCTTGCTTGGACTATTGCAATGCACTTTACATGAGACTACGCTCAAAGAATATCCAGGAGTTACAGCTGGTGAAGAACACAGTTCTGAGGACACTTTAGGGTATCCCATGTTACACCACTGTTCCGTGAGCTGCATTGGTTGCCAATCTGCTTCCAGGTCCAATTTACAATGTTGGTTATGACTTTTAAAGCCCTTCACGGCATCGGTCCAGGTTATCTGAGGAACCGTTTCACCTCCATAGGATTAGGCCACCCCACCAGCACTGTCAGGAGGGGTGTGCTGTGTAACCCATCGGACAAGGAATTCCAACCGGTGGGGTTCAGGAGAAGAGCTTTTTCTGCTATGGCTCCTTCCCTTTGGAACATTGTGTCCCCGAGGATGAGATCCAGATCCCTTTTTGGCCTTCCAAAAGGGCCTGAATATCTGGATTTGTCAATTGACCTGGGGCCCCAAAGGGGGTGCACCATTCTGGAGGAGATTAATGTACTAGATAAGACACACACCCTCCCCTTCAATGTGCATTTTTCTCCCTTCCTTCCCAGCTTGTTAATTTTAAAATAATGTTGTTATTTATTGTTTTGGTGTTTCAGTGATTTTTACTGGTTTTTAATTATTGTAAGTCACCTAGAGTTGCCTCCAGGTAAGATAGGTGGCATATAAGTCAAATAACTACATACATACATACATACATACATACATACATACATACATACATACATACATACATACATACATACATCAGCTTCATGTGCATCTGAGGCAGCTTCCAAAGCAGAGCCATATAAGTAAATCAGGACACATTCAGTGCCTGGGCTATCACATTTGGTACAGCCATAGCTTTTAGATGTTCCTCAAGGACTGCCACATATTGAACACAATAGTCCAAGGAGCAAGTGGCTAGGGCAAGAGTGAATTATGTGCAAGGTTTCTGGACAAGGAATAGTCATAACTGGCACATAAAACAGTACAAAAGCCTTCCTAGCCACAGCTGCCATCTGATTTGCTTGAGTTGTAAATCCTTAAAAATGGTACATTTTATAATAGAAATATGATTATTTGTTTATTTATTACATTTACCATTGTTAATTTCATTTGTAAGATAGGGTCACTATCAAGAAAGCAGATTCAAATTCATTAAGGAGAAAATACTGTAGTATCACAGTAGCAATTAACTTCTTTTCGGAAACTAAGAAAAATTGTGGTTTTTTTTTTAAAGAAATGTCAGTTTAAAACCAGGAAACTGGAAGGTAAAATAATGTCTTAATGTGTCCCATATCAATAATGTTTGCCTTAAACATACACAACACACTTTCTTGTTCAGATCCAGATCCATATAGGGGGGATGGAATTCCTGAGATTACAAAGATAACTCATTTTTTCTGGGATGTTTTATTATTATGGTTGGTTGCAGTCAGCCAGATGTTTAGGTTGAATTTTACATTTTAATCAACCTATCGAGTCCTCAAGAACCCAGGACAGGCAGATAATTGATGGTGGTAAAAAGTATCATTGCAGGATGTAAGCTCTTCCAAGCTGCCTTTTGCAATTGACTGGTGGTGATTTTACAATGCCAATGATGTTCAAGTGGTGCTCCAGTTGTTTTGGGATTGCACCTAAGGTTCCTCTTATTATATTTCTATTCTTATTATTATTACATTATAATTGGACTCATGACACCTTTAGACTACTGGGCAACACCGTTGCTGAACATGCAGCATATCTAATACAGAATCTTCAAACCATACAATGATAGAGACTATGTTGTTCATCAGATATAACTTCCTTGAGGCATTCAAATTAAAGCATCCCAGATTATTGGCTGTCTAGAGTGTGTATGAATACCTCCTGTAAAAGGGAGACCACCATCTCTCTGAGTAATTGTTTCCACCATCAAACTACTTTTCCCACTGGTGGGATTCAAATTTTTTAACAACCGGTTCTGTGGGCGTAGCTTATTTGGGGGCATAGCTTGGTGGGCATGTGACCAGGTGGGCATGGCTAGCTGGTCATGTGACCGGATGGGCATGGCTAGCTGGTCATGTGACCAGGTGAGCGTGGTTACGTGCATAGGGACTACTCAGAGGACTGAAAAAAGTGAATTATGACTGGTCCTCCCACTTACGGCTGGTCCTCGCACTTATGACTGTGCTCACATTTATGCCTGTTGTAGCATTCTTAACAACCATGTCAATCATTTAATAACTGTGGTGCTTCTCTTCACCATGGTGACAAAATAGGGCGCAAAATGAAAAATGTTATGATGGTCGTAAGTGCGAGGACCTGTCGTAAGTGCGAGGGCAGGTCAGAAATCACTTTTTCAGCCCTCTGGGTAGTCCCTATGCGCATAGGGACTACTCAGAGGGCTGAAAAAGCTAATTAT
Organism: Diadophis punctatus similis; assembly: GCA_023053685.1. NCBI lineage: Eukaryota > Metazoa > Chordata > Lepidosauria > Squamata > Dipsadidae > Diadophis > Diadophis punctatus. The sequence continues at coordinate 253,221,218 of JALIGW010000001.1, read as the reverse complement.
GACCAGTCTTCACACTTACAAGCAGTTGTCATTTATTCCCGTTGCAGCATTCTTAACAACTGTGTCACTCATTTCACAACTGCGGTGCTTCATGTGACCGGGTGAGCGTGGCCAGGTGGTCATGTGACTGGGTGGGCATGGCCAACTCAACATCATTCACGTCGAGGGGTGCTTCTCCTCGCCTGGCTTCTCGTGACCGTGGGGATGCTGCAATGGTCATAAGTGTGAAAAATGGTCATAAGTCCTTTTTTCAGTGCCATTGTAACTTTGAATGGTCACTAAATGAATTGTTGTAAGTCAAGGATTACCTGTACAAAAATACAAAAAGCTTCTTTGCTTGCAAAAAGCTGCCCTAAATACCAATCATTAGATTAGAAATACCTGCAAGCTGGAGTTACAAATCAGGCAGGGTGCCAGAGCACCTTGAGGAATTAAAATAGTTAAAATGCAATGATAACTATCAGCAGCCAACTCTTGCTCATAAAGTGAAACCCTTCAGCAGAGAGGTTATTTAAGCTCTCCAGAAAGAGCAATCCTTAGGAGATCCTAAGGAGAAGCAATCCTTAGATCCATTTGCACCACTTAGGGATACCAGCTGGCCTCACTCACCTCATAAAATATCATAAGGAAATCAGCCAGATTTAAGGAAAGATCACATGCCCCCCAGAAAGGCAGTAAAAAATTCAGTGCCAAGTTACATCCTGCCTCTTGGAAGTACACCCCAAAAGGACAGTGCCAAGAACCACTAAAGCAGTGAAGGAAGACCCCCTCCCCAGATAGAAAAAGCACTTGAGATAAGTCTAACTACAAAGAAAGCAATTAACACTAGAATGAAGCAAAGTAGCTGTTGCTTGTTAAACCAATTACCAGAACAAATAAACGCAGAAACTAGCCAGATTTCTGAAGCTGCTTCTTTTCAGGAACAGAGATTAACATTTTTCCTTCCAAACAAAGCTGAATAGGGAAAATTATCCCACCAATAAACACAGGATTAAACATCACCAAGCACAGAATTAAACTTCAACAAAAACCAGTTTTAGACCAAAAGTCAGAAAGGGTATGTAAACTAACATTTGAATGTCAATCTTTTTAGCTAGCCAAGAAGCCTTGCTGAATGTCACTCATCTTGGTTCCTTGTCATTAAAAGCTTCTTTCCGGCAGCTCTGCTGGAAGAACTCCAACAGGGGAGTATTTCCTCCCAACAGCAGTGTAAAAAGCTTAAAACAACCCTTCCCCTTTAAGAAAGTTAAGCAAAGAAAAAAAAAAGTACCAGCAAAGAAGGAAAAAAAGTAAGTCTAGGTGTACTGCCAAGAATGTAATAAGGGTTAACGGAGAGGCAGTTTCTGTAAGCAGGACAATAAAGATTAGGCTATAGAAACAACACCAGAATGTTGTAATTCCTTACAGGATTAACCCTGTAAAGTGGGGAAAAACAAAGATTTCTTCTAACAACCAGTTCTAGGGAGCCGGTGAGAACCGGTACAATCCCACCTCTGGGCCTTTTCCACTTAGGAATTATTTTCTAATATTCAGTTCTAATCTGTCTTCTGTATCTTAAATCTAGTATGTTCAGCTATTTAATTTAATTTAATTTAATTTAATTTAATGGATTTGTATGCCGTCCAACTCCCAGGGGACTCTGGGCGGCTCACAGCATATTCTAATCCATTACAACAAATTACAACAAATTTAGATTTGAAGAGGAGAAGGCTAGCTCTACCTGTTGATATTTCTTTAAAGATTCCCCATTTTTTTCTTCCAGAGCTTTCATGTTCCATTCTCTCTTGCAAATATTGTTATCAAGTCAGGTATTCCTCATCCCATAGATGGGAAACTGATGTTTGTTTTCTGAAGAAAGAATGTGTGTTAAATTTCCTTCTATTTTCAGTTCATTTATACAATTTATGAAGATTGTTTTAAAATCGAGTATCTTGGCTGTTTGGCCCTTGAGGTAATATGAACCTTAACTCTTAATTTTTAAAGAGCAGACTTTTGATTATTGAATATTGTAGTGCTTGGCTAAACATCTAAAACAGTTTGCAACTTCAGTACAATGGGAAAGAGGCCATGGGAAGAGACCTAAGTGTCCAAAACCTTTGCAGAAGTAAGTTTGTGGATCATCCATTTTGCAGCTGCATGATACACTATATTCGGCAAAAGAAAAACAACATGACACAGATACTTTATATCTACTGTAGTTGCTATCATTTGTGAAAACCTTTATTTTTATTGCAAATGTTTCTTTGTGTGTTGAGGTTGATAGTGAGTGGATAATTCATAGAATTACCACTCCCAGCAAAACTACCTTTCCTCTTTCTTTTGCTGTTTTCTTATCCAGCGTTTTGGTGGTATGGGAGGATGGATAGCCTGTTCTGCCATGACTGTTGCACAGCAGATAAACCACTACAGTAAAACCTCAATTTACAGCATGTATACAATCCATTTGAATTTTTCTTTTGGGGGGATTGTGGTTCTTATGACAGATGTATTCCTGAAAATAGGATTGTTTGTCTCCTGTTTTTCCATAATTGTGGAATAGAATTTGAGAAATGGTACAGCACCCTAAACTTCCTTTTTTCAAATAAATGCAAAAAAAAATGGGGGAGGGTTTGTAGAGAATGAGACATACAGAGTTTACGTGAGCTTTCGAGTCTTATGTTATTATATCTACCCTCTTTTGGAGAATAATCTCTAAAGCAAAACATTTCTCCTTCAGTTTTTCGGTGAGGTGGACTGAGGAAAATAATTGGCCCCAAGACAAATTCCATGGCTGAGGATGGATTAGAAGATTAGGGGTGGCACCTATGCTTGATGCAAGCATCTTAAGAATTTTGAAATTGGGCAGTGAAAGTATTATTTCCTAACTATGGTATATATAGTTTGCCTCTTCCTCTTTGAGTTGTGTATTTGCCAAATACAGCATATTTATTTATTTATTTATTTATTTATTTGTGAGATTTATATACCGCCTCACAGTGCAAGCACTCTCTAAGCGGTTTACACCAGTAAGCAATGTATATTTACATTGCCCTCAACAATCTGGGTCCTCATTTTACCTACCTCGGAAGGATGGAAGGCTGAGTCAACCTTGAGCCGGTGAGATTTGAACCGCTGACCTGCGGATCAGTGTCAGCTAAAGTGGCCTGCAGTACCTGCTTCTAACCGCTGCGCCACCTCGGCTCTTCACAGAAGAGAAGAAGAAGAGCTCTGGATGACTTCAGTGACACGCCTCAAAATGAAAGGTAAATCACAGCAGCATTGCCATTGGAACTTCTCTCTACTAGGAAAACTGTAGTTACATAACAGTGTTATTAAAAGTAATTGCTAATATAGATAAACCTCCAAGCAGAAGAGCAATTATTTGAGCAGAGCTTTGTATTCAGCCAAAAAACAAAAAACTTCCAGGGCAGGCGTGGTTCATCTTTCTCAGTAGGGACATTTACCAATTAACAGAAAAAGGGGGAAAAAAAGAAAAAGAAAAATATGGGGGGGGGGGGGGGACAATAAGCCTGCATCCATTCTTTTTACAATGCTGTAATTTCCTTCTGGGTTAAAGAACAAACAACTCATTTGTTTCAAAGGTGCTGCACATCTGTTTCTGTGGCTAATCACCATTAATTATAAAGGACCACTTTTCAGTGATATTCTTGGTCCCAGAGCTATGGCATGCTTGTTGCCTTATTCTGTAGAGTCTTTTGCCAGCTTTTGGCATTGCCTAGTTTTGTGATTAAGTATAAAAAGGTAGAATTTTTCTAGATCTTTGGCATGCCCTACAAACTATCTAGTTTGAAACTAAAGCAGTGATTAATCAGGGAACTCTCATGAGAAAACTGTAATAGCTTTTACAAGGATAACAAGGACAATTTCCAGAACCATGTTTTGCCAAGCAAAATGTAAGCAACTCTGATTTTTACAGGCTTGCATGGAGAGAGAGAGAGAGAGAGAGAGAGAGAGAGAGGGAGGGAGGGAGGGAGGGAGGGAGGGAGGGAGGGAGGGAGAGAGAGAGAGAGAGAGAGAGAGAGAGAGAGAGAGAGAGAGAGAGAGGATAGGTAAACCCTGCTTTTCTCTCAGATTGACTCTATGATTAACATGCAAAGTTTATTTTGCTTTATCATAGAACAGCTGATAGTGAAATTCTATTAATTACTGAATGTTGTTTTGTTTGGCAATTTCAGGAAGCAGTTTACATGGCTACGGAGTGCTCTGGTTTGCAGAGCTTCTGAAATAGTATTATTGTAAGGGGCTAATACTGATTAGAGACAGTTCCCTGAGGAAGGAGGACCTTTTGAAGATTGAGTCATTTCCCTTCTCTGTACTGCTTCAGTGATACAGTGCTGCTCATTGTATCATGATACAGATATTCTCTCATTCCCTAGTAAGCAATTCAGAACTTCATGTCTTAGCTGTAGTGGTTGGGTTTACAACTCTGGAGCAGAAGTTTTCCACTCTTCCTTCTAAATGCAGATTTGTTCACCATCTGAAGGATTCGGGTGGGTTTTTTTTAACAAGCATTTTAATAATGATTGTTTATATTTTTAATCATGGTTTTTTTAATATATTTATTGTTTTACTTAATTATTGTACACTATCCGGACTCACTTTTTTATGAGATGGGAAGCCATATACATTTGATAAATAAATGATTGATCAATTACCAAAAGTGTCTTGTACAATCATTATTACTGCTATCACATATAGCACATTAAAATATAGAGTTAGCTCTGGCAATACTGCTGATGGAACCAGAAATCAGAAATGACTTTTTGATCTTAGAGGAAGATGGGGGAAACAATCTGTGGAAATCCACATCTGGAAATACATGGTATTTTTCTTACGTTTGAGCTTCTGCTTCAGTAAATTGTCATACTTTTTTAATAGATGTAATATGTTACATGTTAACTAAAAGGAATATACAATAAATTAGAATAAATAAATTACAAGAAAACATGGTTAAAAACTGTCTGAGACAAAAATTCAGAGCAGTTCTAAAGAGGTTGAGTGATAATGACCTGATGAAAGAACCACCACATCCAGTTCTAAGCCCTTCTTGGAGCTATGCCAGCAAGAATAAAAGATGATGACGAGGGGTCTTGAATTCCCCTCCCCTTCCCTGAGGTCCTTGACCCATGGTGACTGCTAGGACAAATCCCTGCAGCTTTCTTGGCAAGATTTTCACAGGGGTGGGTTCCACTTACCTTCGCCACCGGTTCACATCGCGATGTTTCGCTCGCGCGGGTTTCCCCCCATGCAATTTCACTTCCGCGCATGCTCAGTAGCAGTATTCAGCCTGAAACACAGCTGAGGAGTTGATCAGCTGTACTTCGGGTGAAGAAATAAAGGTGAGTATTAACCCAAGGGCAGGCGGGAGGGCTCTTTTTCAAGCCGCGGAAGAGGAGAAGCCCTCCAAACATGGAAAAATTCATCAAAAATTCCCCCCCAAAAGATGGCGGCGCCCACGGACCAGTACCGACCGAACCGGATCTGTGACACCATTGTCGCGTCATCAGCAGGTCGCTAACAGTTCGGGCGATCTGGTCCGAACCGGGAGGAACCCATCCCTGGATTTTCAGAAGTAGTTTGCTATGGTCTTCCTAGGGCTCAGAGAAAGTAACCAACCCAAAGTCACCCAGATGGTTTTGTGCCTAATGCAGGACTAGAATTTACAGTTTCTCAGTTTTCTAGTCCAATGCCTTCAACCAGTGCAACCAAACTGGCTTTATTTCCTTTTCATAATAGCAGCTATAAGGGCTAATGTAGCTTCTTTCTAGTTCTAGAGCATGATAAGGGAACACTTTTTCTTTCTTGCTAATAATGGAGGAGCATGTGAGGTAGCTAAACAATGGCAATGAAGTTCCTGTTGTATTAGCAAAGAAGCCTCAATAATGATGCCTCATTTATCTGATTGTGGACCTCCACCCACAGAGAGAGCCACAAAATGTGATGATTATGTAGACAGCTTCCCAAGGACCATACAGTTGTGCTTTAAGACTCCTTGTATAGCTTCATCTTCCCCCCCCTGCAATCTCCATATTATTCAAAATGAAAAAATAACACTGATAAATCCAATGAACAATTATTTCTATTATATTTTTCTACATACAATTATTTACACCAATAACAGAAATTTCTTTAACAAACTTTTAAATGTTTTAGGTTTTTTTCATTGTTTTTTTCTATTTGAGCTGAGGTGGTACAGTGGTTAGCGTGCAGTACTGCAGGCTACTTCAGCTGATTTCTAGCTGCAGTTCAAATCTCAGCAGCTCAAGGTTGACTCAGCTTTCCATCCTTCCGAGGTAGGTTAAATGAGGACCCAGATTGTTGGGGGCAAGATGCTGAATCTGTAAACTGCTTAGACAGGGATGTAAAAGCACTATGAAGCTGTATATAAGTCTAAGTGCTATTGCTATCTGATTTAGCTATATCCAGCTAACTTATTTTAATACATTTTAAAGAGAATTTGACTGTAACAGAAAGATTTATTTCGGCACTTTGCCTTTTGCAGGCTCGATTATGTTACATATAGTAGTGCTTTTAATTGTGCATAATTGGAACTTGTTTAAAGAAATACATGTGAAATGTTCTGATAGAAGAGTGACCAAGGGAAAACATAGATTGTTATTTTTTCCTTGTTAATTTTATTTGGGGGGGGAATCACAGTGCTCAAAGCAAATCCAAAAGAGCACAGCACAGACTTAGAATAAATAAAATGGAAACATTTATCTTATCTGTAAAAATACTGAACTTGATAGTCTTCCATGTAGTTTCCAGTTTTCATTTCAAATAAGAGGCACCTGAGTAAAAGTCAAGCTTAACTTCTTTTGTCATTTCAGCATTTGAACATAGATCATATTCTAAAAAAGAGATTCCCTCTGCAACACATATTGATTATCCTGAGTCTATTCCATAGTATGAACATCTGTAGAAACTGATTCTACCCCAGCAGGTTGTAAAATAGAATTCAGCTTGCTGTATGTGACCAAATGAAAATTACAATTAAATTTGATCAGTCTTACATCTTTTTTTTGGAAGGGCTTATTTTATCAAAATGCTGTAAATACTATGTCCATTACCCATTGCTTCGTAGTTTTCACACATTTTCTAAAAGGGTACTTTTAAAATGACACTTAAGGCCAGCAAGGAAAAACTATCATGTCTAAAATAAACCCAGATGTTTTAAAGTGTTTTCCCTCTAGAGGTGCAGTAATAGCTTTACGATTAGACAGGAAGCTGTATCAGCATTATTGCTCTAAAGGAGCCAGTGTTATCAAAAGACAACACATCAGGGCTTGTCCTCACAGGAAGGCTATCGTGAGTAAGCAACTGTGCTTTAATCCAATTGGTTATGGGACTCTTCGTGTGGATGGCTTGGTGTTTAGGGAAAATCATATGACTATCATTACCATGGAATAGGAGGGCTGAGGTACAAAAATCAAACAAACATTATGAATTGCATCCAAATAATTACCACATTTCTGAATATGACCGTTTGAAAAATGTAAAAAAGATATTAAGGCATGATAAAAATACTGTACATTCAAAGAAAAAAAATATAGTAACTGTGAAAAAGGAAAAGGAGAGCAGATAAAAAGGAGGTTAAAAAACAAGATCAGAAAAGAAGAAAACAATATATAAACAAGTAGCTTTTGATCTTCCTGTTGGCAGTTATACATACAATTCGAATCCAAGCTCTCTCGCTCTCTCTAAGATAACCTCATAATCATCTTCTTTCTATAACCTATTCTTTCTAATCATCAAAACCATAAGTCACAAAATCATTTTATTTTTTATGCAAATGAATGTCCCTTCATGTTGTTCACATTTCCAACTGTAATAGTATTGGGCATGACCTTGAAAGACTAGGCCAAGAGCAGGGGTGAAATGCTACCAGTTTGGACCGGTTCTGGCGTCCGGGTAGGGAAAATTTTGATTGGCCCCACCCACCTGCCCTCCCACTCCTCTCACATCTCCTATATTCTGTTGTTTATTAACTCAGCTGATTCTCGCGGCAGAGCGGATTGCCGCCTCAGCTGAGCTAAGAAACAGCAAATGAGATAGAATAATAAAATGACACTTTTTGCTGCTTTTTTCCTTCCCCCCCCTCCCCAAGCAGGGAAAGGAATACTAGCTTTAATGAGATGTCTGGGGGTTCAGCCAAGAGCAATTATCATCTCGTAAAAATGTTGCAAGCTGCAAATCACCTTGCCTGAAGGAACCTACCCATTGAGAAACTGCCTCAAAAAGAATGTCTTTTGCTTCCTCTGGAACAAAAGCAGAGAGCCTCTTCCAATGAAGATTTCTCTGTGTCTTCTATTTTTCTTCCACAGCATAACAAAAAAGCCTCTTCCTGTGAAGGCTTTTCCAGTTCTTTATTCTGATTTTCTCCTGGAGCAAAAGAAAGCCCTTTCTAGTGAAGTCTTCCCTGTGCGTTTATTCTGATTTTCATCTGGACTGGAGCAAAATCATCTGGTGGTAGGCCTTAAGTAACAATCCCACACTTACTTTACTCCATGCGTGGCCCACCCACTATTTAATTTACCACTTCTGTGCCTCTTTCCCAAACTGTACACTTGTCTCCCCCCCTCCCCCCTCTCTCTCACACATACAGGTCCATGGTAAAATTGTCTTCCATGAAACCAGTCCCTGGTGCCAGAAAGGTTGGGGACCTCTGAATTAGACCATGCGGGTCCCTACAGGAGAGCTCTTTTAAGGATTATGTATTAATAGAAAAGCAACTAACTTAGCTCTGATCCTAAATTGTTGCACATAAAAAACAGAGGAGCTCTGATCAACTATCACAGCCACATTTTGGATCTGAATGAAGGGCCTGGGAAAGGTGTCAGAATAACAGAATAACACTTAGAAGGGACTTTGGAGGGGACCCTATACCATTTCAGAGAAATGGCTGTCCAGTCTTTTCGTAAAAGCCTCCAGTCATCAAGCACCCAGAACTTCTGGAGACAAGCCGTTCCATTGGTTAATTGTTCTCACTGTCAGGAAGTTTCTCCTTAGTTTTAGGTTGCTTCTCTCTTTGTTCAGTTTCCATCCATTGCTTCTTGTTTTGCCTTCTGCTTCTTTGAAAAATACATTTGTCTCTAATTCTCTGTAATCTTCAATAAATTCTGTTTATGAAAATATTCATCCACTTTTTCCAAGGAAATTTCTTGACCTTTCTATAAAGTAGAATAATATTGGTGAAACACTTGTTACATATTTTCATTATCTGTTATTACAGTATTTCCTTCCTGTCACTTTAGGGTCACTTCCTTTTCTTTTTCTTTCTGCAATTTATATGCCAAACATTTCCCTAGTTCATTTGCAAATTCAAATTTTATTTGTTTTGCATAATTCATCTTTATTTCCATCTTTCTCACTGTTAACATAAATAATTGCCTTTGTAAAAGCTTAATTTGATGGATAGTTGTCCTCTATGGGGACTTATTTAACTCTTCCTTTTTTAAAAATCTCACCCAAAATCCTTCGTATTTTCTCTTGCTTTTTCTTTTTGAAATCTTATAAAAGCTTTGCTTGCATCCCAAACTGTTCTTCTCTCTGTGTCTTTATTAAGATTATTTTCAAAAAAATATTTTAGTTTCTTTTTGCAATGTTCCCCTACCATTTCCTTTGCAACAAATCTCATTCAATCTCCGTCTGAAAGAACTATTTTTCCCTTTAAATGTTGAGATCATTGAGTTATGGTCTCAGAAAGTCTTTGGTAATCTTTTCACTTTATGAACATTAGTAGCCAAAGTCTTAGAGATCCAAATCATATCTCTTCTTGAAAAAGATCTATGTCTTTCAGAAAATAAGTATATTTGTATTCTTTTGAAATGCCCTCTTAATATCTCCATGCTTCAGATTAACAGATTAACAGAGTTGGAAGGGACCTTAGAGGTCATCTAGTCCAATCCCCTGCTCAAGCAGGAGACCCTACACCACTTCTGACAAATAGCAGTCCAATCTCTTCTTGAAAGTCTCAAGTGATGAAGCTCCCAACTTCTGAAGGCAAGCTGTTCCGTTGCTTGATTGTTCTCACTGTCAGTAAGTTCCTCCTTATTTCTAGGTTGAATCTCTCCTTGATCAGTTTCCATCCATTATTCCTTGTCTGGCCTTCAGGTGCTTTGGAAAATAGCTTGACCCCCTCCTCTCTGTGGCAGCCCCTCAAATATTGGAACACTACTATCATGTCTGCCCTGGTCCTTCTCTTCTCTAGACTAGCCATGCCCAGTTCCTGTAACCGTTCTTCATATGTTTTAGTCTCCAGTCCCCTAATCATCCTGGTTGCTCTCCTCTGCACTTTTTCTAGAGTCTCAACATCTTTTTATAGATGTTGAGACTTTAGAGAAGAGCCGAGGTGGTGCAGTGGTTAAAATGCAGCACTGCAGTTCAGCAGTTCAGCTGTTCAAATCTCACCGGCTCAAGGTTGACTCAGCCTTCCATCCTTCCGAGGTGGGTAAAATGAGGACCCAGATTGTTGGGGGCAATATGCTGAACTCTGTAAACCGCTTAGAGAGCGCTGTAAAGCACTATGAAGCGGTATATAAGTCTAATTGCTATTGCTATTATAGTGTGGTGACCAAAACTGGATGCAGTACTCTAGGTGTGGTCTAACTAAGGCTTTATAGAGTGGTATTAGTACCTCACTTGATCTTGATTGTATCCCTCTGTTAGTGCAATTTAGGATTGCATTGGCTTTTTTTGGCTGCTGCACCACACTGCTGGCTCATATTTAGCTAGTTGTCCACTAAGACTCCAAGATCCCTCTCACAGTCACTGCTATTAAGCCTGGTTTCACCCAGTTTATATGTATGCTTTTGGTTTTTCTTACCTAAGTGTAGAACTTTATTTTTCTCTACATTGAATTTCATTTTGTTAGATAGGGCCCAGTGTTCAAGTCTGTCAAGATCCATCTGGATCTTGAGCCTATCTTCCAGGGTGTTAGCTATTCCTGCCAGCTTAGTATCATCTGCAAATTTGGTAAGTTCCCCTTCTATTTCCTCATCTAAGTCATTTATGAAGATGTTGAAGAGTACTGGGCCTAAGACAGAACCTTGTGGTACCCCTCTGCTTACTTCTCTCCATGTGGACTTAGACCAATTAAGGATTACTCATTGAGTACAGTTTGTCAGCCAGTTGTGAATCCATCTGGTGGTGAAGCTGTCTATCCCACTTTTTTCTAGCTTACGAAGAAGTAGGTTGTGGTCTACTTTGTCGAATGCCTTGCTGAAGTCTAAGTATATTATATCCACAGTATTTCACTGGTCTACTAATTTAGTCACTGTGTTGAAGAATGAAATAAGATTGGTTTGGCATGATCTGTTTTTAACAAACCTGTTCTGGCTGCTAGTTATTTCTAGGTGTTGGAAGATCTGGGTTTTTTTAATTATGTTTTCCAGTATCTTCCCGGGTATTGATGTTAGGCTAATTGGTCTATAGTTTCCTGGGTCTGTTTTTTCCCCCTTTTTTGAAGATGGGAACCACATCAGCTTTTTTCCAGTGCTCTGCTAGTTTCCCGGTGTTCCAGGATTTTTTGAAAGATGTGGTGCAGTGGTTCTGAGATGACATCTGCCAGCTCCTTTAGAACTCTGGGATGTAATCCGTCCGGTCCTGGTGATTTGTATTCATCATGATCAGACAGGTGTTCTCTTACTATTTTTTGGTTGATATTTCAATATCAACAAGCTTCAAATTTTCCATTAAATCAAAGACAACCATTGGCAAGTTGCCTTTTAATATTTTTCTCAGTGGTTCTTTTTATGAGGAAAATCTCCCAATCTCCCAGGAGTCATCAATTTTCATACAGAAGGTTCAATAGTTTATCAATACGTCCTTTATAAAATACAGTTTTATCTTCATTTAGGACATAAATTCCGAACATCAAAGTCTTAGACCCCTATAGATTAGCTTCCACCCCAATATATCTGCCATAATGATCAGACAGTATAGTCTTTGAACATAGTTGAGAAATTATACACAAAACATCTCAATTTCTTTTTTTCATTCCTGCTGAAATAAATTCTTTACCCACTTCTTTGTGACTCAAGTATTTTATATCTTTTTTCCTAATATTCTTTCTAGCTTTAATTCATTCTTAAACAAGGTGATATTTTTATCTTTATAATTTTACAGCAGTTTAAACTTTTAAAACAATACCAGTGCAGCTTTTCAATCTGACTACTTTCCAAGGCTGATGGTTATTTCTATTATGGGGTTTATTCATATTCTCAAGTGGGATGATGTGTCAATATAAACACAACTTCTCATAAATAAACTATGAACTTTGTAATATGGGAAATTCCTACTTACGTTCCTGTCAAGTTAGAGCAGCACTGTTTACAGTGATATTATCTTCTGAATTTGGCTTTCAGCAGGTTTATAAATGTACTTTTCCCAATGGAATTTAATGGGGAACCAATTGAAAACCTCTACCTTAGAAAACAAACATAAGAAAAACATTGCAAAATCATACTTTTCCCTCCGTCAAAAAAGCTCCAAGGCAAGGAACATGTCAAAGCAAATCAATGCCCACCTAGTGCTGTTATGTGTAACAGTTTTGTCTGCAGTCTAGATCACAGTCCTGTTGGAAAATGAAATATACCATGCAGTCACAAAAAAAGCAATGTCACATTAAAAAAACTAAAGACAAACTGCCAAATGAATGAAAAGGTCAGCATAGAAGCAATTGTATATCATGCAGATTCTCCGTCATAAGCTGTATGTTACTCATTTATTACTTTTTTAAAAATTGATTTTTATACCTCCCTCTTCTAAGGCTGAGATTGCAATAAGTCATACCATATCAGTTAATTAGAAATATTTAAGTTTGTTGACTGATACCAATTGTATGCACAAAATGCCCTATTAAATTATATGCAACAACATAAAAGGTGTAGTTTTCTCCAAAGTAAGTGAAGGGAAATTAAGAATGGATTAAATAAAAATTATGTATGTATTGGGTTGATCTGATATTTTGCCTCTTAATGGAAATTCATATCTGATAATATTTTGAATGTAAAACACATCAGAACCTATGGAAGGTGACTTATCTAGAGAAGGGACTAAAACTTGTACTTATAAAGAAACATAAGCTTATAAAAAAGGAACATACTTAGAAAGGAACATAAAATATAAAGGTTCCCTAATATAATTTTTACAGCTTTATTACAAAGGCAGAGAAATACTGATCAAGAGAGAAATCAAGCCACTACATTCCCCATCTAGATTTTGACAACATTCACTGACTTTCTTCAAGTTGGTGAGCTATGAAGTTCTGAATGGAAATTGTCTGGTCACAATTCTGTTGTTACAATATATTGTTTGCTATGATTGTGTTGTTACATTTTTTATTTTTGCTTTATTTTATGTTTCTATGTATTGTTAGCCACCTAGAGTCATTAGTATGAGAAGGGTAGCCTTATAAATTCAATAAACAAACAAATAAAAAATCATAGTCATAAGATGTTACAACCACAACTGCACAAGTTTTTAAAAATGGGAGCTATGTTTTCTATTAAATTTCTTTTCTTAAGCATTCAGATATCACAGGAGTTGGAACTAATTCTTTTTCTCCCAGAGTTTTTGCCTATGGAGATTCTCAGCCATTCATGGTTGGTTCTCAGTCATTCATGGTCATTCATTCATTTGGGTCATGGTTGTCCCAAACGTGCTTTTTCAAGAGGCAACTGGACTTTCTGGTTTTTCTTTGAAGACGTTTCGCTTGTCATCCAACAAGAGTTGAAGAAGCTTCTTGGATGAGAAGTGAAACACCTTCAAAGAAAAAACAAAGTTCAGTTGTCTCTTGAAAAAGCACCTTTGGGATCCCAGAGTTTTTCAATATTTCAAGAGAGTTATGTTTAAGTAAAACAGGAGGGTTATCAGATGTTTAACACTATTTAATTTACCCTCATTAAGCAGAAAATTGCATCACGGTTATTCAATGGTTTTCTAATAAATTCACATTTTCCCAATGCATAATTTTAGAAGACTCCATTCAGGGGCCACCATATAGAATCTTTGGATTCACACAGGGCTGATGGTTGCCTGCGTGACTTAGTTCAGATTATGGCTTTATTTTTGCTTCAGCTTCCCCCATTCAGCCTTTCACTTGATGGCTCCCTAATTATAAAGATTAGATTATAAATTTGCAAGGCATTGACAATCTGGCTGTTTCCCCAGGTATTTGGGTCATGGGATTGATGAGCTCTGCTGCTACTAATGGTAAGCTAAAAGTTTATTATTGGGCATCAGGGGATTATATTTGGTGGATTTGTTCATTTCAATCTTGTAAAATGCCCAGAGTCATTTATGTGAGATGGACAGCTGTATAAATCTTTTAAAAATAAAATATTCATACAATACATTTAATATTAACAAACTGCTATTGCATATAATTGTTAGTTATTGGAGAAATATTGTTTACAGTCATTGGCCATGTTAACACAAATCACAAAAGGATACACACAGGAGAAAGAAATCTAAGTAGATGACCAAGGAAGAAAACAGGAATCTAAAGCTTAGACTTACTTAAAGATGCTAGGAAGAACTCAAAAAGCTTCAGCAAAACTGTTCCAGTTTGCCTCAGTTTTACCTTATAAGAAATTCATCCTATTGTAAAATAAGATGTGTAAAATAGTGTAGTGACTTAATCTGTGGAATTTTAAATACACCTTAATAAAAATATAAACAGAGAACACCTATTGTACTGATCTTGATATATATAAATTATATATAAATATATAAATTCACTAGGCACATATATATATTTGCTTCCTACAGTACTGAAGAAACTTGATAATGGTAGACTGACCTTGATTTGATCCTCTATCCGTTATATTTGGGAAATCCTAGAGACTAGGTAAATATCAGTTAATGGTAGAAGGTCATATGTCCATTATATTAAAAAAAAGGGGGGGGAAATCCAGTGTATTCCACCAGTTTCATATCATGGAAAAATTCTAGACATTTCTAAACACTATAAAAAAAGTTATGATTACTTGGAATGAGGGTGAACTTTCCAAGAACAAAACCTGTCAGACTAATCTTTCATTTTTAATGGGTTAATTTCCTTACTAGATCATGGTAAAGTCATGAGTGTAATCCGTATACACCTGGCTTGAAACAATTGGTTCCTGATCGAGTTAGTGAGGTCTTCATGAAATCATCCTGATTCTGAAACCTTTATAGTTCATTAATGTCTGAAGAAGTGGGAGATGCGTATAAAAATGCCAATGATACAAATTTACATGAAATGGCTTCTATTCTAAAGTACAGAAACAAATTAAAAAATTATATTGAGGTTAGAAAAATTGGCAGAAAAGATAGACAAAAAATTAGTAAGACATGAAATTGCCTTCATTTATTAAAAAAAAAGAAATGCACACACACACACACACACACACACACACACACACGTGTGTGTGTGTGCCTGTATACGGTAGTATGGGGAATGTTTGACTTGGTAAAACTAGCATATGTGAAAAGTTGTAGATAAATATGAGTCATTCAATTTTAGGCTGCATTGACAGAAATACAGTTTGCACATAAATTACAGAAAGTACTCACAGAAGTTCTGCATTCATTAGACCACATGTTGAATCTTGTGTAGAGGTCTGAGTCCCACATTTTTAAAAAAGATGAAATCAAAACAGGCGTGGAGAGATACAGTAAAGATAATTCAGGGATTTGAAACTAAGCCCTGCAGTCTGAAGAAAGATTGAAGGAATAGCGTATGCTCAGCCTTGAAAAGAGCAGGCATAAATATATTGGCAATTCTTTACATAACTGAAATGATGTTATATAGATGACTCAGGAGGGGGAGAGTATGATAGCACTTTTCAAGTACCCGAAGAGTTCCTGAAGAAAGATGAAGGATGTGGAAAATGGTCTTCAGGCACAGACACAAATGAATGTAAGAGATATTTGCTACAATAAGAGCAGTTTGACAGTGGGACCAGTGACTAAAGGAAGTAATGCAAACCCCTTCACTGGATGTATTCAAATAGAGTTTGGACAACCATCCAATAGGGCAGTGATGGCGAACCTTTTTTGGTTCGCGTGCCAAAAAGGGAGGGGGATGTGGGTATCACGTGTGTGCGTGCCCACACCCATAATTCCATGCACCCCCGCGCATGCGCACATGACCCCCCACTCCCAGCATGCAATGGCATGCCCATTTTTTGCTCTCCCCAGGCTTTAGAGCCTTTCTAGGAGCCTGGGGAGGGCGAAAACGGCCTTCCCCACCCCCTCTGGAGGCTGGAAACAGCCTGTTTCCTGACTCCCAATGGGCCCAGAAGGCCTGAAAATCAGCCGGCCGGTGCGCACATGCGCGCCGGACCTGAGCTCGCGTGCCCACCGATATGGCTCCGCGTGCCACTTGTGGCACCCGTGCCATAGGTTCGCCATCACGGCAATAGGGGATACTTTCATCTGTATTCCTATACTGAGGAGAGAGATGGATTCAAAGGCCTAAATGATTCCTTCTTTGATTCTAGAGCAGAGGTCTTCAAACTTGGCAACTTTAAGACTTGTGGACTTCAACTCCCAGAATTCTCTAGCCAGCTGTGCTGGCTGGAGAATTCTGGGAGTTGGAAGTCCACAAGTCTTAAAGTTGCCAAGTTTGAAGACTCATTCTAGAGCATGGTTGTCTTAATGCTTCAGTTAGCATCTTAAGACATATTTATTACTGAAGCAATTGAAAATTTGCCACCATGAGGATGATTGCAGCATTTATCATTACGCTAGCCCAGATCACACAATACGAGTACGGTTTGAAAGATTGTGGGGATCTATCATGCACTGTAGAGCAAATGGTAAATACCTGATCCAGCTCCAAATAATAATTTAGACGTTGTCCAAACATACTTTCTTTAGTGCAACACTGCAATTGTTGCATTGGCTGCATTCTTGTTGACAATGGAAAGGACATAGGGACATCATCTGAAGCTTGAAGATGCTACTGGGTGTTTCTATCCTGAATTCTTGTGATGTACCAGAATTCCAGCCTTGGTTCTTACATGCGCAGCACGTAACTCATCTTCACTTGATTATTGAGTATTTGGGTTTAGGGCTCAAAATGTTGTTAGTAAATATATTTTCTACAATTTACTGTTTTACTGAACATATTGAAGGAAATAGTTAGACTTTACCGTATATTCTTCAGCTTCTGCATTTCCCAAAACCAGGTTCCTTCTAATCACAGCTCCTCCCTCATTGTGATGAATACTTGGGAGTCTAATTGTTCTGTGAAAAATATTGCTCAGAGACTGCATAAACAATTTTAATTGGCTCAGGAGCCCAAAATGTGCTTTTTTTGTTTGGCTGCCAAGGCTGCTTTCTCACTCACTAATTATGCTGAGCTCCAGCTTTTAGCAAAAACAGGAAATAAAGCATCCATTACTCAAATGACAACTTTTCACCCAGCCTGCATTTCAACATCCATTGTGTAATTTCCTACTCTCAAGCTCAGTTAAAAGCTAAACATTTTTTTTTAAAAAAATAGTTGCCCCCATTTTGCAACAGCCATGCCACAGTTTATGCTACCCATTAGTAGACTGCAGTGCTTGCAATTCTGGAAACACTCTAAAGAGTTTTGCTGCACACCAGGCATGCTTCCATGCCACAGAAGTCATTATCTCTCTGTTTTGTTCCTGCTGCCTACCTCCTTTTAAATAAATAAGCACAGGAGTCATTTCACCCTCTGGGCAAGACAGCATGTAAAATTGCCCGCTGGGATTGCCAGTCAGTATCATTCAGGGATAACCTCTTTCTTTCCTTCTCAACAAATTGTCACTATGTGCATCGGTTTTTCTCAAAATAATTCCTCCCACCCTCCTAAAATTTACCCCACTTTATCTAACAGCAAAGAAGTAGATTATCAACTGTTTTACACAGATATAATCGAACAATTGTTCTCAAGGGAAGCCTTGGCTTTTGAAGTGAGAGCTTAGAACAGGAAGGAAGCAAGAAAGAAAACAGATGTGGCCTCATGGAAATGGACGGAGGCCTGAGGAATGTAGATAGGTCTCCTCTCTTATAGCAGATTGTAGATGGCCGCAAGGAGAGAATGGCACAGCAAGCTCTTGGTGGCTTTGAGCAGCTGGTGTGGCCTTTGCAGAGGAGTATATTGTATGATCGTTCTAGCATGTCGTTGTAGAATCCAGCACAACTGTTTCAATGTTCTTTTTTTGGCTCTATAGCTAAATTATATTTTTTAAAGCTGCATTGATTGATTATGGTAAGAACTGTAGGGTGTGGTGGTTAAGGATGGGAGCAGAGAAATCCAGGTTTTAGTCTTCCTTTAGGCATGGAATACAGCTGGATAACTTTGGGCCAATCTTTCACCACTCAAATCAGTCTCAGGCCCTGTGATAGGCAGCTGAAAAATAAAACAACTTGTCACATCTTGGACCAATCCCTTAAGAACTACAGGGACCAAGCTAACAAGCAGAACAATAGGAGGAACCCTAGAAAGATCAATTGGTTTATACATAGAATTCAGGAGTGTCAAACTGGTGGCCCGTGGGCCGGATGCATCACGCGCAGGCCACGCCCACTCCAGCTCCGCAAAGGGGGGAAACATGATACATCACATGACAGCAACATGACGCTGCAAGTTTGACACCCGTGACATAGATGATACCTGTGCTTCAACCACAAACACGAAGGAACAATCACAAAGGAAATAAAGGACTCCCAGAACAAATGGATTGAACTTTACAAAAAAAATCCAATCAGCATCCAAGCCTCTTGAGATCAAATCTGATAGACTACAAATATCACAAAGCAAATCATACTTCTGAACCATAGGATTGAGGAATGCTGATTGGAAAACCTGCCCTTTAAAGAGAGAGAGAGAGATTGTTAATTTATGTTCCAGTCTTAAAAATTAATAAATCATACATATTTGTTAAATTGCAAAACTTCAGTGTTTGGAAGTAATACATTTAGTATAATGGACATAAATAAATGCATAATGGACATAAAACACATACAGTTTTTCAGGGGTCTACTTTTTCAAGAAATGAGAAAATTTCTTCCACATTTAAAATGTAAGGGCACATAACTTTTGATATACAAACGTGCCAATGTGTAGATATCTTAGTGAAAGTATGTGTGATATGCTGTTTCCCACAGTATAAAATGTAACTGCAAAGTTATATTGGCTAAGGCTGTAACTAGCATAGGAAAACAGTTCTTTAGGGTTTTATCTTTGTTGTACATAAACTACATGATTTTTAATACTCTTATAATAATGCACCATTATAATGAAGAAATGGATAAACTAGCAGTTCTAAATGGCAAAAAGCAAAATGCAGCCAAGGGTGTACTGGCTGAAAAATCTGGGATATTTCATTTGGCCTTGGGGGAGATGGATAAAACAGATTGGTCTCAACTCTGAGTGCAGACTGTGGTAGTTAATATAATTTAATCATCAATAAGAATCATAGCATTTTTTTTCTACAAGCTCCTAGTTTGCCTGCCTTCTCCAAAATAAAGTAGAAACTTTTAGTTACTGTGTCTTGGAAAATATTAGGCATTAATATGTACATGAACCAAACACATCTGTAACAGCCACAATCTGGGTTCAATTATTGTTCTTTTATTGTACGTTTATATCCACAGATATTCACAAGTTGATCCTAACAGAGATATTATCTTCATAATTATTTCCCCCTTTTATTTGTATGGGCATGTTAACTTCAAGGCAGTATATAGCTACAAAACAGAACATAGCATCACTTTGAACATGTGTTTATACTGCTTTTACTGCTGTTTTTATTTCCAAGCGATTTAAAAAAAAATATTGTCAGTTAACCATGAAAACTCACTTCGTTGACAAATAGCCTGAAGCATATTGCACCAGGATAGTTTAATAATCAAATACATGAATTAAAATGATTAGGCTAAGATCTCTTGGGGACATGAGACCATCCTAACTCTTCAAGGAAGGAACAGGAATCGCAGGAGTAGACTACCCACAAACCTATTCTCACAGGACATTTAACCCAGTTGACCACTAAGCCAATCAAATCATTTTACCAATGTTTCTGGCATGATGACATCACATGAACTGTGTCAGAAACCATCATTTTGGAATACAGACTCCTCACCCCCTCCGTCTACAAAATTCCTAATACTCCTTCATTATTGGTGTCAATTAGAGAACCTTGTGGTGGAGATGTTTTCTGCTGCCAGCCGGTAAACTCTGTAATGGAGAGTTGCTTTTTTAACCTCTCTCCTCTTCTTTTTGGAGGTTTTAGTTGATAAATGGTTTAGTTATTTCTTCAATATGACTGATGTTAATTTAGCCCCATAAATGTGTGTTTTGGTGAATCCTTGACCCCATTTGGTGTTCCCATAATACAGTGATACTCAAACCTTCCTAATGCCGCAACCCTTTAATACAGTTCCTCATGTTGTGGTGACCCCCCAACCATAAAATAATAAAAATTTTAGGAAACACGGGTGGGTTCTAACTTACCTCGCTGCCAGTTCGCTTCCTCCTGCGCTGCGTGGCCACGCCTCGTGGGCGCACGTGTGCTTTGCGTGCACATGTGCAATGCTGATTTTTAAAAAAAAATTGCAAAAAAAAAAGCCGAAAACAAGATGGCGACGCATGCGCAGTGCTGGAAATTCAGCTTCTGCGCATGTTCAGAAGTTCCCGTGGTACAGATTTTTTTTTGCAGTAGTCTATTTGCATGTGGATGGACCCGCCTGGAGACGGATAGAGGAGCGGTGTCTCGGTTCCTAAGACCATCGGAAATATGTGTTTTCTGATGGTCTTAGGCAACCCCTGTGAAAGGGTCATTCGACCCCCAAAGGGGTCACGACCCACAGGTTGAGAACCGCTGCCATAATACATCAACCTCTGTGCATCAAAAAGCAATTTGATGCCTGGCATCACATCTGGTCCATCTTTTATCGGGGACCTCTTTTTGCAAAGCTGTGAAGACACTTTTATTTCTATAGATTGTTCTTGACTTTTCATGCTATCTTTTTTCGAGATGTTACAAAGATAATGTTACTGTTTTTCAATGTGCTATTTGGTTATACTTACATTGGATTTATGTGATTTATGTTTTTGGTCCTGTATTTTTAACTTCCCAGAGTCTTGGGAATTGGATGGCGCATACATTTACGTAATTGTTAAATAAACTGTCTCCTCTCTGGCTGTAAGATATGGCTTTTGTATTTTATTCATTATGATTCTTAAATTAGAATTTCAACATAAGGCAGTCCAATCCTATTAGAAAGACAGAGAGATCTTTGCAAGTAGAAAACTAACATATAGAGGGGATTGACCTGTCACAGTCCTATCTCAGAAATAAGAAATTACTTATGGAACTTGAAAGAATAATGCATTATTCTAGCATGAAGAGGTTCTTATTTACAAAGCTTGTCCTGTAAAGTATTTTAAAATGCCATGGGATGTTTCAGCAGTTTTATTTGAACAGTTACTGTTTTTCCCTGAAAGATGCATCCCATAAAAAGCCCTTAATCCCAGCGGTATTTTTTTCCCTAAGGGTGGAAGAATTAATAATATTTCCTTGCCTCATCTCTTCCAATCTGTAATCTTTTCTGGCCAAACAAAACATGTCATTATTCATGCAATGGGAAAATAATAGCCTAGGTGACAAGATAAACTATATTTATCACAGCTAGGAAACTCAGGCTTCTATAAACAAGATAGTAAATATACAAATTGGAGCATGCAAGGGGCAAAAGTGGGGTGTCGCCTAAAGATTTCTTTATATGGCACCAAATTATGATTTGTGATTAGTATGAACTAGCTGCAGAGTATATGTTCTTTCCCATAGTTGTCATATCTAATCCTAAATTAACATCATAAGACTATCCAGTTGAAGCTGCCATCTTAAAAGAATTTATACTACAGTATATCTAATTAGAGGCTTATTTAGTGGTTAATACTGAAGAGACTAGAAATCAGAAACTTCCTTTCTGATATCACGATATTTGCACATGAATGGTACAGAGAGGGACATATGTTAAAATGGGCCCAATTGATTGATTGATTGATTGAATTTATATAGCTGCTTATTCGACCATGGAGACTCAAGGCGGCTTACAGAATATAAAATCACATTTAAAACAACAAAAACTAACAAAAAGAATCAAATAAATTAATATAGTACAATATAACAAAATCCCTCCTCACCCTCCACCCCCGGTGACAGCAGATCACACGACCCATTTAATGGGCTACATCCTGCTCAGGGCTCCCCAGGCCCGCTGGCAGAACCAGCTCTTCAGCGCCTTCCAGAAGAGTTTTAGAGTGGGGGCCAATTTAATCTCTGGCGGAATGATGTTCCAGAGAGAGGGAGCCGCCACGGAGAAGGCCCTTCTTCTTGGTCCCACCAGGTGTATCTCCCTCGGGGATGGGATCTGCAACATTCCCTGCTTCCCCGCTCTGATGGGTCGGGTAGATGTGACTGGCAAGAGACGGTCCCTCAGATAACCTTTCCCTTTTTAAAGGGAAAGCCAACCAACAAGAGTAGAAATAAGTAAATGATGTTAAATGAGTGGTTTTGGGACTAAATTTGAGAAGATTTGAACTAGAAAGTAATAATCAAAACAATGACATGAAATTTAATTTCCTCACTGCAGGGGAGAAATGCTGCTGGCTCTATCCGACTCGCGTGGGCCTGTAGCGGCGGCTGCGTGAGGTTCGGTGTGCCAGTAGCGGCAGCAGTGGGAGGCTCCGCCCACCTGCCCGGACGTCAGTCAAGTCCCGGTTTTAACTCTCTGCACATGTGCAAAGCCTTCTGCACATGCGCAGAGGGTAAAAACTGTGATGTGATGAGGGCGCGCACACTTCCAAGCCGGTAGAGAAACCGGCTGCATTTCATCCCTGCCTCACTGGTTTCATTTGACTGAAGAATGGGAAATAACTGAGTAGGAATAAGACATGGAATTACTAAAAATCAGAATTTGGGGTTTGGTACAAAACCCTGGTCTCTGTTTGCTTTATGAAAAATTGTGATAAAGCTTCTAATAAATCCTAATAAGTGCACAACAGCATTGACCTTTTATATTCCTTTCTTCAAACATGGTTTCTTTGGGACTAGTGACTCTCCAAATACAAGTCTGGATATTCTTTCAGTGATTTTTGGATACTGCCAATTTCTTATACAAAGCTAGTGGATACAGTTGTGAAAAAGATGACTAATGCTTTTAAGGATTTTTGTGATGGATGCCTAAAATAGTAGAGTATGTTTTATCATGAAATGTGGTGCTAGCTATCAGTTTGGCTGTCTTCAAAATAGGGTGGGACCAATTCTTTGAAAAGAATGGGAATCATTAGCCACAGTGGTGCAGTGGTTAGAGTGAAGTACTGCAGGCTACTTCTGCTGACTGCCAGCTGACTGCAATTTGGCAGATCGGATCTCACCAGGCTCATGGTTGACTCAGCCTTCCATCCTTCTGAGGTGGGTAAATGAGGACCCAAATTGTTTGGGGCAATATGCTGACTCTGTAAAACCGCTTAGAGAGGGCTGTAAAGCACTGTAAAGAGGTATATAAGTCTAAATAGTGCTATTGCTGCTATTGCTATTAGCCCAGGGGTGGGTTCCACTTACCTTCCCTACCGGTTCGCATCGCGATAGAAGTGCGCATTTTGCTACGTCACGTTTGGGAAAAACCATCTGCGCATGCGCAGAAGCCTCTGGCATGGACAGCAGGCCATCGCTGTCAGTTCGGCAAGCTGGTGCAAATTTCCGTCACTGGTACGGGCAAACCGGTCCAAACCGGCAGCAACTCACCACTGTATTAGCTGTGATGGCAGTGTGACTGCCTCTGAAAGCCATCTGCTGAGAGACTACTGGGCTTCCTTGTGCAGTTGGTTGACCAGTGTGAGAACGATCAGATGGATCAGGGATCCAATCCAGGGCACTGTTTATGATCTATGAAACCAGGTAGGAATACCGATTCAAATCTTATTTCCGGTGGTTGTTCCAAGTATTATCATTCCAACTATAAAGCTCATTAAGCTCTGAATGGCAGATAAATTGGTTGTTTTAGTCATTCTTAAATTATGGTTTGGGTTTTAAATTTAATTTAATTTTTTTCTCCTAGTAAGCCAATTTGAGTGACATTTGTGAAAAAGGCAAGATATGTATCCAGTATTTAAAATAAACAAAATAGTAGATCACTCCCATAGTACCTTATTATTATTATTAAACAATATTCTGCCTCTTAAAAAGCACAAATATGTGTCCATTCATTCTGTATTTTAGATTGTAAAAAGATAAATGTATTTGAAGGTTACAAAACTGAAGTAGTTCTAAATCGAAGTGTGAAATTAGTTGTTAGCTAACGGGTTTCCTTTACAGGAAGGTTGTTGGTAGAAGGCAATAAATTGTTTATATAAATTTAAATTTAAAATTTAAATTTAAAACCTAAATGTTAAGTCTATTGGTATAACATTTTGGAATTTCCCCAAAACTTATTAATCTTCAGTCGGGTAAGTAATGTTGATACCAATGTGGTGTCCATGAGGAATGTTTTCCTTATTGTGCAGCAATCATGTCTGAGAAAACTGCCTGCTCTTGCTAAGTTTTGTAATAATAAAAGAATATTTCTTGACAGGTGGCAAATTCATTATGCAGTGTTACTTCATGTCAAACTATTATAGTCAAACTATTCTCCAAAGCACCTGAGGGTAGGACAAGAAGCAATGGGTGGAAACTAATCAAGAAGAGAAGCAACTTAGAACTAAGGAGAAATTTCCTGACGGTTAGAACAATTAATCCATGGAAAAGCTTGCCTCCAGAAGTTGTGAATGCTCCAACACTGGAAGTTTTTAAGATGATGTTGGATAACCATTTGTCTGAAGTGGTGTAGGGTTTCCTGCCTGAGCAGGGGGTTGGACTAGAAGACCTCCAAGTTCCCTTCCAACTCTGTTATTCTATTCTACTCTATTCATGGTGGCATCAATCTGTACTCTTTTTTGTTATCTCTTGTATAAAAGACATACAGTATCCTATCACCACACCTAATAGCAGAAGTCTGAATCTTCCTAATGCTGAACATATGATTCTAAAGCAGTCCTTTTTATTTTAAAAACTCTGGAAACCATTATATGCCACTCCTTGATCTAGCTCACTGTTTTCTATTCTTCCTGGCAGTATAGCTCCAGGGCTTCAGAACAGAGTTCTCCTTGGAGCAATGCTGGAAATTAAATGTAGAATTTTTTTCTACCGTAAGCTTTTCGCATGGAAAACATTTCTTTTATCGGAAATATGTTATGTATTGCCCATTGTAATCCAATTTTATCTTATATTTTGTTATATGCTAATAAAAATGCTAAACTCTTTACTAAGGAATCTCTCTCATTGTTCCAAATATTTAATGAGACATTTAATTTAATTGTAACAACAAAAAGGCACTAAGAGTTGTCAACCTAATCTTGCGTAGCTTCTTCTCTGGCAATATAACACTGCTAACCAGAGCATACAAAACATTTGCCAGACCAATCCTCGAATACAGCTCACCTGTCTGGAACCCGCACTGCATATCGGACATTAATACAATTGAGAGAGTCCAGAAATATTTCACAAGAAGAGTCCTCCACTCCTCTGCTCGCAACAGAATACCTTATGCCACCAGGCTTAAAATTTTGGGCTTAGACAACTTAGAGCTACGTCGCTTTCGATCTGACCTAAATGTAGTTCATAAAATCATCTGCCACAATGTCCTACCTGTCAATGAATACTTCAGCTTCAATTGCAACAATACAAGAGCACACACTAGATTCAAACTCAATGTAAACCGCTCGAAACTCGACTGCAGAAAATACGACTTCAGCAACAGAGTGATCAATGCCTGGAATGCATTACCTGACTCTCTGGTTTCTTCCCCAAACCCCAAAAACTTTAACCTTAGACTGTCTACAGTCGACCTCACCCCATTCCTAAGAGGTCTGTAAGGGGGGTGCATAAGTGCACCATCGTGCCTACCGTCCCTGTCCTTCTGTCCTATTGTCCAAATTTACCTATACCTACTTTGCTTTTGATTGTTTATATCATACCTATTATCTTGTACACGTTTTGACAAACAAACAAACAAATAAATAAATAAATAAATAAATAAATAAATAAATAAATAAATAAATAAACAAATAAAATTACCTGCCCCAAATGTGCTTTTCAAAAGGCAACTAGATTTTCTTGGTTTTTTTCACTGAAAATGTTTTGCTTCTCATCCAAGAAGCTTCTTCGATTATTTTTATTCTGAAGAAGCTTCTTGGATGAGAAGCAAAAGCTTTTCAAGGGGGAAAAAAAAGCCAAGGAAGTTGGGTTGCCTTTTGAAAAGTACCTCTGGGACAATCATGACTTGGATGATTGAAAATCTCCATAGACTTTTAGCCAGGACAATGTCCTGTTCACAATCTAATGTTATAGCACCAAATTAAAAATGTATATCATGCTGAAGAACAACAAGGTATTCAACATGTACATAACTCCTACTCCAACAATGTATCTTGAGCCATTTGAACACTCTTGCTTGCTGGTTCTGCAGATGTACAGTCTCAATTTAGACCCATAGAGTTATGAAAGATCAAGTATACTAAAAAAAAATCCCCTTGCAGACATGATTGGTCATTTTATGTTTTGTGTTGTGTTTTGTGTTTACAGCAAAGGAATAGCAGTGCAGCTCCACTTCACTTGGATGAGGAAAGAAGTTTCTAGGCTACAATCATGAGAACTTGGCTGCACTTTCTTTCCTTGGCAAAACAGTCCTTTCTTGGCTACTGGAATAAAAATAATGCTGCAAATGATTCTAGCAAGGATTCATTTTTCGTTACCTGGAATTGTTTTTATCACCAGTCTAGCGCAAGAAATAGCAACACTGCATTTTCCCCCCATGTTTAAAATAATTTGAAAACAAGTCACAGGATACAGAAGTGAAGGACAGTCAGAGAAAACTAGAACAGTAAAGGAATAATAAAGATTGCCTTAAATCAAGTTTGATTCCTGGAAAAGGTATCGACATATTCATGATGCTCTTAGCAACAAAATATGGAATGATTAGGCATTGTCATCTTATGGGACATTTTTTAAAATTGTCCCACAGCCCTGGGACTTTGGTACTTGGACCTACTAATAGGTCCAATCCTGCACTGGTTTACTGGATCAACCAAAGTTAGCTGGGTGCTGCCACCTGCTGTAGGAAGCTTAATTTTACCAATATCCAGAAAGCAAAAATTCATTGTCAGCAAAGGAACAATTCAGAAGTGTCATAATCAGCAGTCAGTGAATTTTTAAAAAGTGTTTTTATTCATTGTTCAGAACTATAAAATACTTCTGAATGAAAAATGCAACATCTGCAGCAGTAATTCCTCTTTTATTA
Organism: Diadophis punctatus similis; assembly: GCA_023053685.1. Taxonomy (NCBI): domain Eukaryota; kingdom Metazoa; phylum Chordata; class Lepidosauria; order Squamata; family Dipsadidae; genus Diadophis; species Diadophis punctatus. Next base: position 253,193,855 of record JALIGW010000001.1, on the reverse strand, counting down.
TTGTAACAGTGATGGAGAAGCAACTACTGTAGCTTATGAATTGATATATGACCAACACAGTATGTTTGTGTGGCAAGAACTAATTTTATCACTCTGTTTTGATGAAAACAAGCAAAAAAATCATCCTAAAACTTTCATATACACAATGTAATAGTTCCCCACTCTATTTTCATCAAAATACAGAGTGGGGAAATATTATATTGTGTATATGAAAGTTTTAGGATGATTTTTTGCTTCTTTTTCTTCTTTTTTCCTGGTCCCACTCTTTTGACTTACTAATTTACTCTTTTGACTTACTAATTTGACTAATTAGTTTAATTACTGTAAACTTAAAATTTGAATTCTCACCTAGGATTCCACTCAAATGCAAAGTGTGTTTTTTGGCTAGAAAAAATATTACTCATTCTTTTCTGCAGCTAATGTTTTGTAACAGTATATACAAAGTGGATGGTAAATTTGAAGGAAATCCCCATTCTTTCCACATCAACAGAAATCCATTTGTAGCATCACACCTCTGCACTGAAAGAACATTTTGCCAACTCCGACCACAGAGTGCCAACTAGGACAAGAATAATGACTTGTTGATCTGAAGTCAGGGTAAATACAGCTTGAACTCTTGATATCCTCTTCGGAATATCTATTTGAGATACTTTCATCTAACATACAGGGAACTTATTCGATAAAGTGACATATTTTGTAAAGTAAGTCTCACAAATATATTCTCAGTGCTGACCTCCTGTAATGAAAAATATAGTAGGTTAAACAAAACAAAAGAACCACAGAAAAGATGCTGCACTGAAGCAAACACAAACCACATCACTTAATGCTAGACACTTACAGTAACATTTTCAGTGCCTTTGCCCTAAGTGTTACTGGATACATTTCCATTTAAGGTTTCTGGAAGCAGCAATTGCCGTGGTTTTCTGGGGATAAATGTGCAGGTAGCTATTAATTAAAAAAGGACAGAAAGCAAAGCAAAACACATTCATCTTTTTGCTGGCTGTGGTGACCAGGAAGAGTATCACAGGAAGCCATCTGTGAAAGGCCCGCCTATCAGTATACTGCCCATGGGGCATACAGGAAGTCAGGCACACAGGAAGTCAAGTAGAGGTGATTGATGCCTAGCCAGTTGCATTGTCAAGCAACTTTGTATCCCTGTTATGCCCTTAACCTTGTCCGTTAGTCCATTAAGGGGAAAAAATAAATGAGCTTTCTGTTGGAAATCAACTTTTATTATTTTTTGTGGAATGCAAAGTATGCGAGGTGACAGACTGATGAATGACAAATTTTGGTTTATTTTCCTTAGGGTGTGGGGTTACAGGATATGGATTTGGAAGGTAAATATTTTCTTTAAAATGCTGCAGTGCACTTTATCTGAGATGGCAAATTTCAGCTCTTAGAAGGCCACCAGGAATAAATTATATCAAATATAAGCGGGTGAATCCTGAGCAGAGGGAGATGAATGCTCAGGAAAAGAAGGAAAATTGCAGGTCTGCAAAAATCGAGGCAACAATTTGAATCCATATGACCAGATTACCAGAGCAACCCAAAATTCCACCTAATACTTTCATGACTACAGTAATATTCAGTTTACGGGTTTTATGGTGGATTAACAGCATGCAGGCTCAAGGAGTACTGCAACTGAAACCTTCGCTCCTAAGCATTATATATTATTTTCAGTGATTAATACACAGAAATACATACACATGGCTTTGGACCATGGAACTTCTTCTTAGATATTAGTATAAATCACTATCAATCGGCCATCATTCTAAAATCGAAAACATTTGGTATATAAGCTTTCTGAATAAAAAGCTGAAGTGGCAGATAATAATTTATAGAAGTTTTAAAAGAGAGAGTTAGCATACCTATGCCTGTACTTCTGCCATTGTTAGCATCCTCTAACCAAACAGTTTCTGATGGTAATTTTTTTATATGACAGTTTTTATGGTAGCAAATGTGAGAAGATAAGCCATGCTTCTTTCATTTTGTATTTTGGTCTGTATCCATTTATGTTCTTTACAGGTTTTCCCATGTTCCTTGCAATCATTATCTTCTGTGCTGAGAATAAATTGTCCCAAGAAGAAGGTGGTTATACCAAAAAAAAGATGTTTGCTACGTAGTATATGGATGAAGTATATTAAACATAGTATGAGGATAGGCTGCATGTGCATGTACACAAGTACATATTTATCTTTCTCTAGTTAAAGATATTAAGTATTTAATGTACTTTTATGTATTATAAACAAGGTAAATTTTGTCCATCTTACATTGATCATAAATCAAAGAGAATTTTGCACTTGGAGAAAAGGAAGTGCTACAATATGCAAGGCTATTACCTAAATATATATTGCTTAGTAAGAGCATAATAAATCTATGCTTACAGTTATCTGACTTATAAACTGACAAAAATCACTTATTCATCTGGAAAGGGAAGGAATGGATGTGTTCAAATGAGGTAAACAGAATCTCTGTTCAACTGTCTCAAAGCAGGTGCTAGTTTTCTTTTCTGACTGCCAATTTGCATATTGCTTCTTTCTGTTCTGTTTTGAGATTGTGGACTGAAAATCCAAACAAAAGAGAGTGACCCACCCATATTTGGTTGAAGTGAGACACGGTGTGGCTTCTTAAGACAATAAATTCACCACAAACAATGGGCTCTCAGTCCAGAACCATTAAGATGGGAGAGAGTGGCTGGAGTCAGAAAGTTTTATGAAAGTTGGTGGTTAATGTATTCAGGACTGCGCTGAACAAAGAGAAATAAATAGGGCAGAGGAGTACAAAGTGTTCCTGGGATACAATTTCAAAATCAAAAGTTAAAAGCTAGTGTAATGCTGAAATAACTCACATAGGTATTGGTTTCTCAGGGTCCATTTCTTTACCTCCCAGAGCACCTCAAGATTTTGCCTTGAAAATTAATTTGCAAAGCCACTAGTTTTAAGCATAATTGTATGAGAGTTTGAGGGAGCAAAATAAGAGCAATCTGGAAGCTTTTTCTGCATAGTGCTTAACCAGTCGTCTCACTCTTTTAAAACCCCTGACTCAAAGGGCTAGGAGGGCACCTCCATATCATCAGGTTACTGCCAAACTGGCTTAGGCCACTAGAAATGGGGGGGGGGGGGTGGAATAGAAAAATATGTTACTTCTGCATACAGTATAGGCTAAAGGAGGAAACTCTTTTTGTCAAACTACAGATGTTTCATGAAATGTAGAAGAGAAAAGAAACTATTTTGTTAGTCTTCAGATATCTAAAAAAATCTAACTTTAGATTCTGGCTATTTATTCATTTAATGAAATTTATATAGCCACCCATCTCACCAGAAGTTACTCACTAGAAGTGGGCTATAAGTTCAAAACTATAGATCTGGCTGTGAGTTTTAGAGTGTAAAAAATTGTGTATTCTGAAGTACATTAAAGTTTATTTCAAGGCATCATATTAGGTACAAATATTATACCTTCTTCTCATTTTGTATTCTACAAGCAGGTTCAGGACGGTTTGATAAAAGATGTACTGCTGAGATTTTGAAAGGTTTGCCTAAAAGAAGAATGTAAGACACAGAATACTACCTTTAGTCCTAATGTTTGAATTTTGGGCTTTTTCCTTCTGCTTTTTCAAGTCAACAGCTGTAAAACTACTCATTTCCTGGCCTTGAACATTTGTGCCATCTGTCCTTTGCTTACAAAATGGCCTCATCTGACATAACAATCCAAGATTCCTGCTTCACCAGCTGCAACATAGTTTGCATATGGAGAAATGTAAAACAAACATATAATTTAAGGACAAATATGCCACATTTGGTCATCTGAAAGCAAGTTAACAACAAAAACAAACAAAAATACCCTCTATCAAGGATCCAAACTGGACAGGAAAAGACTCAGCAATATAATTTTGTAAAAAATAGGAGTGGCAAAAATTGTGGTGGGAAATTAAGCCAATTTACAAATAAGGAAAAACATGATAAATAATTTTATTTGTAAGTGTATTTTCTTGATATTAAGGCTACAAAACCAGAACTGATTAGAATGCAAGGCTTTATGAAAAAGAATGGTCTTATTAAAAATGTCTATTGTTCTAATCATGGCATATCCTATTATACTGATGCATTTGGGGAATGGGAATATTCCTGGTAGGGATGAATGAAAAAAGTCAGGGGTTTATGCCCAATGTATATACTTACAGCAGAGTCACCAAAAGCATGAAAATAATCCTAGTTACTAAAGCAAACTATAGTGGGCAGCAGTGATATAGAAAGTTGTTGGAGGAGGGTGATCGCTTAAGTAACAATGCAAAGATATAATGTCATACTGTAGGGAAGAAGGCAAAGGTAAATCATTCCTATTTTAACAAACAAACACATAGAGAGACACTATAAAGCAATTGATTATATAGTTCTGATAATGGGTGACTTAAGGAAGAGCTGAGGATCTTTTGGAATACTAGCTTTTATGTCAACTAGTGTTTATGTCATGGCTGGATTATAATAGCAATAGCATTTAGACTTATATAACACTTCACAGTGCTTTACAGCCCTCTCTAAGTGGTTTACAGAGTCAGCATATTGCCCCCAACAATCTGGATCCTCATTTTACTGACCTCAGAAGGATGGAAGGCTGAGTCAACCTTGAACCGGTGAGATTCAAATGGCCGAACTGCTGGCAGCCAGCAGTCAGCAGAAGTAGCCTGCAGTACTGCATTCTAACCACTGTGCCACCACGGCTCTTATCTTGTTGAAAAAAAATGGGATAACGATTAAATATAAAGGAGACCAAACTGATGACAATAGGTACCACAACCAATCTTAGTGATAATGAAAAGACTGACAGGGTAGAGAGTATCTGTCTTTTAGATTAGACTATCAACAGTAAAGGAGCCATCAATCAAGAAATACACAACAGACTAGCACAAAGGTCTTGGAAAAGATATTCAGATGCTGTGATGTGTGTAATAAAATATTTTATTAGGTCAGAATCATGCAGGTAATGTTTTCTCTGGGATACTCTGTGGATGTAAAACTTGGACTTTGAAGAAGCAGGATAGGAACAATATCAATACTGCTGAAATTTGATATTGGAAAAGACTCCTGGTAATTCTATGGATAGCCAAGCCAAACAAACAAATGGATCAACAATCCACCACACAGAGTTATTATTATGGGGAAACTAGGAGGCAGTGTTAGGTAGTTTTGCCACCTGAAATATATATGAAAAGAAAGGCAAGATAAAAATCATCATCTCCACCATCATTATCATCATCAAACAAATCAATCCAGAGATTTCACTCAAGGCCCAAATTACTGGGCTCAAATGATGCATATTTTGGATGCATTACACTTTGAGAAGTCCGTAATGCTGGGAAAAAAAGAGAAGAAAGAAAAGCAAGGTGAATGGACTCAATTATAAGGGCAACAGATGTCATGTGTTGAGACATAAAGAATCAGGCTGGAGCTAGATCATCCTGGAACGAGTCTATCTATGTGGTTGCTAAAGGCCAACACGAACTTTATGGCACATAATTAATTTATTCTAAAATATCAAAATATTTTACGCTCCCCCATAAAGTCTCCTTGAGCCAAATTCTATTCTCAGCCACACTTCTGCAAGAACAAGGTAAATTTATTTATTTTTACACATTCCAGCCTCTGATGGAATTTTAACAGATTTAATAAATTCATAACAGATGTTCTTTTTGAAAATACACTGAAGTTAATCTATAGCGGGATTTATACTGTTAGACTCATATAACCAGAGAATCTTTACCACTTTCAGCATATATTTAAAATGTCAATGCTGTGAAATCATCAAACAGAGTTACTTGTCTGTTATTAAGAGTCCAACTGATTACTAGGCAATCAACAACAGGTGGGGCACTTCAAATTCTTCTCTTTAAAAAAAAATACGGAGCATTTATTGTACAGTGAAAGTTAACCAAATCTGTAGGATAGCCAAATGAAAAGATAATGTCTTCTTCCAGACATTTCAAGAAAGAATGAAGTACAATGATCTAAATCGGCAGATGCTTGTAGGAATATGCTGATAAATATGTAGATCAACATTCTCCTTTATCAAATCAACACACTTTTAACAAAAGCCATAAAACCAGCATTGGAAAACTCTGTTCCCAGCCTTCCTTTCATAGGCCCATAGAGCTCTCCCAGTTTGTGCCCTCAGAATTTGGTGGCAAACCACTTGACAAAGGCAACCCAATTTCCTACTCATTTTCAATATGCAAAACAAAACAAAACAGAACAACTCTGTCTTAATGCTCAGGTTTAACATAGAGAAGTTCCCTCACAGTCCCAAAGTTCCTCTCCCAAAATTACAAAGCACCAGAGGATAAAAAATGTTGATTCTATTCCCTCCATCTCTAAATGTGGCCTAAGATTGCAGTGTGTTCTATGAAATAGATGGGAGTTTTCTGTTTAGAATTACAAATATCTGATAGGTGACGTTTTGAACTTTGGTGTTGGAGAAGTTTTCTGAGAATACTGTGAGCAGCCAAGAAAACAAACAAATGATCCATCAAGCAAATCAGTCCAGAGTTTTCACTTGAAGCACAAATGACCAGGCTCAAATTATCCTACTTTGGATTAGGATTACACAAAGACCCAGCTTTCTGTAAAAGGCTCTAATGCTGGGAAAGATAGAAGGAAATTGAAGAGGAGGACCAGCAGCAAAGTAGATGGACTCAATTATAGTGGTGATGTAATTATTGAAAGATCTGAAAGACCAGGTTAGGGATAGATCATAGTGGCTGCTAAAAGTTAACAATGACTTGATGGCACATAATCAATCAATGAATCAGCCATGATAATGAGACTGATGCCATCTCAAAGACTTTGGGTGATCCAAATCTATTTCATCAGAAAGATTCAGTCAGAGGTGGGTGTCACATAATGTAACAACTGGTTCGCCCAGCACCAGAAATGTGAGTGCGCCTTCCGCACATGCGCACAGCTCCAAAAACACAGCGATAAATGGCCAAAATAGCGCCGGGGCAGGTGGGCAGGTGGGCGGGCCCACCCGCCAGTCAGAACTACCAGTTCATCTGAACCAGTCTGAACCACCAGCAGCCCACCACTAGATTCTGTGTTTAAACACTCCCCAGATGCAGTTTCTTCTCTAACACTATTCTGTACTTCTGGGCAGATTATTAATGCCCTTGGTGCACCTGACAAAGCCGGAAGGTTCTTTCTTGCACCATCAGAGTAAAGCAGCAATTTTTGGTGGTGGTTTTTTTTGTTTTTTTTTTTTGTTTGTTTGTTTTTTTTTGCACTGGCCCACAATTTTTGTGCCCTGTCACAGTATCATACTGAACTGAACATTCTGTTTTATTTATGCAAGGCTATTCTGCAGTTTCTCTGAATAAAGCCCAATGATTGGTAACTTAAATTAGTCTTGTCTTCTCTTGTTCTTACAGCACACGCCAACCAAAAGAGCAGGCATATATTAAAAGCATGATTTTGTTTTAGTTGCATTTTCTGGGGTTGCTGTACCTCAAAGGAAAGGTTTTGCTACATGTCCCTGTGCTCTTGGGCTTTGTCTACCTCAACTTTTGGCAGAGAAGACTTTCAGTAAATATATACCCCAAGCCTATAAAAATCACAGTATTCAGATGAAAACAGTGATATTTTTGAATGTAGACCTTCTACAGTAATTGCTTATGTCTACTGTGAGGAGCTGCCAGAAATATTGGAATAGCTACTTCAAAATATTTAATGCATCTGGTGAGGTACCCAGTTGGAGAAGGCTGTTAGAGATGAGCTGGCATAATTCATATGTTATCCCCCTGGGGATTCAGAAACAGAACCCACATTTAAGGATCCAGCTATGCAGAAATGAAAGCAAGCTGAAAGGGGCAGCTTTCAATGTATTTGCGTTTCTGGGAGCCAAAATGCTTTAGGAATCAATATGAATAAGTGTCTGCTATGTTTTTAATCAGATGTATATGAAAAGCTACATACTGAAGCATGACTAATATAGACATTTATTTATATTTTCATGCATGTTAATATTTTTATGAGTTAATTCCCCTTCCCTGCACACAGAAGCTGCTCCTGTAATACACACATCCTACATCCACATGGAGAGATATAAGTAGTGGGGTACCACAAGGGTCCATCTTAGGCCCAGTACTCTTCAATATCTTCATAAATGACTTAAATGAGGGAATAGAAGGGGAACTCATCAAATTTGCAGATGACACTAAACTGGCAGGAATAGTCAACATCCCAGAAGATAAGATCAGGATCCAAAAAGATCTTGACAAACTTGAACAGTGGGCCCTATCCAACAAAACGAATTTCAATGTGGAGAAAAGCAAAGTTTTACATTTAGGCAGGAAAATGAAGACATGGCTCTTCCGGCAGGCGGGGTTTTGAGACAATTTCATCTTGGTCTCCCCTATGTATGTAAGATTGTGTATGCCTTTTAAATCTATTTTAAATTGTTTTAAACGGTATTGTTTAGTGGTTCTTCAAATGTTGTACGCCGCCCTGAGTCCCCAGGGAGTAGGGCGGCATATAAGAATCCTAAATAAAATAAAATAAAATAAAACCCAAAGATATAAGTACAGATTAGGTGAGACCTGGCTCAAAAACAGTAACTGTGAGAGGGACCTTGAAGTCCTAGTGGATGATCACTTGAATATGACCCAACAGTGTGCAGCAGCAGCCAAAAAAGCGAATACAATCCTGGGTTGTATAAACAGAGGCATAGAATCAAGATCATGTGAAGTACTAGTACCACTTTATAAAATCCTAGTAAGACCACACTTGGAATACTGCAACCAATTCTGGTCACCATACTACAAAAAAGATGTTGAGACCTTGGGAAAAGTTCAGAGAAGAGCAACTAAGATGATCAAAGGCCTGGAAACTAAAACATATGAAGAACAACTGCAGGATTTGGGTTTGAATTAAGAGTGACATGATAGCAGTATTCCAGTATTTGACGGGCTGCCACAAAAAAGAGGGGGTCAAATTATTCTACAAAGCACGGGAGAGCAGGACAAGAAACAATGGTTGGAAACTAATCAAAGAGAGAAGCAACCTGGAATTAAGGAAAAACTTCCTAACAGTGAGGACAATTAACCTTAATCTTGCCTCCAGAAATCGTGGTTGTTCCATCACTGGGTATTTTTAAGAAGAGTCTAGATAGTCACTTATCTAAAATGATATAGGACTATAGGTTCTCCTGCTTGAGAAATGGGCTGGACTAGAAGACCTCCAAGGTCCCTTCCAGCTCATTCTATTCTATTCTATTCTATTCTATTCTATTCTATTCTATTCTATTCTATTCTATTCTATTCTATTCTATTCCATTTTCTTTTCATTCCATTCCATTGCATTCCATTGCATTCCATTTCATTCCATAGTCATCTAGTCAATATTGTATAAGATCTAATTTCCCATACAACTTGATGAATGATAAGAACTGCATAGATATGAAAAGTAGACAAGTCTTTAGTAAAAAAAAAGGATTTGCTGGAAGTCCAACTACATACATATACTACATACACTCTTATGTTTATTGTGACATATGATCAATCATTGAAAACAGAAGTGAGATTTTAGCTAGTGCTAACTGGTAGATGATGCCAGCAGAAAGAGTCCCTTAATCTTTTAAAGCAGAACAGCTGTGCTTAGTCTTGTCAGGAGCTACTGGATGAGTGATGATATTTTTGCTGACAGACTTCTAATTGGAGAGTTGTAAAGAAGAGCATATACAGTTATTGAAGATGTATTTCTGTCAACAGCAGGAAAGAAAGTTTGGAGAGCGCATGTTGGGAAAACAGAAGTGATTGGTTCTTCCACAATTATGTTGTGAACTAATCATCTGGGGGGAAAACCCAAAATGCTATCAAGGAAAGCTGCTAGTGAAAAAGACCTTTCCAATACTCAAGGTTTTTAATGCTGTTGTAATTCAATACATCTGGAGGACAACAGTTTGAGGAAAGCTAGTTCATCACAATAATGAAACTCTGTTACTTGTCACTATCATATTTTTTTCAGCACTCAACTGACAAGAGATGGTCACTGCGTAAAAGTTATACCCCTCTTCTCCAAATACAAGATTTACATTCAGAATCTTTCAAATCATTTATTGAATGGCTCTCTCTACATAATTGAAGAGCAAAAAGAACTTCTGTGCCATCCTGGAAAGTTTTACTAAAGGAGAGAGCTTTAAAAATAACCTTAATTCCTGTGTGCAGTCTCTCTTTGTGACTAGTCCAGTTTGTCAATTCTAAGGCATCAAGCAGCTAATAGCAGTTTAAACAAAACTGCTACATACAGTTTTGCATACACATATAGCAGTACTGTATATAACCTTTCTTGTCACATACATGTGCTGCCCAATTTCAAAATGATTGAAAATGGACAATAATTCTGGTTTAATATAAATAATATTATATGCAATATGAGAAAAAGATTTGGAATAGCTGTTTAACTGTCTTTTTCTTCTTCAGTCTTATCTGGATTTCTGTCAAGTATTACTATTAAAGTATCTTGCTATGGGTTGGTAGACTTGTGTTCCTTTTTAGCTGTATTTTTACATGTGATTTTTCCTGAATTTGGCAAAAACACTTACTCTTTTGGGTTCAAAAGAATAACCAGGCAAAGAAACATGCATAGCATGGCTTCTGAAATTACAGTATGTCCATCCCTTCAGTGGAATGGAGTAATGTGCTGCAGTATATTTCTGTGTGTTTCCACTCTCTGCTCATGTTGCAGCTGTGTATGTGTGCATGTGTGCACTGGAAAGCATAAGGTGGGCGGGTTACCGCAGTTTGTCAATTCTAAGGCATGTGACCAGATTTCTGCACTTGATTTTCTATGGACAACTTCTCCTATCACATTTAATTTGATGACATTTAATTTTGTTTCTGGAGAATGATAGATGGAAGGACAGCAGCAGGCAAACAAAGTCCTGAGTTCTGTAGAGATTCTCAGTCATCCAGGTCATGGTTGTCCCAAAGGTGCTTTTTCAGGAGGCAACTGGACTTTCTTGTTTTTTTTCTTTGAAGACGTTTCACTTCTCATCCAAGAAGCTTCTTTGGCTCTGACAGGATAGTGGGGAATGGAAGTCCTGAGTTCTTTTACAAAACTTCCTTCCAACATTTTGTTAGAATGGAAAAATCATGTGGGGATTCCATATGTATGTTGATATTTAGTATGACTAATACCCGATGTTGCCTCACCAAGACCTACAAGCTCTGGGAATGATCTTTGGTATGCATGTAGCATTCCTTTTTTGCTGGTGCAGCACAGTGATGGCACTGACACTAGCTTGAGAGGGTCTCTTGAGATGAAACAGGTGCTTCACAGCTGCAATTAGGGAGAATACAAGGAGAGGAAATAACAGGGAATTGCCAGGAGCTAAATTCTTCAAAATAGATCTGATCTCAAGAAAGTCCATGAGATATCTAGGAAAGATGAGAGAAAAAGTCAGTACTGCACTCTAACTATCTCCATCGTCAAATCAAACCAAGCCTTTTATTAGAGCATTTGGGCCAGAGAGCACAACAATAAAGTGCAGATAGACCCGCACTTATTCAGAAAACTTTTTAAAAATGTAATAAAGTTACATAAAATACACTGTTATAATAACTGCAATACAAATTGTACTAGCAATCTCAAAATCTGTGCTAAATGTCAGCCATAGGTAAGACAGATGCAACAAATGATAGAACAAAGTTGGGCAACCTGGAAAGATATATGTCAAGGTCCCGATCAGATAGAAGCAGTGACAGATAGATATTGTGCTCTCTACCAGGGTTGTCCTTTAAAATGGGATAAATATATATTTTCCTTGATTTCTGCTAGAGCAACAAAGGAGTGTACAGCTTAGGGATTCCACAGAGTCATCTCCACATGAACATAAGCCCTGCTAAAATGGCACGTTTTTACCCCATTCCCACAGAACTGCAGAGTATCCAACCTGGCCAAGGTGCAACAAAATTTCATATAACTGAAAAGAGATAAGGTGATGCCACGCATGTCCATTTCAGAAGCATCTATGAACTGTGGAGTTAGATGCTAGGTTTAGACTGGTTTGAAATCACTATCCCAGATACATTGATTCCTGGCATTTTCAAGCCCTAATCGACAGAAACTTTCCCAAGAAATTTCTTAAGGACTTTTTTGTTTACCAGGTTGATTTAAAATGGTCTCTGAGAACCAGTGGATCCAGGGCTACAAGAGGAAAAAAAATCAATTTCAAATAGAAAGTAAGGAGAAAGAACCAGGCTCTGACATTCACAAAAGCCAAACCTTTCTCTAACCGTAAAACAGCATTCCTGATGCATCTTGAAACTGCAAGTGTTGCACTTATTTCTCATCTAATTTTAATATCTCTTTCTATCTGGCTTGTGATGGAATCATTGCCAAACAATCAAGACCAGCATGAGAGAGGCAAAGGTCATCCTGCAGCCAGCTGTTTGGCTTGCAAAAACTAAAAGGCTGCCCACTTGAAAATTTGGCTGTCATTAAAAAAGGCAGGCAGGCAGGCAGGCAATTTCATGCCACAGTAGTTAAAGGCAGCCAGTGTTATGGTCACTGGTAAGTATAGTGTTGCCTCTAATGTCTCCAGTAACTGCTAATTTACTCCTCCATTTTGCTCCTCTCCACCAGCCACAAAGGGAGCTGACGCCAATTATTTTTCAGACAGAATCCAGGCTGGTGTTTACCATTATCTCCCTGACAACCTCCTTCGTGTGACAACATTATGCAATGTAATTGCAAAGCTGCTTCATCTCACCGGGGCTGTTATTTTCAGTTATTCTTCCCAAGGTCGACTAATAATTAAGGGATTGGAATGCCTGCAACACAACCTTGTTATGTATAAAAAATAAGTGCAATAACGCACCCACAGTTCCCTGCCAATTCCCCGTGGAGGAGATCTCTGTCTTGTTAAGAAGGGCTCAAAGATCACTCAAATGGGGTTGGGGAGGGGAGCATTGGGGGATAATTTGCAGAGAACAGCATCCAGGAACCAACAACCTTGTCCAGTGATAAGAACTGGCAGATGATTTGCTTGCCAGTTATTGGTTTTTGTCTTTTTGTTACACTGCAATATGCCCAAGAAATAGAACTCAGGAAGGAGTTTACAGAAGACAGAAAAAGGAACCGTATGGTTTATTTTATTTTATATTTCATTTTATTATTTTTGCACATATAACATGCCTGCTCTCAGGAGTTTAAGACAACAAAATCAGTATTCCTGCCACCATTTTTTTTTGTACAGCAATAATACCGGAATAATCCTGTATTGAGAGAGTATGACTGAATGACTCAAAGTCACATCGACAGCTATCACATTTCTCAATCACATTTATTTCAGATTATGGGAATTTGATCTTCGGGAAACCCACCATCTGCCCTTTGCCTTTTATATTCAGTTGTAGAGTGACATATTCCTCAGGCCAGGGTACACGTTTCTTTTAATTTTTTAGTATATAAAAACTTTTTACTAAAAGCTATCTAAAAGTCAATTTTAAAATGCATATTTGGGGATTAAATACTGTAAGTTTAGATAAAAGAAATGATCAAAAAGTTTATTTGGATAAAGAACTTCAGAAACATGTTCATAAATATAGAACCAGATGCTTGAACACTAGTAAACACTGAGGTCTCTCACTCTTCCTTTATCTAATGTTCATGCAACCCTGACCTTCATATGACCAAGAAAGGGTGGACTGCCATTAGCTTAGGTGTCTCAAAAAGGCAATAATTAGCCAAAGTAATGGAGGGTAAAGTCATAATTTGGATTTGGATATTTCACTAATGAAGTTCCCAGATGTTATGGACAGAATTATGGATTAGATGAAGGTTCAGTCCAGAAGTCCAATACAACAAGATTACACTTTTCTTCATACTGTCAGTTGATGAATGAAGATATTAAATCTGCAATCCTATGCCTCAGGATTTGAACAACAAAATCTTTCTCAAGAGCTATATCCCCTTGGGAGTAATCTGCTGGGGGTCCATTATTGTCAATATCTAGGATTGAAGACAGTTGTGAATTGGGCTAGAGCAAAAACTAGGCAACATGGCCATTTTTCTCTGGTTCATTATTTCTTCTGGTTCCCCTTCCTTCGACTCCCTTTCTCTACCTGCCCATTTGAAATCAGAGTTAAAAAGCAGAATTGCATCTCTTAATAAATATGCCTTCGGTACAGCGGTAAGTCCATGGGAAATGTACCCGCACTGCAATTTTAAAAAGACATGGCAGCATATCTGCTGAATGTTGAAATCCTCAAATGCATATTCACCTAGCTGGCTCAAAACTGGTTACTATTAGTACAAATAGTCTTCGTTCATAATATTATTTGCACTGATATTTAATAAATATAAGACTGCTGTTAACCAGTTGGAAAACAGAAGTCTGTTTTATAAGTTCTATGAATGATTGGGGTGGAGAATTCTCCCGTAGGGACAAGAAAGTTCTGCTGAGGCTCTAATTGCTTGATAATTCCCATGAGTATGTCCCCTAGAGTAAAGCCCTCTGGTCTGTAGTTACAGTTAGAGATCCTTCTAAGAGAGATAATTTCTTTTGCTTTGACATCGTACTGTACTTACACATTGGTATGATAACTATAACCAGCAGTTTGACCTGAATGCATTGATAGATGAGGAAATGGAGAAAGAATAAATAGTATTGGCACAAAGAAAGTGCAAATCACTTAGAAAGCTGACACTGATGTGCAAGCCTTCCGGAAGAAGGTAGTCTGCAATAATTGGATCCCACTTGTGTACAAAGCAAAAAGGTCTTGATAAGGGCAAGGGAAATCAATGAAACAAGATAAAGGCAGAATGAGGACAGGGGCATTGAGCCTATTTGGTACCAGTAAAACATCACTACAGTTTCTTGTCTCTTTTAACTTGCCCTTATACTTACTAACGGCAAAAATGGGTCTACAGCTTTACTGGCTATTTTTTTTAAAAAAGAAATCGGACAAAATAAAATCTTTTCTAGACAGAGACAATTCTGATTTTATTTCAGTAGAATTACAAAGACAACACATCCTGCATTTTGTGCAAGAGGTTTTTTTTCCCTAATCATTGCAAGTTGCTGCATCTCTCTTATAGCCGTTTAAAGTACTGTTACGTCCAAAGGACGTAAACCACAAATATGCAAGTAATTATTGTTACATTTGGACTTTTAAATGATTGTGCCTTTGACAAAGAACCATAGGGACTTTTGCAGAGAAGTTCTAACCTAAAGTCAGTGGGCTTATTATTTAATCAATTAAAAAAACAGAAAATTATTGAATGAACCAATATACCTCCATCATACAGTCTATTTATTTATTTATGAAATGTATAGAATGTCCCAATCTGTCAGGTCTCTGAGGAGCTCTGTGTAATTTGCTAGATCTTCAGCTATGCTAGCTTATTTATGGTACATCATAATCATGTTAAATGAAGAGCTATGATCTCTGACATTAAGAATAATTTACCAACCAAACTTTATTATCATGGCATATTTCAATTACTGAAAATACCATTAACCTTTTAGAAAAAAATATTTCCTCAGTCAGCCTGTTAATCGGAGTCAGTATAGATTATGTTTAATCATTCTGATCATAGCTCTGCTTTCAGATGTTACTTTATGTTGGAACCATTTTCTCTTTCACAACCCATTTCCCATTTATACACTGTAATAGTTTTATCGCCCTTAGGATTGTTTTGATACATTTTTTTATACATGTTCCAGAGAATGGATGGAAACTGATCAAGGAGAGATTTAACCTAGAAATAAGGAGACATTTTCTAACAGTGAGAACAATCAACCAATGGAACAGCTTGCCTTCAGAGGTTGTGAGAGCTTCATCACTGGAGGCTTTCAAGAACAGACTGGACAGTCACTTGTCAGAAATGGTATAGGGCACAGATGTCAAACTCACGGCGTCACTTTGCTTTCTTGTGAAGTTTTGAGATGTTTTTCCCCTTCGCAGAGCTGGGGTGGGTGTGGCCTGCGCATGACACATCCGGCTCACAGGCCGCCAGTTTGACACCCCTGGTATCGGGTTTCCTGCTTGAGCTGGGGGTTGGACTATATGACCTACAAGGTCCCTTCCAACTCTGTTATTATTCTATATTATTCTATTTATTTAGATTTAATTCCTGTTCTATTCATGCCTTGTGTCATGAATAGAACATGTCTATTACATTATCATCTTATGAATTCCATCAAGAATATATGAAGCATAAGGACAGAAGCAGGAATTTGAATCTGAGTGCCCATCTCCAATGTTATAGGCACTATTAATAATTAATAAACAATTAATTTTGATTGTTTCCTGATTGCTTATTTGTAGCCTATGACAATCATTAAGTGTTGTACCTCATGATTCTTGACAAATGTATCTTTTCTTTTATGTACACTGAGAGCATATGCACCAAAGACAAATTCCTTGTGTGTCCAATCACACTTGGCCAATAAAGAATTCTATTCTATTCTATTCTATGCTTAAATTAATTACTTATAATTCTAATATCCTGAAATTCTCAAAACCTCTCAATTATGATTCCTCACAAATTTTCCAAAGCAATTAAGTGGCACGTCCTACTGTCCTCATTCATTCCATTATTGGAATGAAGATTCCATTACTGGTTGTCCTTTTTTGCTATGCTTATGAAGAATTATACATTTTCATCGTAAAGCTTCAGGGCAAAAATGTATTGCTTCTCACATCTGAAAGGAGGAGTACTTGGAATGATATAGTGCATCAAATAACCAGATAAAACAGCTTAGAGGAACCTTGAAAAGAATAATAAGGTTAAAAGGAGGGTTTTTTTAATATGTGTTTTTTGACATGTGAGAGATTCCATTGTTCTGAGTATATAATATCTATCCAGCATATAATAGTATATAACAAGATTATAGGGTCATAAAAAGAGGGGGTAATGGCTTGCCACATCTAGTATATAAGCAATAATATAATTATAGTATCCCAAGGAATATAAAGGATCATCTAGTTATCTTCTTTGTGCTTGTATAGGATTGATGTAAGGTTACTACCCTACATGTAGTTTCCTAGGTGTAAATCCACTGAACAGGCTCAAAGAAAAGAAGCTTTTCTCCTATCAGATTATTATTTTCCTGTCGATCAGTATTTCTCCGTTAACAGGGACTCTTGGATCCTACTCTCTATCTCTTATAATCTGAATTTTCCATATAGTGTTACACCCAGATTTTTGCAAACTTACAGCTGAAATACAATTTCTGTGGCAATTATTTGTCAATTACGTGTAAAGATCCTCTAATTCTTCTTATATCAAGACATCTCTTAGTCACTTCTGATTATTCGTCCAGCTGTTGGTGATTCAGCACCCACTTTTTCCTCCTCTGTTCTATAATAATGTGATCAGCACTAATTGAATTCCTCCAGTTATTACCTTTTGTATGAAGGAATGGGTCTGTACACAACACTCTATTTATGCCTTGGTCTCTAATAATTGAGCAAGTCTTTTTTTTCCTGCTTCCAAAGAGCTTTTATGCGTCCATGTTCACAAAGACACACAAGGTAATCAATAAAAAAGGATGGACCTATTGCTTTGAAAAAAGAATAGACAGTATCATCCATCTTAATGAATATTAATTGGAATGCACACTGTACTATATTGCTTAATTCCCAGTAAATCAAAGAACTACAGCTTAATTTCCCTATCCAATATATTAAATAGGATGTTTGAAGCAGGAAACTGAATTTATTGTTGTTATTTCAAGATCTTTTTACAAATGCATGTACACTATAAACTTGTATTTTAACAAAACATACCATACTATCAGTTATGGCAGTAGAAATGGTGACTTTACTAGCCAGACCAAACAAACTGTCTATATGATACAGAACAAAGTAAACATGAAATTTATTTCGCATGACTGGAAAGAATGTGTTGTCATATATCATTCAATAACCAGAGGAGGTTAGTTTTAGCCAAAGGGATATGCATCTACATTATGAAGTTAGTATCTGTAAACATTTGTAAGATAAATTTCATGTAATCCCTATTAAAGTTTTTCACTACTGCAAAAGAATAGTCATTTACTCCATGAAAATACTGGAATCATAATAAAATCCTTTTGTTTCCTGTTATTTTAATTTTGTGGAATAAAGAAACATCTTGTTTTAGATATAAATGGAAATTCCACTTAGAAAAATACGATATATGTTAATTACAGCTTGAAATATATCCAAGACAGATTTTCTGTCTTAGTAATTTAGATGCTTTGTCAAAAAGGTCCTTCTTCTGGTATGTGGTTTAAAACCCACCTGCCACATGAAACTGCTTTGTCTTTTGGTGATACAGATTATTTAAGATTTAATGACAAGGTTTATCTTGATTCAATATTTCCTGCCTATTTGCTTAACTAGATTTAATGCAGATTCAAAACTTAGCCATGTGACATACTGATTCTTAGGCTAGTCACCCAGTTACAAATTCCTTCCACCTCTCTCTTTTCTCTCTCTCTAGTTTATGACAAGCTGCAAAATAAAGAGTAGAGACAAAAATTTTCCAACCATCTTTCTAAATCCTCTCTATAGATTAGCAGTAAGAAATTACAGACATTAATATTTCCATTTAATCACAGAATTAAGCACATTTGAGAAAATCTATATCTGATTTAGCAATGCTGACTGTGTTCTAAGAATTTTTAAATCTCTTCCAAAAAACAAAGCAAAATAGTACAAGTCCCTAGGCCTTTGTTGACTATAAAAATTCATGTTTTCTTAAACAATCATTCAAGAGTCAATATCTGAGCCATGTTTTCCTGTAGTTGTTGTTGTTGTTATTGTTATTATTGTTATTATTATTATGGTTCATTGCACAGGCAGGCAGGCGTTCAGAGCGACATTTTTATCTACCTATTGGGTCTTTTCCAAGGACCTGGTGTTAGATTCACGCGGGAATGAAGGAACGAGACACAGGAATAGTTTAGCACCTTTATTTATCCAAAGGTGAGTGCAATACGAACTGCTGGCAGGCTGCAGGGAAGCCGCTTTTAAGGGCTTCCCTGTAGCCTGCTGGCCACTGACATTTCTCCCACCGCTAGATTAGCCAATCAGCGGTGGCCATACAGATCAGTACTTCGTACAGCAGTACATAACACCCCTCCCCTCTTAGTTCATGTAAAGTCCAATCAGGAATCAACGTAGGTCACGTAGTCACATAAGTAAACAGGATGCCGTACAGTCCTACTGGGCCTGCGCGATTCAGTTCCTCGGGAGTCTTCGACTGGAGCGGACATGCCTGTTGCTGCTCCTTCACCTGCTTGTGGAATAATCCGGAACCAGCCGCCAGCGTGGCGGCTGAAGTCTCGGTGTCATCGTCCTCCGGTCCCAGGTGACAAACTGCCAACAGGCTGCAGGAAAGCCGCTTTTAAGGGCTTCCCTGTAGCCTGCTGGCCACTGACAGCAGTTCATTTCTCCCGCCGCTAGATTAGCCAATCAGTGGCGGCCTTGCAGATCAGTACTCCGTACGGCAGTACATAACACCTGGGATAGGCAGATGTTGATATTTTATCGTGTTAGAAGTATTGTCACACATTCTGACTAAAGCTGCTTTTTGCAACTGACTTGATGGTGAATGTGTCAATACCGATAATGTTCAGGCGGTTCTCCAATTGTTTTGGGATTCTACCCCAAGCCACCTATTACTGTTGGTACTACCTTTGCTTTCTTTTGCCACGGTCATTCTATTTCTATTTGCAGGTCTTTGTATTTTGCTATTTTCTCTCATTCTATCTCTTCTCTTCTGCTGTCCCCAGGTACTGTCATGTCTTCTTATCGACAATGGTTAAGTCTGAGGTGTTATGAGGCAAGGTGCCTTTCTGCTTGAACTCTAAAGTCCCAGAGACTTTACTTTCTTCATTTTCTATTACTTTCTCTATTTTATGGTCCCACTAGTTCTTGCTTGCAGGCAAATGGTATTTCTTGCAGATCTTCCAGTGAATTTTGTCATGCCATTGTTTGTAGTCAGTCTGTGCGATCTTCTTGCAGCAGCTAGCCAGGTTATCCGCTGTTTCTTCAGCATCTTTGCAGAGGCAGCATTTGTTATTTGTTGCTGTCTTCTCAATTCTGGCTTTGTATGCATTTGTCCTTAAGGCTTGGTCTTGTGCAGCCAGAATTAGCCCCTCTGTCTCTTTCTTCAACTTTCCTGCTCTTAGCTATTGCCAGGTTTTGTTATTATCTGTTTTCCATGCTATATTTTTAATGTAGTGGCCATTTAATGCTTTGTCTTCCCATGCCTCCTTTCCGCTCTTCATTTGGTCTTTCTTATAGACCAGTTTAGCCTCTCCAGTATTCAGTAGGCCTTGATATACTAGCTTCAGTGCATCTTCTTCATTATCCTTCAGCTATTCTTCCAATGCCTTTTTTTCCCTTCAACTATCTGATGTACTTGCAACATTCCACACTCACCTATTTTCCTTGGTAAGTAGAGTCTGACAACATTGTTGTGTGGATGAAGGGCATGATTCACTGTCATTATTTATCTGGTTTACCTATCCAGGGCCCTTAGTTCTGCTTGAGTCCAATCCACTATTCCAGCTGTGTATTTAATGATTGGAATTTCCCAGGTGTTGATTGTCTTGATGGTATTTATTCCACTGAGTTTGGACTTTAAGATCTTCTTCACTCTCTTGATGTATTCATTTCCAACCTTTTTCTTGGCTGCAGTGTGCTTGATGTTGTCAGCTTAAGGGAAGCCTAGGTATTTATAGTGATTGTCTTCATCCAATTCTTGATGTCATTTCCATAGGGCAGTGATGGCGAACCTTTTCTCCCTCGGGTGCCGAAAGCGTGTGCGCGTGCACTATCATGCAGGTGCGAGTGCCCATACCCATAATTCAATGCCTGGGGAGGGCGAAAATGGCCTCACCCACCCCCGCAGAGGTCCTCTGGAGGCCAGAAATGGCCCATTTCCCAACTTCCGGTCGGCCTGGTAGGCCTGTTTTTCGCCCTCCCCAGGCTCCAGAGGCTTCCCTGGAGCCTGGGGAGGGCGAAAACGCTCCCTGCCCCCCGGAAGCCTAAAATGCCCTCCCAGGGCCTCCGCATGAGCCAAAAATCAGCTGGCCGGCGCAAACATGCACTCTGGAGCTGAGCTAGGGCAATGGCTCGCGTGCCGGCAGATATGGCTCTGCGTGCCACCTGTGGCACGCGTGCCATAGGTTCGCCATCACTGCCATAGGGCCTCTTGATCTCACCAATTTTCACTATTCCCCCCCCCAATAAAATGCTGAATGTGTGTTTATCCAGTCCAAACTCCATTGCAGTATATACAGCCAATGTGTTGTATATACACATTGTATATACAGCCAATGTGTTGAACAGCAATTCTATTTCAGATGGTGTTTTTCCATACAGCTTCAAATCATCCACGTAAAGGAGATGAAATAGCCATGGCTTGAGTTATTCAGTATTGATGACAAATGAACCAATGCAATGACAGGTAGTGGCAGTTACTTATTGCGTATTAAATTAGAAGAACAACAAGTAAAGGAAACAATGATAGCATGGGTGAAAAATTTTGGTTATACGATAGATAAATGGCAGCAATTATGAGATAGAAATTATAAACTAACAATGTCAACTGCATACAAGGAAAATTTGTATAAGATGTTTTATAGATGGCATCTGTCACCGGAAAGATTGGCAAAAATGTTTAAAGATAAATCAGCTAGATGTTGGAAATGTCATCAGATACCGGGGTCATATTATCATATGTGGTGGACATGCATAGAAACAAAAAAATATTGGGCAAAAATTTGTATGTGGTTGGAGAGGATGACACAACAACACATTGATCTCAAACCTGAATTATTCTTGTTGGGGATTTTACCAGAAACTTACAGTAAAGAAAACTTATATTTGATTATTCATGTAACAACTGCAGCTAGAATTGTATTTGCACAAAATTGGAAAAATGAAGAGATTCCACGGATGAGAATGTAATTAAGAAAATATTACAATATGCAGAAATGAATAGATTAACACTTGCAATTAAAGAAAAGGAAGAATCTGACTATTACAATATATGGGAGTTATTTTATCAATGGTTAGAGAATAAATATGAAAATTTGAAAAAAAGGCAGAGGAGTGAAATATGGCTTACACTTATTTTTATAGTTAGGACAACAAAGTCAAATAAGTTAAGAATGTTATAATAGTAAGTATGTTATGTATTAGTATTAATCTAAGAATAGATATAAATAATGAACATGGTTGTAATTTTAATTGTTATTGTACAAAATATTTGTACCCAGACGTCACACTGTTTAATGAAAGATGAAATGTTTGTATTAAAAGAAAATAAAAAACTTTTTAAAAAATGACAGGCAGTGACGATATATCTATGGAGATTCTCAATCATCCAGGTCATGGTTGTCCCATAAGTGCTTTTCAAAAGGCAATTGGGCTTTCTTGGTTTTTTTTCCCTTGAAAACATATTGCTTTTCATCTGAAGAAGTTTCTTGGATAAGAAGCAGAATGTTTTTAAGGGGGAAAAAAACCCAAGAAAGTCCAGTTGACTGTTGAAAAAAACTTTGGAATGGCGATAGTTGAGTCTACTTGGAAGATTCCTCTCTCAGTACTAACCTCTTCCAATCTGTCGCCATTGTTCAACCAATTTTGTTTGTATACATGATGTACAATGACAATAAAGGCTAGTAGTAGTAGTAGTAGTAGTAGTAGTAGCAGCAGCAGCAGCAGCAGCAGCAATAACTGAGTCTTCTACTGCGCCATTGATCTTTGAAGAAAAATTATGTTTCTACTGATTACTGTTATTTCTAGCTGCTTGATTTATTACCGTATTATTATTGCCTAAGGATAACAAAAGTTTCATATGTAGAGAAGCCTCCTCAGATTTAATTACCATGTATAATTCTCTCAAACACAATAATCTTCAGTACTTGCACAGTCAGCTTTCGAGTACAGTATCAAGAAACATATTGATGGTTTAACCTGCCTTCCATACCAAGTGTTGAATATATCTTTGGAGAAACTATTTACATAAAAAAAACCAATTATCACCCAATCCTGCCTGCCCCCTTCTCTGCTATGTAATGGGAAATTAAAGGGGGTCCTGAAGACATGGCTCTACCACCATGCTTGGGTATTCCGCAATAGTTGTGGGCTTTTTACAATGGTTATTTTTATTTTAAAATGGTTATCAATAGTTTATATGTTTGTATATTGGTTTTTAACTTGCTTCAGCAACATTTCAGACTGGTTTCATTTTAATAGACTTTTAACACATTGAAAAATTGCTTAACGGGATGTTGAGCATCTGGCTGTTTTTTAATTTGCATCCAAAGCGGTTGTTTTGTTTTTTAAACAATGGGGAAAGCAGCAAAAATAATAATAATCTATGTTTACTTATAGTAAAGCACACATGCTTTACGAAGAGGAAAGGGAAAGGGAAATTGAGTTTTTCATGTGACAGGGAGGGCTGGAGTGTCTCCATGTTGGCTTCAGTAGCTAAGTACTATTGAACACATGGATCAAGGGCACTGTGTTGAAAAGGATAGTGTTCCTCTGGCTAACTGCATCAAGTTGAACTATATTCAAAAAAATATTACAGATAGAAATGAAAAGATCCATTGACAGCAATCGCAAGTAACTGAAACAATGATTGTTTTCAGTTTTCCAAAAGAAGGTGCAATTTTTACATCTTTGATGATCTTTTAAAATTAAACTGGTATTTTATTAAGACATTTTCATAAAATAGGGCTAGCACATCTGGGTTGCAAAATCTGGAAGATCACTTGGTAGCAGCAGTAAGACTGTAATCTTATCTAGACATAGATATAAATATATAGATCTATATGCGCACACATATAATTACCCAGGAAGAAGCCACTTATAATAGGTAATTTCAAACTTTCCATTTAAGGTCTATCTAATTTCTTGAGTTGGGAGATTCAAGAGTCAAGGCTTAAACAAGCCTTGTTTAATGACTGTCTCGTTTAGTAACTGTTTGCAGGTGTAATGGGGATGAAAAAGTAACTGTATGACCAATCCTCCCATTTAGTACCTTCACAGGTCTGTAAAGCAAAGGAAAGCTGAAATAGGATCATAAGCACCCTTGTGGCTTCACTGGGTGACCCCTTTACTTAAGCACCAAGTTGCCTGCCCCAACTGTAGTCACTAAAGAGAACTTCCTGTAATTAGATTTAACTACTAAAAACCAATATTTTTGATTTAACACAATAGCTATATATTCTGAGTTTTATATTTTACTAATTCCTTGTATGATTGAGGTATTTTTAACTCTTTTATTTGTAATGGAATCACACCAGTCTCTGATCACTTTAACTACTGGGATAAGCGCCACACCTTTTAACTGCACATTTGGGTTTGTCTAGTTAAAACCAGTACTGTGGGCTGAACTCTCTGCTTGTTCCTGTCCTAGCTTTCTTGTTTACATATTAAATAAGGATGTGCTCTGCTCAGTAGCCTATTTTTTACTTATACAGGTCTTGTCACTTGAAGAAGCCAATTCCCTAGGTATAGTTTATTTTATTTATTTATTTATTTGTCAAACATGTACAAAATAGCAGGTATAAGTATAAACATAAACAAAGTAAATACAGATAAATGAGGACAATAGGACAGTAGGACAGGGACCGTAGGCACGCTCCATTTATATTAGAGGTTATGGATACAATATAGTGATAATATATACAAAAGTAGCCCTTTGGTGACCTTTTGTCTTCAGAATAGATCAAACAAATTTCTCCTTAGCTCAGGATGACTTTTAATGTTCTATTTCCTGTAACTGTTTCAAGGAGTAGCATATACTGTATATTCATCCTTTAAATACAGATATGATTGTATCTGCAAGCTCTGATGTGAAAGCAAACACAACATTTTAAGAGTAGTCCATTGCTTTGTGGCTGACTCCAAAAAGTCTACTTTTTTCTTATCTTAATAAAAGACTAAAAAGGTTTAAATATTTTAAGCACATTATGGAAAAACTGGCAAAGTACCCTGGTGATTAGTTATGAACTCATAAACATACCTCTCCCCTCTGTCTCATTCCCCAGCCAGTTTTGTAATTGTTTTTCAACTACACTGCAAAAAAGTTGAAATTATAAATGACTTTTGGATGGACGTCTTAGTAAATGAAGTGGATGATAGCAAGTTAAAGCATGTCAGCGCTCTTTCCTTCACTGCTGAGTTTGCACCCTGGGCATCAAATGCCTGGCAGTTACAGATAAGACCCTCCAGTTCATAAAATATAGCTGTTTCCTCACGATCTGGTTTGGAAAAAAAGGTACAAGCAGTCAGGCTGAAGGCCCATTGAAGGCCCACAGCAGAACTTCACCTATCTAACACCACCAGCCACTTCTGGGAGGACCACCACACATGTTGTTAATGAGGGTTTGGTGTTTTCATTAAAGGAACAAATACAGATAGCGAGTCCATCCAATATATCTCACTTTGTGGCTTGGATGTTTATTTAGCTGAAGTCTATGGAAATTAGAGTATGGCCTCTCTAATTAACAGCCCTTTTTAAAATTCAATTTTCACACTGCACTTCCAAACAACAAAGGCATCATTTTAGCAATGAGCCTAAGCAACTGCACTATATGAAGCTTCCCATCTTGGTGGTTGGTTATGGATTAGGAGAGGTAAGAGCAAAGCGGTGGGACAAATGATGGAATAAGCTACTGGTTTTCATTATTTCTCTTTTTAAAAAAAATTCCCATTGCATTGTTTTATTCATATGCAAAAGAATGAATTTTTCAGTGATTATCCATGTTCAAGATACAAACAAGGAGGTGGGCAGGTGCCTTAGTAGTTACCAAAATACAGTACATTTAAAGCTGAATTAACACGTCTCCGTTTTTAGATTTTGCCATTAAGAAATCCTAGACATGTACATCTGCATAAGGCAACCCTCTATTTGGATACTTTGCCACTAAGCCACGTGTTACCCACAAATGACTATGGAATTAAATTAAAAAGCACTAACTCGTACTCATGAGATAGCTTCCCCAAGCTGCGGGTGCGTGCCAGGAGAAGTCTGGCCCTTTAAGAAACCAACTCAGCCGTGAGAGATGCTGCTGCTGCTCAGGCTTGCTTAAATTCCCAAGTGTCCAGTTAAGAAATAGACAGCTGTCTCTTTAAATGTCATTTCCTCCCATTGTATTTGAATCGTGATCAGGAAAGAGGATGTGAAACCAGAGAGGCTCAGAGGAGAGATCATCAGGGTTGGTTGGCTTCAATAATGGTCTATTAGCAATAATAGCAGCTTCGGCTGCCCCGACCCGGCTCATAATGAAGGCGGAGGAGGCAGGGATGCTCCGCGCTACCTCCGCAGTGCAGGAAGCCCTCTCCAGGCAGACGACCTAATAATCCAGGCAGCGAGCAGACTCCGGGATAAGCACAGCGGTGACAGCTGAGCGCCAGAAGCAGCAGCAGCAGCAGCAACAGCGGGCTCTTCCCAGCGGCCAGTCGCGCAACGCGAGCGGGAGGAGCGTCCCGAGGATGGGCGCGTAGCTCCGAAGGGATCGCCTCGCCTGCCCAGACAGCTCCGGAGCGCGTGCGGCTCCGGAGCCGCGGTCCGTCTCGCCTTTGCCCGCGTGCCGCCAGACACCCCCCCTCTCTCCGTCCCTGGGCGTTACAGGCGGGCCACCCTGTGGATGTCATTGAGGGTGGAGGTGCCGCTCTGCTCGCCCTCGCCGCCAAGGCAGCCTCTGTAGGGGATAGACCTCCTTCACGGACAAGCCGAGAGTCGCGACGGCCGTCGCCGCTACAAAGGAGCGACCCCTGCCAATGTCATCCTCGGCCATCGAAAGGAAGAGCCTGGAGCCCTCTGAGTAAGTCGTGGCCGCCGCCCGCTCTTCGGGGGCTCCTTTTACTCAGCGCCAACTTTCCCT
Organism: Diadophis punctatus similis; assembly: GCA_023053685.1. Classification (NCBI taxonomy): domain Eukaryota; kingdom Metazoa; phylum Chordata; class Lepidosauria; order Squamata; family Dipsadidae; genus Diadophis; species Diadophis punctatus. Next base: position 253,166,966 of record JALIGW010000001.1, on the reverse strand, counting down.
GAGGGGGAGACGCCATCGCGTTGTGCGGGTTCTGGAGCGGGCTGGGAGGGAGGGAAAAGCCCTGGGACGGCAGCGTTGGGGCGCTGCTGGGGCTGGAGAGGAGGGCGTCGGAGGGGCAACACAATGAGGCTGCGCGCTTGCTCTTTTCTCTTCGCTTTCAAAGACGCGCCTGCCGCCGCCGCCGCTCCCCTCTTGCGACGGAGTAGGCAGTGGGGCCCTCCGCTTTGCTAGACCTCGTCGGTTCGTCCTGAGCACTGCCGCCTTCAGGGCTTGCGCTCCTTTAGCAGGGCAGGCAAGAGCCCAGAGACGCGCCGAAGTTTCCCCCATTTTTGACTCGGGAGATAAATTGCCCGAGACCTCAGACTCGCTACCAAGATCCTATTGAGAGTAGGAGCTGGAAGGGGACCGGCGGTCGGTAGTTTCTTCTGACCTGGGAGGCGGCGGATGGGGAACCGATTACTTGGTGAGAGGCTGCGTGGTTTCTTTCCTTTCTCTCTCCTCGCTGCTTGCCCGGTTTAATGATCTGATTAGATTAGAGTGGTCGAGGCTATTATCAGATGAGTGCTCAGCGCCTCAATTGTCAAAATGCAAACCAGTTTGAAACTACAACACGTTGTAGTAGTGTCTCAGAAAATGGCCAGGCACCGGCTTCTTGTCACATTCTTAGTCCGTCCCTCTCCCGATTAGCATAGAAGTTATACAATGCTCAAAAGTAGTAACAAAAATTAAAGTAAGGTTTTCTGGTGAACTTGTTACAAGGATCCTGTTACTAGGATTTCCAAACGAATGATGGTATCTGCAATTGCTACGGTTGTTGGTTACTAAATCACTGGCGTTGAACTTGGGTTTTAAAGCTGCAATGCTTTTCACGCTTATTTGGGAATTACTTCTAAGTATATACACATGCATAATGTGTGGCTATTCTTACCGGATAACTGCCATTTTATTAAATCCTGGGATGGAAAAGTTGTTATCCAACATCCTGCTTTAGTGGAATATACTATTCCACTAAAACTGATCATGTTTTTAAGACATGATCAACAGTTTCATGGAGATGGAGAAATAATGTTATTGCATTTGGTCATTAAAGTAATACGATGGGGGAGGGGGAGAACATTGGATGGAGGAGGAAGGGAAACTTTAGAAACCAACTCCTAGCCACCACCCATTTGGAGAAACAGGTTATGTTGTTTTCAACAGGATTTACCCTGAAAGCATTTTGATTAAATCAACGGTTTACGGCATTTGGATAAAATACTTTATATAAATATATGCATTATAGAAAATTAACAAAACCTCTTTGTATTTCTTACGATAGATTATTCCTGTTTTCTATCTTCCCCTGTACTTCAGGGTTCTGAGTTATACTTTAGGCTCCAATCCTATACTCTGACTTGAGCCCACAAAACTGAATGAGATTTTATTATTAAGAAGTGCTCATTTTCTGTTATAAATAACCAAAACAAGAAATGTATTACTGTAGCACATACCATCCAAAACATTGAAAAATATGAGAATTTCATTCAGAATTCAAAATCATGGAATGAAAGTGCTTTTAAAGCACTTACCAAACAAAAAGGTATCAACTTAAGATAGTGGAAGTAAACTAAAAATGTCAAAAGTGCTCCACTTCTTTGTTTTCCTGCTATTTATATGGGCCTACAAGAAATACTGGTACCTTTTGCTACTTGATTTCATTGAACTGAATAAGTGATTTGCTTATTTACTATTTTTTAAGTCCAGGGATGCTTCCTAATGGGATATTTTTAAAATAATAATATTAATTGTGTACAGTATTAGATAAGCAGATGACCAACGTTAAAAATTTTAGTTTTAATCTTTCGGAAACATATACTACTGAGCTGTATATGGACAGTCTCCACTGCAAGAGCTAAAAGGATTTAATAATAATAAACCATATAGTATAGAAACATTTGTTTATAGGTTTGGAATAAAATAGGATATTTGTTTTTATAATGCCAATTAATATTTTAATGTGAAGTATCTGAAAACTTGAGCATCTGTCAATACTTAATCATTTACTTCCTGATTAACCTGGAAATTCTTTTTTCAAAGGTTTTGAAAAAGTGTATTTGTTTTTCATAGAGCCAAAAGATTATAATTGAAAGGGTCTTATTTGGCCACTTTTCTATTCAGTATATTGAAATCAATTCCCTACTCACTGCAAAAATTAATTTTGATTTAAATTAAAGCAACCCTGACAATTATCTATCCAGTCTCTGTTCCAAGACATCCAGCAAACCACCTCCCAATTAATTTTCCTAATCATTTATATGCGATAAAAATGGTATGTAGGAGAGTCAAAATGAGCATATTTAGTATAGAAACTATATTTAGCAATATAGCCAAAGCATAGGGAGAGTGTTATTAATAGTTTGATTAGAATGCAAATTATTGTCATTAATTTTGAAAATCTGAGCCTTTCTCTTCAAGGTTTATGAGCTAAAGGTTAAGTGTGTGTTAAAATATCTTACTTTGAGCTGCTGACTGCGCAGGCTGTCAGTGTTTCACTTGGGAATTAATTCTCAACAGCAGCTATACAATAGAATATCAAGGGAGCAAAGCAGGTAACAGGAAGATAATAGAGTAACATTAAAAATGTCTTACTCCTCTCTCTTATTTAATCATGACTTTAGTTCTTGTTTCAGCTTACTGAGGAAGGAACTGCTGCTTAGTAATACAGTAAGCTTCTCCTGTAATCATTCTACCAAATAGTTTTTAACTGAATATTATTCTATTGTTCCTTTGTACACTGCTTTCTGCTGAGGAACAGCAGAATAATAACAGTAGTAGTACCAGTAGTGAGAGCCAGTGTGGTGTAGTGGTTAAATCACCATGCTAGAAATTGGGAGAGAGTGAGTGCCCACTTTGGGCACAGAGCTAGTTGGGTGACTTTAGGCCAAGCTCACCCTCAGCCCTAGAAAGAAGGCAATGTCAAACCACTTCTGAAAATCTTGCCAAGAAAACTGCAGGGACTTGTCCAGACAGTCACCTGGGAGTCTACACCGATTTGAAGGCGCAGAAAAGGAAAAAAGAGGAAAGAAAGTATCCGTACTGGTAGTGCCCTTCGGTATTACCCTCCCATGAAATTAACAACCTTCAATGAAATATTTCAAAGATCTCAGGGTGATAACTAAGATGTTTTTGGAGAAAGAGTTTTTACACATTATAAGATTTTCTTACGATGAAAATGCTACACAGGGTTCAAAGTGAGTATACTGTATGTTACTAATACATAAGAAACTACTGCAGTTGATCCCATAAATATTATATGGAATCACACTTTCTATTTACAGTACTTTAGCCAGACTCAGCCTACTCTGCCCTGTGCTATCACTGAGGGAAAGTATGTGAGATTAGAAATGCCCCCAATCTCCCAGGCTTTACAAAGGCTTAGAAAATTTATAATTTCCCAGAGCACATGGGTGTTGACAGAGTAAGAACTGTTAGTTAAATGTAATTTTCTTTGAATTATTTCATTTGACTTTAAACCACACTGATTTTTTGTTGAAGGGGACAGTATTTAAATAATTATATAAATAAATAAATAGCATATTGTTGATAACCTTCATTTTGGCTAATTCAGAATACTGTATACTATATTTTTACTCAGAATATTGTAAGTTTTTATGAGACCAAAGAGGAAGATCCCATCCTTTTTCACAAGCAATTTTTCTGTATTTCATTATCAAATATTCAGTAGTTCAGAAATGCTTCACTGAACTTTTGGGAGATACAGCCCTTTAGATTTGCCTTTAACTATTATTTTAATGATTCAAGTTTAAAAATCTCATTAAACACAAACTCTTCCCCTTCTTTCTTAGTGGCCCAACTCTGGGTTCTGTTGTTTTTTATTTCCAGAATTTGCTATGAGGAGCAGTGGTTAATATAATTCCACAATATCAATAAGGGCTATGAAATTATTTAATTTTCCTTTACTTCATTTAAGCAGAATATTGTCTGTAACATTAAAGTTTCAAAGAAAAAAGATTTGAAGACTCTGCTCTTATAGAATGGGCCATCTACAAATGATAAAATGCAAGCCCATTCACATTTTCTTTCTTTCTTTTTAATATGTTTAAAGGCTTTTTACAATAAATCTGCAGGGGACTTAAAGTGCAATCTTACTAAATAACTCATCCTAAATGCAATGTTTTCTTTGTAAAATCTTTCTGTTATATTTACTAGTCAGTAAAATAAATGTAAAATTTAACAATTTACAAGATTATTTTAAGGACAAATAACTCAAGAGTGTAATAATTTTCCACATTAAAATATAGTAATAAAGCACAGTGTCCAAAATGCCATTGCTTACCTCCATTTCTAATTAAATAATTCATTACAATATTTAGTATTGTGTTTGGCAAAGTAGGAAAGGAAAGCAAATAGAAAAAAAAAGATTTCAGAAATAGGATTGCCTTTAGTTCTAAGATTTTTATACAATGTACATTTAATTATTACAGAACAAGAGTGCATAGGGAACCCATTTTCACTCAGCTCAGAATTATGATGCAGTTTCTATTCAATAAGATGTTGAGTTTTTTTATAAGTAGTTGACTTAAAATGTCTGCATTTTGTTTATTAATTACAAAAAATTAATGATGTGTTCTTGATATTAAAGTAATACAACAAAAATAATGTTTATCAACAAATGCTTTTTCCATTCTTGTTTATCTTTTTATTATGAAGTATATTACAGTCAATATATATCCTGCACGGAAATACTATAATATTTGTAGTTATGAAATTGGGTTTTACTAGTTGTACAGAACAATATACAGTGAGTTTAAAAAATGTTTAATTTATACTGCTTCTGTAGTAATGAGGAATGGCTAAAGATCATGCAAGCCATTTTAGTCCCACCATCATTGAAGAGTTTTCTTAGCTTTTCCTCTCAGTCCTTTTCCAAGTATTCCCGCTGCCACCACCACTACTCCACATTTCTGAATGTGCCAGCCTGGAGGAATACAATCCCACTTTAACAAAAAAGGCAACCCGAGATGGTCACAATTTCAAATTCTATACCCAAAGCTATAGCCTCATCTGCTATTGTAGAAAATGTCTGAGTCTTCTGTACCTAGTTCTCTCTTGAGCAGGATAGAATTTTTGTCCTAATTAGACTCTCTGCAGGTTGGAATGATTGCTTTGATTTGTTTCAACCAGGGAGCCAGTGGATGAGGTGCTCCAAATCCCCCCTTCCTTGTTAACATGTGGAGGTTGTCAGCAAAACATTGGGGATCGATACTTCCTTAAAGCCATTGACCAGTACTGGCATGAAGATTGTCTGAGCTGTGACTTATGTGGGTGCCGGCTTGGAGAAGTGGGAAGGAGACTATATTATAAACTGGGCAGAAAGCTCTGTCGAAGAGACTATCTCAGGTAAGCTACTCGCTCCTCATCCCTTTGCCCTGTTGATAGTTTTCTGTCACAATTCTTTAGAACAATGTGTCTCAACCTTAGCAACTTTAAGATGCATGGACTTCAACTCCCAGCATTCCCAGCCAGAGTTAAAGCCCATGCATCTTAAAGTTGCTGAGGTTGAGAAACATTGATTTAGAACAAAGCTAGAATCACCTACAAAATTTGAGTACATCAGCCCCGGGTTGGGTTCAGCTTGGGCTGAAAGAACATATATGGTTGTTTGAAAGGAGCTAGTCTGAAAACCCAACTTGGGTAAGCCTTTTGCCAAATTAGCCTGAGAAGAAAATTGAAGGAATGAGTGAGTCCGGGGCTGGGATCCTGCCCCCCTCTGCTGAGTGTGGAAACAGAAGCGGAGGGGCGTGTGGGACCAACCCCGGGCCCAGTATGAGTGGAGTGTATGGCCTGCCGGGAGAACGGAGAACCAGCGGGGGAGGGGAGGGGATCTCTGGGGGTAGTGGGAGTAGGAGCATTACGGTCATAACAGGGAGGGGTAGGTATGGCGGGAGCAGAGGGGTAGGCCGCTCTCGGGGAACGAGGATTCGCTGTTTACAAGCGATTCCTTGTTCTGGCCCCTCTGATATGGTTCCATCTAGCTCAGCCCGAGTACCTGGTAACCAGGGATGTCAGGGCCCCGGGCTCAAGCTGCTGCTGTTGAATGCCAGGTCGATTATGAACAAGGCCCCCCTTGTACGGGATCTAATCCTGGAAGAGGGGGCTGACCTGGCATGTATTACTGAAACCTGGCTGGGTCAGGAGGGGGGGTCCCCCTCTCCGAAATGTGCCCGGACGGGTTTTCAGTCCAGCATCAGCCGCGACCCCAGGGAAGGGGTGGAGGAGTGGCTATTATAGCTCGCCAGAACCTTTGCCCTCGAAGGAGCCCTGCCCCGGAGATTGTTGGGTGTGAGACGCTCCTTCTGAAGTTGGACTTAGGGGTTCAGGTGGGCCTTTTGTTAACGTACCTGCCTCCTAGCTGCGTTACAAAGGCCCTGCCTGTTCTGCTTGAGGCGGTTGCGGGGCTGGCGATTGAGTTCCCCAGGTTGATGGTGCTGGGGGACTTTAATCTGCCATCGCCCGGCGAAGCCTCAGGGGCAGTCCAGGAGTTCATGGCTTCCATGACAACCATGGACCTGACCCAAGTAGTTCAGGGTCCGACTCATGAGGGAGGTCACACGCTTGACCTTGTGTTTCTCTCGGGGCAGTGGAGAGATGATCTGAGGCTGAGGGGTTTAGTCACAGTACCCTTGTCGTGGTCAGATCATTTCCTTCTGAGGATGGATTTCATGGCACCACTCCTCCACCGCAAGGAGGCGGGACCGACTAAGTGGTTCCGCCCCAGGCGCCTAATGGAGCCCGAGGGATTCCAGAGGGAGCTTGGGGAAATACCTGAATCCCTGGTACACAACTCGTCCAAGGACCTTGTAGCCACCTGGAATCGGGTGGCAGCGGGGGCCTTGGATCGGATTGCGCCTTTGCGGCCTCTCCGTGGTAGCGGATCCAGGAGGGCCCCTTGGTTTACTGAGGAACTCCGGGAGATGAAGCGCCATAAGAGACGCCTAGAGCGACGATGGAGATCTAGTAAAGCTGAGTCTGACCGGACACTTTTAAGAACTTTCATTAAGTCTTACTTAGTGGCGATAAGGGCGGCAAAATGTTCGCATTTTTCCGCCCTTATTGCGTCCGCTGACTCCCGCCCAGCCACCCTGTTTAGGGTGACCCGCTCCCTCCTAGCCAAGGAGGGTGGCAAAGATCCCTTGCAGGGCAGAGCTGAGGAATTTTCTCGGTTTCTGGCGGATAAAGTCACTCAGATTCGGACAGACCTGGACTCCGATTGGGCAGTACAGGCCGAGGTGACAGGGGCAGGTCTTAGTCCTGTTATATGGGAGGAGTTTGAACCGGTGACTCCTGATGATGTAGACAAGGCCATAGGAGCGATGAGTTCCGCCACTTGTTTATTGGACCCGTGTCCATCCTGGTTGGTTTCGGCCACCAGGGAGGTTTCACGCGGCTGGCTCCAGGCGTTGGTCAACGCTTCTCTGAGAGAGGGGTCCGTCCCGCGGCCCTTAAAAGTCGCGGTGGTGAGGCCCCTCCTCAAGAAGCCTTCCCTGGACCCAGCGGATTTAAAGAACTTCCGTCCGGTCTCCAACCTTCCCTTCGCGGGGAAGGTTGTAGAGAAAGTGGTGGCACTCCAACTCCTACGGCTGTTGGATGACACTGATTTTCTGGATCCCTTTCAATCGGGTTTCAGGCGCGGCTACAGTACGGAAACGGCTTTGGTCACTCTGATGGATGACCTCTGGCGAGCCCGGGATGGGGGTCATTCCTCCATCCTGGTGCTACTTGACCTCTCAGCGGCTTTCGATACCATTGACCATGGTATCCTTCTGCGTCGTCTCGGCGAGGTGGGAGTGGGCGGCACTGTGTTACAGTGGTTCTCCTCCTACCTCTCTGACAGGACGCAGTCGGTGTTGACAGGGGGGCAGATGTCGAGCCCTAGGCCCCTACTTTGTGGGGTGCCGCAGGGCTCGGTCCTCTCGCCCATCCTGTTTAACATCTACATGAAACCACTGGGTGAGATCATCCGACAACACGGGGTGAGGTATCAGCAATATGCTGATGATACCCAGTTGTACATCTCCACCCCGTCTCAATTCAGGGAAGCCGTCGACGTAATGTGCCGCTGCCTGGACGATGTTAGGGTCTGGATGGGGAAGAACCGGCTAAAGCTCAACCCTGACAAGACCGAGTGGCTGTGGATATTGCCTCCCAAGGATTATGTCAATTGCCCCTCCTTGGTTCTTGGGGGAGAGAAATTAACTCCTTCAGAACGGGTTCGCAATTTGGGTGTCCTCCTAGACCCACAGCTAAAATTGGAGCAACATCTTTCAGCTGTGGCTAGGGGGACCTTTGCACAGGTTCGCCTAGTGCACCAATTGCGACCCTTCTTGGAGAGGGAGGCGCTACTCACAGTCACCCACGCCCTTATCACCTCCCGGCTGGATTACTGCAATGCGCTCTACATGGGGCTACCCTTGAAGAGTATCCGGAGACTACAATTGGTGCAAAATGCAGCTGCTCGTGCCGTGGTGGGTGTGCCCAGGTACACCCATGTAACACCTGTCCTCCGGCAGCTGCATTGGTTGCCCATTAGTCTCCGGATCCAATTTAAGGTATTGGTCGTTACCTTTAAAGCCCTACATGGCTCAGGGCCAGGTTACCTTCGGGACCGCATCCTGCCGCATACCTCCCTACGACCAGTTAGGTCCCACAGAGTGGGTCTTCTCCAGGTCCCATCAACCAAACAATGTCGGTTGGCGGGGCCTAGGGGGAGAGCCTTCTCTGTGGGAGCTCCCTCCCTATGGAACCAACTTCCTCCGGAGATCAGAGCCATCCCCACCCTGCTGGCCTTCCGGAAAGCAATAAAAACGTGGCTCTTCCGGCAGGCGGGGTGAAAGTGAGACCGAGCATATTATCTCTGGGTCTCCCCCCTTGTTATGAATGTTGGAGATTTTCTTTTTAATTTTTCTATATCTTTTTAACTGTGATGTTTTTATTATAATAGATTTGGATATGTTGTGAGCCGCCCAGAGTCCCCCGGGAGTTGGGCGGCATACAAATCTATTAAATTAAATTAAATTAAATTAAGAGGGACTCTTTCAGCAAAGTCTGATTTGCTAGAGAGAGAGAGGCTGAAAAAAAGATCCAATTCTTGAAAGTGATGCTAGAATGACAATGTTACAGACACAAAGAGGAAAAGAGGCAGAATCATGACAGAGGATCTATGAGTCTAAGACTGAATAGCAAATGTATGTTCAAGACATGAGGGTAGGGGGATAATAGTGTTGTCAATTGCTTTGGGCTTTACAAAAAGTATGGCTCAAGATTTCAAATTGATAAAATGGCTCAATAATGTTAATTCAAGGCAGAACAACTAATCAGTTGCCTTTATACAGTCTCAATTATTTCCATTAATTTAGTACTCTCCACGCAGTCTTATTTAGTGGGCCACTGATTTCAGTAGGAAAAATATACCCTGGGTCAAGAATATAGTGTGAATAAATTCTAAGTACAAGTAATCCTTGACTTAACAACCATTCATTTAGTGACCGTTCGAAGCTACAACGGCACTGAAAAAAGTGACATGACTGTTTTTCACACTTACAACTATTGCAGCATCCCTGGGGTCACATGATCAAAACTTGGATGCTTGGCAACTGGTATCCATTTATGACAGCTGTAGTGTCCCAGGGTCATATGATCACCTTTTGCCAGCACCTGACAAGCAGTGTCAATGGGGAAGCCAGATTCACTTAACAACTGTGTTACTAACTGAACAATTGCAGTGATTCACTTAACAACTGTGGCAAGAAAGGTGGTAAAATGGGGCAAAATTCACTTAACAACTATCTTGCTTAGCAATGGAAATTTTGGGCTCAATTGTGGACGTAAGTCAAGGACTACCTGTATGTGTATTGAGTTGCCAATGAACATTATGCCACTAGGCCTTTAAAAGGCCCTATGGTTTTTTTTCCTCAACTGAATAGTTGAAAACCAAGGCTAAATGAACAAAACAATATTCATAACATTAACACATTTCAAAAATTAACCAATATTTAATTACAATCTTAAAATTGCATTACTGCCTCAATAAATTTTATTATCTCTTAATAACTAATTCAGAGTGGTGGGATGGGAATAAAAGTGCTAACTTACTGACTTATTTTTATATTTGTGTACCACTTCTCACTATTTAGAAATCTCAAAGTAGTATACAAATTGCTCCAGTTTAAAAAAAATTCCCAGCAATTGTCTTGTTTGAATAAAGGACTAGCTTTGCATAACATAATTTGCAGCAAACTTCCAGAATAATTCAATACCCTCAGAGGATTTTATCCTATTTCCATGGCTGAATATTTTCTGAGATGGTAGAAAATCTGGACTGTTAAATTAATGCATTTCCATAACTTGTAATTGGATATGTCCGGACTTTTCACACTATAATGTGTGTCAATTATTTGCATCTTCTTAATGAAGTGTTTCATAGATATAGACTGCTCAACCATGTTTTTTTATTTGTAATTCAAATATAGTACAGTAAGTAGTGTAAGTGTAGCGTAGCGTAGTGTAGTGTGTAGTGTAGTGTGATGTGTGGTACAGAGTAGTGTAGAGTAGTGTAGAGTAGTGTAGAGTAGACTATATAGTACGGTACGGCAATATATACCATCTGCCACTTTTTAAGATATTATTAGCAATTTCTTTATTATATTACAAACTAAAAGATAACATTTAGAAAATCACCCATATCTTAACAAACATTGTACTATTGCTTTGGACAAGTAAACAGTGACATCTCTTGGAAGGCAAGGGAGAAACATGTATCATTTTCATGCTGAGAATTATTGTCCCTGGCCTTGAATTTAGTTTACAACAATATTTGAAAGTAATAATCTTGTTCCAAAATTGATCATATTAACACACAGCATATTTTACTGATATAATAAAATATGCCTAATGGAATATAATACAAAAATATACAAGTAATCATTGACTTGCAACCATAATTGAGCCAGGAACTATGGTCATAAATTGTGCTGGTTATTAGACAGATCACCGCATGACCATGACTGATATTACAACCTTTTTTTTGTTGCAGTCATTAAGTGGATATGGCAGTTGTGATAGCACTATCAATAGCACTTAGACTTATATACCCCTTCACAATGCTTTACAGCCCTCTCTGAATGGTTTACAATGTCAGCATATTGCCCCCAACAATTTGAGTCATCATTTTATGGACCTCAGAAAGATGGAAGGCTGAATCAATCTTGAGCCAGTCAAGATCAAACTCCTGGCAGGGGGCAGAGATAGCCTGCAATATGCATTCTAACCATTGCATCACCATGGCTCAACTGTAATGTGAATGCTGTGGTTGTAAAATGAATGCCGTGGTCTTTAAGTGAATCCATTGTCTACAATGGGTATTTTTTTGCTGGAAACCAAAAGCAAATGCCAATTTCTGGCAAAAAAAATTGTGGTCACAAAGCTGCAGTGGTAAAAATGGACCAGTTGCCAAGTGCCCAAAATATAATCACATGAACATGAGGTGTGTGTGTCTTCAAATCCAAGTCTAAGACCTGGGGAAGTGTGTTGTAATTTTGACTGGTTGCTTAATGACCGATCAAAGTTACAACGGACTTGAAAAAAAGTTAGGTCCTGTCCTCAAAGTTATGACTGCCACATCATCCCCACAGTGATGTAGATGCATTCAGATGCTTGGCAACTGGCTTGCATTTACATCCAGTTGCAGCATTCCACAGTCATGTGACTGTGTTTTGTAATTTTTTTTTGCCATTTTCCAGCAAAAAAAACAACCATTTGATAAAATGGATTAGGATTTACAACTACAATTTGCTTAACAATCACAATGACCCACTTAAAAGTGGTTGTGAAGTCAAGTACATTGACATGGTGACTTGTCTTATGACTGCAATGACGTACAACCAAAATTTCCAGACTAAATGATGGTCATAAGTAAAGGACAACTTGTATCAGCTTGTGTTAATATATAACCAGGAATTATACAAAGCATGACGGATTTTACAATTCCTCTTTCTCTATTCTGTAATGTGCATAAGAACATGGCACATTATGCTAAGCATTGTTTGTAAAAATACTTTTAAGACCCATCATAATGACCACAATTCATGTGGTACTGATGTGGAGATCAATCCTAAGCAATCTGTACACCAAACCCATTATCATTCTACTTAATGTTTCCATAAATGTTTGATTTAAAATCAAATTCAAATTTGCACCCCTTTAACAATTCGACTATTTTAATTTGGATTGCTCAATGATCAATCAACCTGCAGAGGATTTTTAAGGGTCAATAAGAAGAAAGAAGGCAAATTAAAAATAGAAACTATTTCCAAACTCATTTGAGATCCTACTTTAATATTGGAAAGCTGAACTGACACAGTTAGCTGTGGTGCAGTTGAAAATACTTTTTGTTTGCTTGCTTGCTTGCTTTGTCAAGATGTTATGGCTAAATTTCTCCAATGGATGCTATGCTCTTGTGGACTATGACATGTCCTTAGAGTTATCATGGTACTAATAGGTAGTCCTTATTAGTCCACAATGGAACAGAAACTCAGTTAAGCAAAGCATTAGTTAAATGAAATTGCTAATGTGCTTACAATATTACTTTAGGAGTCCTTTACAGACCTGCAGAGAGCATAAATACAAGGATTGGTCAAAAAGTTAGTTTTTTTAATTAGTGTCATAATTGCATAGTCATTATTTATTTATTTGCATTCCACCTTTATTATTTTTACAAATAGTTCAAGGTGGTGAACATACTTAATTCTCCTTTCTCTTCCTCTTTTTACCACAACCCTGTAAAGTGAATTGGGCCGAGAGAGGGACAGGCCAAAAGTCACCCAGCTGCTTTTCATGGCTAAGGCAGGACTTGAACTAAATTGAATGAAACAGGACAGTCAATAAATTAGGACTACCTGTATAATTTGCTCCCTCTTTGTGCTTTCTTTTCCCTCCTCCCAGAACTTCAGACCACCCATATGTTTGCTTAAAGCTCTAATAAAATAAGGTCAAATAAATACTTAGCTTTGTGTTAAATCCACTTTGTTAAAATGGATTATGGAACATTAACCTTGGACTTTTTCCCTCCCAAAAAAAGGCTTTTTGGCCAAGATGGTCTCTGTGCCTCCTGTGAGAAGAGAATCCGAGCCTATGAGATGACCATGAGAGTAAAGGACAAAGTGTACCATCTGGAATGCTTCAAGTGTGCTGCTTGCCAGAAACATTTTTGCGTTGGTGACAGATACCTTCTCATAAACTCAGATATAGTATGTGAGCAAGACATTTACGAGTGGACTAAGATCAATGGGATGATATAACTCACTTGTGCTTCATAGTCTCAAATACATTTCATGAATGACATATATTTTTGGCTATGGTGAGGTTATTGCTCACATCTATATGCTTTCTTTAAGGAAGGGGGAAATGGAACAGAATACATAGGCATTGCATTCTAATAAAATAAGTGATGATTGAATAAAGGGCAACATTATTTCTTTTAGCAAATATACTGTGATAATAAACTGACATTATTAGAGGTATTGATGGAAACTAGAGAACCAATACAAAGCAACAATGGATACTTTTAAACTGAAGTGGGATAGGTAACTTTGTGGATTTATCTTCTCTAACCTGGTACTTTTCAGATGAATCGAGTCTACAAATCCCTAGAAATCTGTTGTCCTAAGACGTCTAGCACATGCTGGCTTCAAGGGTAGCCTTAACACTCACAGACAAAATTGTTCATTTAAATTTTGCTTATTTCATATCTATCTAGACTAGAGTATAATCCCAGCACTAATATTAAATGTAAGACTTATCAGGAGAGTTGTATGTCTGAAGAGGAAGGGGCCACTAAATCAGTGTACCCCCCCCCCTTTAATGCTACTCTTCTTTTTGAAAATGAAAGTACAATTTTTGTTCCAGTGCAAAAGATGATACCTCGTCAGATATAATTAAATCCTTATGAAATCCATGAGAGTTAATGGCATGTAACTGGGGAGGGAGGAAAGACTGCAGCCTTAAATGGTAATTATTTCAAATAATGAAGATCGATAGCTATCTTTTGTTAATATTGTTGGAAGGTGAGGAATTCCACTACTCCTATCTATACAATAATTTTTTAAAGTTCTTCAACTATTTTATTAGAAAATGTAAATACATTATTGTATGTAGTAAGATACTGCAGACTTAATTAGACTTGATCTAAGCGTTGTGACATTTTTCATTCAATACACTGGCAGCTTTTTTATTATCTTAGTGCAATAAATATATAGTTCTTGTATGGCTCATTTATTTGTACAGAGTATCTTCCTTTGAGCTCAAATTTTGTTTGACAATTGAACAACACTGTTAATCTCACTTTATTAAATAGATTCAAAGGAGAAAAATTAAATCTTCCTAATAAAAGAGGTAGATTTCTCCAATCTTTTGGGGATGCAACCATTATTTTTATCCTTTCATTGCTATATGCATTGCAATATTGTAGGTGCCTCTCACATTAATTTGTGATGTGACTAGTCATGACTAATGTCATGATTTGACTCCTCTATGCTCCCTACATATGCCACCTAAAATTGTTTAGATTATTAAAATGACATGATGCTTTAGCTGTGATTCTGATATTAATCTTGCATTTTGAGAACAGAAACATTTACAAAGCGATCTCTGACATGTAGCAATGCACATCAGCTTTCACATCTTTCCAGAGCAGCCTTATTATGCATGTTGATAACCGAATTAAGTTTTTCCGTATTCGGTGAGACTATATTTTCTACAAAGTATACTTGGGGTTGTAATTATTTTTTCTTTATTCTTTAACAGTTACTTTCAAAGTTACGAAGAGCTAATGCAGCTTTAATAACCACCCCTTAATTCATCCATGAAGAGTAGATAACTTGCTATTTTCTTGAAACTGAAACGCAAGTGATTTTTGCACAAAGGCTGCATGTAGTTCAGTCACTCATTTAGTACAACGCCCTGAATAAGCATTAAAGAAATTCTGGTGTAATCTTGCCATTGATTTTATATAAGCAGAAAGGTTCAGTTATAGCAGAATTCATAGTGATTAATAAGTCATCCTAAAAATATGAATTTTCAACAAATCTGATACATTTATTGTGAAGCTCTACCCATTGTTTAGAGAAACAATGTCTTGATGGGATATTATCAGATGAAGTTTTTAGTGAAACAATGAAACAAAATTGAACAGGAAAGTGGAATTGAAACCGAACAGATTCAGATATCAATCTAAAATGTCTTGAACATTGTACTTAAATTTGTAAAATCTGCTAGACCACTAATATTTTATTTGGTCTAGTACGGTAGTTACTTACCAATCTGTCACCATTTACACCTGTACTAAAAAACCAGCCAAATAATTTTGCCTACAGAGCTAAAAAGTCCTGATATCCCATACATTCTTGGAGGAAAGAAAACTGACATAGAAAGTCACCCATTCTGCAGAAATATCTTATTTACCAAATAAGAGAATTTTTCCCTCTGCCCTCCCAAAATTACCTTCAAGTTGGAATCTTAGATCAGCTGAAAAGAATTTAAATTATTGAAAAAAGAATAGTTAGAATGCAAAAATGGTTGCAAAAGTGGCTGCTGAAAACATGGACTTCTTAAAATTATACATTGGTTCAGAGAAGATGCTTCCCTTGTGAATTTTAATCCTTTTGTAGTTCCATAATAGGGCTTCTCTTTTTTCTTTTCTTGTTCAGTTACCACATACTTACTCTATCTTTATCCAGTCCATTCCATTTCAATTTCTGTCCCTTCTAGGTATGTCCTCATAGCTATTCTTTTTTTTGTTAGTGTTTTTATTAGATGAAGTATATTTTTGTGTGTGAGTTGTCAGAGACCAAAATAAAGGTTTGTGCATCAAAAGGAGAAATAATATTTGGGATATACTGATGGGAATTTCAACTAATTTTAATTCTGTTCTATTTTTTTTTCCCCTTGGCCTATCCATTTTGAATTGTGGATTGATAAATAGATGAGGATGTCACCTGCAGAGTTTATGAATTATGGTGAACAAGGATTGGTTCCAGCCAGAGTTAGTAAGCCTAGGTTGGCAAGAAAGGGAAGCTGGCACATTGCATTTTGTCTGTCTGTCTGTCTGTCTCCCCCTCATCTGTGTGAATATAGTAAGCAAATTTTCTAGGGAAAAAAATAAGATTTTCTCAGGGTTTAGTTATACTCATATGTCTGAGAAATTACTGAACTTATTAAAATTGCATGAATTGCATTCCTCTATATACAAAGTCATGATGAATCATTATTTCCATTGATCTGTATGAAAACAATATTTATAAAAGAAGCACTATCACAACAAAGGTGTTTTGGAGAAATTCATTTTTTTAAGTTTTATTAAACATCTAATTAAACCATACTAAATGAAATCAAGTTAACAGCGAAACTGACATGGATACTGGATTACATTACATTTTGTCTGAATTCAATACAAGTTTTAAAAGCCTATCCATTTTTTTATTGTCCCCATTATTCAATGTCATGCTTTGAAGATGAGAGCATTACCTGCAGTATTACTTTTTTCTCTGTCTCCTTGGTTGGAGAAAATGTACCATAACGAAACATAATGAAACTTTTAAATAGACAGCATAAATGTAGAGCAGTTATTAACATAAGGCTGGCTAAAATAGCAGTCTTTGTGTCCCTGTTCCCTTTCTCAAGGTAACATTGAGTTCTCAAAATTATTGTAGCCTAAGATCACGTAATTTGAATTCTGCATACAGCACTACATAATACCATCTGCCAAATTCATAGCATACAACGGTTAGAAAATAATATTTAAACATTGATATAACTGCATTCTAGTAATATAGTTCACAAATTATAAACACTTTGGATATTATGTGTTATCTTCCTGTTCCTGAATAACTTTTCATTAATATACTAGTTAACTTTTCATCCTAAATTTTAGGCTTACAAATATGTGCTAGAATACACACAGATTGCCTAGGATCTAAAAGTCTAAAAAGAAAACAGTTTATTGAGCCTGTTAATTGGTTACATTGAATTGTAATCCACAATAATTAGTCACTTAAAACATATGCATTTAAATAGTAATCTACGAAAGTGCTAGCATGATACAGTATAACAATGTATAGTACAGTATGTTAGTTTAATATTTTACCTTTTTAGTGAATGCTGGCTGCAGTGCAGGCAAATAAAATCAAATAGACAATTTTTTTGTTTACTCTGTAAGAAAATGAAATACTTCATACCTGCTCTGTGACAAAAATAATTTATGCAATCAGTGAAAATATTTTAGGCAGAGGTTTATTATACTATGTATTTTTATTATGGAATGATTTAAATTAAGGATAGGTTTACATAAATTAGGCTAGCATGTTGTGATAAGCCAATTTTTATCCTATAAACCATTATTTTCTGTATCTAAAAACCTATAAATAAAATTTCTTTCTTAATGTTGTTCTTCTGTCATGTTGAAAGGATCCTTAAGGCTCAGTACTTTATAATTTCAGATTAAAATTCCATTTGATTTTAATTAGATAAAACTGATTTTATTTTAAATAAAGTTACTATAAATTGTTGCTGAATGTTACCGCCTATTGATATTAAAAACTAATCTGAGATCTTTAGCTTTCAATTTTTCTGCCCAAATGAGTTCCATACATTCAATCCAGACCAATTACTAAAATATAGTGTTTGCTTTTTCAAGATGTGATATGCAATCTTTTAGTTCAAATTTCCCTACCTGAAACTTACAAAGTTTGACTACAGCTGCTACAGTCCACAGTCAGGATCTTGGGTGCTTGCTAGGGTTGATGAAAATTGTGATTTATCTGGGGGACATTAGGCTGGGGATATCTGGCTTAATGGTTATATGCCCCTACAGTTGTAGAGATAGAAGTCATGTAGAGGTTGTGTGCAGCAAACTGCCTATCTCAAGCAGGCCTCGCATACCTACATGATCTCACCCAGTTCACATCGCCAGGATCATATAGGACACTATCCCTGGCTGGTACGTGATCTCATCTAGGTTGTATCAACAGGATGTTCTTAAGGATTGGCGAGGAGAATTCACCAATAAAAATGCTGTTGCTCTTTGTTACCTTTTGCTGCTTGGAAAGATATAAAAGCAATAAACACTGTGAAGGCAGTCAGACATCTTAGCATCCTGCAATGACTGGTCTCTAATTCCATCATCTGGCACCCAACATGGGGCACTTTCACCCCCTGTGGGGAGCAACAGCCAACATACTTACCATCGTCTGGAACAGACCCCTAGGTGCACTTTCGTCCTTCAGCTTCAGGACCCCTCACTGGTAAGTATAAGTTGTAATCTATCTCAACACCAGCATAAGCATGTACAGGAACTCCGATTCCTGTTCGTAAGTCAGGTGTGGCAGTGCCTGAGGCGGATATAAGGAAGCTGGTTGAGGAGATAGGGAAACACTGTCCCTGGTATCCAGAGCGTGGGGCATTCTGTTTACGGGATTGGATAAAGACAGGGCATACTTTACATCTTGAACCCCAGGCTCCAGTACAGATATTACATCAATGGTATCAATGCCGTCAAGCAGTGGAAAAATTGGACTCTGATGCTTCTGCAGGACAACAATTAACTACCAGCCCCCCACCTGATTGCAATCAGATAAAAATTGTTACCCCAAAATCATTTCCAATTGGACCTTCACTCCTCCTGGAGAGGCTAATTTTTTTGCTTCTCCATGGCCATTGTACACCCCATAAGGCAAATATTAGAGGAACAATTAGATAAGGGGGGGGGGGCAAATATAGAAGAAATTACCGATATGCTTTCTGTTTGTCCAGTGCATGCCACGGGACAAGTAAATCAGAATGGAGCTCAAATAGTGGAATATCGCCCTTTGTCATATGCAATTTTAAAGGAACTTAGAAAAGGAATTAGAGACATGGGGTTGGGAAGTACCTATGCGCAGACAATACTAGAAGCCACTATGAGAAATCATATCTTAGTACCTAAAGATTGGAAAACTACTTTTCTCATGTTGCTTACTCCAGCGCAATATGTAGTTTGGGACAGCGAATTTAAACACCAATGTGCTGTGTGTGCCCTTCATTCGGGGGGGGGGGGTGTTTTTCATTCCTGATCAATTGTATGGGTCTGGCCCCTTTGCTTTAGTTGATGCCCAGATTGTTCTACTGGCTGCCACTTTACAGATTTCTTCTGAATGCGCCTATCGGGCATTTGGAAAGGTGCCTGTTTCTGGCAAGCCTCATCAAGCTTTCTCGAATATCAGGCAGAAGGCTACTGAGCCGTATCCTGATTTTATTAACAGACTACAGGATGCATTACGGCGGCAGATAGATAATCCTGAAGCTCAGCAGGAGTGGTGGGTTCCTACCGGTGCGGTCCATTCTATAGCACCAGTAGCGGCCCGCTGGTGATGTCACAGTACCGGTGCAGTCGGTTGCCGATGCCTGGGGGCCGCCATTTTTTTTAAAAAAGTTTTTTTAATTTAAAAAAAATTTCTTCTGCGCATGCCCAGAAGCCGAGCTTCCGGCACTGCGCATGCACTGCCTTCCTACCCCACAGTGAGTCCAAGCAGGGGAGGATGGCTGAGGGAGCGCGTGAGATGCTGAAAGAACGGACGGCAGGACCTATCTCAGTTCCCCTCCCTTCAGTAGTCTGAGAAGCCACGAATGCGCAGTGATGATCCTAGGCATTTTTGCACATTCGAGGCTTCTCGAGCTGCTGAAGGGAGGGGGAATGGGCGGCAGGACCTATCTCAGTTCCCCTCACTTCAGCAATCTGAGAAGCCACGAACGCACGGTGATGATCCCAGGCATTTTCACATGTTCGAGGCTTCTCGAGCTGCTGAGGGGAGGGGGAATGGGCGGCAGGAGCCTAGGATCATTGAATGGGGAGAAGCATTCAGGCCTGATGGAGCCTCCTAGAAGAACCGCTGCTGCTCCCGCTGCGGGGGGCTGCGTTGTGGGCGGGCAATGCCCCCCCTTCTCCAGCCGCTGCCAAGCTCCGGAGGCCCACGCCTACCTGGTCACATGGCTGGCAAGCCACACCCACAAAATAAGCCACACCCACAGAGTGGTAGTAAAAAAAAATTAGGAACCCACCCCTGCTCAGCAGGAATTGTTGATTAGGCTGGCAAAAGACAACACTATTTCTGAATGTTGGAGGGTAACATCTCAGAAAGATGAAAATTAAAAATGAATCCATAGTTTGTCCCTTTGACAGCCTTAGTCCCTGAAATTATAGGTCTTCCTGCATCTGAATGCCAAGAATGTGAGACAAAGGAGATATCTAAGGAAGAGTCTTCACTCTCTATGCTTTCACTTTCTGTCTTTGAAACCCTCAATAAAACATTTCAATGAATTTGTCTTCTATTTGTTTATTATTAAATGTATATCCCATCTTTTCCAGCTGTTTGACACGTATTGGCTTATGGCATTAAAAGAAAAAAAGATAAAACATGAAAATTAAAACAATATAACTAAAACCAAGACAAAATTAAGATATTGTTAATATATAATTGAATATATGAATTCAATTCAACCATTAAAATTTTTGAGAAGCAAATTCCTTTTTCCCCATTTTTCTAACAATAGTGAAAACCAAGCATATTTCCTTGGAAGGGAATTCCATAGCCTAGGGCAGTGATGGTGAACCTATGGCACGCGTGCCACTGGTGGCACGTGGAGCCATATCTGCCGGCACGCGAGCTGTTGCCCTAGCTCAACTCCAGCATGCATGTGCGTGCCGGCCAGCTGATTTTTGGCTCACGTGGAGGCTCTGTGAGGGCATTTTAGGTTTCCAGAGGGCCTCCGAGGGGGTGTTTTCGCCCTCCCCAGGCTCCAGGGAAGCCTCTGGAGCCTGGGGAGGGCGAAAAATGGGCCTACCAGGCCCACCGGAAGTCAGGAAATGGGCTATTTCCGGCCTCCAGAGGGCCTCTGTGGGGGCGGGAGAGGCCGTTTTCACCCTCCCCAGGCATTGAATTATGGGTGTGGGCACTCACACGTGCGTGACAGCGCGCGCGCACGCATTTTTGGCACCCGAGGGAAAAAAGGTTCGACATCACTGGCCTAGGGGAATACATCCTTCTCCCCAATAACAAATACATGAGTTTCTGTTAAAGGAGGGATCATCAAAAGAGTCTCTCCAGATTCTTCTTCATATAAAAAGAAATAAACACCAACTTCTTAAATTGTCTCCTATATACAAATGGTAACCAGGAATAAGCTTCTTCTAATACCTGTACCTTATATTAACCAAAATCCTAGCCATTTAATTTTGCATTAAAAGTAGTAGTGCCTCTTCCTGGAACTGGATGCACATTGCTAACAAATAACTTCATTTTATATCAAATATTTAAAGATTTACACAGCATCATTTCTTCCTGAGTTGCTTGACTTTGTCAGAGGGTTGGTATTGGACAGATTTTAGTTCTGAGGGATTTCAACTTTGTCTTTCTGAAAAGACAGACTTTCTCATGAATTTATGACCACCATGACAACCAAACGCTTGTTTCAGGTTATCGTGGTCTGACCCATATAGA
The DNA here is from genome assembly GCA_023053685.1 of Diadophis punctatus similis. NCBI lineage: Eukaryota > Metazoa > Chordata > Lepidosauria > Squamata > Dipsadidae > Diadophis > Diadophis punctatus. The sequence goes on along the minus strand of JALIGW010000001.1, from coordinate 253,145,382 downwards.
TGACCAAATGTTAGACCTAGAGAAGACACATGAACAAAACAACAACACATTACCCTTACTGGATATCGGCATCATCAGGAAAAATGACAGCAAATTAGAAATACAAATCTGTTAGAAAACAACCCAATAGACTAACCAAGTGTTCCATTACCAAAGTAACAATCCAGCCTCCTAGAAGAGGAACTGAGTGAGAACATTATTCAGATGAGTACAACTGCATTGCAACAACCCAGAATACCAGAAAAAGGAAACATGCTGCCTGTACCACAACTTCCAACAAAATGGATACTTACGCAACTTTTATCAAAAAGTGCCTGACCATTCAAACCACAATACCACAATCAACAAAAGTTACGAAAATAATAAGATTACAATAAATCAAAACATTTCAGAAACAACCAACAGACTATTATAATCACATGGCACTACTGTACCATATAAACCAACTAGTCTTCTGGAACATCTTAAATAGACCAAAAGACAAGAAAAATACCAGGAGGGTTTTCCTTCTTTTGCTGTTATATAATATTTCATTAATAAATCTATAAAACGTTATATTTAAATTTTTAAATTGCCTATTTCCGTTGAGCTAAAGCCAATTACCATATTTTCATAGCAATCATTTTCAATAGTGCATTCAAACAATGAGAACTTTTCATGGGATTCATTAATCACACTAATCAAGATCTACCTGTATAAATGTATGTCCCACAACAGATTTAATAGAAGAAGGCATTAAGGTATTCTCTGGTAAAGTGCATGAGATGTTATATGCAACATTAAAATAATGCTTTGTATCCAATTGTTGGAGAAGTAGAAGAATCTGGACTAGCTAAATACAATAATGCAAGAAGTTTAAAAGAATGTTATACAAAAAATCATTTATTGCTAATGCCTACTCTGAGCAACTGAGGAATCTTACCATGAAAAAGAAGATTGAATTTGGAGAAATAGTAGTTTGGAATCAAGCAAGAAATAAGGAAAGGACTTATATAGTGACTACTATTACAACAAAAGCTCTTAAACTTTGTGATATTGAAATCTCACTCTCAAGACAAGATCTTGAATAAGGACTTTAAAAAAAATAGAATTGAAATAATATCAGTAATGAGAATGTGTATAATGATATATATCAAAGGTACATTATTTTATCAGTGCTAACTCTGATCTCAAATAAAATAAGCAAGTACAGATAGCCCTCAATTTACAACCACAATTGAGCCCAAAATTTCTGTTCTTAAGCGAGACAATTGTTAAGTGAATAACTGCAGTTGTTAAATTTTTTTTATCAAAAACTATTTTGTCCAATATTCCTCCTTTGTCTTTCCAACAACAACAACAACAATAATAATAATAATCTTTAAATTCAATATCCAACCGTCACATCCACAGATTAGATTTCTTCCTCAACTTCTATTTTCTTCAAGATCTCCGAATATATTTTCCTTCCCAAGATGTCGTCCTTCCATTTTGCACTGTCAGTCAACCTCCTTCTTTCAATCGCTTCCTTTTTCCGTCCTTCTTTCTCACGTCCTTCTACTGTCTTTCTCCAAACCTTTTCTCCAAAGTCTCCACTCTTTCTCCTCTTCTTCCTTCTCCCTCTTTCGCCGTCAAAACACTTTCTCAGTCCCTTCTCACACCATCCTTTTCTCCAATCATAAAACTTTACTTTCTCCTCTCCCACTACGTATTCGCCGCTTTTCAATCTTTTTGGAATCTTGTTCTTTCACTTGCCTTTCTCAGTTCACTTTTTCCCCATCGACACAGAGGATCTTCCACTTTGAAACTTTCTTTTCCACCGATACGCCTCGCTGCTTTATCTCTTTTTTCTTCCTCTTTAGCAAGTGGCTGTCACGCCTTCGGATCGGCCATTAACAGTCCGATTTCTTTCGTGTCTGTTCTGAGGGAACCTCTTGCTCTTCCAGGAGATCGTCTTTCTCCCTTGGCGCTATGAAGTCTCCCCTCTCCACTGGTGCTCTCTTCAAGAGCTAACGTTGCCCAAAAGGTCACAGAATACATGAAAAAGTCGTGCAAGCTGAACAGAGCCCCATCGGCTTGCTCGCACTGGCGTGATGTCACTGCTGGAAGTCCTGCAGTTGTTAAATTAGGAACATGTTTGTTAAGTGAATCTGGCTTCCCCATTGACTTTGCTTGTCAGGTCACAAAAGGTAATCACAAGACCCGGAGATACTGAAAATTGTTATAAATATGAACCAGTTACCAAGCATCTGAATTTCGATCGTGTGACCATGGGGATGCTGCAACAAGCATACATGTGAAAAACAGTCATAAATCACTTTTTTTCAGGGCTGTTGTAATTTCGATCACCAAATGAGTGGTTGTAAGTCAAGCTAAATCTTAATAGTTCAGTTTATTTTAAGTCCACTTTCAGTTTTGTATTTTATGTTACCCAAGTACAGGCCTATACAATAAACGAGCGTCCTTGGTCACCTCACTGTATAATCACACAGTACTTTAATTTGAATTTGTATTAAAAGATAGGAATTGCTGTATTGTAGCAAGTGGTTAAGATATCTGCTCCTCAAATGTTCCCAGCTAAAAACCGATTACAGGAGCGAGCACATATGCTTCACTTCAATGTGTGATTCTGACCACTGGCCCTGCCAGTCTGTAGAAACTCTGTCATCCAGGTCATGGTGTCCCAAAGGTACTTTTTCAGGAGGCAACTGGACTGTTTTGTTTTTTCTTTAAAGACGTTTCGCTTTTCATCCAAGAAGCTTCTTCAGCTCTGACAGGGTAGTGGGAAATGGAAGGATTTATATTCCTTGCAGACAGCTGGTCTTTGCATCCTTTTAGAGGGTCGTTGAAGCACTTGGAGGTTTATCTGTGTCCTCAGGGTCACCATAGTGGTGCTCCTGGTTCCTGTAGTCTTCAATTTCTTCTCTGGAAATCCATTCCTACTCCCACACCATTCAAAGGGTGTTCATTCTAAATTGTATAGCTAAAAGTCTGTAGAGATTATCAGCCATCCAGGTCATGGTTGTGTAGGAAGTTAGCACCCACCCTCCTCCTAGAAGAACAGAATATTCTGGGAAATATTAAAAAGGCAGAATATTATATTTCCCTGGATGAGAAAAGGAGAAACGTGTTTTTAAAGACAAAGCAATTTCTTGCAGCTCCCTGACCACCCATCCAGGGTGATGGGATTAAGACATGGCCCTCAGGACATGATAGGATTAGCCCTCTACCCATCTCACCACATGGCACCTGGGAAGATTACATCACCCAGCAAGGCTCAACCAAGCCTGGGACACAGACAGCCTACAAAGTTAGTTAAGACCCCTGCCCTCTGGGAGACTGACAACCAATCAGAATACAAGCTCAAATTCAAAGCCGAACAAAGGGTATAAATCCCCCCCCTCTCAACCATGTGCTTTTTGCCCAGGACCTCAAACCATGTGGTCCTGTCCACCATTAAAAACCATCTTTCCAATCAGCCACGTTTCCAGAGTCTTTTCCCCCACTTGGAACTGAACCCAGAAGGATATTTCTTCCAACAGTTGTCCCAAAGGTGCTTTTTCAGGAGGCAACTGGACTTCCTTGTTTTTTCTTTAAGACATTTCGCTTCTCATCCAGGTTCTTCAGCTGACAGGATAGTGGGGAATGGAAGGATGTATATATGCCTTGCAGAGAGCTGGTCATTTGCATCCTTTTATAGCAGGGGTGTCAAACTCAATTTCATTGAGGACCACATCAGGGTTGTGTTTGACCTCAGGGGCCCAGGTGGGCGTGGCCAGGGTGGGCGTGGCCAACTCAACATCACTTGTGTCGGGGGTGCCTGTGGAGGCCTGGGGGAATCCTCTGTCTCCAGCGGAGGAAGGAAAAACCAGGGAGAGCGCCAAACCCTTGTCCTCCAGAGGAGCCTCCCTGTCCCTTTCAGGCCACACGGAGGACCCCGGAGAGCAGCACAGACTGTCCAGAGCCCCAGGCAGCAGAGCGCAAGCACCCAGCCTAGCCCTCTAGCTCCCAGGGCACCGGGACCCCCTAGTCCCAAGCTCCCTTTTCAGCTGCGATGGTCTCCTGCAGCAGTCTTGACAGCAAAAACAGAGCTCAGGAAGGCCCTCCTTAGCGTTTTCCCTGGCAGACCGCTGCCGGAGGCCATCGTGCGGCCCTCCCGAGCTCCATTTTTGCTGGCAAAGGTACCGCGGACCAGTCCTTCAATGTTTCCAGGGCAGCCCCGTGGGCCAGATCTAAGCACCCCGTGGGCCAAATCTGGCCCCCAGGCCTCGAGTATGATACTCCTGTTTTAGAAGGTTATTGAAGCACTTGGGAGGTTTATCTGTGTCCTCAGGGTCACCTTAGTGCTCCTGGTTCCTTTAGTCTGCAATTTTTTCTCTGGAAATCCATTCCTACTCCCACACCATTCAAAGGGTGTTCATCCCCAAATTGTATAGCTAAAAGTCTGTAGAGATTGTCAGCCATGCAGGTCATGATTGTCCCAAAGGTGTTTTTTCAGGAGGCAACTGGGCTTTTTTTTTTTTGAAGACATTTTGCTTCTCATCTAAGAAGCCTCTTCAGCTCTAACAGGATAGTGGGGAATGGAAGAGGTTCAGTTCAGTTCAAGCAACCATGACCTGGATGACTGAGAATCTCTACAGAATATTAACTATACAAATTTGAGATGAACACCCTTTGAATGGTGTGGGAATAGGAATGGATTTCCAGAGAAGAAATTGCAGACTACAGGAATTCAGGTGGCCCTGAGGACAGATAAACCTCCAAGTGCTTCAACGCAAATGACCATCTGTCTGCAAGGAATATAAATCTTTCCATTCCCCACTATCCTGTCAGAGCTGAAGAAGCTTCTTGGATGAGAAGCGAAAGGTCTTCAAAGAAAAAACAAGGAAGTACAATTGCCTGCTGAAAAGCACCTTTGGGACTGCGCCCTACTGTTTTATGACATCAAGACCTATCTACTTGTGGCTTGGTGTAGAATTATAGAAAACGAAAGAGAGCTTTTGTAGAGGTTATACAAAGCCGAGTTTAACGCGAAGGACAAACTCAGCTTCAATTTAAATGTGGGGCCCCGCCCTTAAAAAAAGAGACCCAAGGCTTAGTAAGATAAAAATATTGCACGCAAACTGCTCATCCCTGATAAGGTACAAACTGAGGGGAAGGGCGAAGCGCATTTTCAGGCAGGTCAAGGCCTCTCGGCACCGCAAGAAAACCCGGCCTCCCTCATCTCGGCACAGACCGTTAGGCTCCCTCCTTCCCCCTCCCCCCCCCGCTTGTTTTGATAACAAACCCGCGTGAGGAGCGGAGAAGCACGCGCCAGCAGCGCGCAGGTAACAGGCTGTGGGCGGGCTTCCTTCCGCGTGGCTCAATCCGAGCGAAGTAAGGGGCGGAGCCTCGGGCCGGGAGCAAAGAGCCAGCAGGGCAAGCGTCAAGATGGCGGCCGTCGCCGAGCAGGACTTGACGACCCTCAGCCTCAGCCTGGAGCAATTGCCCACTGACCCGCTTTTACTCATCCTAAGCTTCCTGGATTACAAAGACCTCATGAGGTGGGGGCACTGCCGGGAACGGGGGAAGCTGAGGCCGAGCCGGTGGCATGACTGACCCGCCCCTTACTTTGCCCTGCAGCACCGGCCATTGGAAAAGAAGCGAGGCGAAGGGCGGCGGTGTCCTCTTAGGAGAGGCATGGGGCGGGGAGAGAAGAAGCCAGCTCGGTGGCTTCGTCCCCGTCCCCCCCCCCCCCCATGGATGGGAATTGGAAGGCTTGGCTTAGGGAGGGAGGGGGAAGGGTGTCTCGAGGGTCTCCAAGCAGACTGGAAATGGGGATTGGTGGCGAAAGAAGGGTGAGGTTTCCTTGAGGTCGAGCGAACTGGGGCAAATGGGTTTTCCGTGGGGCAGGAAGCTGGGCAGAGGCCTCGATGTGTGGGGAAACCATTTCTTTATGATGCTGCGGGCTGCAGAGCTGAAGGCTTTTCCTTGCCAGGGCATCGAAGAACCTTCCAAGCACCTCCCTTTGCTGATGGACAGGTTTCTTTCATCAGGCTTGCATGCATCAACAGGTGCTTGCATTATTCACTGGTTAAAACGGGCCTTGCCCTTGTGATACGGTATTTAAGGCTTTGCTGAGGAAGAGAAACACAATTAGTAGAATTATTAGTTGGGGGGGGGGAGCTGATCATTCCCACTGTAGGACGTAGTTGAATTGACTCAAAACGGGTTTAGTGCCATTGTCCTGATGCAATTTTCTGTTGATGATTTTAAATGAACCACCTTTTGTCATGGAAAATATATCAGCTCCTACAGTAGATTGGAGAAAGAAGGAGCTACTTAACCTTTCAAATATTTTTTCTTCTGTGAGATTGCTCCCCTCCTCCAAAATAACAGGGAAAGAAGCTCTATTGAAAATAGTTTAAAAAGTGGAAATGAAAATGAGTTATCTTTCAGTTAGCGTCTAGTCTCAAAGCTGCTTTTTCAAGAGGCAACTTCAGCTCTGAAGAAGCTTCTTGAATGAGATGCAAAACATCTTCAAAGAAAAACCAGAAAGTCCAGTTGCCTCTTGAAAAAGCACCTTTGGGACAACGATGACCTGGATGATTGAGAATCTCCATAGACAATTAGTGTCTAATGTTTATGTCGGGAAAGCAACATCAAGCGAAATTGAAAGTGGGTTCCCTCAGTGGTTAGGTTGGCCACTAAATAGTGGCCAATATGCAAATAGTTGCATAATGAACATCTGAATAAAATTATAGGATAAATGTTTTGACATTTCATCAGATTTTGTTTTGTCAGTCTCTTTAAAACTTTTGATTAGTTGCTGTGAACTAATCTGCCAGCAATACCTGTCATAATTTTAATTATACATTGTAGTCCTGTGTCCTCACTTAGCTATAATAGATAATCTCATTCTAAAACTGTTAAGAGAAAGTAACTTGTTTTGAAACACTTGTGAATGGAAGAACTGTAAAATATGACTCTGGCCATCAAACGTTAAAAATACAAAACCATAGCAAGGTAAAATAAGAACAAAATAAAAGAACATAAAAGTGGCAACTGAGGAAACCAGTCAATAAGAACACCATCGATTCTCCTACCCTCCCAACCCCCTATGCCAGAAGATAGCTCTTAATGGTTTTCCAAAAAAGCCAGCAGAATCACTGCCTGGTACGAACTGTAATGGTAGTCCATTATTTCTAACTATTAATGGCACCACTAAACAGATTGTTCCTTGAGGGTACAACTTTCTATGTGCTGGCAGAATTTTATATAAAATGTTGAGTTTGACATTCAAAATTATAAAAGGAAATTAACTAAGGGTAATATGTTTGCATTATTTATTGAAAACTAAGGAAATAATAAATTTCTAGTAGTGGGAACATTTTATTTCTTTTTTATTGATTCTCATGTTTGCTTGTCATTAATTCCATCTTTCCAGATCAATGCTGGCAATTTCTTTAAATATTGAATCCTGAAAGCTTCAGAAAAAGAAACTAAGTGATCAAATACCCTGTTTCCCCAAAATAAGACATCCCGTGATAATAAGCCCAATCGGGCTTTTGAGTGTATGGCAATAAGGCCAAGTGCTTATTTCAGGGTTCAAAAAAATATAAGACAGGGTCTTATTTTCAGGGAAACACGGTAAATATATATCTAGAACTTCTGCTTCTAAATAATTTAATGTGTGATCATTTAAAAACTGAGAATTAAAGGTATGCATAAAACAAGTTAATTTTAATTTCAAACTTGGGAGGTTTTCAGCTTCATTCTCTTCTGTGTAATAAAAATTACCTTAGCATTAGCATTACATTTAATCTGATACCTCTTTGCTGCAGTTGCTGTTTTGTAAGTCGGAGATTAAATCAACTTTCAGTTCACGATCCATTATGGAAGAGGCATTGTAAGAAATACTGGCTTCTTTCTGAGTAAGTGTGGATATTTGATTTTTCATAAAATAAAAATGTCTTCTAATTTTTATCCAATCCAAATTAATAACTGTAATATGGAAAAACAAGGCTTTGAAATTGCCCCGTGTAACCATCTGAATTATGTTATTTTTATTTGAAATATCAGTAATTGTTTATAAATATCTGTATACATTTATATCTATAATTACCTACTAAGTAGTCATTTGTAGATTGCATAGAGTTTTTGCTCTATTTGATATATTAATTAATACGTTAATTCCTTAAGCTCAGTATGAGTTGTAAGAGGATAAATATGTATGTGGCGAGAGTGTGATATTTTAAAATATTGAATTAAGAGTTGAGGATTTGTTCATTTTCAGTTAACTGGAAATGCTTCTAAATATCAATTTGACATGATTAAATGTATTCTTCAGGAATAGCTTCTAAAACATTAATTGGTTCTTCTGCAGGTATACTAGAATAGTTTAAATTTGTTAGAGTAGATCACCAGACCAGGTGATTCAGTAGTCAATAGATCTGGGCTGATCTCAATATCTTTGTAAACATCCTTGCTTTAATTAATGGAGTATAGAAAGTTTTGAGTTCAACAGATTTAGCAAGCAATAACTATTTCAGGCTCATATTAAAGAAATTTCAATTTTGAAATAGTTTTTCTAATCTTATCTACAGTGTCAATGTATATAATGTATAAATGTGGCATTTATATTACCATTTGCTGCTTTTAAAATATATGTATATATATGATTTTTTTTAGAGCTGAGAAGTCTCGAAGAACTAAGAGCTGGAAAGCAATTTTCATAGATATGTATGCTGATTTGGGAACATATATTCAGTATTATGCTACACTTAAAAAAGCCTGGGATGATTTGGAAAAATATTTGTTGCAGCACTGTCCTCGGATGATTAGTTCTTTGAAAGGTATTGTTACTATATACTTGACATTTTGAAAAGCTTTGTATCTTGATTTTTCTTTCCAAATTTTGAATTTAACTTTGCCATTTTATATATAAGAAACTCAATAACAATTATTAGCGAGTGTCATAATTATATAAATTACAACAGGAGCCAGGAATGCTAAGATTGCTGCTATTAAGCTATGTGGTCATGTGACATTGTATTTTATTACATCACATAGTGACAGAAATCCCAGTCACAATTGCCATCATAACCCAAGAACTACCTGGAGTTTTTTGGGAAGTAAAAGTTTTATTTACTTCTGGTTTATAGGAATGTGCAAAACATTCCAAAGAGATGCTCTGCAGCGTTCAGGAGCACAAATCAAACGCTTCTCTTCAAATCATTAATGCAAGTCTTCCAATGTGAAGGGAAGTTGCAGTACACGCACATGAACACAGAGATAGACTTAGAAACTTCCATGTGTGCCTTACTCAAGAAGCATCTAATTTAAAATTTTCAATAGAGATGCTCTTTTTGTGTTTCACAGGTTACGAAGTGCCCCGTTTACATTCTGAAGATGAACCTAACACAGAGTTGCTGACTTCCGTGGGACTTGCTGAGCAGTTTAGCATTGGGTCTTAGATTGTTGCTTGTTTATATTGTGTGAAATTGTGTGTGAAAACTTGTAACTTCTTAATATAACAGACAGTGTTCAGGAAGATGATCTGGATGCAGTGGAGGCACAGATTGGTTGCAAATTGCCTGATGATTATCGATGTTCATTTCGAATCCATAATGGACAGAAGCTGGTTGTCCCAGGGTGAGAGATTAAAATTCATTGTAATTGCTCTTTGGAATTAATGTTATGCACAAAAATTACGTTAACGTTCTTAAGCATATTTTAAAACTTTTTTTTTATACAAAGGTTGATGGGAAGCATGGCACTCTCCAATCACTATCGCTCTGAAGATTTATTGGACATTGACACAGCAGCTGGGGGTTTTCAGCAGCGACTAGGACTGAAGCAATGCCTTCCCTTAACCTTTTGCATTCACACTGGATTGAGTCAATATATGGCTCTGGAGAGCGTGGAGGGTCGCAATAAATATGAAATCTTCTACCAATGTCCAGTAAGAAAGATTTGTAAATGTATTTTTAGACAGCAATAATACTGCTCACAGACTTCATGAAACTGATACATAACCATGGGCATAATTTGGCTGTTTGTGTAGAATATTTAAAGTCAGCTGCTTTTCCATTTGATTTCCCCCCCACCCTTTTCCATCAGTGGCAAAAGGTCACATGAATGTTTAGAAGTTGTAACTGGTGGAGAGGAAACAGGTTTGAGAGGATAGCAAGGGCTCTAACGGCTGTCAGAAAAGTAAAAATTAATTAGGTCGTTGGGGGGAAAAAACCTTTGCATTAAGATCAACAGTCAGAGGAACTGCTTGACGAGAGTAGGAAATAATCAGAAATAAAATATTGCATGGTGATTTGGAATAGACTGACAAATCGTAATGTAATGGTATAGCTATAGTTTTTACTTAGTACTGTATATTATTAAGAACATTTACACTTTTGGAAATGTTTGGTTATAACTTGAAAAATTTGTAGACGATAATGTTCTGCTGATTTTTATAAATATTGGCATAAGAATACATTGCTTGTCAATACAATAAAAATCAAATGTAGCATCTCTTTATTGTGCTAAGATATAAAAATCAATTCTGTCATTTTCGCATCAGATTGTTCGTATATCCCTGATAACACAGGATTTTGCTTAATGGTAGAATGTTCATTTATCATGTTCTTATATTTTGAATTTATTCAAGATAAATTTCCAGTAACAACTTCTACATTGTGAAAATCACATCAGGTCTGCTTGCCAGTGCATCCTGTTTTTAGTTCCCCTAAGAGGAGAAACCCCTCTTTCAGAATTCCTGAAACCAAAACTTTCATTTCCCAAACATATTATAATATAACTTTTCCATCTATATAATACTAAGGTCTTAATTTTTTTCCTTTGTAATTAATTGAATTTTGCATCAGTATTTTAAACTATAAATCTTGGATATAAAGTTACTTATGCAGTAATAGTAAAACTCAGTTGCTTATTCTAAAAATATTATTGTTCTTTGCTTGTTTTAGGATTGAAACATCCGTGTAATAGGTTGCATCCTAGCAGGATACTGTAATTTGCTTTAAACTAGAATAACAATATTTAAAAAGTTACAAATTTCATGTGTTTTTAGTTATTTTTCAAACTATGTTCTTGATAATATAACAAAATTAAATTTTTTAGTTTAGTTTGCTAAATTATTATAAATGTTAGTAGCAAACAATCTATTTGCACAACACACTTTTTTAAAAGAGAGTATACAGGACTAAAACACTATAAAAACTTGACAGAAATCTTATTGCTGTTTATGTAGTATACGTCTTGCCTTTTAAAAATAATTTAAAAATTATTTTTTTATAAAATAAAAAAAATACTTATTTATTTTAGGATACAAATAACCTTTTTCATTTTATTTGAAGGATCAAATGGCCCGTAATCCATCTGCAATTGATATGTTTATCACAGGTAAATATGTTTTGGAACTCTAATGGAGAAACATTTTCAAGAGGAATAACGGGAAGACGATAATTAGGATGATGAGCAACATGTATATGCTTATTCCCAACAGATGCTCAACATGTCTGATTTATTACTGTGTGTCTTTACAGCAGCTTTCCTCCTAGTAAATAAAGTGAGTCAACTATTGGATCAACTACAGATGAGATTATAGTCTAGTGATGGCAAACCCATAATGCAATGCCCTGCGCATGCACACAACCCCCCCGCTGCCCCCCCTCGCGCATGTGCACGGCCTCACTGAAGCTTCCTGACTTCCTGTAGGCCTGTTGGGTTTCCCTAACGGGCCTCCTGAAGCCTGGGGATGGTGAAAAATGGCCCAACGGGCCAATTGGAAGTTTGGAAACGAAAGGAAGTGCAGCTGCCCTACTACTTACCTTCAGATAGTTGCAACCAGGCCTCACACACCTCGGCCCATTTCTTCTTCAGCCGGGAGGGCTTTCCTGAAGGCCTGTGTAGCCGATAACAGAGCTCCAGATCGATCTTTAGGAAAGGCCTCTGCAGCTGATAACAGAGCTCCGGATCAATCTGGAACTCTGTTATCAGCTACACAGGCCTTCAGGAAAGCCTTCCCGGCTGCAGAAGAAATGGGCCGAGATGTGAGAGGCCTGGCTGCAACTGTCCAAAGCCAAAGAAGTTCCTGAAGACCTCTGACGGCGAAAAGGAAGCTGAGGGTGAGCACACAAGTGAACTTCCGGTTGGGCCGTTTTGCCATGGGGAGAGCGAAAACTGCCGAAAAGAAGGCCAAAAATCAGCTGGCCAGCGTGCGCATGCGTGCTGGAGGTAACATAGTGCAACGCCTCATGTGCCCTCAGATATGGCTCTGTGTGCCACAGGTTCGCCATCACTGTTATAGTCTAACATAATTGAAACTCATCTGATTGGAGAAAGTTGATTGGCAGCTATTTAAGCACAGTTTCAGGAAATAAATTATATGGAACCACTATTCTCAGCATGTATTCCCTACTCTAAACCTTTGTCCAGGTTATTACAAGTCTTTGAAAACTAATTTCCAATCCATCTTTCTACCCCAATGATGTCTTTTACTGTGACATTCTAGTTCTACATAAAGAGTGAGCTATTCAGCCTTTACTGTGTCACTCTGATGTTTATGTTCATAAATTATTAATTAATATTGTATCAGCTTAATCAGATACCTAGCTTGTTTATAGTTTTCCTTGTTGTCCATCAAATGAGACAATATATTTATTCCAAGGAAGACTTGAGTTTTATAGATTCTATTAAAGATCTAATCAATTGATCCTGTTTTTGTTTTTTCTTGTAAACTTGTTTTCCTTCTTCAACATCTAGGTAATTCCTATTTGGAGTGGTTCACCTCCTATGTTAACAATGTAATAACAGGTGGCTATCCAATCATCCGAGACCAGATTTTCAGGTATTATACATTTAGTTTACAGTATACAATATTATATTTTATTGTAATTAAGAAAAAACAACAGAAATTTGTATAAATGTAAATATTGATAGTATTTAGGTATGGTAATAATATGTAAATGAGAAAGCAAAGGTATTGTACTACAGATTACAGAAACAAAGCCTTATAGTCTTCTAAAAAGTATTAATAACATATGCAAAACTATTGAGAGAAATATGTTTTACCACATTTTAGAAAACTAACATTCTTTAAATATACTACATTTTAAAATGAAAAACCCATTTATTATTTATCTGTAATACAAAAAAGGCAGGCTGTTAGGAAAAACGTTTTCCTAGTGTATAGATAGTCCTCAACATGACCACAATTGAGGCCAAAATTTATGTTGCTAAGTGAGAAATTTGTTAAGTGAGTTTTGCCCTATTTTATGACTTTTCTTGTCACATTTGTTATCTGAATCACTGCAGTTGTTAAATTAATAATATGGTTGTTAAGTGAATCTGGTTTCCCCATTGATTTCGCTTGTCAGAAGGTCACAAAAGGGGAGATTGCAGCTGTCATAAATGTGAGTCAGTTGTCAAGCATCCGAATATAAATCACATGACCATTAGGATGCTGCAATGGTCATAAGTGTAAAAATGGTCATAAGTCACTTTTTTCAGTGCCGTTGTAACTTTGAATGGTCACTAAATGAACTGTCATAAGTTGATGACTATCTGTATTGTTTTGTGCTAAACAAAAGTTATGCTAAGGTTATAACAGAGGCAGTCATTCTTGGTGGAAGCTCCTTTTCTCTGAAATAACTTGCCCTTACCTACCCCCACCCCCCCATTCCAGCAAGAATGGCTCATACTGTCATCACTTTCTAGTTATTTGTTAAAACATGGCTTTCTAGAAGGCCTTTGGAGACTGAATTATCAGCATTAGAAATGGGAGAATATAATGTTGGCATTGATTACTATATTATTTTTGTCATAAGTGATTGCTGTGATGCTGTTCCTCATTAAGTTGGGATTATGATTATGCAGGGTTTTCAAAATTGTACAGACAAGGCATCGTGCTGTACAGTTTAGGTGATTCTAGAATAGGTACCAGTTTGGTTCTCTGACTGGCAGATGTAGCTGCTCTTGGAACCTTGGATTTCCAGTCCTAGTTTTAACTAATATCTTCATGATATTTATAAGTATTTGTAATGATTAAAAGTAGATGTGAGGAAATATCCATTACAATATTTAGATGTGAATACAGTAGAAATAGCAGATGTATTAATACAGGTTTGAATAAAGTATAAAATGCACTGTTTGAAACATGTAATGTTGGCTTTAATCTTTCAATATTTATTCCTTTATATATCAGATAAAATTTTACTTTTTCATTTGCTAGATATGTTCATGAAAAGGACTGTGTAGCCAAAACAGGAGATATTACTGTTTCAGTTTCCACATCTTTCCTACCTGAACTCAGCTCTGTGCATCCGCCTCATTACTTCTTCACCTATAGAATCAGGTAAAATTAGTAGAATCATGTTAATGAATAATGTGTTACTACATGTTTAATTACTAAAAACATTTTAAAATATTTAAAATGTTTTTAAGAATAATTGAAAAAATGTGCAAATATTCATTTCTACAAGAACCGCTTGAGAACCCAAATTAAGTTTTTGGATTGTTTTGCAATGTAGAACAATGTAGGCTTATCTGAAAACCATTCCAGTTCAGTATTTTTTTCCTGTAATAATCACATGTTGTTTCCACAAGTGTCAGGTTAGTTTCCTTAGTGTACAGATAGTCCTTGACTTACAACAGTTCATTTAATGACCTTCAAAGTTACAATGGCACTGAAAAAAGTGGCTTATGACAATTTTTCACAGTTACGACCTTTGTAGCATCCCCATGGTCACACAATCAAAATGTGGACACTTGGTAACTGACTCACATTTATGAAGGTTGCAGTGTCATGTGATCACATTTTGCGCCCTTTTGACAAGCAAAGTCATTAGGGAAGCCAGATTCACTTAACAACTAGGTTAATAACTTATCAATTGCAGTGATTCACTTAACAACTGAGATAAGAAAGGTCATAATATGGGGCAAAACTCACTTTACAAATATCTCATTGAACAACAGGAATATTGGGCTCAATTGTGGTCGTAAGTCGAGGACTACACTTGCATTTCCAATACGGTCAAAATGTTGTATCTATCTCCATAGGAAAATGCTTCTTATTGCCTCTTAATATGTGGTTATGTAATTTGGTTCTACTTATATCATAACCATTTATCACTGAATGTGTATGATAGAATACATATGGTAACTTCTGATTATTTTATTGATATTTTTTTCTTAGATGATACTTTTTTTAAAAAAAAGATGCTCAGAAGTTTTTATTTTATCACTGAGGAATATGTGATGCTGTATACTGTATATGAAAAGCAAAATGTCTGCTGTTTATTTTCTCTTTTTAAAAATTGTTATTTCTTTTTTAAATGCCTACTTTTCTCAAATTACATTGCATTCATAAGATGATATATAATGTAGATTGCATATGTCCTGCTTCCTTTACAAAAATATTTCCACAAGACTAAAAAATTAATATTTCTGGACAATGTATGCTGCTATGCTATGAAAATGACACATTTCTAAAAGAAATGTTTTGTGTAATTTATTAGAATTGAGATGTCCAAAGATGCACTTCCAGAGAAGGCTTGTCAATTAGATAGCCGGTATTGGAGAATAACAAATGCCAAAGGTGATGTGGAGGAGGTTCAGGGTCCTGGAGTAGTAGGTAAGGGATATTGTTTCAAAATGTTGACTAAATGAAGAAATGATTGGTTTATTTGCTCAAAATAATAAAGATGTTTGATTAAATTGGCTGTTTAGTTTAAAGGAAAAAAAAACAAGCTGCTGTGCTCAGTCTAGAATTTATTTCACAATAGATGAAGACCTGTACATCCATGTTCAGATTAAATTTAAATTTCAGTATTCTGATTGTCATAGAGCAGTGATGGCGAACCTATGGCACGGGTGCCACAGGTGGCACGCGGAGCCATATCTGCCGGCATGCGAGCCGTTGCCCTAACTCAGCTCCAGTGCGCATGTGCGTGCCCGCCAGTTGATTTTTGGCTCGTGTGGAGGCTCTGGGAGGGCGATTTCGGCCTCCGGAGGGCCTCCAGGGTGGCAGGGGGGAGCGTTTTTGCCCTCCCCAAGCTCCAAGAAAGCCTCTGGAGCCTGGGGAGGGTGAAAAATGGGCCCACCGGGCTCACTGGAAGTCGGGAAATGGGGGAGTGGGGGAGTCGCGCACGCATGTGCAGGAGGGTGGAGCAAGTGAGGGGCTTTGAATTATGGGTGTGGGCACGCACACGCGTGCAATAGCGCGCACACGCCCTATTTCGGCACCTGAGGAAAAAAAGGTTCGCCATCACTGTCATAGAGCAACCAGGGAGATCCGTAAGAAATGCATGACATCTTATTTGTTTCAAGCCACTATTTGTTACAAGCTATTGAGTCACATTATTTACTCCTAACACATAATTTGGCCTTAATTTACATGTACTTGATTCTAAAGTTCTCTAATCATTTTATTTCTGCAGGAGAATTTCCAATAATTAGTCCTGGTCGAGTCTATGAGTATACTAGTTGTACTACATTTGCTACTACATCAGGATACATGGAAGGATACTATACATTCCATTGTCTATACTACAAAGATAGATTTTTTAATGTTACCATTCCTAGATTTCACATGGTTTGCCCAACATTCAAAGTATCCATAGCACGTATGGTAAGTTGAAACAACTTGGTTTAGGCAATAATTTTTATATCTGGTCCCTGAATACTAGTAGACTTGTATTTTTAAAATAGTATTCTTTTTGCATAAAAATTATCAAACAAAGCAACATCCTCTATGAACAAACTTCTCACTGCTTTCATCAAACTTATCTCCAGCTTCCCTGTTCCATCATAGGATGGTCATAATTGGGTACAATTCATAGCTTTCAGAATCAACTAGTCTACTTCAAATTGGATGTTCAATAATCTAATTTGCTTTCTGATAGTAAATACCGTATTTTTCGGACTATAAGATGCACTTTTCCCCACCCAAAATTTTTTTTTCTTGTTTTCCTCCTCTAAAGCTAATATGTGTCTTACAGTCTGGAGCGTCTTATAGTCCAAAAAATACGGTATGTGTTAAACATGCAGAATGGAGGCTCTATTACAATTACTGCAAAAATCCATAGGGCTATGTAATTTCATTTAAAAGTATAATCCAGCAAGATGAATTTTAGATAAATGATTAATATATAATCACAATGATACTTAACATTAGCAGCTGAGAATGAAATATTTTTTGACAGGATTGTTTTGGACTATATTTCTAGTGACAGTAATTTATATTGTATTAATTTAGGTACTCTATAATGGTGTAAATAAAAAAGCAGATCTTGTCTTGATGTGCTTTGTTAAAAAAAACTGAGAACATTATTCTCTGCAAATTATTAAGGTAGAGTTCATAAAACATTTAAAAGCATTCCAATACACAATAAAAGATCCTATACAGTATTTTAATAAAAAACTGAGATGGATTAATATTTTTCTCATTGGCCCTTCTACAAAAATTGAATTAGCTGATTAAGAAACAGAATATTAGATTCGGTTTCATTATCCAATTTTGTCAATAATTCATGTTTGCTTTCTATTTACCTGCATGGCCTACTTAACAGAATGTTGAGTCCCAATTATTTAGGCACTTTACATAATTGAGAAATATTGTACATAACTGAGTAGTGATTTCTAATATATTCAACAGTTTTGTAAGTTACAATTTGTTTGGGATATCTATTAAAATTTTCTGTTTAGATTTATTATTTGATAAGTAGAATATGGCAGTAGCGAGTTAAATATTTAGCCAGCCAATTGTGAAAACAAGTTAAAAGTATATGGATGTCACAGAAAGCAAAAATGAGATATTAATATATTAACTTTATGGTTCAGTTATTGTGTTTTATTGAGGTTGAAGGCATCAGGTTAGAAACTGGGAGACTGTGATTTCTAATTTCGCCTTAGGCGCAAAGCCAGCTGGGGAATCATGAGCCAGTTACTCGCTCTCAGCCCTAAGAAGGAAGCAATAGCAAGCAACTTCTGAAAAATCTTGCCAAGAAAACTGAAGGGACTAGTACAGATAGTTGCCAGGAGTCAACACTGACTTAAAGGCACCAAAACTAATAATTATTGTCGTCATTATCAATCTTAGGGTGATTCTTTAAAGAAATTGAAAATCTAAATTATGTTGCCTTTCCTGTGTTTAGGAAACCAATCACAATGATTGTGCCATGGATGAGGAGGAAGACTCTACAGATACTGACGAATATGAAGATAGACATAGAATTCTAGGCATTCCGATTCCTTCTGGGCGTTGTCCACGTCAGACCTGATCAGACTTTCAAAATAATGTTTGGGGTTCTGTGAATAGATGAGTATATATGTGTGTATGTGTATGTATACACACATATATGCATATATAAATATACAAACACACATGCATGTGTGTATGTATGTATATATTAAATACTTTACTATGGAGTAATTGATATGAATGCTGATACTGCTTCTGGCTTGTACCTGATCAGGTGTACAAACAAGATTTTCCTTTATTTTTTATTTGTTTTGAAGATGAGGTAAGATGGAAATGCAGTAGCATGGGAACCTTTATTATTTTGAAAAACTTTACATTGGGAGTACTTTAGTACTGTATATATAAAAGTTATTTAAATGTAGAATGGTGCTTGGTTTTCTTTTATATATATATAAAACTGTAATGGCAAATAAAATAGTAGTAATAGGCATGCCATTTTCGCAACAGTTTTGTATTGTTACCTCTGACATAAGTGAATGAAATATTTAAAGTGTTTATGATCTTTAGGTTGAATTGGGTATTCTTGTATTGTTAAAATTAGGACATATAACAGGAAACTAAAATTATTAGAAAAAAATCATGTTTTTAACCATGCATTCATTCTCATAATAATAGATCTTCTACAGCCCTTCACTTTGGTTGAACTGCACCAGATTATGAAATGCAAATTGCCTATTACATTTTTTCATTTATTATGTAATAAAAATATGTAAATAGCATTCATCCTTCAAATACCATTTATCTAATGTGATAAATGATTAGAACTTTGATTTAAAGATAAACCTTTTGTGTTTTCTGAATGATATATGGAGTTTTATAATTTCTAAAAACAAACCATTTGAAAAATAGTCATTGCTAAGAATCTGCATCAAGAGTTATCGTAAAGATTTTGGAAAAGTGAAATAGTTGAAACAAGTATTTATATGGTACTTAGTCCCACTGATTTTAGAAAAGCTTTTGCACAAACATACAGTAGGACTGAATGTTAAATCCTTAATACTGGGAGATCTGTACAGATCCCGGTTTCAGAGTTGATGTAGATGGAGGTAGTAAATTTAAGTAGTAAATTGCCATACCACGGAATTACAAGAATTACTGTATGAACATTGTCTATTTTTTATTTGGGAATAGGAAAAATTTGGCTTCCCTAACAAATTGGAAAAGAAATATAATATAAAAGGAACATGTTTATCATTCACTTCAAAAGAATAATGACATGAGAATGTGTGAGATAAAAATTCATACAATAATTACAGTAATTTCTACATAATATTTTTGTATCAGTTGAATTGTTAGTCATTCTTCTATTTACTGAAGCAAAAATTAAACTTCAAGACAATGAATCTAAAAGTTTAATGTAAAATGTATTGGAGAAATTGGAGGAAAAAACTGTTTGTACCCTAGACTTCTGGCCCATTTTTTTCAGGAGGGTTGAAACAAACTTTTAATGGCCAAAGACTTGATGTTTTTGTACAGTAGTAATTATGTAAAATGAATAGGACTATGTCATGCATAGTGATAGAGACAAGATTTGGGTTTTTTCCCCCTTCAAATTACATATAACATGCCATTTTATACTTTAAAGTTTTTAAAAATTCTGTTAAGGCTGTTATAAGATTTGTACTACAGGTTCTTTTTGCACTGAAAAAGGAAATCAGAATGCCAAAAATTGGTTTGTATGTACAGGGTTTGGGGTTATTACAGCGGGATATTTTCTATGATGCTGTCCCGTAACTTCTAGTCTAATGCTTCATTTGTATACAAGACACTTAGACTTACTGGGCTTGTACTATTATTGCTAGTATAGGTAAAAATATTAAGACTGGATTAGGATACTTAAAAGCATACACTCAAGTATGTTGCCTTACAAGATGCCATTGTATTGCATTCAACTCAATATTCTCTTTTGATGCAAATAGCGTTATTAAATACACTACATTTTATTTGATGATGTGCTTCTTACATTGGAGCTTTATGCTTGACATTGCTTGATTAATTTATTAACATGGTTTTTTTCACTGTCCATTTCTATGCAACTCCAGGTTTTACAAAAAATGCGGAAATCTGTATAATGAAAACAAGAACAGACTATTTAAAAGGCAGCCTGCATATGACTAGGCCCCAAATCCTCAACAAAACACAAGGACCTTAAATGATTTGTGAAAAATGAGATTTGGATATTCCCTATTTCAGGAGACATGCTGTCCTACAGCATGGGGACAACTACAGAAAAGGCCGGTGATATTCCTTAATCTCCCATGGGATGGAAAGTCTCTGGCAGGAATGCACAAGTTGAAAAATCTTGATGTGAGATAGTTGGAAGCCAAAGCCACACAGGGTTGTAAGTGTAACAGCCAGAACTCTGAATTGAACCTACAAATAAATTAGCAACTATTGCTATGATTATAGCAGTGGTTTCCAACCTTTTTGTGATCGAGTACCACTTGGAGGTCCCGTACAGTCGCCGCGTACCACCTGGTTCCAGAGAAACTAAATTCGATCAGATATCACTTTATTTCCATAGAGTTCAGAACAGTCATCGTTCCTTTTTTGGCCCTGCGCATCCAGTAACTGGATTCTCGGGCCACTGGGACCAGGTGGGTGGCATGTGGCAACAGTTGCAAATCGTTGCCAGATTATCTTGTGTTAGGCAGTAAACATTTTTGTGAAGTAAAAAATAACTAACTAAAAATCGTTCATGACCCCGAAAGTGTTCGCGTACCACCTGGAAGGCCCTTGCGTACCACTAGTGGTACACGTACCACAGGTTGGGAACCACTGGATTATAGGATACAAATTACAGCAATAAAGCAGTGATGGGATTCAAAAATTTTTACTACCGGTTCTGTGGGCATGGCTTGGGTATGGCATGGCATGGCGTGGCTTGGTGGGCGTGGCTTGGGCGTTGCAGGGGAAGGATACTGTAAAATCTCCATTCCCTCCCCACTCCAGGGGAAGGATACTGTAAAATCTCCATTTCCTCAGAATCAGCTGGGCAGTCTGAGGTGGTATTTACCGATTCTCCGAACTACTCAAAATTTCTGCTACCGGTTCTCCAGAACCGGTCAGAACCTGCTGAATCCCACCTCTGCAATACAGGAAAGTACTTCTGAAAAACCTTACCGAGAAAAATGCAGAGACATGTCTGGGCAGTCTCTAGGAGTCAATACTGACTCAAAGGCATACACAAACACAGTGTGATACCTCATTTATATATGGATGTCAGCTTGCTGTATCAGACTAAACAGCTGCTGCAAGCATAACATGGCTAGAGGATAAAGTGTGGCAACACAGTGTTTCTAGAATGTTATATAGCCCTTCCCAAGCTCTCCAAATTAGTCTCATCCTGTTAGATGGAGTATAATGCAGTGGGAGAGTGCCATATTGCCTTCATCTCAGACAACGGAAAATCCTTGATGTTTCCTGACGTAATGAATTCAATGTGCAATGGATTTCCTTGGACTCACTGAACAAAGTAGATTTTCAGATTAAATATCTGTAAGAGTAGTGCTATATTGACATGCATGGCTAGATCTTCAAAGTTGCCCCTATCTCATTTAGCCTTGGTTGATTCCAAAAATGTAACATCAGCTCAGGCTGGTTAATATTTGGACAGAGTTGGCAGGGCTGTAATCTAGACAAAGTTGGGGGGGGGGGAGAATTCCAGAAGTCAGCTGTGGCAAATCACTTGCATATTGTTGCCAAGTAAGTTACACAGAGTGCATGGTTGCCAGGCACTGAGCTTGATTTGAGAGAGTACCTTTTAAGACCCTTCCAGAGGAATCTGGCTGACCCTTGCTGCAAACTGAGGTTCAAGGACCGAAGAGGTTTTTTTAGAGCTAATCCTAAACACACAACTAAGATGCTGAAAAATGGAACATTTCTCATGGCATCAATCAAAAGAA
This sequence comes from Diadophis punctatus similis, assembly GCA_023053685.1. Classification (NCBI taxonomy): domain Eukaryota; kingdom Metazoa; phylum Chordata; class Lepidosauria; order Squamata; family Dipsadidae; genus Diadophis; species Diadophis punctatus. The sequence continues at coordinate 253,123,242 of JALIGW010000001.1, read as the reverse complement.
ACATATAACAATTGCATGTTTTCATCTCTGGAAAGCAACAAAAAAATAAGTCATAGCAAAAAAGAGAAGGGTTACAAAAGGAAAATAAGTCCCTGGTCCCTCTCATCCTGGGAAGAGAGGATGGCTCCCTCCCTCTTCGTGGTTCAGATCCTAGTTCCTCCAGGTTCCTCTTGTACATCTTTTCTTTAGATTTTATATTATGGATTCACATGTGAATAGTGGTTTTGCTGCCTTGCCCTATTTAGGGACGGCATGGCTGCTACATAAGCACTGTAAGTAGGTAAGAAAAATGTCCCAAATGAGACTGGTACAATACCAGAGATCCAGGGGTGAAATCCAGCAGGTTCTGACAGGTTCCGAAGAATTGGTAGCGGAAATTTTGAGTATTTTGGAGAACCAGCAAATACCACCTCTGGCTGGCCCCAGAGTGGGGTGGGTATGGAGATTTTGAAGTATCCTTCCCCTGCCACGGCCACCAAGCCACACCATGCCCACCATGCCCAAGCCACAGAACCGGTAGTAAAAAAAAATTGGATTTCACCACTGCTGAGAGATCTCACTGAATTTAGAAATGCATACATCCATCAATATAATTTTCAGGGAGTGGAGACTGATGTTTCCCAATTATTCCCAACAGCGACAGACAAGTGTACTAATGTTTGGAGTACATTTAGAAGTGGGTGGAATATGGTTTTTCTGGTTGCAGAAACAGTCCAACCACACTGATAAATGTGGAGTCTCCCTTCTTATTGAAAAGATTGCCCGAAGATATTGCCGATACTGACGGGGAACTTCCCTAACCATCTGCGGACGGAAGGCCAATGCCAGCTCTCTCTCCTCGTCCGCTTAATTTGTTTGTTTGTTTGCATACCCCCCCCCCAAAAGTAACTTCCCTTTTTGGCCGCTGAGGTGAGGCTGACAGTTGCTTTTGCCGCAGACCGGCAGTAGGGAGCCGAAGGCGGAGCCTGCTAGTGCCCCAGAGCCGTTCAGGTTTAAGGATTTAGCGGCGACCGCAGGGGGAGGACTGCGGCTCAGCAGCTGGGCGCGCCTTTGAAGCAGCCGTCCGGGTGAGCGAAGGCTAGTGGGGTCCAGGTTGCGTGGCCCTCGATTCGTTCGGGCTCGAAAGGAGCAACCTCTTTCTAAGCCCGGTCGCATGTGGGAAGGGGCATCCGGAGAGGGGCGCTTGCTGGTGAGAGGAGGAGGTGAAAGGAAGGCGTTCAAGGGGGAGAAGCCGGAGAAATTTAGAGGAGCCGGGCTTGTTGTGATGCTTCGGGACTGCATTTGCCGGACTTAAAACTAACGGGCAAGGCCCGATCCATAGGGGCTTTTTTACGTGAGTAAAAAGGGGGCTTTCGTGCCTTTAGCTGCGGGTTTAGAAACAGCGTCTGCCGCGTTTGGGTAGGAATGCTCCTTTTTTCTTCTTCAGTCTTCGTCCCTTCGCGGAAGGCGAGAGAATGATACCTTACATCATTTTAGATGCTGCTCCTTCCTGTTTTCTATTGAGCCGGACGTGCTTTAGAGGCGTTTAGTATTCTTTTTTGACCGGAGGCTCTTTAGTTGGGATTGGTTTGTGGAGGGAGGGGCGGACTTTGAATGTAATGTGCAGTCTTGCTGCATTTAGAGACTTTTCCAAATGCATGTAAAATGTTCGTGATTTTATTAGTTAAATCAAAAGATAAAAATGCAACGATCATGCAATTAAACCACTGTCACCATCATAAGACGAGAAAAGTAAAAAAAAAAACCACACACACACACACACACACACACACACACACACACACACACACACACACACGATATACATTACAAGACCCAGTGAGGAATAGTAGCACAATATAGAGCAAACTCCGTCCTTTCCTATATTATTAAATCTAGACCAATGCTCCACCTTTTCATTTCTTCAGCATAAGGACATTTCAAAGGGACTCTCCTGTTGTTTTGGCCAAGAGAAGCAGTGAATGTTTGCCCTATGTGTTACTGCTGAAGGACAAAGTCCTCTTCTGAAGGAGGCCTTGCCTCTTGGCATTGGTCTGCCTTCCTAAATGGTGCTGATTATGGTTTGAATAATTCTCTGTATTATGGGCTGAAATTATTTCTAGCCAGGAATGCATAAATTAATATGTTCTCTCTTGAGAACTTCATTGCTAGATATAGGATGCTCTATCTTGTAATCAATCACTGAACTCAACATACATATACATATACATATACATATACATATTCATATACATATACATATACATATACATATACATATACATATACATATACATATACATATACATATACATATACATATACATATACATACATACACACATATATACATATACATATACATATATATATATGTATATATATATACACATATATATATGCATATATATGCATATATATGCATATATATACATATACATGTGTGTGTGTGTATGTATGTATGTATGTATGTATGTATGTATGTATGTATGTATGTATGTATATATGCATGCTGCTCTTTTTGGAAAGCTATTGACAAATTGAAACGTGGCCAGTTGAAAGTAATAAAAGGATTTCAATTTATTTAACATGTATTATATGCATGCACAGTCCTCCTATCAAAGTCATCAGCTAGTTGACTGATGAAAATGTGAGAAAGGAATCCTTATTAATTAAATAGTTAAACAATAATGCAGTCCTGCAGAAGGACTGCATAAACATCTGGGCATCAGATGTTTGTGACCAGATGAAGTCAGTGTTTCCTTAGTCTTTTTACTAGAATAAGATCTACACCACTGTTTGCCTGCTTAGTTTATAAGCATTATTTCTAAATGTTTCCTTCCCCTGGAGTGGGATGGGAATGGAGATTTTGCAATATACTTCCCCTGGAGTGGGGAGGGAATGGAGATTTTGCAATATACTTCCCCTGGAATGGGGAGGGAATGGGGATTTTGCAGTATCCTTCCCCTGGAGTGGGGTGGGAATGGAGATTTTGCAGTATCCTTCCCCTGGAGTGGGGTGGGAATGGAGATTTTGCAGTATCCTTCCCCTGGAATGGGGAGGGAATGGGGATTTTGCAGTATCCTTCCCCTGGAGTGGGGTGGGAATGGAGATTTCGCAGTATCCTTCCCCTGGAATGGGGAGGGAATGGGGATTTTGCAGTATCCTTCCCCTGGAGTGGGGTGGGAATGGAGATTTCGCAGTATCCTTCCCCTGGAATGGGGAGGGAATGGGGATTTTGCAGTATCCTTCCCCTGGAGTGGGGTGGGAATGGAGAGTTTGCAATATCCTTCCCCTGGAGTGGGGAGGGAATGGGGATTTTGCAGTATCCTTCCCCTGGAGTGGGGTGGGAATGGAGATTTCGCAGTATCCTTCCCCTGCCCTGTCCACCAAGCCACACCCACCAAGCCACACCACACCCACCAAGCCACGGCCACAGAACCTGTAGTAAAAAAAATTGGATTTCACCACTGGTTTATAACCATATATCACTGTGTAGAATTTTTGATGTAAATAGCTGCCCCTCTTTTTAAGAGAGATACCTCTACTTTTCTGGCAATGCATGTAAATTCTATAGTGGAACCATAACTTTTATACTATTTGGATTTGATGCACTGAATATGGGCAATGCAAAACAACTTCCTACCCATCAACTCCCCTTACAATTAACAAAAGGAAACAGATAGGCTTAAGACCATGAAAATCCTCAACAGCTATGAACATATTCTTTTCTCCCACTCAGAACATTGCTGGTGGGAAATCTCCATTTGTGGAGTTTCCACAAATAAACGTGAACACCTGTGGTAATGTAAACAGTATCTCAGTAGCAAATCATTCTTTCCGGTAGAAGAGGTGCAGTCCTCCTGCCTTCAGACACCTCTTAGCTCAGGGGTGTCAAACTCAATTTCATTGAGGGCTGCATCAGGGTTCTGTTTGACCTTGTGGGGCTGTGGTGGGCGTGGCCAGGGTGGGCATGGCCAGCTTGACATCACTTGTGTCGGGGGCATCTGTGGTGGCTCAAGTGCTTTGCCAGTGAAAACGGGCTCCCGAGCTCCATTTTCAGCTGTGACAGCCTCCTACAACCCTCTGCCAGCGAAAACGGAGCTCGGGAGGGCCCCACGCAGCCTTTCCGAGCTCCATTTTCACTGGCAGAGGTCCTGTGGGCTGGCCCTTCGCTGTTTCCAGGGCACCCCTGTGGGCCAGATCTAAGCACCCCGTGGGCCATCATCCAACCCCCGGGCCTTGAGTTTAACACCCCTGTCTTAGCTTGTTCTAGCTACTTTAAATTGTTTCCTAAATATTGCACCTTTGTTAATTTCTGTACTCTGTTAACAGAATGAGGAGACAATGAGATATATTATTGAAATTGTCAGCAATTATTTGAATCTCACGCACAAGCACATTTTGTTGCAAGGTACAATACATTTTCCCTGCATGTAATCACTGTGCAAACAGATCAATATGATTGAGAAGATGTTGATTAGTTAGACTACCGTAGTTAGATTAGAGAAGATTAGGTATACTCATACCATAGATAGCATTTGTATTTGTTTATTTGTCAAGCATATATGATTATAAGCAAAGTATAAACAGTAAAACATGATTGAATATATATGTAATAGTACAAGCATGAATAAGAGTATAAGAGGTAAGAATATATGTGTACATTAGGACAGGAACGGTAGGCACGATTGTGCGCTTATGCACGCCCCTTACTGACCTCTTAGGAATGGGGTCAGGTCGATGGTAGATAATCTGAGGTTGAAGTTTTTGGGGTTTGGGGAAGAAACTACTGAGTCAGGTAAAGTGTTCCAGGCGTTGACAACTCTGTTGTTGAAGTTGAATTTTTTGCAATCAAGTCTGGAGCGGTTTACATTAAGTTTGTATCTATTGTGAGCTCGTGTATTATTGCGGTTGAAACTGAAGTACTCGTTAACAGGTAGGACATTGAGGCAGATAATTTTGTGAGCTACACTTAGGTCAGATCGAAGGCGGCAGAGTTCTAAATTTTGAAGTCCCAAAATTTCAAGGCTGGTTTCATAAGGAATTCTGTTGTGAACAGAGGAATGTAATACTCTTCTTGTGAGGTATTGCTGGACATTCTCAATTGTGTTAATGTCTGATATGTAGTGTGGGTTCCAGACTGATGAGCTGTATTCAAGAATCGGTCTAGCAAATGTTTTGTATGCTCTGGTTAAGAGTACAATGTTACCAGAGAAGAAGCTGCGCAAGATTAGGTTAACCACTCTTAATGCCTTCTTTGCTATGTAGTTGCAGTGGGCTCTGGCACTCAGATCATTAGAGATCATTAGAGATGAGTACTCCGGGGTCCTTTACTGAGTGAGAATCATCATCAAGGTCATGATCATCAAGTTTGTATTTAGTGTTTTGATTATTTTTGCCAATGTGTAAAACTGAGCATTTGTTGATAGAGATTGGTAGTTGCCACTTGTTTGACCATTCAGATATATAGTCAAGGTCTTTTTGAAGGGTTGTAGTATTGTCTATGGTGTTGAATAGTTTTACATCATCTGCGAAAAGGATGCAGTTGCTTTGTATAATATCACAAATGTCATTTAGGTAAAGAATGAAGAGAGTAGGTCCCTTGGGGAACACTGCTGTTAACAGGTACAGGGTTTGATAGAGATGATCCTATTTTAACCACTTGTTGTCTGTTTGACAGGAATGCAGTTATCCATTTGTGTAGGGGGCCAGAGATGCCATAAGATTTTAGTTTTAGGAGTAGTTTATCGTGTACTACGGAGTCAAAGGCTTTACAAAAGTCTATGTAGATTGCGTCTATTCCTTTGCCCTGGTCGAGTTTTATAGTCCACATGTTTTTACAATGTAGAAGTTGTAGGTTGCAGGATAACATTTTTCTGAAACCAAATTGTTTGTTAGAGAGTAGGTTGTTTTATTCTTTTGAGTTATCTTCTCTATTCATGGTCTCATGTATGATTCTACTTCTAGACATGGACAAAATAAACTACATTCTCCTAACGGCATTCATTATCCTAACCATATCCTGCAGTTCTGGTAAGTATTGTGATACTTCTGCATTTTTAGTAAAGAGAATAAGCCAAGCCACTTTGGGATGAAGTAAAGCAGTAGACAACAATACTCTCTGTAAACAGAATTTGATGTATCCAAGAGCATTTACCCCTATTGCAATCCATTAATATGCTTTCTGGATAAAAGTCTCTACAGATGTTGTTATGTAAGTGCTATACTATGACTTCTAAATAATGTATATAGGATGCATTTAGATAAACAGGATTGAAACTTTAAATGTGAGACACTATAGAAACACTAGGTAACCAATATTAAGAGCCATGGAGAGGCAATTGTTAGAATGCAGTATTTCAGGCTAATTCTGCTGACTGCCGATTGTCAACAGTTTGGCAGTTCAAACCTCACCAGCTCAAGGTTGACTCAGCCTTCCATCCTTTTGAGTTTGGTAAAATGAGGACCCAGATTGTTGGGGACAATATGCTGACTCTTTAAACTGCTTGGAGAGGGCTCTTCTGTGAAGAGGTATATAAGTCTAAGTGCTATTGCTATTGCTTCCACTATGAATAATGTCTGCACACATATTTGTAATGCTAGGCAGATAGCAAAAGTTGACCCTTCATTTTGCCACAAAGAGTATGTGATAGGCATACCTCAGTCTGAATGGGACAACGGCACAGCCAGCTTGCCGCCGCCAGTTCTCCACTGTCAAGTTTTCTGCCAACTCACTGTCACCAAGTTGTTGCAGGACAACTCAACATGGCGAATTCGCTGTGGGCCGAGCACAGAGTGGCAGTGGCGGCCGGGTGCTTCCCATTTTCACATCCCTTGCTGCCACTGCTGCACCAAGCTTCAATCCATTCAGAGTTCGGGCCGAGTGGTGGTGGTGAGGTTCGGGCCTTTCAGCGGCAGCAGCGGTGGGCAGGGAGTGGGGAGGCAATGGAGGCCCAGTGTGTCCCATTTTCACATACACCCCACCGCTGCCATTTAGCAGTGGTGAGTGGGGTGGGCGATGGGGAGTTGTATCTCATTTTCACACACCCCACCGCTGCCGTAGAACAGCCCAAATACTGCTGTCACTGAATGGCCTGTGGAAGTGGATATTAAAATGACCACCTCCACGCTGCCTGCCCTACCCACTGCCAAGCGGCTCATACTCCAAACAGCTTGGAAGTCAGCATGGTAGCAGCTGCTGTGACATGAAAATGGGAAGTCCCCAGCTGCTGCTGCTGTCACTCTGAGCTCTGCCACCTGCTCGCTCAGCTGCCCAGCCTGATCTCCCTCTGGTGGGAAATCTCTGGCTACCGCAGCTGCTCTGCGCTCTGCTCACCCACTCACTTGCCTGCCCAGCTCTCCCTCCAGCTATCCGTGGCAAGTTGTCCCCATGATAAATTGGCCATGTTGAGTTGTCCTGTGATGACTTGGTGATGGCGAGCTAGTGGCAGTGAGCTGGCCATGCCAAGCTGGCCATACTAAGTTGTCCTTGATCCTGCCTCAGTATGGTGTTTGACGTTCTGGATGGCCAGGAAAGCAGTTTGAGTTCCTTCCCATATTTGGCTATTCATATATAAACATTTTAATCAGATGTCTATTTTACAATGTTCAAATGTCGGAGAGTTACATGAGCCCAGGCTCTGAATATTATTGTTTTTATTTGTCAATTATCAATAGAAAAAAAGGCTGTTCATCTCATGGTTTGCTAGATTGCTATAGTTCTTTTTCAGCTGATCTCCTAAATTCATGTGCTAATTTTTTTCTTTTAAAAAAAAGGGTTTAAAAAGTTGTTTTGCTTGAATGACTAATTAAACAAAAACCTTAGTAGAAATAAAATAAGATTTCTGGAGGAACAGCAGTTGATTTCAGCAGATTCAACCATATTTTTTTTCAACTCAATCTGAGTCTCTTGCTAAAATCTTAAAGCAGCTTTTAGCAAATATTCTGCTAGTGTTCATATGCATATATGCACATAAACAAAGAATGTTGATTAGATAATAGCCTTAGTCTACCCAACAAGACTGAGATAATAGATGTGAGATAATTGAATGGCGTACTACATAAATCTGGCAGATAAAAAAAATACTGTTTATGTTTCAGGCTATGCACTTCGATGTTATATCTGTGAACAAAGTCCTTTTCTCTGTAGAAGCAACCTCACCTGTCTTGAGGAAGAAGACGCTTGCTTGCAAATTAGAATGGGTATGTATACACTGCAAGAATAAACTGAATTTTGGTATACGTATGTTCTGGTACAAGTATGTTCTGGTACAAGTACCGTATTTTTCAGAGTATAAGACGCACCTTCCCCCCCCCTAAAAGAGGCTGAAAATTTGGGAAAATTTATACTCCGAATGTAGCTTTTTCGAAGCTTTTTTCCCCAGCCCTAATGAGGTGCTAACAATCTTCCTGGGTTGTTTTCATTGCTACTCCCTCTGAAAAAGGTTTTTTCAGCCCTAACAAGGTGCTAACGATCTTCCCGGCTTGCAGGATTTTTTCATTGCTACTCCCTCCAAAGAAGGTTTTTTCCAGCCCTAACCAGGGGATAAAATAATGTGCTGAAGCTGACCAGACTAAGGACGCTAGCCAGATTACCTGGTAGGTAGATTTTTTCACCTATTTTCCTCCCAAAAAAACTCTAAGGTGCGTCTTACACTCTGGTGCGTCTTATACTCTGAAAAATATGGTATGTATATCTTCTGAGAAGTTAAGCTCCACTGAGTTAAGTTGTGATTTCTTCCCACATTAGTGAGTATGAGGTTGTTGCTGTAAAAGTTTTTCTGTCGGATTCCAACACATCATTTTTAAGTTTTTGAACTAAAAAAAAAGAGTTAGGTAGTAAAATGATATTTTTACCTATTAAGAAAAGAGCATATGTTCATTATCAAATCTTAGTATATCACATTAAAAAAAAGGCAAAATGCTGCTTGGAGGCCTGATGGTTGGAACAGTTGCCAAAGGAAAAATTCTAAAACTAAAGCATTATAGTACAATGCTTTTTCAAAAATATTCATAAATTATAACACTCATGACGGCTGAATACAGGTAATCCTCAACTTACAACAGTTCATTTAGTGACCTTTCAAAGTTACAACAGCACTGACAAAAGTGACTCATGACCGTTTTTCACACTTATGACCACTGCAGCATCCCCATGGTCATGTCATCAAAATTCAGACGAATGGCAGCTTACTCATATTTATGACCGTTAAGAGTGTACTGAGGGTCATTTTGTGACCTGACAAACAAAGTCAATGGGGAAGGCAGATTCACTTAACAACTGTATTATAGTACTAATTTAACACCTACAGTGATTCACTTACTCACTGTGGCAAGAAAGATTGTAAAATGAGGCAAAACTCATTAACAAATGTTTCACTTAACAACAGAAATTTTGCGCTCAATTGTGGTTGTAAGTCAAGGACTACCTGTATAGTCAGCAGAAAGTAAAATCTGCAGAAGCTGGAAATTATTCTAAATAATGCACTCTGATAAATTACTTAAATTGTTTAATCAACATCTATGGGCACTTAGACACTTCCCTTGTGCCCCATCCGGCTCTTTGTCTCATTAGGATTTTTAACAAAATTACCAGAAGTATTCTGGCAGCAACGTTTTCTGACTTAACACATTTTTACTAAAAGGCGTTCATAAAAGGATTTTGTAAGCTGTTTATAAAAGCTTATGCCTTTCAGTAAAACATATTAGCTGGGAAAGTGCTACTAGACTCCTGATTTTTTGCTACCATAGATGGTTTGTCCTCCAACAATGTTAATAAGGTCAGTCATACCCCTACAAAAAGTTATAAAGAAGCACTTGGAAACCTAACCTAGTTCGACAATAATGCTCAAATTCTTGGACCTCTATCTCAGTTTCCTGAAAATTACAGTCTTCTTTTATCTGATTTTTCTATTCATGAAATCATCCATCTCCCAAATCTGAACCTCATTCCTTGACCTTTTCAACTAGGATGGGCTCAGAAATTAAAAAGGGCTGTGCAAAGTTTTGGATTATGAGTACAACTGGGTGCTTATCAGCATCATTCCTTAGGCCCCAATTCTGCTTTTATCTCCAGAAAACTGCTTTCGAAGATCTGGATGTGACAGCTTGAGTCCCTCCAGAAATGTAATGCCAACAAATGTTAATACTACAAAAGTACATATGAACTCAATAAAAGAGTGAAATTCTATAGAAAGAGCACCTGCAAGCATCCTCTTTTTTTGGTCTTTTTCCCTTGCATCGGGATGGAGTCAGGGCAACTGAATGGAGCCGAATGTTTACTGGCCGGATGCCCTTCCTGTTGCCAATGTGGGATTCGCAGCAGATATAGTCTCATTGTACCCAGAGAGAGAAATATCTGCCTCTACCTAGGATCGAACTCACAGCCTCCTGATTGTGAGGCTCCACCTCTAGGCCACCGCACCACTCACCTGCAAACATCCATAAGAAATAAAAAAGAATGAATGATGTAAAAGCATTGTGCATAGCCATCAAGGTTTCTCTTTTCCATTGGGAGAAGTACCTGAAAACAGTCACTAATACACAGATTGATAAGATTGCTTTTCTTTCAACTAGACCAGTGACAGTAATCAAAGCTTCCCTGCCAATCAGGGAACAAAATACAAGAGGAGAAAGTCTTTCTAGATGTTAAGTCCTTGACTTAAGATCATGCAGGCTGTTATATTTATTGGTTGAACTTAAACAGCAGGTGTGGGAGACTTGGTTAACTCTCATTGGTTCTTCTCTGGCAGCCTCCTTATAAAGAGGAAGCTGTCAGCCCCATTCCTGTGTGTGTTTTATGTCAAACTACATTGTTTGAATAAACAGCTAATTTTATGCAAGCTGCCTTCTGCATCTTCATTCGAGCAAGCCAACTTCCAGCATAACACTAGAGGCTTTTGTTCTCTCGTACTTCGTGCCCTAATTGGCAAGGCAGAAATTGGAAGATTTGGGGGGGAGGGGAAATGTAGTTGATTCATAATATAATTCTTAAAGGAGCTGCAACTTGTTTTCAAACTTGCACAGAAGACGGGCTACTCAAATAAATAGAGAAGCATTATGCCCATTTGAGATCTGAAGTCTTTCTGAATCCTTTTTGAAGCATGCTTGTTGAGCCCTATAATGTATGCTTCCTATATGCCAATGGTCCATACAGTTCTTCTTCATGGATCTCTCAATCCATGGATAACAAAATTAAAATACCATTCTTACAACTAGTCAAAAGTTTATAGCCAAGTTAACTCTGCAGTTTCTAATCTTGAGCAGCAGAGACAGTAACTTTTATATTTGTGCTTTAAAACTAAAATATGCTATGTAAACCATTAAGTTGTTTTGGGTGATTCCAGTGCAGCTTTGAGATCTTTGTGAGATGCCTCTACTGGAGAAAAGTTGAGGGAAAGAAAAAGTTATGTATTACCGACTTTTTTCCCCTAAAGAAATTTCCAGAGCACTTTGGAACCTTCCAGAACATTAAGGAAAATGGTGTAAGTGGCAATGAAAATTGCCTCTGACCTCTTGTTCCTAAAGCAACCTCTACTGCAGGGGTGTCAAACTTGTGACGTGCATTGCGTGACTTTATCACAAGCAGCTGTGGGACACTCTGATCATTGCATGATTCACCTTGTACCTACTTACAGGCAAAGACTTAAAACCACAAAACCAACAATTAAATCAGTGAAGACTTGGACAGAGGAGGCAAGTTAAAGCTACAGGCTTGCTTTGACTGCACTGATTGGAATATTTTTGAAGATACCTCCACAGACCTGGATGAATTCAGAGACACTGTAACATCATATGTCAGCTTCTGTGAAGACCTATGTGTACCGACCAGGAACTTGCGAATATACAGCAACAACAAACCTTGGTTCACAGCTAAACTTAAGCAGCTACGTTGTTCCAAAGAGGAAGCCTATAGAAAAGGTGATAAAATGCTGTATAATCAGGCCAGAAACGTATTAACAAGGGAGATCAGAGCAGCAAAAAGAAGCTACTCTGAAAAGCTAAAGAATCAGTTCTCAACAAATGAACCAGCAAACATGTGGAGAACTCTTAAAAATATCACTGGATATGGCAAACCACCTTCCCAGGCTGAAGGAACTCAACAACTGGCAGATGACCTGAACGTGTTTTACTGCAGGTTTGAAAGGAAACTACAGCCACCTATCTCCACAACCTCCATCTCAGACACACCAACAGCCAAGCCTCCTACAACTGACCCGATACCATTGGGTTCACAACCCCTAGTGATCACAGAAAAGGAAGTGCAAGACCTATTTCACAGACAAAAGCCAGGAAAAGCTCCAGGCCCAGACAAGATAACTCCTTCTTGCTTAAAAGTCTGTGCTGACCAATTGGCCCCCATCTTCACCCAAATTTTCAATAAATCACTAGAGATGTGCTATGTTCCTTCTTGCTTCAAACGCTCTACTATCATCCCAGTGCCAAAGAAGCCCACCATCAAGGAACTGAACGACTACAGACCAGTTGCTCTAACATCTGTAGTTATGAAAACCTTTGAAAGGCTAGTGATGTCTCACTTGAAAACCATCATGGATCCACTGTTAGACCCCCTGCAATTTGCATACTGAGCAAACAGATCATCAGCATATGGCTCTGCACTACATCCTACAATATCTTGAATCTCCAAAGACCTACACAAGGATCCTCTTTGTAGACTTTAGTTCAGCATTCAATACCATCATTTCAGACACTCTTCTAACTAAGCTGAACCAGCTAGTGGTACCTGAACACACTTGTAAGTGGATCATAAGCTTCCTAACAAATAGGAAGCAGCAGGTGAAGCTAAGCAGAATTACATCAGATACCTGTACAATTAGCACAGCCCCCCCCCAAAGCTGTGTGCTCTCTCCACTTCTCTCTTTATACCAATGACTGCATCACTAATGATCCATCTGTTAAACTACTGAAGTTCGCAGAAGACACAACAGTGATCGGCCTCATTCAAGACATTGATGAATCTGCTTACAGACGGGAGGTTGAACAACTAACCTTGTGGTGCGACTGGAACAATCTGGAACTGAACACACTCAAAACCGTAGAAATGGTGGTAGACTTTAGGAGAAACCAGCCCATACTTCCACCTCTTACAATACTAGACAACACAGTATCAACAGTAGAGACATTCAAATTTCTAGGTTCTACCATATCACAAGATCTAAAATGGACACCTAACATCAAAAACATCATCAAAAAAGTACAACAAAGAATGTTCTTTCTGCGCCAACTCAGAAAGCTGAAACTGCCCAAGGAGCTGCTGATACAGTTCTACAGAGGAATTATTGAGTCTGTCATCTGCACCTCTAGAACTGTCTGGTTTGGTTCTGCAACCCAACAAGACAGACACAGACTTTAGAGGATAATTAGAACTGCAGAAAAAACAATTGCTACCAACCTGCCTTCCATTGAGGACCTGTATACTGCACGAGTCAAAAAGAGGGCTGTGAAAATATTTATAGACCCCTCACATCCTGGACACAAATTGTTTCAACTCCTACCCTCAAAATTTATTTATTTATTTATTTATTTTTATTTATTTGTCAAACATGTATAGGATAGTAGTAGTTTGTATAAACATAAGTAAAAAGTAACGATAAAAGAGGACAATAGGACAGTAGGACAGGGACGGTAGACACAGTGGTACGCTTATGCACGCCCCTTACAGACCTCTTAGAAACGGGGAGAGGTCGACTGTAGACAGTCTAAGGTTAAAGTTTTTGGGGTTTGGGGAAGAAACCACAGAGTCAGGTAGTGCATTCCAGGCATTGATCACTCTGTTGCTGAAGTCGTATTTTCTGCAGTCGAGTTTGGAGCGCTTTACATTTAGTTTGAATCTATTACGTGCTCGTGTATTGCTGCGGTTGAAGCTGAAGTAGTCATTAACAGGAAGGACATTTTGGTATATGACCTTATGAACTACATTTAGATCAGATCGGAGGCAACGTAGTTGTAAATTGTCTAATCCCAGTATTTCAAGTCTGGTGGAATAAGGTATTTTGTTGTGAGCGGAGGAGTGAAGGACTCTTCTTGTGAAATATTTCTGGACTCTCTCGATTGTATTTATGTCTGATATGCAGTGCAGGTTCCAGACAGGTGAGCTGTATTACAGAATTGGTCTAACAAATGTTTTGTATGCTCTGGTTAGCAATGTAATGTTGCCAGAGAAGAAGCTACGCAAGATTAGATTAACAACTCTTAGTGCCTTAAAATGACGCTATAGAGCACTGCAGACCAGAACTAGACACAAGAACAGTTTTTTCCCGAATGCCATCACTCTGCTAAACAAATAATTCCCTCAACACTGTCAAACTATTTACTAAGTCTGCACTACTATTAATCTTCTCATCGTTCCCATCACCCATCTCCTCCAACTAATGACTGTATGACTATAACTTTGTTGTTTGTATCCTTACAATTTATATTTAATGGTTCCTAATATGATTTGATTGCTTATTTGTACCCGGACTATCATTAAGTGTTGTACTTTATGATTCTTGACGAACGTATCTTTTCTTTTATGTACACTGAGAGTATATGCACCAAGACAAATTCCTTGTGCATCCAATCACACTTGGCCAATAAAAAATTCTATTCTATTCTATTCTAATTCTAATTCTAATTCTAATTCTAATTCTATTCTATGACTTCCCCCCCTTCGCTAAACTGGGCATGGGCGTGGCCAGCGCATGATGCATCTGGCCCATGGGCCGCGAGTTTGATACCCCTGCTCTACTGGATTACAGTCCTTCTAAAAAACAGTTATGGACTTCTCTGAGGAGAAGTGTGCTAATCTCTGGATCTACATATGGTAAGACAAATATTGGAAAAGGAAGATAATGCAAATCAAGGAAATGATTTGTTTTTAAACTGCTATTTGAAATAACATTCCGTGTTATATTTTTAGTGGCAAAATACCGTATTTTTCAGAGTATAAGACGCACCTTTTTACCCTCAAAAAGAGGGTGAAAACGTGGGTGCGCCTTATACACCGAATGCAGCCCCACCCAGCCACCCCCACCCTTTGGCCTCTGCCTGCCAGCAATTTACCTCTTTGCAGCAAACAGGGCAAAGCACAAGAAGAGCACAAGAAGAGATAAACTGCCTCCCGATCTACAGCTGACAGGCTTGCAAGCCACGTGGTAAAATGAAACTAACTACGGTGGCTGTAATGTGACAAATTGCTTGGAGATAAATTGCTGGCAATATTAGGCTGCTGAAATCAACAGGAGGCAAGCTATAGGAGGTTGTGAGTTCTATCCTAGGTAGAGGCAGATTCTGTTAATATGTTATTTTGTTAAATGTTTGTAGAGTGTTCAAATTATTAGACTTATTTTTTAAAGACTGCTTTATTATTGTTCTATACAACTTAACAAAATGAAGAAGCTTTTTAAAATAAATGTTTGCTCTGAAGAGGCCCAGTGCTATTGTATCTTCTTTTAAATAGCAGAGAATACTTCCAGAAAGCCACATCAATTTTAAAGATCTGTAAAAGTATAATCTGAAATGTCCTGTTTTAGTATTAAGTATTAGTATTAAGTATTAGTATTAAAAGAAGGCAGCTGAGAAACCCTGACTTAGTCATGTTTGGAGTAGATCTATTTAAATAATTGGGAGGAGTTAGTGTGATTACATTTAAGAAAACTTTCTGGGATTAATATACTGCCATAAATGTACATTTCTCCAATTCTTTGCCATTTCTATGGGTCAGGCACACATGCACAGAAATACACAGCAAACAGTGTATATCATCTGTACTGTTTGCTGTTTGGCAAATTGCTGGGAGGCAGAGGCCTTTTTTCCTTGTTTTCCTCCCCCAAAACTAAGGTGCGTCTTATACTCCTGTGCGTCTTATACTCCTGTGCGTCTTATACTCCGAAAAATACGGTAGGTGATTTTTCTTTGTGTGAAAATGCATCTCTTGCTTGTATTTCATCAGAAGCAAAATAGATCTCAATTTATATTTTTATTTTCTTTACAGTGAATTTGAGAACGTACAGGTGCTGGAAAATGTCACAATGCAGCAAAGATGTTGTAGCCCAGGAATTTAGCGTTGACAGTTTTAGACACCTTTGCTGCCAAAGAGATTTCTGCAATAAGAGTCCAAGCCTCCTCGTCAGTACCACTCCCCTTGGTATTTCGGCAGTGATTGTGGCTTGGATGATGTCCCGATAATATAGAGATTGAAAGTAATATGTTCTCTGCATATCCCAATTCTCCTCAGATACACAAGCACTTTTACTGGAGCAACTAAAGCTATTTGAAGAAGCAATGTCTTTTTAACCAGAAGAGTGTTAAAGCTAAACCAAAAAAGAAATGGAGAATATATAAAAATGGAAAACCAGTTTTGTAAGAAAGTATTCTCTGTCAGTGCATGCTGATTGTCTTTGACTATTGAGTCTTCTCCTTAATATTTAATCTCTGGTTAATCCATGGCAACGAAAGTGCTTATTTATCATATTTCTGGGAAGTTTTGTTTTATAAGGAAGCAAATTTATATTTTTTCCTTTATCACTTCCAACAGCTGCATGTTTATCAGTAAACATGGATACTGTATTTCATAACTCATTTTTAATGCAAGCTCATCATAAACATGTTTAAGAGGTTACCAAGACAAATGGTTGTAGGATCCCACTGTTTATAGTCCTACAGTGACAGATTTGACCTTCTATCTGGGAGCTGAGATAGCGCAGTGGTTAAAAGCAGCATTGCGACCTTCAGCTGATTGCTAGTTTAGCAGTTCAGCTGTTCAAATCTCACTAGGCTCAAGGTTGACTCAGCCTTCCATCCTTCCGAGGTGGGTAAAATGAGGACCCAGATTGTTGGGGGCAATATGCTGAACTCTGTAAACCGCTTAGAGAGGGCTGTAAAGCACTATGAAGCGGTATATAAGTAAAGTGCTATTGCTATTGTTTAACATGCTATTGCAATCTTTACCTATTATCCAGGTATTAAGCTAACTGCTCTGCAGAGAACTCATATATAGGTGGCACTTTATGTAGTATACTCAGTAACTACACAGCTTTGCTGCTTCAAAACTTATTTCCTATTCCTTAGCACATTTAGACAAAGAACCTAATATTGACAGAGCTTAATTTAAAAGTGTAAGCTTCCCCTTTTCATTGCATTGTTTTCTGTGAAGACTTTATTCAATAGAGAAACTCTCAAAAGTATTACTCAACAGAGTCCTTCCTATGATAGGCACATTTTAAAAGTATATTGTATATGGACAATTGTTAACATTCTTTTGCAGATTTTCCCATATATTTAGAATTGTTGGTATCTTTAAAAGTATTGAAACAACTATGTGCAATATGTTCTACTTACACTATATGTATAAAAATTCCTGAGAGAACCCTGGCTTTGCTTTGGTATGTATAAATCCTGTGATTTTGTATCTGAAGATTAGTAGCCTATAACATTATTATTATTTATTACAGAGGGAACCAATATGGCCCAAGGAGGCAAAGCTGATGGGCAAAAATTATTCACTTTCCCCCGCTAATTAAATGAAGAAATTAGTAGGGTCTATATACAGACTCAGTTAGAATTGATAGAGAAACCCAAAAGAAGACAAAAATCTTCCAACCATTGGGGATTGTTAAACAGACTAGCACCATATGTGAATGCAATGAACCTGAGTTTTGGGAAATAGAGAAACCAACAAGAACATTACTGTCCCTCTGTCTATACTTATTTAACCGAGTTGCTTAGAATTAAACAATTATCTGGCTGAATTCACCACCATCACATCAGCAACAAAGTAAGCTATCACATGTTACTCTATTGTGGTGAGTAAACCAGCTATTGCTTTTTTCAATCCTTAAAATGGAAAACAACAGGTCAAATTTCATTCAACAAGAAAAAACTTGTCTGTTTGTACAAACATGTTTGATATATATGATACTACGGTACATATTTAACAAAGGTATCACAGGAAACACTGAGGCAATATAATAAACTTATCTAATACTTTAAAGAATTAAAGTAAACATCTTTAAGCTTCAAACTTTCTTCTGATTATAGATTATAGATTATACTGTAGAATTAGCCCTGTGTTGCCATTTACTGATAATCTAGATCAGAGGTCTTCAAACTGGCTGGAGCATTCTGGAAGTTAAAGTCCACAAGTCTTAAAGTTGCCAAGTTTGGGGACCCCTGATCTGGATGTTTACAGCTGGCTATGATAGCCCTGCAGTATTGCACTATTTTTCATGCTGTTTGTCAGTGACTACACAACTCTGCTGATTAAAAAATAATAACAATGGTTAATAATTCACTATGTCATAAACTAATTGCATGGGCAGAATCTGCCAGATTCACAAGGCTGAAAATATAGTAAATAAATTTCATAGGATATCATCATTATATTATACTAACAAACTTGAAATGGTTTTGTATTTATAAATATTGTACATTATATATTTAATATAGTTGTGGACCTTAGATCTCCACATACTCTCTCAATTCTCAGTAATGTAACTAACATCCAATTCCTCTCTCCTTTGCCTACCTCTTTTTCATCCCACTTGATCCTTGGCATATCGATATGCTGATCCCAGTGAACAATGGATGGGTCTAGTTCAATAAGCACATCTAGGAATTTTAACATAGCCATTTTCTGTAGGTTGATTATCAATCTCTGCCAAGAATGTGGAATGTCTGTCTGGTTGATATTGACTGATCATCTTTCTTATTTACTCAGCCCTCTGTCCTGCTTAAGGAAATGATTATTTACTCAGCTTCTGTTTATCTAAGTTAATTAAAACTCTATTTGTCTACGGTAAAAGTTAATTAGACACTTTAGTTTAGTTAGTTTAGTTAGCAATCACACCTTGACATGATCTGTCTCTATGTTATGTATTAACCATTTATTCATTGTAACTAAATTAGTAAAAGTTAATATTTTATACTTGTGTGCACAAAAAAAATGGCTATAAGAATAAACGCAAGTTCTGGGCAAGACAGATCTGAACAAGCATATCCAGAGAGAACGGGTCTCTGAACAGCAGAGGCTTCGGACCCAGAGAGAAGGTCTTCCTAGCTCGGAACTGCTTTGCTCAAGAAACCATGTCTCGGTGTCTATGATTCCTACAATTTTCAACCTAATGTCTTTCAAAGGTTTTGGGCTTCCAGTCTTATAATTCATATGCTGGTTGACAATTACCGTATATGAATTGGTCAAACCCAATTAGAGGTACCAAGATGAATAGCACGGTATTCTACAATTTCTAGGATTTATAGCCTATATGGTTATGCACATTTTATAATATTAAACATGTAAAAGAGGAAATTTCTTTAAAAAGCCAGCAGTGGTGGGTTTTCTTTTTTAAATTAGAAAGATTTCTAATTTCACCGTCCTTTCCCTCAGGAGAAAGCTGTGACTAACTTGAAATGGATGTGACCTCTATCAATGCCCTGATTAATTATGGAGCCTACATCAGGCTAATATTATTACTTTAAAAATGGTTTCCTTTATATCTGTCAGGCACGAACAACCAGACCCACATGTAGAGTTCGAGCTAATTACTTTATGTTCTGCCTATAACACATGAATCTCCCCCGTCTGTCAGCCTATTCTTGTAAATAATTATATAATGCCCCAAAGAACTTAGGGGAGATTGGCCCTAGACTTTTTGTAGTTGCTCCAGGGTCTCCAGGCTAGCTCCACGCTTAATCTGTCCTCTCTACCAGACTGAGTGCTTCAATATCTGGATTCTGGATATTGTGGATATTATCCACTAAAACTCATTTTGAAATTATTTCAGTCATATACAGTAGTGACCAAAATTGTGGAAACCTTTTGGGAAAAGTGTATTTTCTAAAACTAGCTAATAACACCACTTTTTTGGGGAGTAATACCAGAGGTGGGTTCCTCCCAGTTTGGATCGGTTCGCCAGAACCGGTAGTAAACTGCTGGTGATATCATGATGATGTCATGGAACCAGTTCAGTCGGTGCCGGTCAGGAGTGAAATCCTCCCGGTTCGCTCTTACCTGTCGGTCGTCGCAGAGCCGATGGAGCCGGTGGCAGTCGCGGTGCTGGGCTGCCCCCGCCCGCTTCCCCCGCCCCGCCTGGATGCCACCATTTGAGTTCTTTTGCCCTCTGCGCATGCGCAAAGCGTTCTGCATGCGCAGAGGGCAAAAGAACTCAAATGGCGGTGGGTGGGGGAGCGGGCGGGGGCAACCCCGTGCTGCGACCGCCACCGGCTCCATCTGCTCTGCGACAACCGACAGATAAGAGCGAACCGGATTTCACCCCTGGTGCCGGTCCGTGGAGGCCGCCATCTTTTTTTGAATTTTTTTATTTCCTTTTTTTTTTCTTCTGTGCATGCACATGCATCACCATCTTGTTTTTGTTTTTTTTGAATTTTTTGCTAATGCACATGCGCGCGCAAAGCGTGTGTGCGCACACGAGAAGCAGCCATGCGGTGCGGGAGGAAGTGAACCAGCAGCGAGATAAGTTAGAATCCACCCCTGAGTAGTACCATAAATTTATATACCAATGGAAAGATAATTTTAAAAGATTATTAATAAAGGATTTGCTATTAGAATAGCAGTTATAAAGAAGAAAAGTGAAACGAGATATACAAAAATTACCACCATAGAAAAAATGAGACATACAAAAATTATCACCATGTCAGTTAATACTTAGTTGGGTAACCTTTAGCATGAATTACAGCCCTACGTCTTTCCATGGAGTGAACCAAGTCTTTTAGTTCTGCTGCTGTTATAACGTGAAACCAAGGTTGAATGATTGCTTCTACTAAATGGGCTTTATTGCTGCGTGGCTTCTGACTAACAAGTTTCTTTAGTCGGCTTAACCTTGGGTTAAGGTCTGGGCTATTCCCAGGCCATTCCAGCAGTGGAATATGATTATCTTGAAACTCCAAAAAAGTGGTATTATTAGCCATCAAACCTCAAAAATACTTTCCCCAAAAGGTTTCCACATTTTGGCCACTAAAAGAGTAATCTTTTCCCATCCTTATTTATAGTCTAATTTTAAGGCAAAAATTACGTTAACACATAATTTTCAGTGTAAATTTAAGCTTTCCCAATTGTTACACATAAAATGAGTTTATCATGCCGATTTTATCAAAACAAGAGAAATCACGTTTGAACAGAGCTATAGTCATATGGGTATATTGAAATACAGATCCTATATATTTGGAAAAAAATCACCATTGAATATAGGATTACAGTCTTAATTCCATTCTGATCCTGACCCTTGCAGGATTTGGATATGAACTTTGTAATCACTTTCATGTCCTATAGTATTTTTCATTGCTGTCTCTATTGATCATTTTATTTTGAAATAACCAAGGAGCTACCATTCCTAATTATACTACAGCTTTAAGGATGTTTGCGAAACTAAGGAGACCGTGACTAAATAGTCACCATTGTAATTTATTCTTACTTTTTCTGAATGGCTTAATCAATCATTTTGTGATCAACCATTCATTCATATGACTTAGCAGAATATTTTTCTCCAGGAGAGCATTCCTTCAGAATGTTGCACATCCCCCCTCTGTCAAATTCTTATCTGGTTCTTCTGTTATCACTGTTCATTAGAGGATAATATGTAGCTATCACCAACCCATGAAATATTACTTTCACCCTATTCAAAACAGCCTCAATGACATCAATTTTGACTTTCTGACATACTTTCTATCATTCTTTCTGAGGGGTGGGTGCTAACGTCCTACTTTCATACCACAGTATCTATTTGTCAATTAACAAGTTTACACTCTTTCATCCCCCCCCTTTGTGTGGTCTTTTAAATGACATGGATGATTTCTGGTATTAAGTGGATCCAAGATAGAAAATGAAAATACAGGATGCTAAACGTATTTTTTGCCACTTAAAAACTCTCCTCTAATAAAGTTTTTATATATTTAAAGTTTTATGCAGTTATATGTTGTAGCATTTGAAATATAGGTGTTCCTACTTAAAGCAGCATTGGAAATCCACATTTTTCAAAGTCTAATTCACATTACTTGTATGCAGAATGAAGTATCTTGAATAAAAAATTGGTGGTGTATTGGCTCATATCTGTTTAGATCTTCTAATACTGCTCCGGATCAGACTCCGAAGCACATATAGATAAAATAAGCCTCCTTAAGAATGTAGGCCGAGTCTGCTACATATTCTGAGCGGGTCCTAAATATGTAGTTATGTAGATTTGTAGTTTATCATAGGTAAGTTTTGGGCGCGGCCGGTGGAGCAATATAGCAAGCATAACTATCACGCGATAGCTTCCGTCATGAGGATTTGGAGATTGCCAAATACCCTGCGAGAGGGTCTCGCAAGAGCAAGAATTTTGGATTCCCGTTCCTATTGCTATACTGTAACTGTCATACATACATTACATACGCCACCACCCCTGGAATAAAATGGTTAAAATATATTGAAATATGCTGTTTCCCTCCCCCTCCTCGCTGATATTCCTATTATTACATTATGTATGACTCTCCGCAGCCTTTGTGATTAAGCTCACAAATATCCCCCTATGGATCAACGCCTTTGCTGAAAGCCAATAAATAGTTCTTTATTCTGCGATCTCCATGAGCATGCAGCCAATCAGGGATCGGGAAACCTGTAAACTGGCCAGTGAAAATCAACATTAGGTTGGCTCCGCCTCGCCCGAGTTATATATATTACTTTACGAATTGACAGCGCCAGGCGTGGGCTGACAAGCTTCGGTGGAGTCGTGCGTGTTTTTCCTGTGACTCGGCGTTGAGTCGTCATCTTGTCTAGCCGTCTCCCGTTTGCCTGGTAAGTATTGGCTGTTTTCTCCCGTTGGAAAAAGAGGCCTCTTGCAGGGCCTGTGCGCTTGAGTTGGTTGGTCAAATGCTCCTTTGAAATCCGCTAGCGGTCGGATTGCTAGCTTGAGTCAGCCGCATGCAGGTCGTTTGTCGGGGGCGTTGCATGGAGTTTGACCCTAGCTATCCTCGGGGTTTAGCTTGGATTTAACGCGGGGTTGGAATAGCAAGGATGCACAAAAAAATGGCGAACGAGGGGGAGGTCCAAAAAAAAAAAGATTAAAAAAATAGCGGTTTAGTTCTGTCTGGTTGCTTTGTTTTATTCAGAAGTCCAAATTTAACCTCTCTCTCTCTACTCGGGGTAAGCATTTTTCTTTCTTTCCATCTCGTTTCCTGCGCTTAGCGTAGATAGAAAGTTAGGGGAAAGCGGGTGGCCGCCTTCAAGCGAACGTTATGAAAGGTAGAAGCCGCGCAAGCATTTTGGACTCGGTTGCAAAAAGAAGTTGTTAATGGACGCCCGAAACCGACAGATGCGTTTCAGCTTTTTGGGAGGGGCTCACCATTTTGGAGATGACGCTTTGCCGCCGCCCGCAGCTTTGTTGCTGCACTCAAAAGGCGCGGACGCCCCTCCCCACGAACAAGACAACACGCCTGTGTCAGATGGAAACTTGGTGGAGCCCTAAGCTACGCAAAAGCTTGAAGGCTCCCTTCTTATATTGCACTACAAGGTCTCCAAGGTGGGCGGCAAAACAGGATTTTCGGTCAACACATACGCCCGCAGACAAACACACCGCAGGCTTGTTGTTTGCAAAAAGAATAAAGGCAGGATATACTTAAATGAAGTATGCTTTTTAACAGCAAGCAAGCATTAAACATGAAAAATCCGAATTGAATGAACTCGTTTGCAAAAATTAGAAAAAATGGATATCGGATACAACTTAAAACATTTTCTTCCTCGATTTCTCAAAAGTAAAACTTGTATTTATTAAATATATAGGTCGGCCATGGCACCATCAGATGACCTTACATTTAAAAGCTTGAGATAATAAATATTGCCACTAAAAATAACCAAAAATGTCTTAAGGGAAAGGAAAAGATACAAACAAAGGTGGAGGCAGAATCTTTTCCCAACCAATTAACTACTTCCAGGATGATAGCCCCATCCCCGGTTCCAGGCCAATTGGCAGAGCCAGGTTTTAAGGCCTTTTGGGAACCTTCACCAAAAGCAGTATTGGCTCCCATGATCTGCTATGCAGCTTATTGCCATTTTAAAACTTAAACAACTAAAGCCTACATAAAAAATGTGAGGCCTAAACTGTTGTTTGTTTCAGGGGTGGGGAAACTATGGTTCTTTGAGGTCCTGTGGACTTCAACTCCCAGAATTCCTGAGCCAGCCATGCATGCATAGCTGGCACAGGAATTCTGGGAGTTGAAGTCCACAGGTCCTCAAAGAACCATAGTTTCCCCACCCCTGGTTTAGCTTATGCTAAAATCTGAATTTGGTGCTACAGCATAGACATAATGTACTTTTAACTACCTTCGTGTGACTTTTTAATAAAGTATAGCAGTTGGCAAATAGATTGCCAGCTTCATACCCATGCCACACACAGAGCACTTACTGTTAATATGTTAAGGATGTGCATAGAGAGGATTGAAAATAATATGGCCAGAAGGATTTAATACATCCAGAAAAACAGTGGTGAGAAGTTTTAAGAAAAAGCGGAGTATGATGCAATATATGGGTGTGGTAGCAAAAAAGGATTGAAATGTATGGAAATATATAGTGGTGTTGATGGCTATTCTTAACTGTTTTCTATCATTCCCCCCCCCTTACTCCTTTTTTTTCACTTTGCATTATACTGTTTACCTCCAATAGGAATGAGGTGACTATTTGAGCAGTTTAATTGCCATTTCTACTGTTGTGCTCAAGAAATGCTTGTACTCATTTGGATTTTGATGTGTTATGAGACGAAAGTCCCATGTGATAATGCATAAAAATCAATTTAAATGATACAGCTAATGGTGAGAGGTCTCCTGCAAGAGTGTATTTTGGAAACAGTGCTTTCAAATTTAGAAATATTTCATTTTAGTGGTTTGACTTTAGAGGCCAGTAATTTAACAGATCTTTTCTTCAGGCTCAGCGTCATTGCCTTTCTTGAATATTCTGTCACATGCCCGGAAAAAAATATTTTCCTATTTAGCACTCATAAAAGTTTTATATAAGGCTGGCATAATGACATGGGGTATAGAAAGTTGAGGCTTGGGATACAAATACCGTTGTTCAGTTAAAATTATTGTGTTTATTTTAGATTTAGAAGATCTGATAGGACAACATATTTTTATTATGTAGGTTGAATAGAAGAAACAAGATGAAATCCCTTTTGGTCACTGCGGTCATTACTATCTTTGTTCTGGCTTTGTTCCTCCATTCAGGTAAGTAAGTGAACCCCAGGGTAAATGGAAACAGAATGATAACAATAAGAAGAATAGAACAGGAAGCTGAAGGTGGCTCACTGAGGCTCAAACTGAGTTTTAGTTTGATGGTTTGGAATTATACGGATAATATAATAATGATAGAAAAAAAGTATATCCCTTTGAGAATGACAGATTCTTGGTTTGAATTGTATGAAACACTTTTATAACCAGTCAAATTGCTGGAGCAATCCTAGTGATCCAGTTTCATCCTTACCATTTTTGTGTGTGTCTTTGAGTCAGTTTTCACTCCTGGCAACTATATGAACCTGTCCATGCAGTTTCCCTGCCAAGATTTTTGGAAATCTGAAAACTTGTCAGGAGCTAGTTGCGGAGCTGTGAATGATGATACAATAGTTGTAAATACATGGATTGTTCGCAAAGTTGTTTTTTAGCCACGGTGGCGCAGTGGTTAGAGTGCAGTACTGCAGGCTACTTCTGACTGCAATTTGGCAGTTCAAATCTCACCAGGCTTAAGGTTGACTCAGCCTTCCTTCCTTCCGAGGTGGGTAAAATGAGAAACCCAGATTGTTGGGGGCAATATGCTGACTCTGTAAACCGCTTAGAGAGGGCTGTAAAGCACTGTAAAGCAGTATATAAGTGCTATTGCTATTAACATTGTTAAAACTGAACAGTTGCTAAACAAAACAGTAAGAAAGGATTAGTTATAATGTTTTCTAACAGGGATTCTGTTTCAGATGGGAACATTGTGTTTAGTTTCTTTTTTCCCTTGTTTATTTAGGAAATGCTTTAGTGTGCTACAATTGTCCAACTGGTAACTGTGACGAACAAAAAACCTGCCCAGGTGATCAAGATGCTTGCTTAATAATATATCGTGGTGAGTATTATTTTATCTCTTTTATATTTAATTTCTGAAGAAATATACAAATGTATTAATCTGATTTTTAGACTGATTTTAATTATTCTGAGTAGTTTAATATCCACACAATGAAGTCAGCAATAACATTTCAATATATAGTATCACTTCGAGGGAACAACAGCCCACCCCCACCCCCTGTTACTTGTGTGCCTTTGAGTCATTTTTTACTTCTGGCGACTGCTACAACAAATCCCTGCAGTTTTCTCTGCAAAGTTTTTTGGAAGTCCTACCTTAGGAGCAGAGCCAGCTGGGTGATTTGGGGCCATTCACTCTCTCTCTCAGCCCTGCAAAGGAGGTAATGGCAAACTACTTCCAAAAAACTTTGCAGGGAAAACTGCATGGATTTGTTGTAGCAGTCACCAGTAGTAAAAAATGACTCAAAGGCACACAAGTAACAGTGTGTGGGGGTGGGGGTGGTGTGGTTGTTCCCTCCAAGTGATACTATATATTGAAATGTGATTTCCAGTATGCGTTGGGCCTCAATTGTTCCATTCTCTACCATCCCACCTCCAGCCTTTTAGTCTACAGGAACTGTTCTTCCACACATCAGTGCTGTTTTGTGTTACACAAGTTCTCCTCTAGTTGGTTCTGCCAAAGTGTCCAACCTTGTCTGTTAAGTGCAGTGAAGACTATTCCCCACAACCTAATTCTTTGCTTATACACTCCCTTTCATTTCATAGATAACGATCCATCTCTACAAGCAGGCCCACCTTGACTAAAAACTAAAACGCAAAATGTCTATTGATTCATTTCAGATACACTAGATTTGACTTTTGTATAGCTTTCCTCTATATGTTTTGTTTAATGCCTTAGGACCAACTGGTCTTCACGTGCGCGGGAGCACTGGAAACCGGAAGAGCAGCCGCCCGGTGCGCTCATGCGCACTGACCACCTGGTCTTCCAGTTTCTGGCATATATGCGCACGCAAAAACCAGCTGGTCGGTGCGCATGCGCATGCTGGAAACCGGAACATTATCTTCCCGGCACACACATGTGCACTGGGTAACTGCTCTTCCGGTTTTTGGCACATGCACGCTCCCATTTCGGCACTCGGTGCCGAAAAGGTTCTCCAACACTGCCTTAGAATAACCTGTCATGCTTCCTGTCCGATCTTGAAGCAGATGGGTTGTGGTTAAGTGTCTAGCTGATTTTCCAGCAATTGAGTTATAAAAGAAAAAATTAAGAAACAGGGTGTTAAGGATGGGTATCTTGATCTTGATTTTTCAGCTGTTAGGTTATAAAAAAACAAACTAAACAAATCTTGGTGCAAAGCATAATTTACAAAAAGTCTTGCGTTGGAAGAAAGATAAGACACTTTTTATTATTTTTTATTCGATAAAAGAGCAAAAAAGGAAAAGGGATACATATGCGTACAAAAAATTTTACGCTAGAGCAAAGGTTGAGAAGAAAATGTGATTGTTCCTGGACAATCCTTTTTTTCCCTTCAAATACCCAGGCAAGCAGGGAAATGGAGGAGAATTGATGCTAAGAAATCTTATGTCTTGAAAGACATAATTAATAGTTTTGGAAAGTTAATAGTGGGTTAAACAGAGTTGTACTCCCACGTGCCTTCCTTGGAAAAGCAGTTCTCTAGTAAGAGCCAGCAGCTCTGCAAACCCCTAAAAGAGTCAAGCAGGTAGGCTTACGTAAATTTTAGGGGCTTGAATTTCAAATTGAAATTTCAAAAGTGAGAAAACTGACCTGTGTTTTCAATAATGCACACGCTCATTTTCAAATGAAAACTTACAGGCTTTTAGTCACACTATAGCACAATAACAGAGTTGGAAGGGACCTAGGAGATCTTCTAATCCAACCCCCTGTTCAAGCAATTTCCTTCTCCCTCACAACTTTGTGAATTCATTTGAAGTGACAACTGCTACTCCTCTGGTATTTTCAACAGTTAGAATTATGCAACTGTGGTTCTATTTGTAATAAAAGTGTTTCCCCGGAAATAAGACCCGATCTTATTTTCTTTTGGAGTCCCAAAATAAGCACCAGGTCTTATTTTCAGACGATGTCTTATCCACTCACCTTAAAACCACCACAGCCATGCCTCCCACGCCCTGATACCTGTCCCACCGTTGCCCTTCTGCATTGCGCCGGTGCTACCACTTGCGGCAGTATGTCGCATGGCTTGTGCCAGTGCTGCTGCTCGTGGCAGGAGGCCTTGTGTGTTGTGCTGCTGTGCGAGCAGCGGCACCAGCGTGATGAGCTCCACGGCATCCAGCCACAGAAGTAAAGCAGCAGCACAACAGGTGTCGGGGCATGGGAGACCTGATTGCGGTGGTCCTAAGATAAGCGGATGTGGGGCAGCTCCACCCCCGCCCTAGCTTCATTTTTACACATGCACCTCGCCCCACTTTGTACAACCAGATGGTGGGCAGGGCTTAACTAGGGCTTATTATAGGGGTAGGGCTTATATTAGGCGCAGACGTGAAAATCAGGCTAGGTCTTCTTTTTGGAGTAGGTTGTATTTTCAGGGAAACGGTAGTAAATTCTTATTTTACTAAAACGCTTAATTATGCAAACTGTTTTCTAGTGAGTGGCTAAGGAATCATTGCTTATTTTACTTTCTCCCTTTTTTGGTGGGAAAAAATGTTTATTTTTTTCTGTTTTATTTAACCTAAGGCTGTTATCAAATGTTGGGATAGAGGGGTAATAAAACAGAGATGGTAAAATCTCCCAATGAAATAAGATTGTATTTTTTTGATTAAGGATTTGGGCCAATTCAAAATCTTTACAGCAACTTTTTAAAACTTTTTTGGGATTTCATTTAGAAAAGTCTTACAATATCATTTAAGGTGTTTTTAATTTAACAACTGATTAAAAAGACTGAAATTATTGAACAGATTATATTTTCCACCTATACGCATAGAAAACTTCTTTTAATTAAGTAGGATAAAACCTAACTTTATAATCTTTGGGTTTTTTTCTTTTTAAGGTTTTAATTATTCCAGCTGCTGGAAGTATTCTGACTGCAATGTAGACTTTGTTTCAAAACATTTCGGACTAAGGAACTTCAGATTCAGGTGCTGCCAAAGCAATTTGTGTAACAATGCTCCAAATGTGGTAACTAGCAAAATAGTTCTCAGTGGTTCTTTCTTGCTGACTGTTGTTCATATGTTAAAGTCTTTAGTCTGAAACTGAAACGGGGCCTTGTTTTTCAGTTTAAAAAGATAGAGAACACTGGTATCTTTTGAGAAATTGTTCCTGCTGGAGAAGATTAAAGCATTAAGATACAGTATTAAGTAGATAAAATTTGTTTGCTGTCCTGCACTTTTCATATTTTTTCTTACATCACTTAATATCTATTGGAAACTTACATTTAATCTGTAAGACATTCATATTAGCCAAATGTGGGTGTATAAAGACTTGCTTTTGTTCGGAACATCTTTTGACTCTCATAAAACTGTCAACTACATTCTAACTTGCAAGCAAGTGTTGCAATAAAAGTTTTATTGTATATTTAAGTCTGGATTGATTTTTTGTGTGTGTACCTTGAGGCTCTTTTTGATGGCACAGCTGAAGCTTCCCCATTAAGCTACACCATTCTAGTTGTAGCAGTGAATGACACACCATCTCCTTTCCACTTTTGTGGGTGGTTCCTTATCAACACAAGGAATATAATGGAAGGGTTCCTGCAAGGAATATAAATCCTTCCATTCCCCACTATCCTGTCAGACCTGAAGAAGCTTCTTGGATGAGAAGCGAAACATCTTCAAAGAAAAAACAAAGTCCAGTTGCCTGCTGAAAAAGCACCTTTGGGACAACCATGACCTGGATAACTGACAATCTCTACAGACTTCCTTATCAACATTTAGTGGCTTGTCTGTGATTAAATGAACTGTCCACATTCAGACTGGCTACCATTCCAATATAGCACTTCGAAGCCTATTTATTTAGCACTTATTAGGGGACACCCCTGGAATAAAATGGTTAAAATGTATTGAAATATGCTGTTTCCCTCCCCCTACTCGCTGATATTCCTATTATTACATTATGTATGACTCTCCGCGGCCTTTGTGATTAAGATCTTGACCATGTATCAGAATGGTCAGACAACTGGCAACTTCAAATCTCAACCAATAAATGCTGTGTCCTACACATTGGCAAAAAGAATCAGAACATAAAATACAAGCTTAGAGGACACAACCTTGTAGATGACCCTCTCTGTCAAGGACCTTGGAGTACTCCTATCTAATGACCTAAGTGCCAGAGCCCACTGTAAAAACATTGCCAAAAAGGCACTAAGAACTATTAATCTAATCTTGCGTAGCTTCTTCTCTGGCAATATTACAATGCTAACCAGAGCATACAAAACATTTGTGAGACCAATTCTTGAATACAGCTCACCTGTCTGGAACCCGCACTGCATATCAGACATCAATACAATCTAGAGAGTCCAAAAATATTTCACAAGAAGAGTCCTCCACTCCTCTGCTCGCAACAGAATACCTTATTCCACCAGACTTGAAATTTTGGGCTTAAATTGCTTAGAACTTCGTCGCCTTCGATCTGACCTAAATGTAGTTCATAAAATCATCTACCACAATGTCCTACCTGTCAATGATTATTTCAGCTTCAACCGCAACAATACATGAGCACACAATAGATTCAAACTTAATGTAAACCGCTCCGAACTCAACTGCAGAAAATACAACTTCAGCAACAGAGTCATCAATGCCTGGAATGCAGTACCTGACTCTGTGGTTTCTTCTCCAAACCCCAAAAAACTTTAACCTTAGCCTGTCTACAGTCGACCTCACCCCATTCCTAAGAGGTCTGTAAGGGACATGCGTAAACGCACTATTGTGCCTACCATCCCTGTCCTACTGTCCTATTGCCTAATTTAACTGCACCTACTTTGTTAATGTTTATACCAATACCTGCTATCTTGTACATGTTTGACAAACAAACAAACAAATCTCACAAATATCCCTCTATGGCTCAACGCCTTAGCTGAAAGCCAAGAAATCAGGGATCGGGAGACCTGTAACTGGCCAGTGAAAATCAACATTAGGTTGGCTCCGCCTCGCCCGAGTTATATATATTACTTGTCCGAATTGACAGTGACAGACGTGGGCTGACGAACTTTGGTGGAGTCGTGCTTGTTTTTGCCTGTGACTCGGCGTTAGCCTTCTCCCGTTTGCCTGGTAATTATTGGCTTTTTTTTGTCCCATTGGAAAACGAGGCCTCTTGCAGGGCCTGTGTGCTTGAGTTGGTTGGTCAAATGCTCCTTTGAAATCCGCTAGCGGTCGGATTGCGAGCTTGAGTCAGCCGCATGCGGGTCGTTTGTTGGGGGCGTTGCAAGGAGTTTGACCCTAACTATCCTCGGGGTTTAGCTTGGATTTAACGCGGGGTTGGAATAGCAAAGATGCACAAAAGAAATGGCGAACGAGTGGGAGCCCCCCCCCCAACAGATTAAAAAAAATAGCAGTTTAGTTCTGTCTGGTTGCTTTGTTTTATTCAGAAGTCCAAATTTAACCTCTCTCTCTCTCCTCGGGGTAAGCATTTTTCCTTCTTTCCATCTCGTTTCCTGCGCTTAGCGTAGATAGAAAGTTAGGAGAAAGCGGGTGGCCTTCAAGCCAACGCTGTGAAAGGTAGAAGCCGCGCAAGCATTTTGGACTCGGTTGCAAAAAAAAAGTTAGTAATGGACGCGCGAAACCGACAGGTGCGTTTCAGCTTTTTTGGAGCGGCTCACCATTTTGGAGATGACGCTTTGCCGCCGCCCGCAGCTTTGTTGCTCCACTCAAAAGGCGCGGACGCCCCTCCCCACGAACAAAGACAGCACGCCTGTGTCAGATGGAAACTTGGCCGAGCCCTAAGCTACGCAAAAGCTTGAAGGCTCCCTTCTTATATTGCATTTCAAGGTCTCCAAGGTGGGCGGCAAAACAAGATTTTCGGTCAACACATACGCCTGCAGAGAAACACACCGCAGGCTTGTTGTTTGCAAAAAGAATAAAGGCAGGATATACTTAAATAAAGTATGCTTTTTAAGAGCAAGCAAGCATTAAACATGAAAAATCCGAATTGAATGAACTCGTTTGCAAAAATTAGAAAAAATGGATATCGGATACAACTTAAAACATTTTCTTCCTCGATTTCTCAAAAGTAAAACTTGTATTTATTAAATATATAGGTCGGCCATGGCACCATCAGATGACCTTACATTTAAAAGCTTGAGATAATAAATATTGCCACTAAAAATAACCAAAAATGTCTAAGGGAAAGGAAAAGATACAAACAAAGGTGGAGGCAGAATCTTTTCCCAACCAATTAACTACTTCCAGGATGATACGCCCCATCCCCGTTCCCAGGCCAATTGGCAGAGCCAGGTTTTAAGGCCTTTTGGGAACTTTCACCAAATGAAGTTTATTTGCTCCCATGATCTGCTATGCAGCTTATTGCCATTTTAAAACTTATTAACTAAAGCCTACATAAAAATGTGAGGCCTAAACTGTTGCTTGTTTAGCTTATGCTTAAATCTGAATTTGGTGCTACAGCATAGACATAATGTATTTTTAACTGCCTTCGTGTGACTTTTTAATAAAGTATAGCAGTTGGCAACTAGATTGCTAGCTTCATACCC
This sequence comes from Diadophis punctatus similis, assembly GCA_023053685.1. Classification (NCBI taxonomy): domain Eukaryota; kingdom Metazoa; phylum Chordata; class Lepidosauria; order Squamata; family Dipsadidae; genus Diadophis; species Diadophis punctatus. The sequence continues at coordinate 253,090,546 of JALIGW010000001.1, read as the reverse complement.
TTGCCACACACAGAGCACTTACTGTTAATATGTTAAGGATGTGCATAGAGAGGATTGAAAATACAGTATTATGGCCAGAAGGATTTAATACATCCACAAAAACAGTGGTGAGAAGTTTTAAGAAAAAGCGGATGTGTATATGGGTGTGGTAGCAAAAAGGATTGAAATGTATGGAAATATATAGTGTTGTTGATGACTAGTCTTAGCTGTTTTCTCTCATTTTTTCCCCTTTACTCCTTTTCCCCCCACTTTGGATTATACTGTTTACCTCCAATAGGAATGAGATGACTATTTGTGCAGTTTAATTGCCATTTCTACTGTTGTGGTCAAGAACTGCTTGTACTCATTTGGGATTTTGATGTGTTATGAGACAAAAGTCCCATGTGAAAATGCATAAAAATCAATTTAAATCATAAATTCCAATTATTTGATACACAAGATAAAAGTGCTTTCAAATTTAGTAATATTTCATTTTAGTGGTTTGACTTTAGAGGCCAGTAATTTAACAGATCTTTTCTTCAGCCTCAGCGTCATTGCCTTTCTTGAATATTCTGTCACATGCCCGGAAAAAAATATTTTCCTATTTAGCACTCATAAAAGTTTTATATAAGGCTGGCATAATGACATGGGGTATAGAAAGTTGAGGCTTGGAATACAAATACCGTTATGCAGTTAAAATTATTGTGTTTATTTTAGATTTAGAAGATCTGATAGGACAACACATTTTTTATTATGTAGGTTGAATAGAAGAAACAAGATGAAATCCCTTTTGGTCACTGCTGTCATTACTACCTTTGTTCTGGCTTTGTTCCTCCATTCAGGTAAGTAAGTGAACCCCAGGGTAAATGGAAACAGAATGATAACAATGCAGGGACCAGAAGAATAGAACAGGAAGCTGAAGGTGGCTCACTGAGGCTCAAACTGACTTTTAGTTTGATGGTTTGGAATTATACGGATAATATAATAATGATAGAAAAAAGTATATCCCTTTGAGAATGACAGATTCTTGGTTTGAATTGTATGAAACACTCTCTTATAACCAGTCAAATTGTTGGAGCAATCCTAGTGATCCAGTTTCAAGGGAACTCCTTACCATTTTTGTTTGTGTCTTTGAGTCAGTTTTGACTCCTGGCAACTATATGAACGTGTCCAGCAGTTTCCCTGCCAAGATTTTTGGAAATCTGAAATCTTGTCAGGAGCTAGTTGCGGAGCTGTGAATGATGATGCAATAGTTGTAAATACATGGATTGTTTGCAAAGTTTTTTAACCACGGTGGCACAGTGGTTAGAGTGCGGTACTGCAGGCTACTTCTGACTGCTGGCTGACTGCAATTTGGCAGTTCAAATCTCACCAGGCTTAAGGTTGACTCAGCCTTCCATTCTTCCGAGGTGGGTAAAATGAGAAACCCAGACTGTTGGTGGCAATATGCTGATTGTAAACCGCTTAGAGAGTGCTGTAAAGCACTGTAAAGCGGTATATAAGTGCTATTGTTATTAACATTGTTAAAACTCTGAACAGTTGCTAAACAAAACAGAAAGAAAGGATTAGTTATAATGTTTTCTAACAGGGGTTCTGTTTCAGAAGGGAACATTGTGTTTAGTTTCTTTTTTTCCTTGTTTATTTAGGAAATGCTTTAGTGTGCTACAATTGTCCAATTGCGAACTGTGACCAAAATATAACCTGCACAGGTGAACAAGATACTTGCTTAATAGTAAATCGTGGTGAGTATTACTTTATCTCTTTTATATTCAATTTCTGAAGAAATATACAAATTCATTAATCTGATTTTTAGACTGATTTTAATTATTCTGAGTAGTTTAATATCCACACAATGAAGTCAGCAATAACATTTCAATATATAGTATCACTTGGAGGGAACAACAACCCCCCCCCACACACACACTGTTACTTGTGTGCCTTTGAGTCATTTTTTACTTCTGGCGACTGCCACAACAAATCCCTGCAGTTTTCCCTGCAAACGGTAGTTTGCCATTACCTCCTTTGCAGGGCTGAGAGAGAGTGAATGGCCCCAAATCACCCAGCTGGCTTTGTGCCTGAGGTAGGACTAGAACTCACAGTCTCCTGTTTCTAGGCTGATGCCTTCATCATTACATTAAACTGGCTTTCTCCCCCACTTGCAGAGATAAAATCAAACAAAAGCACTTTCCACCACCACATTATCTCAAGGATGGGGAAGATCTATGTTTTTAGTACTCTTTTAAAAATACTGATAACACTTGTAAGGTGGCAGATCAAACAAATCTCCAGGGAGGATGTTGCAGAAGGAAAGTGCCACAGAGACTTCTTACTGGATCCTAGAAGATTGCATTGCTTAATCAACAGAATGTGCAGCAAGCCAGCCTCTTGTCAGTTCTTACAGGTTGAGCAGAAACCATAGGAAAGAGATGGTCCCACAGATAACTAGTCTCTATGTCATGTAGGGCTTTTACGTGTGGCAATCGGTATCTTGAAAGTCACCTAGGTGGCAGGAAGATCAGTACTCAGGTGGCCATTTTGTAGAATTTACAGGCTTGTTGGTAGCACCAGCACGCCAAAAAGCAATCTGTCCATAATGAAGGGCAGGAGATATCCTCCCCTGAGACAAAAATCTAACGTGTGAGCACCGGAAACCGGAAGAGCTGCCGCCCTGTGCGCTCATGCGCAACGACCACCTGGTCTTCCAGTTTCTGCCGTACATGCGCACGCAAAAACCAGCTGGTCGGTGTGCATGCGCGCGTTGGAAACCGGAAGATCATCTTCCCGGCGCATGCATGTGCACTGGGTGGCTGCTCTTCTGGTTTTTGGCATGCGCACACTCCTGTTTTGGCACTCGGTGCTGAGAAGGTTCTCCAACACTGCCATGCTACCTGTGCGATCTTGAAGCAGAATGCTTTGGTGATAGAGATGGGTTGTGGTTAAGTGTCTAGCTGATTTTCCAGCAATTGAGTTATAAAAGAAAAAATTAAGAAACAGGGTGTTAAGGATGGGTATCTTGATCTTGATTTTTCAGCTGTTAAAAAACAAACTAAACAAGTCTTGGTGCAAAGCATAATTTACAAAAAGTCTTTGGTTGGAAGAAAGATAAGACACTTTTTATTATTTTTTATTCGATAAAAGAGCGAAAAAGGCAGACTGTCTCCTGCTCCAGGAATCCGGAAACCTCCGCCCTTGCGGAGCAAGATGCCAAAACCACCGCTGCTTCCAGAATGGGACCTATAATTATTTCATGGTTTAAAGAAGCAGACAGAGAGAAACAGGTGCTCAGCTGGGCAAGTATCGAGTTTTCTTTTTTTTCAACCCCTCTGCTAACCTTCCTTCTGGAAAAGAAACAAAGTAGTTAACAAGCAACAATATGGCGTTTGAAGAAGTTGGGAGGAGAAGTGAAAGTGACTTTTGTTTTGCTTGTGGCTTTTTCTCTTATGGAAACTTTTGAATCTGAAAATTGGCTTTTCTTTACCTGTCTCTTGATTCTGGATTATAATAACAACTGATAACTTTTAAAAAATAAGTAACTTTCTGCCTTTGAAATTGGAAAGAACTTTAATACCTTCACTTTGGAAAAGAAATAAAGTAATAGTTAACAAGCAACAATATGGCTTTTAAAGAAGCTGGGAGGAGAAGTGAAAGTGATTTCCGTTTTGCTTGTGGCTTTTTCTCTTATGGAAACTTTTGTCTCTGAAAACTGGCTTTTCTCTCTCTGTCTCCCGATTTTGGATTATAATAACAACTGATAACTTTTTAAAAATAAAAGACTATCTGCCTTTGAAACTAGAAAGAATTTTTTAGAGATCTGGCTTTTTCTTTGTACCCCTCTGGAAATACAACAATGGCTTCAAAGTCTGGAAAGATTGTTTTGAATAAAAGAGCTGGCTATCCCTTTGGTTACACTTCTAAAATGCAACTTGTTACTGAGTCAACACCTCCACAGTCTTTGACACCAGAAAATCTACTAAGTACTATAAAGATTATGAAAAATGACTTAATTTTGGAATTTAATCAGAAAATTAATGAAATAGAAAAAAAAATGCAGGTTGCTCTAAAGAATATGGAACAACAGCTTAGGACGGACATGTTAGAGGTTTGCAAAGGATTAGCAACAAATATTGATGTTTTGGAGGACTGTATTGAAAACAATAAACAAGCTTTGGCAACCTCGATGGAATATATAAATAAACTTCAAAATGACATGGTAAATTTTGAAACAGAGGTGTTGATGACACAGTTCAGAAGAATGGAATTTGCTATAAGAGTGAGAGGACTGAAGGAGGGATTATATGATGATTTGAAAGGAAGAATGGTCGAGGCCCTGGAGCAGGTGTCTGGAATGTCTAAGGAGGAATTGGCTACACAAATTGATAAGATATATAGGGTCAACTCGTGGTATGCAAAACAAAAACACCTACCAAGGGATATTGTTATATATTTTACTACAAGAGCTTTACGGAACAGAATCATACAGCGACGTTTAAGAATAATCTTCAGGTGAATGGTCAGCAGCTTATGATTTGGAAAGAAATTCCCTCTAAAATGCTTAAAGCTAGAAAAAAATTTACTTTTTTGATTGATGAATTTAAAAGATTAAACCTACAATATAAATGGGAAGCACCATCAGGAGTAGCGGTGAAATTTTTGGGGAAAAGATACTGGCTGAATACGATAAAGAAAGCTACTGAATTTTATGTCAACGTTTTAAAGGCTGATATATCAAAAATTCCAGAAGAAAGATGTATGAAAGTAGAAGAGGAGGAGGAGGGAAAGCCATCTTTATCGGATCAAATTGAAATAGTTTTAAAGAATCAAAGTGATTGGCAGAGTCAGAAAGATGTGGAAAAGGAGATGGAGGATCGGGATCAGACGGGAGGCGAGCTGATAAACTTAAAATCATTAAGATACAAAAAGATTCAACTATCAAGATACAGAGAGATGCAGTGTTGAAATGTATTAGATGAATGGAGATTAATATTATTGTATTTTTCCTTTTTCCTTCTTTCTATACCTTTTTTTAAACTCTTTTCTTTTAATAATTTTTGAAGACTTGGAGTCCTTAATTTAAATTATCAAGTTATAAAGTATTATAATTAGACTTGAAAATTTGTTTCAAAGGAAGGATTTTCCTTTGTCTTAGGTTCTTCTTTTTTCTCCTCTATGTAAGTTGATGTATAATAATGTTATGCCATTATGTTGAAGTTTAAAAGTTTTTTTTATTTAACATTTAGTTATTATCTATGTAATACTTATTCAGGTTTTATTTAACCTTGAGATTATTACTACTATTAATACCTTTTAAAGATTTAGAATTTTTTGGAAGTATATTTTTGTAACATTCATCTAAGTTTTTTTTAATTTTGAGTAGATGTTGTCTGGGGTAGATGATTGAAAGCAGGAGGAAGAAACTGTTCTTTTTCCTTTGTATATTTGAGATTATTATTATTATTAATACTTTTTTAAGACTTAGAATTTTTTGGAAGTAAATAATTTGATGTATGGTAGTATTATGTTATTAATACCATGATGAAGTTTAGGATCTTTGTAATTTATATTTAGTTATTATTTATGTAATATTCATTTAAGTTTTATCTAATTCTGAGTGGATGCTGTCTAGGCTAGTTGATTGAAAGGAGGAGGAAGAAATTGTTCTTTTTTTGTATATTTTTCTTCTTTATTTTATCTTTGTTTTTCCTGGTTTTTTTTTGTATCTTTATTTTTATTATTCTCTTATTTTTTATTATTACTTATACATAGATGATGTAAAAGATAGAGGTTTAATGATGTAATTTATCAATGTACAATTTGGAGTTGAGGGGTTTTTGTTGTTTTTCTTCTCTTTTTCTTCTCTTTTACTATTTCAAAGTTTTCCTTTTTTTAATTTAACTTAAATTTATTTTATTGATATTATGCCCTGTATTCTCTCTGGGAAGTCCGGGGGGAGGGGGGAGGGAAGGGGGTGGGTGAGGGGGGAGAAAAATAAAAAATGTTTGTACTCTGTACTAATAAAACTTTTTCAAAACAAAAACAAAACAAAAAAAAAGCAAAAAAGGAAAGGGATACATATGCGTACATAAAATTTTACGCTAGAGCAAAGGTTGAGAAGAAAATGTGATTGGTCCTGGACAATCCTCCCCCCCCCAACAAATACCCAGGCAAGCAGGGAAATGGAGGAGAATTGATGCTGAGAAATCTTATGCCTTGGAAGAACAGTTAATAGTTTTGGAAACTTAATAGTGGGTTAAACAGAGTTGTACTCCCACGTGCCTTCCTTGGAAAAGCAGTTCTCTAGTAAGAGCCAGCAGCTCTGCAAACCCCTGAAAGAGTCAAGCAGGTAGACTTACGTGAAATTCTAGGGGCTTGAATTTCAAATTGAAATTTCAAAAGTGAGAAAACTGACCTGTGTTTCCAATAATGCACATGTTCATTTTCAAATGAAATCTTACAGGCTTTTAGTCACACTATAGCACAATAACAGAGTTGGAAGGGATCTTGGAGATCTTCTAATCCAATCCCCTGCTCAAGCAATTTCCTTCTCCCCCACAACTTTGTGAATTCATTTGAAGTGACAACAGCTACTCTTCTGGTATTTTCAACAGTTAGAATTATGCAACTGTGGTTTTATTTGTAATAAAGTGTTTCCCCGGAAATAAGACCCGATCTTATTTTCTTTTGGAGTCCCAAAATAAGCACCAGGTCTTATTTTCAGACGATGTCTTATCCACTCACCTTAAAACCACCACAGCCATGCCTCCCACGCCCTGATACCTGTCACACCGTTGCCCTTCTGTATTGCGCCGGTGCTACTGCTTGCAGCAGTATGTCGCATGGCTCGTGCCAGTGCTGCTGCTCTGGAGGTCTTGTGGTGTGGTGTGCTGTTGTGCGAGCAGCAGCACCAGCGTGATGAGCTGCACGGCATCCAGCCGCAGAAGTCAAGCAGCAACGCAACAGGTGTTGGGGCATGGGAGACCTGATTGCGGCAGTGTTGTGGCCCGCCAGCAGCCTGTGCAGCTAGGGCCTTTGGAACCTCCAGCACCTCTTGGCAGTGATGAGAAAGGAGGGACTACTCCTTTCCTGAATGCAAGAGCACGTAGGGCTGCCAAGAGGCAGGAAGGTTTACTCCGGAGGAGTTCTCCTCGGGAGTAAGATTGGGGGTTAATTGGCCACTCCCCTAGTCTATTTAAGAACAGTAGAGGCAGCTGGAAAGCTGCAGGAAACAATATTTCAGACTCGGATATCTGTCGTGCCTTTGTATCGTGAAATCCTGTTTCCCTGCTTTGGATTTCTTATCAAGAAAGTCTCCTGGGCATTTGGCCAAGCCTTCGGACATTCCGTGAGATAACCAGAACTAATTGCCTTTGTTTGGAGCTGACTGACTGAACTTACGCCAGCTGCTAATGAAGCCGAATTAGCAGCTGACTGATGTGAAACAGGATTGATTCTTGTGATTTGTGTGTTTGCCACTGCTAAGCCAGTTATTAGCAGTGGTTCATTAATTAAACTGCGTTCGTTCAAACCGTGTGTTTTTTGATACGTTCGGAACTGGAGACAGAACAGGCAGTCCTAAGATAAGCAGGTGTGGGGCAACTCCACCCCTGCCCTAGCTTCATTTTTACACATATACCTCGCCCCACCTTGTACAACCAGATGGTGGGCAGGGCTTAACTAGAGCTTATTATGGGGGTAGGGCTTATATTAGGCGCAGATGTGAAAATCAGGCTAGGGCTTGTTTTTGGAGTTGGTTGTATTTTCAGGGAAACGGTAGTAAATTCTTATTTTACTAAAACCCTTAATTATGCAAACTATGTTTTCTAGTGAGTGGCTAAGGAATCATTGCTTATTTTACTTTCTCCCTTTAAAGTTTCTTATTTTTTTCTGTTTTATTTAGCCTAAGGCTGTTCACAAATGTTGGGATAGAGGGGTAATAAAACAGAGATGGTAAAATCTCCCAATGAAATAAGATTGAATTTTTTTGATTAAGGATTTGGGCCAATTCAAAATCTTTACAGCAACTTTTAAAAACTTTTTTGAGATTTCATATAGAAAAGTCTTACAATATCATTTAAGGTGTTTTTAATTTAACAACTGATTAAAAAAAACTGAAATTATTGAACAGACTATATTTTCCACCTATACGCACGGAATTTTTTTTAATTAAGTAGGATAAAACCTAACTTTATAAACTTTGGTTTTTTTTTCTTTTTAAGGTTTACAAAATCATTCCAGCTGCTGGAAGTATTCTGACTGCAATGTAGACTTTATTGCAAAACATTTCGGACTAAGGAACTTCAGATTCAGGTGCTGCCAAAGCAATTTGTGTAACAATGGTCCAAATGTAGTACCTAGTAAAATAGATCATAGTGATTCTTTCTTGATGACTGTTTTTGATATGTTAAAGTCTTTAGTCTGGAAGTGAACCGGGGGGGGGGGTTGTTTTTCAGTTTAAAAAGATAGAGAACACTGGTATCTTTTGAGAAAGTGTTCCTGCTGGAGAAGATTAAAGTATTAAGATGCAGTATTAAGTAGATAAAATTTGTTTGCTGTCCTGCACTTTTCATATTTTTCCTTACATCACTTCATCTCTATTGGAAACTTACATTTAATCTGTAAGACATTCATATTAGCCAAATGTGGATGTATAAAGACTTGCTTTTGTTTGGAACGTCTTTTGAATCTCGTAAAACTGTCAACTACATTTTAACTTGCAAGCAATTGTTGTAATAAAAGTTTTACTGTATATTTAAGTCCGGATTGATTTTTTTTTAATGTACCTTGAGGCGCTTTGTGGTGGCACATGAAAACATTATATAAAAATTAAAAATTTAACAAACCGGCAAAGGTGATGAAAAACTGTTAAAAATTGACAGGCAAAGAGAGTGCTAACAAGACCCACAGCTGTATGCTCCTATCGGCTCCTCACAAGAGCCACTAAACCATGATTTCATTCCTTTCTGGAAGGCCAGGAGGGGGGGGGGGCTGCTTCAGTTCTGATGGTGGGGAGGGGGAGGGAATATTCCACAGGGTAGGGCAACGGCAGAGAGGCTGTCTTCCTGGACCCTGTCTGTCGGAATTCTTTTACTGGCATGGTCCACAACCTGAGGTGGAATTCAGCCGGTTTGGTTGAATAAGTTTGGTAATAAAAAGTACAAAACAAAGCTGGCTTGGTTTATTGATTTGTTAACTTAAAGGCATAAGATGCCTGCTTTAATCATTTTGGAAATTGAATGTGCTAATCTGAAATGCTTGGTTCTTCAACCAGAAGCATTCAAATAAGTCCCTCTACAGGCTGTATCTAAAGTCCAGGAAAAGTTTAAGCTTCTGATTATATTTTTATTTAAATTTATTTAAGACATCTGTATAGCCTCCCATCTTAAAACCCGAACTGGGGGCAGGGAGAGGCTTAAAACTCATTTATAACAGGCAATACAACCTAAAACAGAAAAACCTGGCCCTGCAATCACACTTCACTGATGCAACCCATCATATACTCATCCTGCACTGACCTCACTCTATCTCAGCATCTGGGGGAAGAGCCAAGTCTTGAGTGATCTCCAGAGATTAAAAGAGTAGGGACCTAGGGTTGAGTCAAAGTTGGTGCTTTCCCAGCCAGACCCTCATAGCCCCCAGGCACTCAAGTTGGCTCCATGACAGCGTCATCTACCTGGCCAGGAGTAGAGATGTATAATTGGGTATAATTTGTGTAGTGATTATATCGCACCCATCCTGGGAAATTATTGAGTGGTTTAGATATACACATTTTTAAAATTCTGTTTGACTATATATAAGCTAAGCTAAAAAAAATTACTTTTACACTTTTTTACTGGTAGACTTATATGGTTTTCCTGGTCTCTGAAATTTTTTCACTAGTTGTGAAAATGATAGTAGAAGAAGGAGTTATTTGCAATTATCTGAATGCGCTATCTTCTTGCACAGGCCATGAAGATGATTTGTAGTTTTGGAACCCAACTAAGATAATGCTTCTCTTATATCTGGCAAGGGAAAAAAGCCAGGATAAGTTTGAAAATGTTTCAAGATTCTAAAAATACGGGTGGTTTTGGGCTACCAGATTGGGAATTGTATTATCAGCTTTGATGCTTACTTGGGTGAAAGAATGGAATAAAGGCTTGAGGAATAAAAACTACTGACATTGGAGGGACATGATCTTAAAATAGGTTGGCATGGCCATTTTATGGTACGGAAAAAACAAAATACATAGCTACATACAAAGATACTATGTTAGGAATTATTATTAATAAAAATTATTAGTTTGGGAGAAAATTAAAAAACAACATTATTTGAAAATACCGGTCTGGCTTTTAACAACGGGGGCATTGATTTATACAAATGTTATTGATATATAGAATGTTATTAGATATAAAGATATTTTAAATGAAAAAGGGGAACTTAAAACCAAACAGGAATTGAGTGATCATGGGATTGAGATAACATGGTGGTCATATGTGCAGATACAATCTAGATATGAGAAAGATGTTAAAATGTATGGTTTAAGTAAAGAATTAACAGAATTGGCTCAGATAGCTATTTGTTAAGTATTAAGATGGAAGATGAACAAGTAAAAGAGACAATGATAGTATGGGCTAAAAATTTTGGCTATTCGATTAAGTTAGACCAATGGCAGAAATTATGGGATAGAAATTATAAATTAACAATGTCTACTGCATACAAAGAAAATCTTTATAAAATGTTTTATAGATGGCATTTTCTGCCCTCAAGATTAGCAAACTTGTTTAAGAATAAATTTGCAAAATGTTGGAAATGTCATCAGACACCTGGTTCATACTATGATATGTGGTGAACATGTCAAAAAGCGAAAATATATATGACAAAAATACATACACGGTTGGAAAAAATGATAAAACAATATATAGACTGGAAACCAGAGACATTTTTGTTGGGCATTTTACCAGATAAGTATAATAAAGGGAATGTATGATTGATTTTACATGTATTAACGGCAGCGAGAATAGTATTTGCACATCAGTGGAAAAGTGAAGAGATCCCAACTGATGAAGATGTGATTAGAAAAATATTAGAATGTGCAGAAATGGACAAGCTAACACTTACAATTAAGGAAAAGAAAGAAACTGAATATTTTTTGACTGGGGACTTTTTTTATCAATGGCTAGCTGACAAAAATGAGCTAGAAACAGGGAAATACAGTATATGAAAGAATCAGTGTTACAAGGAAGATGTGTTAAATTGGTTAAATAGTATGACTATTATTGGTATTAATATATATTGATATAAATGCGATGAATATTGCTGTAAACATTTTGAATATTACTTCCTAAAATGATTTGTACCCAGTCAACACACTGTTCAATTGAAGTTGGAATTTTTATATACTATAAAATAAAATAAAAACTTATTAAAAACAAACAAACAAACAAATAAATAAATAAATAAATAAATAAGATAATGGCTTCTCTCCAAGGTCATTGTATGGACGTTCATTTATTGTCCATGTAACTAGAATTAAGAGCTCAGAAGTGGATCAAATTCCAGGACAAGCTTACTTAAGTAATTCATATGATATTTTTCATAAAATGCCAGGGCAACTCACCAGAAATAATTTTAAAATGTTTAACATACTTTTTGAAGTTGAGCAGCAGAAGCTTCTGGTAGAACACATGGAACAGTGCCTCCAGGAAATATTTTAATCATTGACTTGTTTAAAACTTCAAATAATGGATGCCTACAAATTTAAGATTTACGACTCATGGAGTTGTGCTCCTATAGTTACATTTTTAACAGATTTAACAGATTAACAGAGTTGGAAGGGACCTTGTAGGTTATCTACTCCAACCCCCTGCTCAAGCAGGAGACCCTACACCATTTCCGACAAATGGCAGTCGAATTTCTTCTTGAAAGTCTCAAGTGTTGGAGCTCTCAGAACCTCTGAAGGCAAGTTGTTCCACAGGTTGATCGTTCTCACTGTCAGAAAGTTTCTCCTTATTTCCAGGTTGAATCTCTCCTTGATCAGTTTCCATCCATTATTCCTTGTCTGGCCTTCTGGTGCTTTGGAAAATAGCTTGACCCCCTCCTCTCTGTGGCAGCCCCTCAAATATTGGAACACTGCTATCATGTCTCCCCTGGTCCTTCTGTTCGCTAGACTAGCCATACCCAATTCTTGTAACCGTTCTTCATATGTTTTAGTTTCCAGTCCCCTAATCATCCTGGTTGCTCTCCTCTGCACTTTTCCCAGAGTCTCAACGTCTTTTTTGTAGTGTGGTGACCAAAACTGGATACAGTACTCTAGGTGTGGTCTAACTAAGGCTTTATAGAGTGGTATTAGTACCTCCCTAGATCTAGATTGTATCCCTCTATTAATGCAAGATTTTATTTATTTATTAGGATTGTATTGGCTTTTTTGGCTGCCGCTGCACACTGCTGGCTCATGTTTAGCTGGTTGTCCACTAAGACTCCAAGATCCCTCTCACAGTCACTGCTATTGAGTCTGGTTTCACCCAGTTTATATGTATAGTTTTGGTTTTTCTTATCTAAATATAGGACTTTACTTTTCTCTACACTGAATTTCATTTTGTTAGATAGGGCCCAATGTTCAAGTCTATCAAGATCCATCTGTATCGTGAGCCTATCCTCTAGGGTGTTAGCTATTCCTGCCAGCTTAGTATCATCTGCAAATTTGGTTAGTTCCCCTTCTATTCCCTCATCTAAGTCGTTTATAAAGATATTGAAGAGTACTGGGCCTAAAATGGAAACTTGTGATACCCCACTGCTTACTTCTCTCTATGTAGACTTCGACCTATTGAGGACAACCCGTTGAGTACGGTTTGTCAGCCAGTTGTGAATCCATCTGGTGGTGAATTTCTACAAGACCAGCACTAGAGTTCACCTCTTATACCTTTGAATACAGGCCACTAGATTGAAACACCATAGATCTAAAATTGTGGTGGTTGTGGTGGTTTCCACATATTTCTTTACAAGCCCTTCAGCGTTGGAAAGTATTGAAACAATGACAATTCAGCACTGAGACATAGAAGATGATTATTATTGGAGGGACACGATATTCAAATGGGGTGGCACACTTTTTTGTGGTATGATAAGAATAAAATGCATAGATATTTCCAAAGACATTATGTAAGAAATATATTACTGTTAGTATGGAAAAAAGTCAAAACAAAAAACTATAGGAAAATACCAGTCTGGCTTTCTACGATAGAAGCATTGATACATCCAAATGTTATTAACTTGGAAAGAATTGTAACATATAAAGACATTTTAAATGAAGATGGGGAACTTAAAACGACACAGGAATTGCAAAATCAAGGGGTAGATTTAGCATGGTGGCCATATCTGCAAATATAATCAAGATATGTGAAAGATGCAAAAACACATGGATTCTATAAAGAGCGAACAGCACTGGATCAGATAATTTTTAGGGATGGATTAAAAATTAATAATAGATAGATAGATAGATAGATAGATAGATAGATAGATAGATAGATAGATAGATAGATAGATAGATAGATAGATAGTTATTTGTTAAAATGGAAGACAAACAAGTGAAAGAAAGAAACAATTATGGCATGGGCAAAAAACTTTGGCTATAATATAGAACTAGATAAATGACAGAAACTTTGGGATGGAAATTATAAATTGACAATGGCAACCTCTTATAAGGAAAATTTGTATAAATGTTTTATAAGTGGCATTTACCACCAGCAAGACTAGCAAAGATGTTTAAGAATATGTCCGCAAAATGTTGGAAATGTAATCAGATACCAGGTTCATACTCTCATATGTGGTGGACTTGTCCAAAAGCAAAAAAAATCTGGATGAAAATACACACATGGTTAGAGAAAATGATAAACCAACATATAGACTTAAAACCAGAAATATTTTTGTTAGGTATACTACCAGAAAATTACAACAAAGGTACTATATACTTAATAATACATGTGTTGACAGCAGCGAGAATTGTATTTGCACAATACTGGAAAAATGAAGATATACCTACAGATGAAAGTATAATTAGAAAAATATTAGACTGTGCGGAGATTGATAGACTGACATTAATAATAAAAGATAAGAAACAGAATATTTTTTAATATGGGATGCGTTTTATCAATGGTTCGACAAAACAGGTAGAAATTAGAGGATGAAAGATTACTGAAATATATAAGTAAATGAAGTAAAAAAATTACTATAAAAAGTAAATTGTGGTATTTTAACTATGGATGTTATTATAATTATTATTTTTATTACTAGTTTATAAATACTCTGTATAAACAAATTGATCCAGCACTGAATGCTTGCAATGTTGAAGAAAGTGAAATGTTTTTTCCTGTATTGTGCCCTGTGTTGGGGGTGAAATTGGGGTGTTGTTCCTTCCTGAACGCCCCTTCTCGTAGGGTGGAGCTAGCCTCCAAGATTGGGATGATACAATCCATCAGCCAATCAGGACTGAGTCTGACTCTATAAAAACTGTGCTGCTCATGTGCACCCCCTCTTGAGACAAAGGACGAAGTCAGACCCAATGTGTCAATTCCCCAACAAAATTTTTAATAAACAGCAGGTATGAACAGAACATAACTTTAGAACCATAACCAAGGGTGGGACTTGGAGGCTAGCTCCGCCCTACGAGAAGGGGTGTTCAGGAAGGAACAACACCCCGTTCTCCATAGTGGGCGGAGCTAGCCTCCAAGATTGGGACATGCCAAAGCAGTAATCCCCTTGGGAGGGAATCACGGTAACTCGGCCAGGCCGGAATCAGCCACAACTGACTGCAACACCCGCCGGCCGAACGCCGCGTCCCTAGCCGCATAAATGTCCAACTTGTAGTGGCGGACAAACGGCAAAGGCGAAGACCAAGTTGCTGCCCGGCACACCTCCACCACCATGGGCTACCAATGGACGCATTGGTAGCCCATGCCGCCGTAGTGGCCACGCTACGCGTGGAATGTGCCGTCAGCCTCGGTGGCCGTGGAAGGTCCAGCTGGTCGTAGGCGAAAGCTATCACCGCTCGAATCCAGCGACCAATCACCACGGAAGAAGCCTTTCTGCCCATGGACGTGGGGTGGAAATCCACAAAGAATGCTTCGGAGTGCCGAAAGGAAGAGGTGCGTGACACGTAGACTTCAACCGCCCGCCGTACATCAAGAAGGGCGGCCTAGTGGTCCGCCGACTGGGCGTCCGCCAAGGAAGGCAGGACCAGCTCCTGCGCTCTGTGAAAGAAGGTATTGACCTTAGGAACAAAACTCGGATCGATGTGGAGGACTATCCTATCCAGATGGAAAAGACAAAGATCCGGGCGAACGGAGAGCGCGGCCAGTTCGGAAATGCGGCGTGCCGATGTGATCGCCACGAGGAATGCGACTTTCATGGTAAGCAGTCGCAGCGGCACGTCGGCCAATGGCTCATACGGAGCTTTGGTAAGGGACTGGAGTACCCTCTGCAAGTCCCAAGTCGGGTATCGATGCACCACCGGCAGTGAGATATTGGTCGCCGCCTTGAGAAACCGCCTCACGAGAGGATGTCCCGAAAGCTGTTCGGCCGCTGGGCACGATAAAACCGTTGACAGGGCCGCCAACTGTCGTTGCAAGGTGTTGGGCGCCAGGCCTCTGTCCAGGCCGGCTTGCAAGAAACGTAGCACGTCGATAACTGTGAGATTGACGGGTGACACGGAAGCACGCCCGCACCAGTCACAGAAGGTCCTCCAAGTGGAGGCGTAAATGCGGGTCGTGGAAGCCCTGCGGGAGAACAACATCGTTTGGATTATGTTCTCCGGGACCCCGCGGAGCTGCAGGGTACGCCGCTCAAGCGCCAGGCGGTCAGTTGGTACCAGTGTGGATCTGGATGCCTCACTGACCCCTGGGAGAGTGACGACTCTGTCGGAGGGATCCGCCAGGGTGGAGCTACGGACAGCGATTTCAGGTCCGCAAACCAGGGCCGTCGTGGCCAATGGGGCGCCAGAAGGATCACTTCCGCGCCCTCGTCCAGGATCTTGCGAATGACTCGAGGAAGCAGCGGGAGAGGTGGGAATGCGTAAAGTAGCCCCCTGGGCCAAGGGCACCGGAGAGCATCCACGCCTTCCGCTCCCTGAGACCGGTATCGACAGAAGTAACGTGGAAGCTTCGCGTTCCTCGGTGTGGCGAAGAGATCAACGATCGGGCAGCTGAACCTGCGTGTGATTTCCTGGAACAGCTCCTGGTGGAGGCTCCACTCTGCCGGGTCCACCTCGTTGCGGCTGAGCCAGTCCGCTGTGCGATTTGACACACCCGAAATGTGTTCCGCCCGAATGGAGAGAAGATGGCGCTCCGCCCAGAGGCCCAAGGCTCTGGCCTCTGACATCAGACGGCGAGAGACCGTGCCCCCCTGACGGTTGACATGGGCCTTCGCCGTGATGTTGTCGGTTAGCAGTAGCACATGCCGGCCCTCCAAAACGTGCTGGAACTGCCGAAGCGCCAGGGAGACCGTCTTCAACTCCAGGTGGTTGATGGTGAGTGAGGCCTCCATCTGGGACCAGGTACCCTGGGCGACATGAGACATAGTGTGAGCCCCCCAGCCCTGAAGACTGGCATCGGTGGTCACCGTGACCCTGGGCGGTTCCAGAAATGGGGCCCCCTTGGAGACAGCCGGGGAGCGCCACCACTGTAGGGACCGGCGGACGGCCGTCGGGAGACTCACCTGGATCGTCGAGTTGCTCTGGTGTTTGCGCTGAAAAGGCAACATAAACCACTGTAGTTCTCTGGAGTGAAGCTGGGCCCAGGGTGTAATGTGTATGGCCGAAACCATCTTGCCCAGGAGCGAGGACAGCAGGTTTAGCGGTACCCGGTGTTGCCTGAGAACCTGATGAACGAGGTCTGTCAGGCCGTCCTGGCGCTCCTGAGAAAGATACACTCTGCACTCCAGAGAGTCAATGACCGATCCCAAGTGGGTGATTGTAGTGCTGGGGTTCAGCTGGCTCTTCTCGAAATTAACCGAGAAGCCGTGGGCCGCAAGGGCCTCCAGTGTTACCTGAATGTTATCCTCAGCCTGTGACCGTGAGGACGATTGGATGAGAATGTCGTCCAAGTAGCATTGGATTCTAATTGGACGGGACCGCAGGTTGGCGGCGAGAGCCGCCAGGACCTTAGTGAATACCCGTGGGGCGGAAGACAGCCCAAACGGGAGAGCGGTGTATTGGTAGTGGTCAGTCCGATAACAAAAACGCAGGAACTGCTGGTGGGCGGGTCGGATAGGTACATGGAGGTAAGCCTCGGTGAGGTCAATGGACGCCATGAAATCCCCTTCCCGAATCCCACCAAGAATGGACTGCAGCGTGTGCATCTTAAATTTTTTGTATTTCAGATATTTATTGAGACGCTTAAGGTTCAAGACGGCTCTCCACCCGCCTGAGGACTTTTCCACGAGAAACAGTATGGAATAGAAGCCCTGACCCCACTGGTCCTCCGGCACCCGCTTGATGGCATCAATGTCCAGAAGGTGCTGGATGGCGGTCAGCATCAGCAACCGTTTCCGGGGATCAGAGGACTGGGGGCACCTCAGAAAAAATCCCGGGGGAGTGGAGATGAAATCCAGGGCGAGACCCGATGTTATGGTCTCGTGAACCCAAGCATCGGTGGTAGTGTCCTCCCATCGCCTGGCGAAGAAGCGCAGGCGACCCCCAATGGGAGGACCGGGTTCATCTACTTGTAGCGGTGGTAGGGGCGACCACCTGCCCCCCGAAAAGGCCGCTTGGTGTTATCCCTGCGCCGGTCTTGCCCCTGATTCTGCCTCCCGCCATAACGATTTCTGCCCTGATTATAGGAGGGGGCCCGGTAGGGCCGCCGGGGGGCTGCAGATGTCGTGGGAGCAGGAGCAGTGGTAGCGCGTTTAAGCCCCGCCTCGATCCCTTTTTCAATTGCTGCCTGGATCAGGGATTGGACCTCTGGGCAGGCAAATTGTGCCAGGGCAGCAGATGAGGGCGTGGCCGGGGCAGCACTCCTAGATGGCCCTGGATCCTCCCAGATATCCCCTTCCCCGAGTCGGAGGTCAGGGTTGTCCAGGGAGAAGGCGCCCGAGGACTGGTGTGACCTGGACAGCGAGCTGCCTGCGTCCTTGTGGGGGCGTGGCTCAGGTTGTGACCGTGGCCCGGAGGGAGGGTCCGCAGTTGGCCTGTCAGGCGCCTTCGCGTGCTGACGCTCCTCCGACGATCTGGAGGAAGAAGATGAGCCCTTGGATCTCTCAGCCGATGGCCGTTTTATTGGGGAACGGTCCCGTCGGTCTGAGGGAGGAGTAGTGGCCTTTTTTGACCGCCCCTCTGTGTCCTGGCTGCTCCTGGACTTCGAGCGGCTCTTGCTACTCTTGGCTGCCTCAGCCATTGCCGCTTTTACGGGCGGAGAGAGAGGTGAAGGGAGCCGCTTTTATGGGCGATTAGGGAAAGAGTCGAGCGTGTCCGCTAAACAGCTGATGCCGCTGCCGGTCCTCTGCGCATGCGCGCCGGCCGGAACAGTTGTTTTGACACTCCTCCGTGTGTCGGCTCGTGCAGCAAGAGACGGCACGGGCCACGAGCAAGCCCAGGAAGGCGGCGCGCTCAGCCGGAGAGGAGCAGGCTGGTGAAATCGGCCGGTTCGGAGGATCCCGGCGGTTGCGGGCCTGGGAGCCGATGCTGCTCTGAAGCGGTCTGCGGCTGCGCCAACCTTGGGCGATCAGGCGTTCGCGGCGGGAGGCGGTGAGGGTGTTCCCCGGATCACAGCCGTGACGTAGGTGGCGGGGAAGTCCCTGGGCCTGCGCACATGCGCAGCTCAGTCAGCGCGAGGCAGGTGACAGGCGACGATCTCCTCGCCGACGGGAACCGTTGGAGCCAAGATGGCCAATGGCGCCAAAAACACCGGAGACTGGGCCTCAGGAATTTTGCCCCCAAACGCCAAGGCGCGCCGCGGTAGGTATCCCCTTCGGCCTGGGCTGCGTTCCGCTACAGAAGAGGAGGCCGAACTGAGAGAGAATGCCTGGGACCGCTCAAGCGCTCGGCTTCTGCGGTCAGGGTTGGACAGCTGGGCAAGCAAGCTCTCTGGGCGGACGTGGCACAGGCCACCCTGGTCGGCGGTCACCCAAGCGCTAGGCTTCTGTGACTATCGAACTGCAGATAATGACCAGGCCGCAAGGGATCGCCGATGGCCAGCCACCCAAGATGGCTTGGTAGGCCGATGGCGGGGCCAAGGCCCACCTGACAAACTTCCACCCTCCAACAATCACACAGATGGTAAAACGAGTGGGGGGGAAGACAAACTCACGCAGAAGGATGAAGTTGTAGAGAAGAATGAGACTATAAAAAGACCTGCAATGTTGGGGAGACACAATCCTTTTGGCCAAGGACTGAGTCGAAAGAGGGGGTGCACATGAGCAGCACAGTTTTTATAGAGTCAGACTCAGTCCTGATTGGCTGATGGATTGTATCATCCCAATCTTGGAGGCTAGCTCCACCCACTATGGAGAACAAAAGATTCACAAACCATTCAAAGAAGCGATGGCTAATACTTGGGAGAAACAGGGAAAACATTCAAAAAGGCTTAGGCTAGAATAGAGGAAACAGATATTTAAAAGGGAGAAATATAAATGTAAGAAAAATGAAACAGGGAGAACATGGGAGAAATCTGACTTAAAAGCAGGACACGTGGGAAGGACTCGGATGTACTAGTGCAGGGATGTCAAACTCGATTTCATTGAGGGCCACATCAGGGTTGTGTTTGACCTCAGGGGGCCGGGGTGGGTACAGCCAGGATGGGTGTGGCCAGCTTGATGTCACTCATGTCGGGGGCGCCTGTGGTGGCCCGAGAGCTCGGTCAGGGAAAACGGGCTCCAAACCTCCGTTTTCAGCTACGACAGCCTCCTACAACTGCAACCCTCTGCCAGCAAAAACGGAGCTTGGGAGGGCCATGTGCAGCCCTCCCGAGCTCCGTTTTCGCTGGCAGAGGCACCACGGGCCAGTCCTTCTCTGTTTCCAGGGCAGCCCCGCAGGCCAAATCTAAGTACACCACGGGCTGGATCTGGCCCAGTGGCCATGAGTTTGACACCCCTGAACTAGTGGATCATAAACTCAACATATGTTTTGTCCCCAGTTACACAAATATCAACACACAACATTTGAACAAACTTGGTTTAATTAATGAACCACTGCTAATAACTGGCTTAGCAGTGGCAAACACACAAATCAAAATACGCAATACTTTCTCGCATCAATCAGCTGCTAATTCGGCTTCATTAGCAGCTGGCGTAAGTTCAGTCAGTCTTAGCTCTAAACAAAGGCAATTAGTTCTGGTTATCTCACGGAATGTCCGAAGGCTTGGCCAAATGCCCAGGAGTATTTCTTGAGAAGAAATCCAAAGCAGGGTAACAAGACTTCACGATACAAAGGCATGACAGATATCCGAGTCTGAACTATTGTTTCCTGCAGCTTTCCAGCTGCCTCTAGTGTTTTTAAATTGACTAGGGGAGTGGCCAATTAGCCCCCAATCTTACTCCCGAGGAGACCTCCTCCAGAGTAAACCTTCCTGCCTCTTGGCAGCCCTGCGTGCTCTTGCATTCAGGAAAGGAGTAGTCCCTCTTTTCTCATCACTGCCAAGAGGTGCTGGAGGTTCCAAAGGCCCTGGCTGCACCGGCTGCTGACGGGCCACAGCAACATGTTCCAACAGGTTCATGAAGCTGCAAATAAAGCCAAGGATATCTTGACCATCAAGAAGAATGTGTCCAGATCAGAGGAAGTGATTTTCCCACTACTCTGCCTTGGTCATACTTCGCTTTTTCTCCTTGATTACCAATAGCCTTTTAAGAAAAAAATCATGCCTTCTGATTAGTTTTTTTCCTAGTGTGCTATGATGTATTTTTACTTCAAATATAATAATTTCTAAACGTGCATATATATTATGCATACTAGACATACTATTTAATAAAATCAATTACATTAATGGAAAGCTTATATTACAGGGGCCAATAATTGTAGATGCTGAGATGTGTGCAGTTCCCCATATTGTATTTAAATGATTTAAATGTGACGTTTTCATTCTTTTTAATAAAGAGACACAGAGGTTCATATATCTTAAGTTCTGCCCCAGAGGTTCATGTGCCTTAAGTTCCACCAGGTTGTCTTAGTGGTATTGTATCTGCTTCATTAAATCGCATTTAATTTTTGAACTGTGCCCAAGATGGATCCTTACATCCTTCAAAAGTATAGCATGACTTCTGCCAGAAAAAGTTTTGCTATTCTGAGAGTTTCTTTTAATCCACAAATGTCTGTTGGCACTTCTGGCTGTGTGAGGTTTTAAAAGATTAGATACAAAAGAGCAGCATTTTCCTTTAATAACAGTTTAGCATTCTGTACAGAGATTGCCTAAGATACTAAGAATCCAATAAACGAGAATATTTGTCGCTCAGGGTTGAAATGAGTATGCCCATATCAAATGACCTTTAGGACATTTCTTTTTAAAAAATTATTATTATATGTGGCTCTAATTCTTATGTTCCTGCTAATCTAACCAGAGGTTTATGTACTCAGAGAATCAAGTAAAAGATCAAGTAAGTGTGGCTTTG
The DNA here is from genome assembly GCA_023053685.1 of Diadophis punctatus similis. NCBI lineage: Eukaryota > Metazoa > Chordata > Lepidosauria > Squamata > Dipsadidae > Diadophis > Diadophis punctatus. The sequence continues at coordinate 253,069,009 of JALIGW010000001.1, read as the reverse complement.
TATCAAGCAAAGTTTTGCATCCTTGCATGACTCTTGCAACTCAGAAGTAAAATTACTGGATAACAATATCATGTGAAATTTGTAATCTCTAACTTTTTAATAAGAAAATCCCAATTTAAATTATCAAATGCTTTTTGAGCATCGAGGAACATGAGAGCTACAGGTTTTCCTGGGTTTGCTTCATAATATTCTAGTATATTCATAATTGTTCTTGTGTTGTTTCTAATGTTTCTATGTGGGAGGAAGCCATTTTGATCCGGATGTATGTTTTTGTTGATTACGTTTTTTAGTCTTTCTGCCATTATGGTCATGAATATCTTATAGTCCACATTTAACAGCAAGATTGGCCTGAAGTTTTGTATCTTTTGTTTTTCTATTTTATCTTTTGGAATTAGTGATATTATTGATTCTGCCCATGTTTTAGGAATTTCCCCTTTATTTAGTACTTCGTTGTATGTTACTAGCAATAATTGTTTAATGGAGTTCTGCAATTCTTTGTAGTATTCCGCAGGTATACCATCTGGTCCAGGCGTTTTGTTGTTTTTTTGTTTTTTTATAGCTTTTTCTAGTTCTAGAGGTGTTATTTCTTCATCTAACATGTTTTTATCTGGTTCTATTATTGGTGTGTCTTTTGCTTGTTGCAGGTAAGCTTGTATATCCTCTTCCCTTATTTCCTCTTTTTTATATAGTTCTCTGAAGTATTATATCTTTTTTGTCCTCTAATGTTGTCTTTACTTCACCCTTCTCATCTTCTAATTGTTGTATATGTCTTTCCTCCCTTTCCTTTCGTAGTTTGTAGGCTAGCCACCTGCCTGGCTTGTTAGCATTTTCAAAATAATTTTGTTTTGCCATTTTAATTTTCTGTGCCACCTCCTCTTGTGTCAGTAAATTGATTCTATGTTTAATTAAGGCCTTTTCTTCTTTAATTTTTTCATTTAATTGTTCCGTTTGTTGTCTGTATTCTAATTCTCCCATTTTCTTTTGCAATTCATTAATTTGTTTATTTTTATTTTTATTTCTTTTAATAGTATATGTTGTAGTTAATCCTCTTATGTATGCTTTTGCGGTATCCCATAGGTTCTGGATTGTAGTATCATTATTCCAGTTTTCCTTCATAAAAAAGGCTAATTCTTTTTCCATATAATCAATATAGCTCCTTTCTTTTAGTATAGTCCTGTTCATGAACCATCTCTTGTTTGTCCTTCTCCTCTCTTTTATTGTGAAAGCTATAGGATTATGATCCGCCCATATATTTGGTTTTATTTCAATTTCTTGGATTTTATTCAATGTTTCTATGTCGGCCCAAACCATATCTATTCTCGACCAGGAATTTTGTGGGGTGGAATAATATGTGTACTGGTTTTCGTACGGGTGGTTTTCTCTCCATGCATCCCTAAGGTTAAATTCCCTAGCCAGGTCAAAAAATTCACATGGTAGTATCTTTCTTTCATGGTGTTTTTTATTTGCAGATTTGTAGTCCAATTTATTATCTGATACAGCATTAAAATCTCCCACTATACATATGTTTTCTTTCTCTAGTTTAACTATTTGTTTATATAGTTCTTTAAAGTACTCTTTTTGTTTGTTGTTAGGTGCATAAATTGTTATAAGTAACATTTTTTTTTGGTTTATTAGGGTCTCTATCATTAATGCTCTGCCTTCCTTGTCCTGGTATACCTGTTTTGGTTGCAGCCAATCCTTGACATATACTGCAATTCCTCTCTTTTTTGAGTCATCCAGTGATGTAAACAGCTTTCCAAGTTTTGGTGCCTCTAATAATTTGATATGTTCTTTTTTAACATGTACCTCTTGCAGACAGATTATATCTAGATTCTGTTTTTGTAGTTTATTGAAAGTTTGTCGTCTTTTAATTGGCGAATTAATTCCATTTATATTTACTGATAGTATTTTAACTAAATTTTCCATCTTATTATTTTGCTGCTGCCTTGGCTGTTCTTGCACTTCGTGTTTCTATTTGGGTCTTGGTGTATGTTTTCTCTAACTTCTCTCTTTCTTCTGTGCTTTGTTCTTCTTGGCTCTGTGTTTCTAATTCTATGCTGCTCTCTCCTTCTGGTTCTAAGTAATGTTCGATAAAATGGTCTGCTTGCTCAAATGTATCTATTCTAACTTTTTTATCCTTCCATGTGACCAGAAGTCCTTCTGGCACTAGCCATCTAAATGGCACTCCTTTTCTTATTAGTTTCACTGAGAGGTATTGGAAGTCCCTCCTTTTATCTTTTATTCTTTTTGGTATCTGTTTCAGAACTGTAATATCTTTTCCTTTATAATTTATTTGTTCTGTTCTTGTGATTTTGTAAATCTCATCTCTTATATGTTTTTTTGTAAATCTTACATGGATTTCTCTTGGTAACTTATGTTTCCTTATGTAATTGTTCTGAACTCTGTATATCTCATCAATGTTAGTTTTTATTTCTTCCTTGTCTACTTGGAGAATTTCCCCCAAAATTTCCGACATTACATTTCTAGTGTCCTCTTCCTTTTCTTCTAGTACATTCTGGAATCTTAAATAATAATTTGCTTTCTCAAGTTCCAACAGTGAGATTGCCCCATCTAACTCCCTATTTATTGTTCTCAATCTTTCTTCTGTTGCATCCTGTCTTTTTTCTGCCTTCTCTGTTTTTTCCGCTATTATTTGTATTTGTTGTTCGTGATTGGCAACTATTTCTTGTATGTTTTTCATTCTACTATCTAATTTCTTAATATCTCCTTTGACTACTTCAAAATTCCCTTTCATTTCCTCGTGGTTATTTTCTATTGTTTCTTGCGTTTTTATCATTTTTTCCTGTGATGCAAGCATAAATTCTGTAATTCTGTCTAATGAGGCCTGCATAGTTTGTAGGGAAGGAGCTTGTCCCTGTTTCTCTACAGTCGTCATTTCTGTTAGTAGTCTTTGTCCTGCCGGTGATGGTGCAGCCGAAGCTACTTTTTTTACAGTTTTTGTCACCGTGGTTGAGGACATTTGTACTTTTGAGAAAAAGTTGTAATTTTTAAAGAAGTTACTCCAAACCTTCATATAACCTCCTCCTGTATTCCCCCTTTTCCCCCTTTCTCCACCGAGCAAGCAATGTCAATGTTCTAATTCCACATTTATCAAGATTTTATACGTTTTATCATTTATACTCCTAATTCTTAATTCCTAAATCTTGGTTTCAATTTTCTATATATATATATGAACAATCAATTTCTATTATTATCAATAGTATAACAATATTAATCAGTATAACAATCTATCTATCAGTCAATTTGTCAATCAATCAATCTATATATCTATTTGTACAGTTACTTATCACTATATATTTCATTCAGAACTAAATTTAACCTTTTGTAAATACTACAATCTTTCTTTTAAATCAATTAAAATTAATTCTATTTGTTATAATTATTTTTCAATCAAGTATCAAATATTAAGTACCAATCAACTGTCTATATTCAATATCGAAGTAATTTTGTTTTTTGTTTTTTCCTTATTTACCAGAAGAGGCAATCAGTGTGTCTTCTTTCAAAGTTCCAAAATGTCTTCTTTTTCAGAAACTGCACAGTCACTGTCACTTTTTTTTTTGTATTCCTTTTATGTATCTCTGTTGTTCCCCTCCTTCTGTACCAAATCCAATGTTAGGCAGTAGTCTCTTTAAATCCACTACAGTTTCTAAGTTTCTGATTTTCTAATGTAACAGTTTCCAATGTGTAATGTTGATCTCAGACAGCGGTTGTTAAAAAGTATCTCCTTCAGCTCCTCTAAGATGTCGCTGTCAGCAAGAAGAAGTCTATATCACTGTTACAATCCCTTTCTTACTTGCTTGCTTCCGTAGTAATAACAAAGCCAATATTCCCACTGGTTTCACATTTCCTTAGTTATTTATTCAGACACCAAAAAAAGTTCCGATCTTAAATCTAGCAGCAGTTAGAGATTACAAATTTCGGCCCCAAGTATATTAGGATGATTAGAGCCATATACTCAAAACAGACAGCTAAAATAATTATAAATCAAGATACAACAGACAAATTTGACATTCAAAAAGGAGTACGACAGGGATGTCCACTGTCCCCCTTGCTATTTATATTCACTTTAGAAACGCTGCTACAACAAATTAGGCAAAACCCAAGTATTGAAGGACTTAGAATTAGAGGGCAAGAGTATAAACTGCAAGCTTTTGCAGATGATATGGTTTTTAATATGGAAAATCCGATTGAGGTAGGACCAAAATTAATAGAGGAAATTAACAAATTTGGGAAAGTAGCAGGCCTAAAAATTAATAAAAACAAAACCAAAATAATAACGAAAAATCTACCAAATAAACAAATTCAGGAACTGGAAGAGAAATTGGGTATTCAAACTGTTAAAAAAATTAAATACTTAGGAATAATATTAACGGCCAAATGCACAACAATTAAAAACGATAACTATATAGAGCTGAATAAACAAATAGAAAAGGATTTAGAAAAATGGACAAAATTACCTATTTCATTGACAGGGAGAATATCCACGATTAAAATGTCAGTGCTACCAAAAATATTATATCTGTTCCAAACGATACCAACTAAATTAGACAGAAAATATTTTAACAATCTAAATAAAATGGTATCTAAATTCATTTGGGCAGGAAAAAAGGCAAGAATTAAATTAAAATATCTACAGCAGAATAAAGAGCAAGGGGGCTTTGGACTTCCAGAATGGGAAACCTACTACCAAGCAGCATCATTACAGTGGATAACAGATTGGATTAAAATTAACAATAAAAGAATATTAACCCTCGAGGGACATGATCTACAGGTAGGATGGCATAGTGTCATTTGGGATGGAAAGCACAAAACACATTCTTACTTCCAAAAGCATAAAATCAGAGAGTCATTATATAATACATGGAGTAAAATAAAACACCAACATTATACAGAAATTCCAATATGGTTTTCAACTATGGAGGCGATTACATACCCCACCACAATGGACATATACAAAATGGTTAAATATGAACAAATATTAGATGAACAAGGGAATTTAAAAGAGATTCAAACCCTAAGAGATCAAGGAATCAGAATAGATTGGTGGCCATACTATCAAATTAAAACCAGATTACAGGAGGACAAGAAAAAATTCGGAGTAGCAAAAAAGAAATCAGAATTGGACAAAATCTTATTGGGACCAGAAAAAAAGATGATAACAAAAATCTATAAATTTTTAATAAATTATAAAATGAAAAAAGAAAGAGTTAAGGGAAATATGACGAGCTGGATCAAAAATTTTGGATATGAAATAAATCAGGAACAGTGGGAAGAAATATGGATTAAAAATTTGAAAACAACCAAATCAGCAGCATACAAGGAGAATATATATAAAATGTATTACAAATGGCATCTTCCACCAGCGAGATTGGCCAGAATGTACCCAAACATGAACCCCAAATGTTGGAAATGCCCTCACAAAAATGGAACCTACTATCACATGTGGTGGACGTGCCCCAAAATTAAAAACTTCTGGCATACTATACATAACTGGATCCAAGAAATAACTAAATTAAAAATAAATTTTACACCGGAAACTTTCTTGCTAGGGATGTTGGATCAAAAAATAGAAAAGAAGTATTGGTATATCATAATCCACACACTAACAGCAGCAAGAATAGTATTAGCGCAGCATTGGAAACAGGGTGACGTACCAGCAGAAAACATAACAATAAGAAAAATCTTAGAATGTGCAGAATTGGACAGATTAACACTAGAACTGAAACAGAAAGAAAACTCAGAATACTTTGAAACTTGGAATCTCTTCTACAAATGGCTAGAAAAAAGAAATGGAACAAAAGAAATATAGAAATGCTTAGATAGATAGATAAGCCATAACTGAGAACTTATTAACTGATAGAATAATAGATAAGTATAAGTATTATAAATATAATTATATATGTATTAATTTACCAAAACCTATAGGTCAAGACGCTTACTGTAAAAGTTTATATGTATATATGTACATGTAAGTACATATAGTGTTGTCTTCAATGTATGTTTGTCTTTTTTAATGTTTATATACCAAATAAAAAATTTTTTTTTTAAAAAAAACAGTATCATGTGAAATATCATGTGAAAAATGCAAGTCCAGCTGCATTGTCCATTTTTCTGTTCATGAGTCATAAAATTCCTGAGGTTCAGTGTACTTCAAGAAAGCAACTTCTTCTTTTGAGAATCTACCAGAAGATTTCATGTTCCTATGGGGACAGGTCACCAAGCCAAAATACACAGAATGTGGAAACAAGCCCACACAAATCCATAGGCAGTGTGATAAACAAGACAAAACCACTGAGCAAATAAATTATTAATCACTGATCTTTTTAACGTTTTCCTTTTTTCCCTTTCAATGGAAGATAAAGTGTTGGACAAAAAGGTCTTTATGAGCACGATTCTTAGTATGAGGGGTCCTTGGTGCCAGGAGTGAAATTCAGCAGGTTCTGGCAGGTTCTGGAGAACCGGTAGCGGAAATTTTGAGTAGTTCGGAGAACCAGCAAATACCACCTCTGGCTGGCCTTAGAGTGGGGTGAGAATGGAGATTTTGCAGTATCCTTCCTCTGCCACGCCCACCAAGCCACGCCCACAGAACCAGTAGGGGAAAAAATTTGAATTTCACCCCTGCTTGGTGCTATCTGAGATTGGTTGTTTTATTTCAGATGTTTCATTACCCAAACCAGGTAGCATCATCAGTGCTAGTAAGGAGTGTGCTTGCTCTCAATTAATATTCTAGTGGCTTGCCCTCTCAGTGTTGGTGGGGTAGTCTTAGAAGTTCTTTGGTTGGGCTGATTATTGTTTGGCAGTTCCTTGATTGGGGTATTGTTTACTTGATTGTTGATCTGATGTTAATCTTGGAATTAATCTATGCTCATTTGGGTAAAGTTCTCATAAAGAGCTTTTTGTCCAGCAGGGTTAGGGTTAGGGTAAAAAAAATCAATGCTCAATCATTTATTTCCTCTCTGGTTTTGTTTTGTTTTTCATACTGACTATGGATCTGTATGGGCTTGTTTCCTCATTTTATGTATTTTGGCTTGGTGAATGAAGATATGTAAATATAAGAAATATTGTATATTATTTAGTAGTAGCAATGTATAAAAAATGGGTATGGACGTATGTTGAAGTATAGTGATGTTTGAAAATAAATAAAATAATAAAAATATTTAAAAGAAGAAAAAGAAGGTGTTGCTTTCTTGAGGTACACTGAACCCCCAGGAATTTTGACTCATAACAGAGAAAGGGACAATGCAGCTGGACTCACATTTTTCACATTATATTTCACGTGATATTGTTATCCAGTAATTTTACTGCTGAGTTGCAAGAGTCATCCAAGGATGCAAAATTTTGCTTGATACAAAGTCACACTGAGTCTTTTATTTGATTCCCCAAGTACAAAAACCTATAATTATATTAGCTAGAACATAAGAATTAGCCACAAATAATAATAATAAAAAAGAAACATCCTTTTGACCCAGTACTCATTGTTTGTTTGGTACTCAACGCAGAAGCTAAAACATGTCGGTGTTAGCTGCCATGTGACTCACTACATTATTCTTTGTGGGGAAAAATTGTTTGGTACTTCTCACGCCTCTTGGAACCAATTAAGAATGAATACCAAGATACCACTGTGTTTGTCTAAAACTTTGTTACATTAAAACAATTCTTACAGCCAGTAAAAGTCACACATTATTCAGCTGGAGTCACAATTCAGATCTATAAATAAAACATAGTACAGTAGAACCTCTGGTAACCATGAATTAAACTAAAACATTTGCAAGACAATAGGAATCAAGGGGGTTTTGGACTTCCGGACTTCAAACTATACTACCAAGCATCAGTTTTATCATGGTTAAAAGATTGGATACAACTCATAAATAAAAGATTATTGACGCTTGAGGGATATGACCTGCAAATAGGCTGGCACGGATTTATCTGGGATGAGAAACATAAGACACATTCATATTTCCGGACACATAAAATTAGAGATTCACTCTATGTGATTTGGACAAAAATTAAAAAATATCTGCCCATCTTGCTTTGAAGTGAGACTGCAGGGCTTACATCTTACCCCGTGGCTTCATGTAGATGTTAAAAATAAGTGGGGAGAATACAGAGCCCTGCTGCATATCACAAAGGAGAGGCCGTGGGCTGGACCTCTCACTCCCTATAGCACTTAGACTTATATACCACTCCATAGTGCTTTACAGCCCTCTCTAAGCGGTTTACAGAGTTCAGCATATTGCCCCCAACAATCTGGGTGCTAATTTTACTGACCTCAGAAGGATGGAAGGCTGAGTCAACCTTGAGCCGGTGAGATTTGAACAGCTGAACTGCTGAACTAGCAGCCTACAGTGCTGCATTTAACCACTGCGCCACCTCGGCTCTTTTAACCCCAATTGAGACTGGCATTGGAGAAAGGAACCAAACTAGCACAAGACTGTGCTGCCCAGCTCTGAACCCCATAGCTGGCCCAAAAGGATATCATGGTAGATGGCACAGAATGCCACTGAGAGATCAAGGAGAGCAAGGATGGTTGCACTATCCACATCCTGCTCCTACCAGAGATTATCCACAACTGCAACCAATGTTGTTTCTGTCCCATAATCGGGCCTGATTGGAGGAGTGTAACTAATCCATTTCATCGGGACCAGTAGTGGGTTCCTACTGGTGCGGTCCAGTGCGTCGTTCCAGTAGGGACCCACCAATTACACAATTTGCATGCGACGGCTCCGGTGCCATCTTCGCCGGTCTGCGCGCAGCGCCATCTTTTTTCCTGAATTTTTGGGCTTTTTTGCTTCCTGCGCATGCGCAGAAGCAAAATCTCATGAGGGAGATTTCGGTGATTTTTTGCTTCCACACATGTGCGAAAGCAAAAAATTTGCCAAAATATCACGCGTACGTGCGTCCCTCTTGCAAGATTTTGCTTCCGCACATCAATGTTCCCTCTAATTTTTTTTCGGTGTGTGCGGAAAAGTATAGTCTCTGAGTGGCACAATTTCATGCCTGAGCACCTGAATTTTTTTCACAGATGTCACCCAAGACAACAATGAAATGTTATTTGAAACTCAAAGTTATGTTTATTCAATGTACCCACTTAATTAAAAGTGTTATATATCAGTATCACTTATAATACTGCAAGTCCGCAATATTAAAATACTTGTATAGTGTTTATATCCAAGTGCTCAGTTTGCAGCCGATTGTGAGCTTTGGTCTTGATGGCATTCATCAGGCTGAAACCTCGCTCGCAATTGCCGCTTGATGCTTGGAATATTGCACAAATATCCAGCAGAGGTGACAGCAATCCAAACTGTTGCTCTCTTAGTACAAACTGAACTACATCGTCAAATGAGTGCATTAATCCAGACTTGAATTTCTCCGACATCAGAAATCTGAAGTCACGATATTGTGACTGTACAGCTGATGTGATGCTGACTTCATCCAAATCGTCAAAGAAATGCTGGTATTTTCCAACCAGAGTTGCAATCTCAGTTTCCCCAAAATTAAAAGAGATCACATTTTTAATCTTAAGTATTACTTGCTAGTTTTGCCAATGTGTCATACCAATGAAAACAAGCCCTGCTAACCAAGTGAAATAAATCATACATAAAGCAGACAAATGGGCTACTATTCATGATAATCTTTCTCTAGAAAGTTTGGGTGTCAGAAATCAGAATATTATATACTTGACATATATGTTACTTATACATGCACAGGCCAGCCATACATGCTTGCCCTCTCTCATATGGATGTAAATGCTCCTTGTGATCATATAATAACTATCTAGAGAGGGTAATCTGTTTAAAGTGTACAGTCAAGGAAGAGCCAAGGTCAATAATTGTTCCTGCTAAGTAGGATATGTTTGTTTGCAACACGATCTGTATTATGCTTTTCAATTATACATGGTTTATAACTGCATGCAGCTTCCTAGCTAGCATGCTGTCTCCACAACAGGAAAATAAGGCATGTGAAGCAATGTTACACATTTTTTTTCTCAAGGATACAAATAATTTTTAAAAATCCTTCTTAGTGGATCAACAAGAGTGGAACTATTTTTTTGTATGACTCTCTCTTGAAAGCACAAAACAATTTCCCAGCCTTAAACTTGATAAAAGGAGCAGGGTGTTTGACATAAAGAAAGGCTGCAGCAATTCCATTATCAAAAGGATAGTAATCACAATGATGCAAGCAAAAAGGACATTACTCATTTGAAAACTTTCTGCTCTCCACAAAGTTAAAAATATTAGTTTTAATCCCACAAGATTAAAACTGTACTGATGGGTGAATCATCCATCTGAGCTCCCCTTTATTTTACAATTCAATAGCCCTAACCCAAAACTACAGCCTGCCAAGAGCCATTATATTATCAAAAGTTGCAACCAGAATACCTTTGAAATCTGTCCTGAGGTTTTTTTTATCATAGGAAATAATCTTCCCCATACTCTAAGTCCAACTGCAGAGCAACTTCTCCGTAAGAGGAGGAGTGCAGAAACGAGGATACAATGAATTGCAACTAGATCTTCTTTCTACACACAGATGCATAGCTTAATCAGCACAGTAATTTATATTCCAGGAAGCAATGGCAGGTTTTAGCAACCAACTAGAGCTGCCTGTGTCTCTGGGTAACAGGGTAACTCTGTTTATTTGTATAGAGAAATACTTCCTCTTCCCTCTCCACCCTCTCCCCTCCCGTAGAGCTAGAGACAAAAAACTAGAAGCTGCCGAGAAAGAGAGTGTGCTGAGTGTGAAAAGGAGGAGGGGAGGAGGGGGTGGATTTGACTCCACCGCAGTTGAAAACTGCTGTGCTGAAGTTTTTTGTTAGGTGTGCTGCCGCGGAGCCGCGCACCTTAGAGGGAACAGTGCCGCACATGCACAGGAAGCAAAATCGCACAAGGGGATGTGCACGCGTAGCGAGCGTGCACGCACATGAAATGAGATGATGTGAGCACAGCGCACCGGTAGGGAGGTAAGAGGAACCCGCCCCTGATTGGGACCTTAAAACAACACTTTTTCTAACACCTTTCTAGAAAGGCAAGATGGGAAAACTGGACATAAAGAGCCGAGGTGGCGCAGCAGTTAGAGTGCAGTACTGCAGGCCACTTTAGTTGACTGTGATCAGCAGTTCAGCTGTTCAAATCTCACCGGCTCAAGGTTGACTCAGCCTTCCATCCTTCCGAGGTAGGTAAAATGAGGACCCAGATTGTTGGGGGCATAAATACAGTATTTATTTATTTATTTATTTATTTATTTTGGTTTTCTTATATGCTGCCCAACTCCCGAGGAACTCAGGGCGGCGTACAGCAAAAAAAAAAAAAAAAAAATACAAGAGCACCAACAATAAATATTACTTAAAACCAAATATAAAAATTAAAAATTCAATATTAAAAACATCCAACAACCAGACATACCTGGGGGAGAGCTCAGATGGATTAGGCTCTACTCCCTGCCTGCAGGAAAAGCCATGTCTTGACGGCTTTTCAGAAGGCTAGCAGGGTGGGGATGGTTTGGGTCTCTGGGGGAAGTTGGTTCCAGAGCGCGGGGTCCGCCACAGAGAAGGCCCTCCCCCTAGGGCCCGCCAGCTGGCATTGCTTGGCTGACGGGACCTGGAGGAGGCCAACTCTGTGGGCCCTAACCGGTCGAAGGGAAGTATGAGGCAGAATGCGGTCCCGGAGATAGCCTGGTCCTAAGCCATGAAGGGCTTTAAAGATGATGATCAACACCTTGAATTGTACCTGGAGACTGATGGGCAGCCAATGCAGCTGGCAGCGTATAGGTGTCACGTGGGTGTACCTTGGCACACCCACCACAGCACGCGCAGCCGCATTTTGCACAAACTGAAGTCTACGGATACTCTTCAAGGGTAGCCCCATGTAGAGCGCGTTGCAGTAGTCCAAGCGGGAGGTGACAAGGGCATGAGTGACTGTGAGTAGAGCCTCCTTCTCCAAGTATGGCCGCAACTGGTGCACCAGGCGAACCTGTGCAAAGGCCCCCCTAGCCACAGCTGTAAGATGATGATCCAATTTTAGCTGTGGGTCTAGGAGGACCCCCAGGTTGCGGACCTGATCCGAGGGAGTTAGTTTCGCTCCCTCGAGAACCAAGGAGGGACAGTTGTCATAGTCCTTAGGAGTCAATATCCAAAGCCACTCAGTCTTGTCGGGGTTGAGTCTGAGTCTGTTCCTCCCCATCCAGATCCTAACGTCATCCAGGCACCGGCACATTACATCAACTGCCACACTGAATTGAAACGGGGTGGTGATGTACAGCTGGGTGTCATCAGCGTACTGGTGAAAACACACCCCATGTCTGTGGATGATCTCCCCCAGCGGTTTCATGTAAATGTTAAACAGGATGGGCGAGAGAACCGACCCTGAGGCACCCCGCATGACAGGGGCCTAGGGGACGATCTCTGCCCTCCTGTTAACACCGACTGCATCCTATCGGTGAGATAAGAGGAGAACCACCGCAAACGGTGCCTCCCACTCCCAACTCGCCGAGACGATGCAGAAGGATACCATGGTCGATGGTATCGAAAGCCGCTGAGAGGTCAAGAAGCACCAGGATGGAGGAGTTCCCCCCATCCCGGGCTCGCCAGAGATCATCCATCAGAGCGACCAAGGCAGTTTCTGTACTATAGCCGCACCTGAAACCCGACTGATAGGCATCTAGATGATCTGTTTGATCCAATAGTCGCAGAAGCTGAGTAGCCACCACCTTCTCCACAACTTTCCCTAAGAAAGGTAAGTTGGAGACCAGACGATAGTTCTTCAAGTCACCTGGATCCAGGGAAGGCTTCTTCAGGAGGGGTCTCACCACCGCAACTTTTAACGGCTGCGGTACGGATCCCTCCCTCAAAGAAGCGATGACCACCGCCTGGATCCAGCCACGTGTCACCTCCCTGCTGGCCGAAACCAACCAGGAGGGGCACGGGTTCAATAAACAGGTGGAAGCACCCATCGCCCCCACGGCTCTGTCCACATCTTCGGGAGAAACAGGCTCAAACTCTTCCCACAACGGTGGACTAAGACTTGCCTCTGTCAACTCCATGGACTCTGCCCAGCCAGAGTCCAGGTTCGACCGGATCTGAGCGACTTTATCTGACAGAAACTCTGCGAATTCCTCAGCTCTACCTTGCAAGTGTTCCTCACTCCCCCCTTTAGCAAGGAGGGAGGGAGTCACCCTAAACAAGGCGGCTGGGCGAGAATCTGCGGACGCAATAAGAGCGGAAAAATAGGATCGTTTTGCCGCCCCTATCACCACTAAATAAGACTTGATGTAAATTCTTAATAGTGTTCGGTCAGATTCGGTTTTGCTGGCTCTCCAGCGGCGCTCCAGACGTCTCTTCTGGCGTTTCATCTCCTGGAGCTCCTTGGTAAACCAGGGAGCTTTCCGGGATCCACTGCCACGGAGAGATCGCAAAGGCGCAATTCGGTCTAAAGCCCCTGATGCTGCGGTGTTCCAAGCAGCCACAGGGAATCAGCCGAATTGTGTACCAGGGTTTCAGGTATTTCCCCAAGTTCCCTCTGGAATCCTTCCGGCTCCATTAGGCGCCTGGGGCGGAACCACCTAGTCGGTCCCGCCTCCCTGCGGGGGAGGAATGGGGCTGCGAAATCCAACCTCAGTAGGAAATGATCTGACCATGACAGTGGGGTGATGACTATGTACCTTATCTTCAGATCATCTCTCCACTGCCCCGAAAGAAACACTAGGTCAAGCGTGTGACCCCCCTCATGAGTCGGGTCAGGTCCATGGTTGTCATGGAATCCATGAACTCCTGAGCTACCCCAGAGGTTTCGCCAGCAGAAGGCAAGTTGAAGTCCCCCAGCACCATAAGCCTAGGGAACTCAACTGCCAAGCCGGCTACTGCCTCGAGCAGCTCAGGCAGGGCCTTACTTACATAGCTGGGAGGCAGGTATGTTAAGAAAAGGCCCACCTGTACCCCTAAGTCCAACTTCAGAAGGAGCGTCTCACATCCAACAATCTCCGGGGCAGGGATCCTACGAGGATGCAGACTTCCGCGCATTATTATTGCCACTCCTCCCCCCCTTCCCTGGGGTCGGGAATGATGCTGCACTGAGAATCCGTCTGGGCATATCTCGGAGAGAGCTACTCCCCCCTCCTGGCCCAGCCAGGTCTCTGTTACACAAACCAGGTCTGCCCCCTCCTCTGTGATTAAATCACGTATCAGGGGGGCTTTGTTGATGATTGACCTGGTGTTAAGCAGCAGCATCCTGAGCCCAGGGCCCTGAAAACCCTGGTTGCTAGGTATTCGGGTTGAGCAAGATGGAACCGGATCGGAGGGGCCGGAACAAGGGATCGCTTGTAAACAGCGAGGTCTTATTCCCCGAGAGCGGCCCGCCCCTCTGCTCCCGCCATATCTGCCTCTTCCCATTATGACCGAGATGTTCTGGCTCTCGTCCCCACCAGAGACCCCCTCCCCCCGCTGGTCCCCCTCCTTTCCTGCAGGCCATACATACCATTCTCACTGGTCAGGGTAATTGCGTATACATTGCTTAATGGTGTAAACTTAGAGAGTGCTTGTACTTTGAAGCGATATATAAGTCTCACTAATAATAAATAAATAAATTGTCCAGGCAAGTGGGATCAAGTGATAGCATTTTGTGGAGGGAATAAATCAGGGTCTGATTTATCAAATTTAGAGAAATCACTTTTGAGCAGAGTTTGGCTACAATCACAAGGTATATTGAAATACAGTTCCTATATTCCCCATTGAATATAGGCTTACAGGCTTAATTCCATTGTAATCCCGACTCTTGCCATATTTGGATATAAATTTTGTAATCACTTTCATGTCCTATAATATTTTTCATTGTCATTTCTATTGATCTTTTTAATTTGAAATCACCAAGGAGCTACTAGTCCTAATTATATTACAGCTTTAAGGATAAAATATTCTTAACACTAACATATAGTTAGGATTTGTAGTAGATACATTCTACTTTCCCTTTTATTCTGAAAGTTCTCACTTCTCTTTTTAAAAAAGTTTTCATCTTTATTGAAGTATATTTTTCTCATTATTCAATCATTTTTGACCCATGTACTTTATTTTTGTTCTGCAATTAGATCTGTCTCTGTGTGAATCTCAATGAACTTTGTCAAGAGTATTGCCAGGGCTGCTGTGGCTATCAGATTAACTACAAACCACAAAGATTCAAACAGGCCAAACTCTGCCTTGCAATTAACTATAAGCCTTCCGTGCCCTAGTTAATTGCCTATTAACTTACTATATAAGTGGGAGCCTGCTGCCTGCTAGCTGTTGCTGCCGCCCTACGAGAACAAACCAAAAGCTGAACAAGCCACAGAAGATGAGCTGAAACAAGTCACTGAAAGGCCTGAGCTAAGAGCTGAAGCTCAGAGCCAGAGAGGAGAAAGAAGAAAGCTTGCCTTTGCTGAACTGAGTATGCAAGCTGGTTTGTGCCTGCAAGCTAGCATCTGTTGCTGCTGTTGCTGGAGCTACGACCAAGAGGGAGAGTTGGAGAACTGCCCTGCCAGGAGCTTCAAGCCACGATGCTGATTAAATCATTCCTACAGGTGATTTGGACTCTCTCACTCACCATTGCCGAGAAGCCTACGTTGCCGCTTTCCATTGCCTCAATGATGTACCAATCCTGAACCTACTTAGTATTGTGTTAGTTTCTCCTTTCCCTTTGGAAAGGGTTAAGAGGACTGGTTTCAGTATTGCAGGAGAGGAATTTAGGGAGACGGCCTGGCTTCACCTAGTGAAGACAAAGTGCTTGTTAGTTGATGTGTTTTAAAGATATAAGTCTTTTTTAATGTTTTTAGTAAAGCATATTTTTACAAGACTCCTCTATCAGTTTTATTTCAGCCCTAGCGCGTTTGCATGTGAACAGGTTCACGGTTCGTTGGGACAAACCTCACCCTCTCGTAACAAACTTCTTTCAAATAATTACTTACTACCCAATCGTACTGAACTCTGTCATTTCTAGCTTTGCATAATCTTAAAAAAATCTAGTTCCACTTTAGTCACATTATTTTCACTTTTTTCCTGATCTATTCATTCCTCAGTTCTGTATAACAGTGTGGACAGAAGCTATTGCCACCCTTTTCAACATTCAATCATTTTTGTAACAGACCAAGTACTCCCCACTAGCATTCTACCAACATTTTCGCAATTTAAAATGTCTCCATTTGTTTCCCCACCTTTAGTAAACTTTCTAGCAAGGTACACAAACTGACCTCCTTGACCCAGCATTTTGCAAAACTATGAAAGTTTTCACTTCCTTTTCACTGTCAAATACATTTATATTGCTATTGAAACATTAATTTTCAGTTCCATATTCCTTGGGGCATCATACAATTGATCTAATATTCACTGGAAATCAGGGGTGGGTTCCAACTTACCTCGCTGCTGGCTCGCTCCCTCCCATGCTGCATGGGCGCATGCGCAGTAATGAAAAATCCGGGGGGAAAAAAACAAAGCTGAAAAAAGGATGGTGAACGCATGCACAGTGCCGGAACTCGGCTTCTGTGCATTCTCAGAAGGAAATTTTTTTTTTAAAAAAATTGAAAAAAATAAATTCAAAAATTTGAAAAAATTTGAAAAAAAGATAGTGGCGCCCACGAACCGGCACCAACCAATCTGGTTCGGTGACATCGTAACATCACAAGTGGGTCACTACCGGTTCAGGTGAACCAGTCCGAACCAGGAGGAACCCACCCCTGCTGGAAATCAATGGGGTTATCTTGAATTGTACACATGCATTCACATTATCAACTAACATATATCCAATATCACCAAACAATTCCGTATATGTTTATCCATTATTATATTAAGAAATCAAGAGAACAGCCTTGTCTTCCTCTTTATTCAATGCTGAACTATTAGTTATGTGTTCAACTTGTTTTTAGGCATGTTTTACTTCCATCATATTGTATTCGGGAATCAATTTTCAACTCCATACTTTTGCAAAGCATTCCATATTTCAAATCTATTCACTTCATCCTATATTTTCTCTAAATCAGCAAATATACTTTATCTTTTATTTCTAGTATTCATACTTTCTCAATAACCAGCTGAAGAGAAAAAAATATTGGCTGCCCATACTTACCCAGCATAAACCTACACTGCCAGACACTAACATTATAACATCATTCGACTTCATATTTTCATTAATGCCATGATTACATATAAATAAGCCATGTATGTGAAACTAAGGAGACAGTGACTAAATATTCACCATTCTAATTGATTCTTAAGTCTCTGAATGGCCTAATGATTATCTTGTGCTCACCATCCATTCATATGACTTAGCAGAATATTCTTCAGGATAGCATTCCTTCTGAATGTTGCACACCCCACTCCATCAAATTCTTATCTGGTTCTTATGTTACCACTCTTCCTTAGAGAATAACATGTAACTATCACCAAACTCTGAAATATTACTTTCACACTATTCAAAACAGCCTCAATGACATCATTTTTGACTTTCTGACTTACATTTTAGACCTTTGTTCATAGCCAGACATTCATTTCTAACTATGTTTTCATGTATTCATGACATTCATTTTCAAGTTCAAATCTATCATATCCTTCCTCTTTTTCTTGGGGCTGTTTTGTTGCAGTCCAGGGGTGTCATGCTCCTTCCTTGCTTCTTGCAGCTTTATACTTGAAATAGTCCTGCAAGGAGACAACAATGAAAATAAAGATTTTGTTTGCTATTTCTGATAATGTATACATACAGACTTGTTCATCTCGTTACACTGATAAGAGGCTCAGAAGAAAATGAACATGTGTGTCTTGTTGAAGTATGGGACAATAAAAGAGAAAGAGGGATGTGTTCTGCAGACACTTTAGTCCTGATTTTTTAAAAAGTCCTACTTTCTTCTTACCAATATCATTCTCATGAAAAACCTGCAGTCTTCCATCAGGTCAGTATTCACTGTATCAAACAAGTCAGAACAAAACAAAAAATATTCCTGGATGACATTTTTCTTTCTCCAGCAACTAAAGGAAGAAGTCATCACAGGCAGAGACCCTGATAGCCATATGGGAGAGGGAAAATAAGTTTATATACTGTAAATTCAATGGGACCTGATGTATAATATAAGATCGCTCTTTTAATGGTACTGAAAGCATGGAGCTAGAAACATGAGTGAGAATTCAAGATTCTCATGGGAACTACCAAATGTTTTTAAGAACAAAAGACAGAACTTCTGTGGGGAATGTTTATTCCTTGATTGCTGGCAAACCACTCTTAAGGAATGCAGATTCCACACAATGCCCCCTCCTTAAGGAAGTCTGGGCATGAGCTCTGGCACGTAAGTGAAGACTAGGCAAAGATCACGTAGGCAAGGATTCCTGTCTGCAAGCAGGAAGCTATGCATTGTCCATGCATTGATCACGAGCTGATCATGAGCCTTCTTAGCCTATCAGTAACAAGGTAACCCTTGATGAATGGATTAGTCTCTGCCATGAGGTCTTTTGTTTGTATGTCAATAAAAGGGAGCTGAGAGTGAGTGCCTTCCCATTGACTTCATCCTGTGTGAGCGTCGTTTCTCATCATTGCAACAAACTTCTGTCTCATACTATTTGTGACATAGCAAGTTTTCTCTCAACCTTCTCAAGATGAGGTTTATTTTGTCTATGCAAGCAAACACTTTATGACAGGTTTGCAAAACCAGGTAAAAAACATATGGATGTATCCAGTAAGATTTCACATACAACAAACTGATACAAGGGAAGCAGGCTGTATTTATAATTAAGCAATCAGGAAATACAAGATTCTTAATGTATTTGGTTACAAATTGATTATAAAAAGACAAAAGTTTAAATAGACCAGAGTGAGTTCAATGTGTGAATATAGAAAATAATAGCTTTACCTAGGAAATACCAAAAGATATAAGTGTTGGCTCTGTTTCCAGTTTGATAGGCTACAATGTGTTTGGCTACTTTGTGGTTCAGAAGGCTGAATTACATGTCTATTTGAAATATATATATATATATATATATATATATATATATATATATATATATATATATATATATATATATATATATATATATATATATATATATATATATATATATATATATATATATATATCAAACCCTGCACCAGTTAACAGCAGTGTCCCCCAAGGAAGCGTTTTAGGACCCACACTCTTTATACTTTACATAAATGACCTTTGCGATCAGATTATAAGCAACTGTGTTCTCTTCACTGATGATGTAAAACTATTCAACACCACCGACAATGCTGCAACCCTACAAAAAGACCTTGACTATCTGTCAGAATGGTCAAACAATTGGCAACTCCAAATCTCAACCAACAAATGCTCTGTCTTACACATTGGCAAAAAAAAAAAAAAACTCAAAACACAAATTACAAGCTTGGCGGATACGACCTTGTAGATGACCCTCACTCTGTCAAGGACCTTGGTGTACTCATCTCTAATGATCTAAGTGCCAGAGCTCATTGTAACAGCATTAAATTAACAGCATTGCCAAAAAAGCATTAAAAGTTGATAATCTAATATTGTGTAGCTTCTTCTCCGGTAATATTGAACTGCAAACTAGGGCACACAAAATTCTTGAATACAACTCATCAGTCTGGAACCCGCACTGCATATCGAACATTAATACAATCAAATGAGTCCAGAGATATTTCACGAGAAGAGTCCTCCACTCCTCTGCTAGTAACAGAATACCTTATGCCACCAGACTTGAAATTTTGGGCTTAGACAACTTAGAACTTCGCCGTCTTTGGTCCCATCTAAGCGTAGTACATAAAATTATCTGCTACAATGTCCTACCTGTCAATGAATACTTCAGCTTCAACCACAACAATACAAGAGCTTATAATAGATACAAACCTATGGTAAACGGCGCCAAACTTGATTGCAGAAAATACGACTACAGTAACAGAGTCGTTAATGCCTGGAATGCACTACCTGACTCTGTGGTTTCTTCCCCAAACCCCAAAAACTTTACCCCTAGACTGTCTACTGTCGACCTCACCCTATTCCTAAGAGTTTTTAAGGGGCGTGGATAAGCACACCAACGTGCCTACTGTCCCTGTCCTAATGTTCCCTGTTATTCGTATCCATTTTATGTATTCATAGTTATTTTTATACTTATATCTGTTATCTAATACATGCTTGACAAAATGAATGAATGAATGAAAGAATGAATGAATGAATGAATGAATGAATGAATGAATGAATGAATGAATGAATGACATTGGGTTAACACTGTCAATGGATTAATTTGGAAAATACTGGTTAAATCATGGATTATTGTACCAAGTAAAAACAGGCAAAATTCAAGAGAATAGAAATCAGTTTGCATATTGGTAGTAGAAAGCTAAAAATAATCAAATTACCAAAGCAAAAAGGAATATAGTTCATTGCTTACAATTTTGCATAATAGTACCTATTCTTTCATACCACAACATGCTATTTGTCAGTTTACAGGTTTACACTGCTTCTTTCCCCCAATTTGTGTGGTCCTTTAAATGATATTTATGATTTCTGGCATTAGAAGGATTCAAGATTTTTAAAAAATGGAAACACAGTATGATAAACATATTCTTGCTAATTAAAAACTCTCCTTTAATAATGTTTTTATATGTTGAAATGTTGTTCCATTTATTTATATTTATAGTTTATATTTAAGTTCCTACTTAAAGCAGCATTTAATCTCTAATTCACATACCTTGTATGCAGAATAAAGTATCATGAATAAAAACAATGGTGGTGTATTGGCTCACCTGTGTTTAGGTCAGAGGTCTTCAAACTTGGCAACTTTAAGACTTGTGGACTTCAATTCCCAGAATTCTCCAACCAATGTAGCTGGCTGGAGAATTCTGGGAGTTGAAGTCCACAATTCTTAAAGTTGCCAAGTTTGGGGACTCCTGGTTTAGGTCTTCTAATACTTCTCCGGATCTGACTCTGAAGCACATATAGATAAACCTTCTTAGGAATAATCTGTCACACTTAAATAGCTAGTTTACCGTAGTTATATACATGGGTGAGTGGCAATATTTCATTTCAAGTGAGGACTTCTGTCATCATGAATTGGTGACTGCCAAGTACCCTGTGAGAGGGTGGCACAAATGAGAAAGCATCTCTTGCATGACTCAGAAGTGGGTTTGGACTACCGAATTGAGAGTTATATTATCACGCTGCAGCATTGTCATGGATGAGAGAATGGATTTTGTTAAGAAATACAAGACTTTTGACTTTAGTGGGACATGATTTACAGATAGGATGGCACGCATTTATATGGTATGGGACAAGTAAAATACACAGCTATTTCCAGGGACATTGCATAAGGAACTCTTTGTACATGGTGTGGGAAAAGATAAAAGAGAAACACTATTTCAAAATACCATATTGGCTATCAATAATGGAAGCACTAATCCATCCAAACAGATTTAATTGGGGGAATATTGCAAGATATAAGGATATTTTAACTGACAAGGGGGAATTGAAATCTACTCAAGTACTGGAGAAATAAGGGAGGGATAAAGATGGATTGGTATATGAGAATGCAAATGCAATCAAGATATGATAAGGATGTTAAAACAGAGGGTATTAATTTAGAAAAAAACAGAATTAGATGAAATACTCACAGGAACGGATGAAAGATTAATTAAAAAATTGTATAATTATTTACTGTATATTAATTTAGAGCAAGAGCAACTGAAAGAAACAATGATAAAATGGGCAAGGAATGTTGGATATACGATAGAATTGGATAAATGGCAGCAGCTTTGGGAAAGAAACTATAAACTGACAATGGCAACAGCATATAAAGAAAATATGTATAAAATGTTTTATAGATGGCACAAGTCACCAGAAAGGATAGCTAAAATGTTTAAAGACAAATCTATGAAATGTTGGAAATGTCACCAAATACCTGGTTCTTTTTATCATATGTGGTGGACATGTGCTGAAGCCAAAGCGTATTGGAGCTTAATTCAAAGATGGATAGAAAATATATTGAAACAACGTATAGAGTTGAAACCAGGGATATTTCTGTTGGGTATATTACCAGAGAAATATAATAAAGAGAAATATAATAAAGAAAATATATATTTAATTATTCATATAATTACAGCAGCTAGAAATGTATTTGCACAAAATTGGAAAGCAATAAAAGCCCCTTCTGAAGGGGAGGTAATCCAGAAAATATTAGATTGTGCGGATGAACAGATTGACAATGATAATTGAAGAAAAGGAAGATTCAGATTATTATAATATTTGGGGGAAATTTTGTGACTGAATGGAAAATGAATATGCATAGAAGATAAATAACACCAAATAAATTAGGGGAAAATGGAATGCTAACAATGTTAGACCCAGGTGACAAAATTAGGCAGTAAAGGAGGCAGCATTAAGATAGAAATAAGGATATACCTAGAAAAAAAGAATATGGATATAAATATGGATATAGAAAAAAATACAAGCTTAAGAGTTGTACTGTTAATTAAGTGAAGTTAGGGAGATGAGCTACCTGTCTATTAACCACAAGATGGATTATAAATGGATTTACTCAGGGAAGGAATAAGAGGGAGGAAGAGGAAGTAGAGAAGAGGAGGGAAGAAGGAAGAGTGTAGATAGAAGAAGAGGAGGAGGCTAGAAGGAGGGAAGGGGAGGAAGGAGAAGAGGGAAGGAGGAAGAGAAGGAGAAAGAAGGCAGAGAAAAGAGAGGTAGGTAGAGGGAGGGGAGTGACATGAAGCATTAGGGGAAAACAGGCAACAAGAATATAAAAGGTGCAAGATTAGGATGTTTGTTAATTGTTTATTGGATAGTAATGTATAACTATGTAAAGTTTGATATGATTTACGGTATATGTGGAGAGTGTTAAAAAAACCTGAGCAAACATCTTGGACTCCCGTTCCTATTGCTATACTGTAACTGACATACTGTACACCGCACCCTGGTAAACAATTAAAATGTAAAGCCAAGAAATAGTCCTTTATTCAATCTAGCCAACGATCTCCATGAACGTGCAGCCAACCAGGGATCGGTAAACCTGTAACTGGCCAATAACAAAATAACCTAGGTTAGGCCCCGTTTCTCTCCAGTATATACATTAATTTCCCGAGTTGAGAGGGCCAGGCAAGGTCTGAGAACTTCGGACAAGTGTCTCTTTTTTTTCCTTGACTGGGAATCGTCTTTTCTTATCTGTTTTGTAAGTATTCGCTGTTTTCCGTCCTGTGCAAATGAAGCCTCTGGCACGGCATTTGCTTTTTAGTTGGTTTCTCAAAATTCTCCTTTGAAATCCGCTAGCCGGATACTAGCCTGAGTCAGCGACATGCAGGTCGGTGGCATAGCGTGGAGCATCAGCCCAGCTATTCTCGGGCTTTAGCTTGGATTTAGGGCAGGATTGATAGCAGGAGACACAAAAGAAATGCCAAACGAGTGCGGAGGCAAATAAAAGGAAATATAAAACAAAACATCGGTTTACATAGGGTTAGCGTTGTTTTGTTGCTTTGTTTTCGGTCAGAACTCCAGATCTAACATCCTCTCTCCCCTCGGGGTAAGCTTTTTTTTTTTTTTAACTTTTCAGCTGGTTTTCTGCGCTTCGTGTAGGAAGTTAGGGAAAGTGGGTGGCCGCCTTCAAGCCAAAGCTGAAAAGCAGAAGTGGGCAAGTGTTTTGGATTGTTTCACAATAGTTATTAATGGACACGTGAATCTGACAGCTGCATTCAGCTCTCACAGGGGTCTCCAACCTTGACAACTTTAAGACTTGTGGACTTCAACTCCCAGAATTAGCTGGCTGAGGAATTCTGGGAGTTGAAGTCCACAAGTCTTAAAGTTGCCAAGGTTGGAGACCCCTGTTTAGAGCAGCCCGGAGCGTCCCAAACATTTGCTCCACTCAAAAGCATGTCCACAAAGAACCAAGATAACGGTTATGTCAGATTTAGACTTGGTGAAGCCCTAAACTACATAAAGATTGAAGGCTCCTCTATATTACACCACAAGGACTCTCAAAGTGCGCGCCGAAACAGGATCTTGGATCATCTTCATCGTCACACACAAACATATACTGTATGTGTTTAGCCAGTTTGGTCTAGTGATTAAGGTATCAGGCTAGAAACTCAGAGACTGTTACTTCTAGCCAAGCCTTGAGCATGAAAGCCGACTGGGTGGCTTTAGGCTACTCACTCTCAGCTCAACTTGCCTCCACAGGGTGGTAGTTGTGTGGAAAATAGGAGGAAGGCGTGTTAGGTATGTTCGCAGCCTTGAGTTATTTTTAAACATAATAAAGGCAGGATACAAAGAAATAAAATATGCTTTTATTTGCTATATTAAATAAAATTTGCTATATTAATAGCAAATACTTAAAATGGCAAATCCAAATTGAATGAACTCGTGTGCAAAATCAGAAAATATCAGATACACTTATAATTTTTTCCCCTTGATTTCTCAAAAATAATATTTGTATTTATTAAATTTATATGCCGGCCATCTCATCGTCAGATGACTTTAGATTTAAATTCTTAAGATGATAAATATTGCCATTAAAACATAACAAAAATGGCTAAAGAAAGGGAGAAAACAGGATGGAGGTAGAATCTTTTCTCAATTCATTCACCACTTCCAATATGACACACCCCATTGATTAAACGATTTAGATGAGAGAATAGAAGGGGAACTCATCAAATTTGCAGATGACACTAAACAGGCAGGAATAGCCAACACCCCAGAAGATAGACTCAAGATCCAGATGGATCTAGAAAGACTTGAACCCTGCACCCGATTTAACAAAATGTAGAGAAAAGTAAGGTTTTACACTTAGGCAAGAAAAACCAAATGTACAGATACAGATTAGGTGAAATGTGGCTCAATAGCAGTAAATGTGAGAGGGATCTTTGGAGTCCTAGTGGACAATCACTTAAATCTCAGTCAACTGTTCCATGTCATTATGCAGAAAACTCAATTATAATGATACAGCTAATAATAAGAGATCTCCAGCAAGAGTGTCTTTAAGAAAACAGTGGAGTAGGGTAGTGAGTTTAACATGTAAACATAACATTTTTCTTTACATTATGTTAAATTCCAATTTTTTGATATACAATATAAAAGTGTTTTGAAGTTTAGTAGAAATGATATTTCATTTTAGTGGTTTGACTTTAGAGACCAGTAATTTAACAGATCTTTTCTTCAGCCTCAGTGTCGTTGCCTTTCATGAATATTCTCTCACATGTCTGGAAAAATATATATTCCTATTTAGCACTCAAAAAAGTTTTATATAAGGCTGGCATAATGACATGGGGTGTAGAAAGTTGAGGCTTGGGATACAAATACCGTTGTTCAGTTAAGATTATTATGTTTATTTTAGATTTAGAAGATCTGATAGGACAACATATTTTTTATTATGTAGGTTGAATAGAAGAAACAAGATGAAATCCCTTTTGGTCACTGCTGCCATTACTACCTTTGTTCTGGCTTTGTTCCTCCATTCAGGTAAGTAAGTGAACCCCAGGGTAAATGGAAACAGGATGATAACAATGCAGGGACCAGAAGAATAGAACAGGAAGACGAAGGTGGCTCACTGATGCTCAAACTGAGCTTTATTTTGATAGTTTGGAATTATACGGATAACATAATAATGATAGAAAAAAGTATATCCCTTTGAGAATGACAGATTCTTGGTTTGAATTGTATGAAACTATCTTTGCTGCTCTCTGAGCTTGCTTGTTTTCTTGTAGATGTTTCATTACCCTAACTAGATAACATCACTGCTACTAAGGAGTGCTGTTTACTGTCAGTTTCTATTCTGGTGTCTTGCCTATCTGTGTCTGGTGGGGGCGGTCTTAGAGATTCTTTGGTTGGACTGTTTACTGATGGCTCTTTGGTAGTTTCTTGATTGCTGGTCTGAAGTTAACCTTGGAGTTAATCTATGCCAGGGGTGTCAAACTCAAGGCCCATGGGCTGGATCCATCCCACAGGATGCTTAGATCTGGCACGTGGGCCTATCCTGGAAACAGCAAAGGGCCAGCCCGCAGTACTTCTGCCAGCGAAAACAGAGCTTGGAAGGGCCAAGTGCGGCCCTCCCGGATTCCATTATTGGCCACGGTTGCCTCCAGCAGCCTGCTGCCAGTGAAAACGGAGCTTGGGAGGGCCACACTTTTCAGCCGCGATGGCCTCCTGCAGTCCCCTACCAGCAAAAACAGAGCTCAGGAGTGTGAGGAGCCTTGGTAAGTAACGTCGAGCTGGCCATGTCCACCCTGGCCATGTCCCCCTGCCACTCCCGGCCCGCCGAGGTCAAACACAACCCTGATACGGCCCTCAATGAAATTGAATTTGACACCCCTGATCTATACTGATCTGAGTGCTGATTACTGGTGGAGAGGTTCTGGGGTCTTTTTCTTTTTGGGGCTGGTTAATGCATAGTCTATTGATGTTGTTAATGTCTATGTGTCTATTGATGTCTGATTTGTCAGAGTGCCAGGCTTCTAGAAATTCCCTGGCATTTTTGGACTTGGCCTGGGAATTTCTAGAAGCCTGGCACTTTGACAAATCAGCCATCAATAGACACATAGACATTAACAACATCTGTAAACTATGCAAAAGAGATAATCAAGGCAAGACACCAGAATATAAACTGACAGAAAACAGCACTCCTTACAAGCATTGATAATGTTAGGGTAATTAAACATCTGCAAGAAAACAAGCAAGCTCAGAGAGCACCAAGGACCCCTCATTTCAATTCTGAGCTACAAATATTATCCTTTACAGGGGTGGATTCCACTTACCTTTGCCACCGGTTCGCATCGTGGCATCCCCTCATGCAATTCTGTTTCCGCGCATGCTCAGTAGCTATAATCAGCCCGTAACACAGTTGAGGAGCTGATCAGCTGTGCTTTGGGCGAAGGAATAAAGGTAAGTATAAACCTGGGGGCCGGTGGGAGGGCCCTTTTTCAAGCAGCAGCAGAGGAAAAAACTTCCAAACAGTAAAAAATTCAGGAAAAAAATCCAAAAAAAAGATGGCGGTGCCCACAGACTGGCACTGACCGAATCGGATCCGTGATGCCATCGTGACATCGACAGCGGTTCGGGCGATCCAGTCCGAACCGGGAGGAACAAACCCCTGCTCCTTTATTGATGAAACTGTCTTTTATATGCAAGCTAAGTGTTGAAGCAATCCTAGAGATCCAGTTTCAATGGAAATATTTTGTTGTTTTTATTTTGTGTGCATCTTTCAGTCAGTTTTGACTCCTGGCAACTACAGTATATGAACAAGTCAATGCAGATTCCTTGTCAAAATTTTTGGAAATCTGTACTCTCCATTAACTCGTGTCAGGAGCCAGTTGTGAAGCTGTGAATGATGGTGCGATAGTTGTAAATACATGGATTGGTGCAAAGCTGTTTTTTAACATTGTTTAAACTTTGAACAGTTGCTAAACAAAACAGTAAGAAAGGACTATTTATAATTTGTTTTCTAACAGGGATTCTGTTTCAGAAGGGAACATTGTGTTTAGTTTCTTTTTCCCCCTGTTTATTTAGGAAATGCTTTAGTGTGCTACGATTTTCTAGATGGGAACTGTGACAAAAATATAACCTGCACAGGTGAACAAGATACTTGCATAATAATACATTATAGTGAGTATTACTTTATCTCTTTATATTATCTCTTAATATATTTAATTTCTGAATAAATATACAAATTCAGTAATCTGATATTTAGACTAATTTTAATTATTCTGAATAGTTGAATATCCACACAATGAAGTCAGCAATAACATTTCAATATATAGTATCACTTGGAGGGAACAACAATACCCACACCCCACACACTGTTACTTGTGTGCCTTTGAGTCATTTTTTACTTCTGGCGACTGCCACAACAAATCTCTGCAGTTTTCACTGCAAACTGTAGTTTGCCATTACCATTACCTCCTTTGCAGGGCTGAGAGAGAGTGAATGGCCCCAAATCACCCAGCTGGCTTTGTGCCTGGGGTAGGACTAGAACTCACAGTCTCCTATTTCTAGCCTGATAACTTCATCAGTACATTAAACTGGCTCTCTCCCCCACTTGCAGAGATAAAATCAAAACAAAAGCACCTCCCACCACCACATTACCTCTAGGATGGGGAAGATCTATGTTTTTAGTACTCTTTTAAAAAGTACTGATAGCACTTGTAAGGTGGCAGATCAAACAAATCTCCAGGGAGGATGTTGCAGAAGGAAAGTGCCACAGAGACTTCTTACTGGATCCTAGAAGATTGCATTGCTTAATCAACAGGATCTGCAGCAAGCCAGCCTCTTGTCAGTTCTTACAGGTTGAGCAGAAACCATAGGAAAGAGATAGAATAGAATAGAATAGAATAGAATAGAATAGAATAGAATAGAATAGAATAGAATAGAATAGAATAGAATAGAATAGAATAGAATAGAATAGAATTCTTTATTGGCCAAGTGTGATTGGACACACAAGGAATTTGTCTTTGGTGCATATGCTCTCAGTGTACATAAAAGGACAAGATACATTTGTCAAGAATCATAAGGTACAACACTTAATGATTGTCATAGGGTACAAATAAGCAATCAGGAAACAATCAACATTAATATAAATCGTAAAGATACAAGCAACAAGTTAGAGTCGTGCAGTCATAAGTGGGAGGAGATGGGTGATAGGAACGATGAGAAGACTAACAGTAATAGTAATGCAGCCTTAGTGAATAGTTTAACAGTGGCGAGGGGATTATTTGTTTAGCAGAGTGATGGCATTCGGGAAAAAACTCTTCTTGTGTCTAGTTGTCTTGGTGTGCAGTGCTCTAAAACATCATTTTGAGGGTAGGAGTTGAAACAGTTTGTGTCCAGGATGTGAGGGGTCAGTAAATATTTTCACGGCCCTCTTTTTGACTTGTGCAGTGTACAGGTCCTCAATGGAAGGCAGGTTGGTAGCAATTGTTTTTTCTGCAGTTCTGCAGATGGTCCCACAGATAACTAGTCTCTATGCCATGTAGGGCTTTTATGTGGCAATCAGTATCTTGAAAGTCATCTCCTAGGTGGCTCTAAACAAATAGGAGGATCAATGCCCAGGTGGCTAGACTAATATTATTACATTTGCCCATTTTGTCAGAATTCACAAGCTTGTTGATAGCACCAGCAAGCCAAAAGGCAATCTGCCCATAACAAAGAACAGATGATATCCTGCCTTGACACAAAAACATTCCCCAAATATCCAAATGCGTGATTTTCAGCATGCATTGAACCCTCAATTGGTTCCTTTCTCCACCATCCCACCTCCAGCCCTTTAGGCCACAGGAACTGTTCTTCCAAGCATCAGTGGTGTTTTCTGTTACACAAGTCCTCCCCTAGCTGGTTCTGCCAAAGTGCCCAGCCTGGTCAATTAAGGCTGCAGTGAAGACCCATACATACCCAATGTATTCCCCACAACCAAATTCCTTACTTATACATTCCCTTTCATCTCACACAGGTAAAAATCCAGCAGACTCTATCTTGAGTGAAAATTAAATTTGTGTGTTGATTTACTTCAGACACACTATATTTGGCTTTTTTACGGCTTCCTTCTGTATGTTTTATATAGTGTCTTATGATAAACTGGCCTCTACAAACAGGCCCCACCTTGACTAAAAACTAAAATGCAAAATGTCTGTTGATTTACTTCAGATACACTAGATTTGGTTTTTGTATAGCTTTCCTCTATATGTTTTATTTAATGCCTTAGGACTGTTATGATGAACCTATGGCACGCGTGTCACAAGTGGCACGCAGAGCCATATCGGTGGGCACGTAAGCTCAGGTCCGGTGTGCATGTGCGTGCCGGTCAGCTGATTTTTGGGCCTTCTGTGCCCACTGGGAGTCAGGAAACAGGCTATTTCCAGCCTCCGGAGGGGGTGGGGAAGGCCTGTTTTTTGCTCTCCCCAAGTTCCAGAGCCTTTCTAAGGAGCCTGGGGAGGGCGAAAATGGGCTCTCCCTCACCGGAGATCCTCCGGAGACTGGAAACATTCCATTTGCTGACTTCCGGTTGGACCGGAAGTTCCTTTTTTTGCTCTCCCCAGGCTTCAGAGCCTTTCTAGGAGCCTGGGGAGGGAAAGGCCATTTTCGCCCTCCCCAGGCTCCTAGAAAGGCTCTGAAGCCTGAGGAGAACAAAAAACAGGCATGCCATCGCAAGCCAACGTAAGGGGGGTAACACACGCATGCAGAGGGGGACCGCATGGAATTATGGGTGTGGGCACTCCCCTGCACTCCCCCCTTTTGGCACGCGAATCAAAAAAAGTTCGTCATCATTGCCTTAGGACAGTGATGGCGAACCTTTTTTTCCTCGGGTGCCAACAGCACGCGCGTGCACGCTATTGCGCACGTGCGAGTGCCCATACCCATAATTCAATGCCCCCTGCACATGCACGTGTGATTCCCCCGTGCTGCCCCGCCCCTGTGCATGCGTGCACGATCCCCCCGCTCCCCCGTTTCCCAACTTCGGGTGGGCCCGGTAGGCCCATTTTTCACCCTCCCCAGGCTCCAGAGGTTTTCTTGTAGTGTGGGGAGGTTGAAAATGGCTCCCCCCGCCCCCCGGAGGCCCTCCGGAGGCCGAAAACGCCCTCCGAGAGCCTCCGTAAAAGCAAAAAATCAGCTGGCCGGCACGCACATGCGCACTGGAGCAGAGTTAGGGCAACAACTCGCGTGCCGGCAGATATGGCTCCGCGTGCCACCTGTGGCACCCGTGCCATAGGTTCGCCATCACTGCCTTAGGATAATCTGGCATGCTACCTGTGTGATCTTGAAGCAGAATGCTTCTTGGTGACAGGGATGGGTTAAGTGACTAGCTGATCTTCTAGCAATTGGGTTATAAAAGAAAAAATTAAGAAACAGAAGGATTGGTGCATAACATAATTTGCAAGAAATCTTGCATTGGAAAAAAGATAAGACACTCTATTTCCTGGTTTTATTTTTAATTAGGTAAAGGAAGCAAAACAAGAGCAAAAAAGGAAAAGCAATAAATAAAATGTTACACTAGACTAGAGCAAAGGTTGAGAAGAAAATGTGATTGGTCCTGGACAATCCTATTTTTTCCCCCAAACAAATACCCAGGCAAGCAGGCAAATGGAGGAGAATTGATGCTGAGAAATCTTATGCCTTGGAAGAACAGTTAATAGTTTTGGAAAGTTAATAGTGGGTTAAACAGAGTTGTACTCCCATGTGCCTTCCTCAGAAAAGCAGTTCTCTAGTAAGAGCCAGCAGCTTTGCAAACCCCTAAAAGAGTCAAGCAGGTAGACTTACGTGAAATTCTAGGGGCTTGAATTTCAAATTGAAATTTCAAAAGTGAGAAAACTGACCTGTGTTTCCAATAATGCATATGCTCATTTTTAAATGATATCTTATAGACTTTTTGTTACTCTATAGCAGAATAACAGAGTTGGAAGGGACCTTGGAGGTCTTCTAATCCAACCCCCTGCTCAACCCCCTGCCCTCTCCCCGAAAACTTTGTGAGTTCAGTTTAAGTGACAACAGCTATTCTTCTGGTATTTTTTTTTCAACTTTTTTGTTTTCTAAGAACAGTTAGAAATATGCTACTGAAGATACATTTGTACTAGTACTGTAAGAGCTTGTTTTATTAAAACAAGTGCTTAATTATGCAAACTATGACATAAAGATTGTTAGTGGGTGGCTAATAATTCATTGCTTTTTTACTTTTCCCCTTTATTTTGGTGGTGGGAAAATGAATATTTCTTAGGGGTTTTTTCTGTCTTATTTGGCTTAAAGCTGTTGTCAAATGGTAGAATAAAGCATTAATAGAACAGAGATGGTAAAATCTTAATCTTTTTTTGATTAAGGATTTGGGCTAATTCAAAATATTGGAAGCAACTTTTTTAAACTTTTATTTTGTGATTTTATACAGAAAAGTAGGATATAAAGAGACCAAGAATATCATTTAAGAGGTTATTGTGTTTAATTTAACAGCCTATAAAAAGACTATGAAATTGTTGAACATACCTTTTCTGCCTATACTGTATACATATAGAACTTTTATTTTTAATTAAGTAGGATACAACCTAACTTTGCAATCTTCTTCTTTTTTTTTTAAGGTGGAGGAAAGTTTTCTAGCTGCTGGTGGAGTTCTGGCTGTAATAAGACGTTTATTTCAAATGCTTTACTATTGAATAACTTCAATTACACGTGCTACAACAGGGACTTGTGTAACAATGCTCCAAATGTAGTAGCTAGCAAGGTAGTCCTGAGTGGGGCTTTGTTGCTGACTATTGTTCATATGTTAAAGTCTTTAGCCTGGAACTGAAACGGGGCCTTGTTTTTCAATTTAAAAAGATACAGAACACTGATATCTTTTGAGAAAGTGTTCCTGCTGGAGAAGATTAAATTATTAGGATAGAATTATTATTCAGTAGATAACATTTATTTGATATGCTACACTTTTCATATTTTTCCTTTCTTTACTCAATTTCTATTTGGAAATTTACATTTAATCTGTAAGACATTCATGTAGCCAAATGTGGACATATAAAGGCTTGCTTGTGTTGTTTTGAATTTCATAAAATTGCCAATCCCATTTTAACTTGCAAGCAATTGTTGCAATAAAAGTGCTATTGTACGTTTAAATGTGGATCGATTTTTTTTGTTTACCTCGAGTCTCTTTCTGATGCCACAGATGAAGCTTCTCCAGTAAGCTAAACCAGGGGTCTCCAACCATGACAATTTTAAGCCTGGCGGACTTCAACTCCCAGAGCTGGGGAATTCTGGAAGTTGAAGGCTTAAAGTTGCCAAGGTTGGAGACCCCTGAGCTAAACCATTCTAGTCATAACCGTGAATGACACACTATCTCCCTGCCACTTTCGTGGGTGGTTCCTTATCAACATTTAGTGGCTTGTCTGTGATTAAATGAACTGTTCAAATTCAGACTGCCACCATTCCCTAGTAGCATTTTGAAGTCTATTTATTTAGCATTTATTAGGGTACTGTCACTGCTACCAGGAAATGATACGTTTTGTTTGGATAACATGCTTAAACTTAGAAAAACTTGATCTTAAAACGCTAAATGTGAGAATAGTAAGGAAGCAGTGAGAAAATATGTGTTAATTATGATTGTAAGCCACTCAGAGTTACCCTGTATGGCCGATAAATTTTATAAATAAAGATGGAGAGTTAATAAATTTTATAAATAAATAATTGACCAGTTGGCTGGGACCCCAATAAAGGTGCACTGTGCCGGAGGTGGTTTGTTGAGTGAGAGACACAGGGAGTACCTCTGTGCTCTTGGTTTTTTTAATCTTCATTTAATTGTCATGCTTTTGATGCTTTTATAGTGTTATAAAATATTCCAATAAAAGAAACAAAAACGAAACCACAAGCAATAAATCCTACTTTGAGATTCAGAGGTTTATTTCATGAGCAATTTGGAACATGAACAGCCATCATAACATTACTTACATCAATAACCCTGAAGCAATGAGGTCCACTGTCATAGCTGAATCCAGCAAGGATTAGGGTAATTAAAAACGGTTAAAAATCAGTGTTTGACAGTGTTAAATAGTGGGTGATTAAAGAGACAGACAGATCTTCGACTTCAAACTCTTTATTGCAACAAGCAATAACACAGCAACTGTTTGTCTGACAGCTTGCCCTTTTATAGGGAGCTGTCAGACGGCTTAGCCAATCAGAATAAACTATTTTTCCCACCTAGATGGCAGACCTGAGTGAAGCCTATATTCAGGTGAAAGGGGGGGGGCTTTCAGAGTGCTAATCAGCCCCACAGCTACATGCTCCTAGGGGCTCCCCACGAAGGCCACTAAACCATGTTTTCATTCCTTTCTGGAAGGCCAGGAGAGGGGCCTGCTTTAGTACTGGGAAGGAATATCCCAGAGGGTGGAGCAATGGCAGAGAGGCTCACTTCCTGGACTCCGCCAGTTGGAGTTCTTTAACTGGCAGGGACTGCAGCATACCAATTTATTTTTTTATGCCATTGAAAGCCACCCGGAGTCTGGATAGTGAGATGGGTGGCATATTAATTAGATAGATAGTGTTAGATAGGGTGAATAGAAGAGGCAGACAGAAGTGCCTTCAAAACAACAGCTCTTTATTTGGCAACTATTTACAACCCAGCAAAGGCTCTGTCTGACAGCCAGCCCTTTTATAGGGAGCTGCCAGACAGTCTAGCCAATCAGCAGTCAGTATTTTCCCTCCGGAATGGAGGACCTGACTGAAGCCTATGTGCTTCAGTCTGAGAATGTAACAGATGATAGATAGATAGATAGATAGATAGATAGATAGATAGATAGATAGATAGATAGATAGATAGATAGATAGATAGATAGATAGATAAATGATAGATATAGATAGATAGATGATAGATGATAGATGATACATAGATAGACAGACAGACAGACAGACAGACAGATAGATAGATAGAGAGATAGACTGTCTTGATTATTATCAAATGCATTCTTCTTTTGTCCTAATGTGGCTACATATTTAACTATGTGGATGTTTTTGAAGATTCCCCCATATGGAATGGACAAGAAGGCATTGTTTGAGCAGCCGATAATCACTAGTAATCTTAGTATTTTTGTATCTCTCTGCTGCCATTTACTGGTCATCCAAATTTTGTAGCCCTAGGAGGAGAAATGCTCTACAACATTTAAATTAGTCTGTCATAAGATCCAAGCCAACATTTCTAAATAACTTAGTTTGGAAGGAGGATTAGAGAAACAGAGTACTTGACCATAAGAGCAGTTTTTTTGAATGAAAAAAAAATAGCCAGATGAGGAGAAGAGGTGCGGATGAGAAGTGGGATTAGACATTTTTTGCTTATTTTTCTTCTTCTGGTTCTCCC
This sequence comes from Diadophis punctatus similis, assembly GCA_023053685.1. NCBI lineage: Eukaryota > Metazoa > Chordata > Lepidosauria > Squamata > Dipsadidae > Diadophis > Diadophis punctatus. The sequence goes on along the minus strand of JALIGW010000001.1, from coordinate 253,034,193 downwards.
TTCCTCTGAACCAGAAGATAACTGGTTGCCATGCCAGCTTGTCCTTGGGTCTGCTGGTGCTGCTGGGTCTGCTGGTGCTGAAGCTGAAGCTGAATCCAGTTTAGTCCAATATGTTTGTTATTAGCCTAACACAGATTGCAGGCTAAAGTTTGCATGTGGGTGTTTTGACCTGTTGGAAAATGATCTTCATAGCTTCATAACTCTCAGCTCAGACATACTGTACATCTGTAGTGTTCAGGCTTTGCAGGCAGGGACAGAATGCTTATAAGTCAGTGTTTCCCAACCTTGGCAACTTGAAGATGTCTGGACTTCAACTCCCAGAATTCCCCAGCCAGCATTCGCTGGCTGGGGAATTCTGGGAGTTGAAGTCCAGACATCTTCAAGTTGCCAAGGTTGGGAAACACTGTTATAAGTGATCATGACAACTGCCTAGGATACCTTTGTTATATACCTTTGCCTAGGATACCTTTGTCTATATTCCACAGAGCAAGCAGGGCTTTGAAGGAAGCATCCATCCATGCCAGCAGGAAACTCCCCAGTTCCCTATGGAATGGAATTTAGAAGAATCTGTGAGACTCCAGAGTCAGATAATCTTAATAGATTTCTCCCCCTCCCTGCCCCTCTTACAGAAGGATCAGTTGCTAACAGCCTAAACTTCACCAGCAAAATATCTGACCATAACACTTGGGTGATTGTTGGGTCCTCCACATTCAGATCATCACACGATGGGGCAAATCTGACTTAAGAGCAGGACATGTGAGAAGGACTCAGATGTACTAGTAATTCATAAACTCAGCATATCCCAACAGTATCACAAAGCTGCAAAGAAAGCCAAGGACATCTTGAGCATCAAGAAGGACATGGAGTCCATATCAGAGGAAGTAATATTCCCACTGATCTGCCTTGGTCACAGCTCACTTGGAGCATTGTGTTTTGTTTTTTATCCTTCATTACCAATAGCCTTTTAGGAGAAAAAGATCATGCCTTCTGATTGGTTTTTTCCTAGTATGCTGTGATGTATTTTTACTTAAAATATTATAATTTCTAAATGTGCATATGCACTATGCATACTAGACATACTATTTAACAAAATAAATTACATTAATGGGAAGCATTACAGGGGCCATAGACTTGTAGATGCTGAGGTATGTGTAGTTCCCCATACTGTATTTAAATTATTTAAATGTGAAATGTTTTGAGGAAAGGTATATCCTCAAGAGGTATATCTGCCTTAAGTTCTGCCCAGAGGTTCATATGCCTTAAGTCCCACCATGTAGTCTTAATGGCATTATATCTACTTGATTAAATCACAATTAATTTAGGAACTGTGCCCAAGATGGATCCTTAGCATATCCTTCAAAAGTAGTGTGATTTCTGCCTCAAAAAGTTTCTCTATGCTGAGATGTGTGCCCGTACAACTGCCTGATTCTCACGCAAAGCCATCCCCTCTCAGTGCACCTCAAGAAAGCAACATCTTCTTTTGAGAAGTCACCAGAGGAGTCCAAGTTCTTATGGGGACAGGTCACCAAGCCAAAATACACAGAATGAGGAAACAAGCCCACACAAATCCATAGGCAGTGTGAAAAACTGAGCAAATAAATTGATAACTGATAACCTTTCTCCTTTTTTTCCTCTTTCAATGGAAGATAAACTGCTGAACAAACAGTTCTTTACAAACAGGATTCTTAGTATCTTAGACAACCTCTTACAGAATTCTAAACTGCTATTAACAGGAAATGCTGCACCTTTGTAGACCAAATTTCTCAGAATTTGTATCTAATTGTTTAAAATATCACACACCCAGAAGTGCCAACAGAACTTTCTAGAATAAAAGACTTCTGGCTGTGTGATGTTTTAAACAATTAGATACAAATTCTGAGGAATTTGGTCTACAAAGGTGCAGCATTTCCTGTTAATAGCAGTTTAGAATTCTGTAAGAGGTTGTCTAAGATACTAAGAATCCTGTTTGTAAAGAACTGTTTGTTCAGCAGTTTATCTTCCATTGAAAGAGGAAAAAAAGGAGAAAGGTTATCAGTTATCAATTTATTTGCTCAGTTTTTCACACTGCCTATGGATTTGTGTGGGCTTGTTTCCTCATTCTGTGTATTTTGGCTTGGTGACCTGTCCCCATAAGAACTTGGACTCTTCTGGTGACTTCTCAAAAGAAGATGTTGCTTTCTTGAGGTGCACTGAGAGGGGATGGCTTTGCGTGAGAATCAGGCAGTTGTATGGGCACACATATTCATTTGTGCAAGCGGCAGGTGCACTCATTCACTGCTTGCACAAGGCCCACTGCTTGCAGGGCCCAGTTCCGAATGGACCGCAACCCTTTAGTGGACTGTGGTCCATAGGTTGGGGATCCTGGTCTTAAAGCAATGACTATATCCAAGCATTTGATTCTTTTGATAAGAAAAGTTTTACAATAACAGGAAGCCAAGTTGAGATTGGATTTGATAACTCTGAATGATTTAACATCAGAAAAGGAGACAGATGGGGCTGCATTCTTTTTCCATACCTATTTAATTTATATAGTGAATATATTATGCATGAAGAACTGAAGAATCCATCCAGGTTCCGTCTCTGAGTTTTGCTTTTCAAATCTGGTAGCCCTAGAAAGTCATCCAGTGTAGAGAAAGAAATTCCAGATTGTTCTTGTGCTGATGAATTGGAGTGAATGCCTTGAGAGCAGTAATGGGAGCAACGAAGAGGCTCTGTTTGGAAGCTCTTTAAAGCCCTGCATGATATGGGTCCAGGTTGCTTGAGGTACCATTTCATCCCAATGGACTGGCCCACTCCCCCTGGGTGGGCAGAGGGGTCATATTGTGGGCTCAATCGTCAATCAAGGAATTTCAGCTGGTGAGGTCCAGGAGAGCTTCCAAACAGACCCAGTCCTTATGCTGGTATTTTCTCTCTCCTCCCCCCACCCCCATTGGCATTTTTAGGAGCAATTGCACTGAAACGTAACTCCTTTTCTGAACTACAAATGATTAGCTATAATGAAACTACAACCGTATTGCATAATTCATCTATTCAACAGGGTTGTTGTAAGAAAAATGAGTAGAGGGACACATATACAGCATTTGAGTTGTAAAAAAATCTTCCTTCCTTCCTTCCTTCCTTCCTTCCTTCCTTCCTTCCTTCCTTCCTTCCTTCCTTCCTTCCTTCCTTCCCTCCTTTCTCTTTTTCTCTTTCTCTTTCTCTTTCTTTCTTTCTTTCTTTCTTTCTTTCTTTCTTTCTTTCTTTTTCTTTTTTTCTTTCTTTTTTATTTTGCCACTCATCTTGCTTTGCACCAATTCTGGGTAGCTTACATCATTAAAATCAACAAAACCATAGAAGATAAATATTTCAAAAAACAATAAAAATAGAGTTGCAATCCAAAGTAATGTTCCAGTTAAAAGATGGAAAGGGAGGGAGCACAATGCAAGAGGGGGTGGGGGGGAAGAGGTGAGATTTTCTCTTAATTTATCAACCATCTCCACTGTGATACTCCTCCATTGCGGTCCCAAGCCAGTTGGCAGAGCCAGGTCTTTAGCCTTTATGAAAGGCAAGAAGGGTGGAAACAAATCTCAACTCAAGGAGTAAGATGTTCCAAAGGGCAGGAGGCCTGGCCGGGAAGACTCTTTTCCTGGACCTCACCAGTTGAAATTCCCTGATTGATGGGGTCCACAGCATGACCCTTATGCCAGTGTGAGTGGGATGAGAAGGTACCATTCAGGTGAGACAGTACCTCAGCCCATACTTGCATCAGAAGCAAACCGTCAGCCATGCAGCGCATGGAGCAATGATGTAAAATGGATCACCCTAGGGGTCCCAAGAACTGCCTGCGCCGCTATTCTGTGCACCAGCTGTGGCCTCCAAATGCTCTTCAAAGGTAGTCCCATGTAGAGCACATTGCAATAGTCCAAACATGAGATGATCAGGCTTGAGTGACTGAGTGCAAGGACTTCCAATCCACGAAAGGGTGCAAGTGGTGCATAACGTGGAAGTTATGGAAAAGGTCTACTAGCTGCAACTGCTAACTACTCTTCAAGCAGGAATCACAAATCCAGGAGAACCCCTAAATTGTGGACTTGGTCTGTCTGGGATAGTGCAATCCAATCCAGAACTAAAGTTGTTAAAGGCCCGGAACTTGAAACTCCATACATCCAAAACCACTTGGTCTTTCCAGGGGTCTGCCAAGTGGAGAAAATACTGAGCCCTGAGGCACACTACAAAGGAGCAGCCTTGGGCTGGACTGCTCACTATCAACACTGATTGAAACTGGCCTTGGAGAAAGGAGCCAAACCAGCACAAGTCTGTACTGCCCAGCCCCAAACCCCATAGATTAGATTAGATTACTTTATTGTCATTGTACGTATATACACAGTACACCCATACAACGAAATTCACATAACGGCCAAAGACCAGGCCCATCACACATCACAATCCCAAAAAACACGCCTCCACCCACCACAAATTCCCCACCCTGAACTACCCAGACATCCACACAACAGACCAAGTAATGCTGTCCAACAACTCACTGATGGTGACCTTTTAATTCATTGTTGAGTGCAATTATAGCTCTGGGATAAAAACTATTCAGAAAAGGTGTGGTCCGAGTTTTAATTGTTCTGTATCTTCTGCCAGAAGGCAACAGTCCAAAAAGATTGTAAGCAGGATGGGAAGAGTCTCTGAGAACGTTGTGCAACTTCCTCAAACAGTGAGATGTGAAGATATCATCCAGGGCTGGCAGCTGGAGCCCAGTGATATTCTAGGCAGTTTTAATGATTCTCTGTAGAGCTTTTTTGTCCGCTGCTGAGCTGCTCCCATGCCATGCAAAAATGCCATGTGTCAGGACACTCTCAATGGTGCTGCGATAATAGGACAACAGTAGATGCTGAGACAGATTTATCTTCCTGAGCATTCTCAGGAAGTACAGCCTCTTCTGTGTCTTCTTCACAAGCATGTTAACATTCATAGTCCATGAGAGGTCCTCATGGACTGGATATAAATACCCATTTAAAACTACCAACCCTCTCCTCCTCCTCGTCATTTGTGTGCAATGGTAAACGTACATCTCTCTTCCTCCTGAAGTCAATTATAAGCTCTTTTGTTTTTTTGGTGTTAAGTGTAAGATTATTTTCTTTACACCACAATGTCAGCCCTTGTACTTTCTTTTCTATAAGCAGACTCATTGTTCTCCTCCTGCAATGCTTGAGCCCACCTGACAGTCACCATACTGGGGGCTTTTACCAACCAGAAGGGACAAGGATCTAATTGACAGGTAATTGAATTGACACCATCAAAAACCATCAGATCCAACAGGATCAAACTGTTCCCAGATGGTATGTAGCAAAACACTTTATAGACAAAAGAAACTTTATTGGAAGGCTTTCATAAATTACATTAACAGAGTGGGAGACTAACATTCTACGGCAGAGATTATAAAACGTTTCAGTCAATAGGCTCCATTGTGACATTTCACACAACACTTAAAAGCCCAAATATTAGATTTAGCCCTATCAATAGCAACAATGTGGACTATTGAGAGCAAAGAAAGTTCATCATCGAGGAGGGCTGGGCCTTTGAACATTCCTGAAATAAGTACAAGGCACAATATTTCTAATAACTAGTAAAGGGGACTTTATGTAATATAATCTCCATCTCTTAATTTTTAAATTTTGGCTCTACTTTTAAGACAGACAGATAGTGTATGAACAAACTTTCATTTTCCAGCCTTGCAGAAAAAAATATATAACAGATCCCTCATGTACAGTTTGATGCACTAGAAAATGGCTATATTGTAATCAGCACACCATATTATATAAGATATTTCCTTTAGTGTTGTGAATACCACCGTATCGTTACCATCATCATTATATAGTTATCATAAATGGGCATTTGGGATGAGGAAAATGGACATTGCATTTGTCATGATACAAATGATGTGACCTATGTATTTGTGTCATTTGGACAATCAATCAAAACAATGGAAATACATAATTTATGGTGTTTGTGTTATAAAGTGTCATGATGCACATAATATTAACATCATCATGGTTTTACTTGATGCCTATGCGATTATATGGGTTGATTTGTATCTGTTTCCTTCCTGTATCCACCTTATCTCATATTTTAATGTGGAAGTAGGAATGGACATGTTTGAAAGATTGAGTATGCGAGACCCAAACATAGCAAAAAAAAAAAAAGAAGATGAAATGAAAGTTTTCAGCTTATACAACTTGCGGAAAAACACTAGAATGAAGATCTCTATGAAGACAAAACAAGAGGTGGTTCTAAAAATATAAAGTGATTCTGAAAAGTTCCTCAAAAGATGAGATAATTCCCATATGAAATATACCAGGTAATGTCACTCAGCTGGAAAAATACCAGGAAGCATTAGAACATTTTCTGGCTGGGACCAGCCAAGCCTAACAGGAAGCTATAAAATGAGAAGTGTAATACTTATGAGTCATCACACAGAGAATGAGCAGGGGTGGGTTCCTTCCGGTTCGGACCAGTTCACCCGAACCGCTAGCGACCCGCTGGTGATGTCATGATGACATCACTGAACCGGATCGGTCGGTGCCGGTCCGTGGGCGCAGCTATCTTTTTTTGAGGGGGAAATTTTTTCCTTCTGCGCATGCGCAGAAGCCAAGTTTTGGCCGCCCTGAGCCAGCGGCTGGGTGGAAAAGAAGCCTCTAAGCTTCCACGTTCAGCAGCAGGCTCGGTCCCTTCACAGGGTCGCTTTTCTCCGTGCCTGAGAAAGATCAAAAGGCGTGGAGCAACCTTTAAGGACAAAGTCGGTGTAGCCACCTAGAGGTAAGAAAAGGAATCACTGAGGGAAGGAGCTCTCTGGGACTGGTAAACAAGTGTGGGGAGGCGAAGGGGAGAGAGAAGAGAGAGTGCTGGGCAGGAGCCACAGGAGAAGGGCAGCGGCTCTTCTTCTTTGCCCCTGCCCGAGGAAGGATGCTCTGAAGGCGGCTCTCCACCTTCATGCAACAGCTCTGCCTCCTCCCTTCGTCAAGCCCTGCAAGGAAGCCCACTAAGGAAGCCCACTCCTCCCGCCAGATCCACCCAAGGAAGGGGAGAGAGAGAGAGAGAGAGAGAGAGAGAGAGAGAGAGAGAGAGAGAGAGAGAGAGAGAGAGAGAGAGAGAGAGGGAGGGAGGGAGGGAGGGAGGGAGGGAGAGGGAGAGAGAGAGGGAGGGAGGGAGAGAGAGACCGGTGGCTCCGCCGAGCTGCCTCTCCCCAGCTAGAAGCAGCAGCAAGCACCAGGCCACCACTTCTTCCAGGTTAGTCTTAAACTCCACCCCACACTGCCTGAGAAAAGGCGCTTCATTTTCTCACTCTTGCTGGGGAGCATAGTGGACTCTGCCCTTAACTGCTTTGTCAGAGTTACGCAATAAATCAGAAGCTTCAAAAGATAACTGCATTTTGCTGATTCAAATAACTTCTTTATAAGTAGAATAAAACATTAACAATACCACACTTTGTTTCAGATCACATGTTGAGATGTTTTCACAGCAAGCTTTAATGGTGGACAGACTAAACCACACCCTTCTTCTTGCTAAGTTTCTGGACATGCTCAAAAAACACTTCAGCCTGATTGGCTGACTCAATCACATGGCTCTCCCAGTCATGAATATTCCAACACTCCTCCCTTCATTACTGGGAGAGACATCAGACCTATTGGATTTAAATATTTCCCATGATTCACATTACCCAATGGTTTGGTCATCATGTCTGCTAAATTATCCTCTGAAGAACAATGATGTAAACGTATCAATTTTTCTTTTACAGCTTCCCTGACATTACAATACTTAATGTCCACATGTTTACTTCTGTTCTTCACTCTGTCACCTGTTGCCATTTTTATACAAGCAGCATTATCTTCATAAACAGTTACAGCTTCATTTACATTTACATTTAAATCTTGTAACAACTGTACATACCAAACTATTTCAGAACATAACTCAGACAATGCAATAAACTCTGCTTCCGCAGTTGAAATAGCAACCGTTGTTTGTTTTCTGGACTTCCAACCAATTAAAGCCCCTCCAAACATTATTACAATTCCAGAATTAGACTTTCTGGTTTTTACATCATTTGCATAATCACTATCAACATAACATTTCAATTTTAATTCTTCAGTGACCTTTATTTGAAGACCCAAATTCACAGTTCCCTTCAAATACCTGAGAATTCTTTTCACACCCATCCAATGCAACTTTGTAGGTGTAGCAGTAAAGCGACTTAAGATGCTCACTGCACAAGCTATGTCTGGTCTGGACCACTGTGACAGATATAACAAACTCCCTATTGCAGAGTGATATATCTCCTGATCACAGGCTTCACTTTTATCCTCACCCAAACTATTGTAAAAATCTGTGCTCATAGGTGTAGGAGCAATATTACAATCTTTCATGTTATATTTCTCTAATAATTGTTCAATTTTTCTCCTTTGACTGAGAATATAACCCTTTTCAGTTTTTTGTATCTCTACACCGAGATAATTCTTTATTTCTCCCAAATTCTTTAATTCAAATTTCTTTTCTAACTTATTAGCAAATTCTTTAACTTGTGATGCATCCTTTGCAATGAAACAAAGATCATCCACAAATGCTAATAGTAGACAATTCCCACCTTGTAACTTTCCAGTGTATATGCAACCATCAGCTTTGCAACTCTTGAACCCAAGACCTTTCAATGCAGTATCTAAACAGATATTCCAATTTCTGGCTGACTGCTTCAGCCCATAAATGGCCTTGTTCAATTTATACACCATGTTAGGTTTTTTATTTTCATACCCTGGCGCTTGAACCATATAAATTTCTTCCTCTAATTCAGCATTGAGAAATGCAGTGGTTATATCAAAATGCCAAATTCTATGCCTGTATGCTGATGCTAATGCCAGTGCTAGTCTTATGCTCTCACCTTTTACAGTTGGCGCGAACACCTCATCATAGTGCACATTCTTTAATTGAGAAAAACCTTGTGCCACCAACCTTGCCTTATACTGTACTTCATTATTGGGTAATACCTTTTTCTTATATACCCACTTACATCCTACAGCCTTGGTACCCTGTGGCAAAGTCACAGATGTGAACACTTCATGATCGCCCATGGATTTCATCTCTTTATCCATGGCTTCCTTCCACTTTTCTTGTTCAACTTTTGGTAATGCCAATACTTCCTTATAGTTTCTTGGCTCATACCACACATTACACACTTTAACTTTACTGGCAGAATACCTGTCTGGCGGAACCCCTCTGTTCCTACGCTCTGACCTACGTGGCATTGCCTGTACTTGTGTTTCAAGCTTTTCTGGCTTCATATCTTGTTCAGACTCTCCTCCCTGAACATTGACACCTTCAGTAAATGATTCACCATCATTACATGAGTTATTGTCACTAAGTGGATCACCGTCGCTAAGCGGATCACCGTCACTAAGTGAGACATTTTCAGAATTTGCATCAATTCTGTTCCAATTTTGTTCTGCAAAACTAGCAGATCTTGAAATCACTATCCTTTTACTTCCATCGCTAAAGCGATACCCTTTTGAGCCTGGCTCATAGCCCACAAATCTGAGCTTTCTAGCCTTTTGTTGTCCCTTTCTTCTGATTGCCTTTGGAATATGTACCCAAGCAGTACTTCCAAATATTTTTAAATGTGCTAGAGAAGGCTTTCTCCCATATAGCATTGCATATGGAGTATTATTGATGGATGAACTCCACAACCTATTTACTAAATAATTGGCAGTCAGTATGGCTTCACCCCAATATGACCTGCTCATACCAGAATCCTCCAGTAATGAGTCTTTCATTGTTTGCAAAACACCATTCCTCCTTTCAGCCACTCCGTTCTCTCCCGGTGTGTAAGGATTTGTGCGCCTGTGTCTTATTCCCAATTGTCTCAACCATTGTTGAAAATTTGTTGACATAAATTCAGAACCTCTGTCAGTTTGCAACTGACATACCTGTTGTTTGTACCTTCTCTCTACAAAACTTAACCATTGCTTAAATTGCTGTAGCACCTCTGTTTTACTCTTAAGTAAGTAGCAAAACCCAAACCTGCTGTAGTCATCCACAATGACCAGCGCATACTTTGCTCCTCCCAAACTGGCTTGCATAGGCCCAATTAAATCAGCATGAACCAGTTCTAGAGCTTTTGTGGTTTGTCTTGTGCTAAACTTGCTCACTGGGAATGCTTTAGATTTCGATGCTTTGCATACTACACAATCCAAATATGCCTTACATCCCTTCAAATCTAATCCTTCTGCAAATTTTTTCATTTGTTGAACAACCTTAAAATTAGCATGACCAAGTCGTCTGTGCAGAAGATGAACACACGAATTGTGTTCTGCTACATTTTTAAATATCTGGGAACAATGTGGGACCTTTTCTCCCTGCAATACATAAAGATTATCCTCTTTTATGCCCTGTGCACAAACATTCCCATTTCTTTGGATGATACACTTCCCATTAACAAATGTGGTTTCATAACCTTGCTTGTCTAAACTAGACACACTTAACAAATTATGCTCCATTTCAGGTACACATAACACATCAGTAAACCTGGATTCCAAATATGGAATTTGCACATCACCTCTTCCAAAGATTTTAGCCTTTTGACCATTGGCTAAGGCCACTTCTTCATTGTTTTCTGGGAAAAATCTGGAAAATAAGTCAGAATTATTAACAATTGTTTGACTAGCCCCACTGTCAATCAACCATTTGTCTCTATTGTTATTATAACAAACTTTTGCAACTGCAATCTGTCCTTGCAAATAATGTCTCTTGTCTTGCATATTTCTTCTCTGTGTACAGCTTTTCTGCAGATGATTGGTCTTTCCACAAATGAAACACGCTTTCTTAACTTGCTTGCAGAATTGTTGCTGTGTAACTTGATCTCTCCTGCCTCTGCTCTCCTCTTGTCTGCAGACACCTCGGCTGTTGCTAGAGATAGGCAGCCTGTGGAAAATTTTGCTGGAGACTTGCTGTAAGTTTCCACTGTACTCCTTGTTGGGCCCCCGCCTGTGGAATTTTCCATCAGCATGGCTGAAAAGCCTTTTCTCATATTCATTCAATAAACACGATTTCAAAGCCTCCAAATTCAAATCTGCTTCTGGCTTACTTTCAAAAATAGCTGATACAGTCTCCCAGCTCTGATCCAAACTATTTAACACTAATAAAACTTTCTGGGACTCTGGAAACTTTACTCCACGTTGCTCCAATTCTAGAAAATTAGACTGCATTTTCATTAAATGATCTTCCATAGAATCTCCTGTCTGCAAACTCATTCTGAAAAGCTTTCTTGAAAGTTGGACCACATTACACGCAGAAACATTGACATGTACTGCTTTCAATTTCTGCCATATTTCTTTTGCAGACTTTAATTCAGCTACATTTAAGAATTGATCATCCCCCAGACTTAAGAGAAGATAAGCCATAGCTTTGTCATGAGCCTTTTGATCTGCTGCTCCAAGCACTTGTGGGGGGTCTGCTACGATGTCCCATAATTCTTTTGCTTTCAAAAAACATTCCATTTTTGCAGCCCAAATTAAATAATTTTTCTTCCCCAATTTGGGTATTGGACTGTCTTTAAATTCCATAGCAGCAGCCATCCTGCTTTATTTTTCTTCTCTGCCTGTTCCTTTAACAACACAGACAGCTTCTTATCAGCTTTAAATTACAATGCAGTTTTAACTTTACTTCTTGAGCGATTCCTGGGCCCATAACCTGTCAGAGTTACGCAATAAATCAGAAGCTTCAAAAGATAACTGCATTTTGCTGATTCAAATAACTTCTTTATAAGTAGAATAAAACATTAACAATACCACACTTTGTTTCAGATCACATGTTGAGATGTTTTCACAGCAAGCTTTAATGGTGGACAGACTAAACCACACCCTTCTTCTTGCTAAGTTTCTGGACATGCTCAAAAAACACTTCAGCCTGATTGGCTGACTCAATCACATGGCTCTCCCAGTCATGAATATTCCAACATGCTTCTTCTGGCTTGGGGAGATGGCAAGAGCTCCGTTTCCAGTGCCTGGGGTGGAGGACAGCGTGCTCCGATCAGCCTCTGACGACAGCAACACGGAGGAACAGTCGGGGGGGGGAGCACCCCCGAGGTGGAGAAGGAAACCAGGCCAGCCTCAAACAATGTTAATTAATCCAACAGAAGTCTGCCACAGTCTTTTGAAAGAAGGCTGATAAGCACCAACCTTTATCTCTCTTGACACACTGCCAAAGATCTAATTGGCAAGACCACATTTGAGCCTAAAATTTCCATTGCTAAGTGAAAAATTTGTTAAGTGAGTTTTGCCCATTTTATGATCTTTCTTGTCACAGTTGTTAAGTGAATCCCTACAATGTGTTAAGTTAGTAACACGATTGTTAAGTGAATCTGGCTTCCCCATTGACTTTGCTTGTCAGAAGGTCGCGAAAGGGGATCACATGATCATCGGGACACGGCAATGGTCATAAATAGGAGTCAGATGCCAAGCATCTGAATTTTGATCATGTGACCATGGGGATGCTGCAATGGTCGCGTGAAAAACGGTCATAAGTCACTTTTTTCAGTGCTGTTGTACCTATGAATGGTCACTAAATGAACTGTAGTACATTGAGGACTACCTGTAGTCCTTCCTGTCCTCACACTTGTCTAATACAATAATAGCTTAAAATGAACAGAACACGTTTAGCAATACCTTTCCGTGTTGTTTTTAAATCAGGGATTCCATTTGGGAAACTCCATTTAGATTATTATTATTTTTGTTGTTTTATTTTAAAAGTGTCATGTTGTATTATTATTGTTGTTGTTGTTGTTGCTTCATGACTCAACAATAAAATATATACAGCTGATAAAGATGTTTGGTTAGCATGCTATCTTAATTTTATTATACTTGCTTTATGATTTATTGTAATTACATTTTATGTTCTTTATTTCAGAAGCACTAGAATAAGCTTTAATATTGGCTTCCCACTAAGATTTTTGTAATCTGGTAGCTGAAATGAAAAGTAATGCATCTACCACCATACATTTAATTTAAATACAGATATTTTAATAAAGGAAACAGGAAAATAATCCTTGAAATGATTAGTTACTTGAATTTACTTTTTTACGTCATCATCTTCATTTTAGCCAATGTCTATCCACTGCGGGATGAAGGCCTCTTCCGCATGTTTCCAACCAATGCGGCCCTGAGCTTTCTTTTGCCAATTGGGCCTGCAATACTTGCTGATGTCATCCATCTTGTTTTAAAACTTAAAACTAAAGCCCTAACTAAAGCCGATGAAAGCTTATTTTAAATAGGGACTAAACAGAAAAGCCCCAAATGTCTGTTTAATGTTGTTTGTGTTGAATGTTGTATTGTCATATGTATTTAATATTTAAAAAAAAAAAAACTAAAGCCCTAACACTTTTTTAAATATAATCACTACTATTTGCTATATATTTCTGCCAACGATGCCGTCTTAAAGCCATCATGAAGGAACTCTGCAACGCGCTCTACATGGGGCTACCCTTGAAGAGTATCCGGAGACTCCAGTTGGTGCAAAATGCAGCTGCACGTGCTGTGGTGGGTGTGCCAAGGTACACCCACGTGACACCTATACTCCGCCAGCTGCATTGGTTGCCCATTAGTCTCCGGGTCCAATTCAAGGTGTTGATCATCATCTTTAAAGCCCTTCATGGCTTAGGACCAGGTTATCTCCGGGACCGCATTCTGCCTCATACTTCCCTCCGACCGGTTAGGGCCCACAGAGTTGGCCTCCTCCAGCTCCCGTCAGCCAAGCAATGCCGGCTGGCGGGTCCTAGGGGGAGAGCCTTCTCTGTGGCCGGCCCCGCGCTCTGGAACCAACTCCCCCCAGAGACCCGAACTATCCCCACCCTGCTGGCCTTCCGAAAAGCCGTTAAGACATGGCTCTTCCTGCAGGCAGGGGGTAGAGCTTAATTCCATCTACACTCTCCCCCGGGTATGTCTGGCGGTTGAATGGTGCTTTTATATTGAAATTTTTAATTTTTATATTTTGATTTTAAATTGAATTTATTGGTTTTCTTGTATTTTTCCTGTGTTGTAAGCCGCCCTGAGTCCCTCGGGAGTGGGGCGGCATATAAGAAACCATAAATAAATAAATAAATAAATAAACTCCTCACTTTTCTCTGTTCAACGAGATCCTGACAGTCCTTTCCAGAGGTGGGCTTTATATACTTTAACAACTGGTTCGCCGAAAATGTGAGTGTGCACACACATTCGCTTCGCGTGCGCCACTATGCGCCCGTGCCTTCCTCACTTATGTGCAACACCTAAAACAAGGCTTTTTCAATGGGGGCGGCTTCCTGCACACCTGCTAGGTCAGCCACGGTTCGTAGAACGGGAGAGGCGCGCAAATCAGCTTGGCTGTGGGGCGGGGCGAGCGAGCCAGAAAGTGAGATATCTAGAACCGGATAGCATCGGGGTGGGTGGGCAGGGCCAACCAGTGCTCAGAACTACTGGTTCGGGCGAACTGGTCCAAACCGGCAGCAGCCCACCACTGATCCTTTCCTTCTCTTGTATCAAACAGATGTCCATGAAAATATTTCTTCAATTTTGGGAAAAGCTGCATACTAACAAGTCTGAGTGCTACGCCAGTTGGGGTAAGGGCATGCGATCACACTTTATAGTTGTATCTTGGATGGCTCATGAGGTACAAAGCCCAAGGTTGTCATGATTATAGCAAAATTCCCTTCTTGAACTTTGAAACTCTGCTTAACTGTCATTTCAAAGTTGTGAGAATTGCAGTATAGTGCGCTGAGCTGATAGTCAGGCTCAAGGAAATCCATTGAAAAATATCATCGGCAGCCCCCAAAACTGTAACCAATTTTATTTATTCTTATTAAAAAATTAATATAGCCACTGAACTCACAGATAGATGGGTGGCTTACAACATTTTAAAAATTCACCATATAATACAAATCCATATAATTAAAAAAACCACAGCCCTCCCCCCCCCCCCATGGCAACAGCAACACAATCAGATCAGCCACTTGATCAGTCCCATCTTCATTTGTGATCTGCAGGCCTGCTGACAAAACCATGATTTTAGAACTGTTTGGAAAAGCAACAGGGTGGGGGACAAACATACCTGGAAGGGGGAATAATGTTTGTTCCATAAAGAAGAAGCCACCACCAAGTTTTTCTGCTCAATGTAGATTTTGATTTTTTTTTTCTTTTGGTGAACCTGTGATGTTATATTGCCTCCACCTCAACTCACAGTAACAGTCAACTGAAGTGAAAGAACAGATGCCCCAAAACATGCTGGAACTTCTAGCACATCAGTACTGCCATCTGTTGGTGATGTATTATTTTGCAGGCATTACTTTTCAAACTGTATTAGAATAGAATAGAATAGAATAGAATAGAATAGAATAGAATAGAATAGAATAGAATAGAACAGAATAACAGAGTTGGAAGGGACCTTGGAGGTCTTCTAGTCCAACCCCCTGCTTAGGCAGGAAACCCTACACCACTTCAGACAAATGGTTATTCAACATCTTCTTAAAAACTTCCAGTGTTGGAGCATTCACAACTTCTGGAGGCAAGCTGTTCCACGGATTAATTGTTCTAACTGTCAGGAAATTTCTCCTTAGTTCTAAGTTGCTTCTCTCCTTCATTAGTTTTCACCCATTGCTTCTTGTCCTGCCCTCAGATGCTTTGGAGAATAGCTTGACTCCCTCTTCTTTGTGGCAACCCCTGAGATATTGGAACACTGCTATCATGTCTCCCCTAGTCCTTCTTTTCATTAAACTAGACATACTCAGTTCCTGCAACCGCTCTTCATATGTTTTAGCCTCCAGTCCCCTAATCATCTTTGTTGCTCTATTACATTACATATATATACTGTATCCTCTTATGCAACTCCTCCTCTTCCTTCTCCTTTTGAATGATATCAAATAAAGAGACAAATGAAAGAGGCTGTCCGAAGGAGAAGCAGCAATGGGAAAAGAGGCACCAACTGAGAAAACTGGAGAGAGACACACATTGTTTTCCTTCCCTGGAACCCATTTCCCACAGATGGAGTAAAAATTCAGCTGAAGAGGAGAAGAAGCAGAGGTAGAAGCAGAAACTAAAAAAAAAGAGCTTACAGAAAATAATTAAAATAGAAAATAGTTTTATTAATAAGATTCTACAATAGGGATGAGCATTTATAATGTACAATTATTGAATAACATAATAACAGAGTTGAAAAAGACCTTGGAGGTCTTTTATTTGTAAACTTTTTTTTAAAAAAAAATAAAAGTCTCTCCAGCCCATCCCTGTCCTGCAGTCCTTGAGGGGAGGTACAAAACACTCAATTGTCCATATTTCCAGTCTTTGTGTCTATTGAGTCTGGGCCAGTCTGGTTGGTGAAAACAAACAGCAACAGAGAGTACATTTGGCAGCCTTGCATTCAGTATCATCAGTACGCTGATGATACCTAGCTATATATCTCTGCCCTACACTGACCAAGTGATGCTGTTCAGGTGCTAGCTTGGGGCCTAGAGGCTGGATGAGGGGGAGAAACCAGTTGCAATTCCACCTTAGCAAGATAGCTGTTGGTCTTTGGCCCCCTTGAGGTCAGGAGAATTGACTTCTCTGACTGTGAATGGGGTGGCACTTTCCCAAATACTGTAGTTCTGGTGTGCAAGTTGGCTGGAAGAACAGGTGGCAGCTTTGACCGGAAAGACTTTAGCAGAAATTCACCTTGTATGCCAATTTGCACCCATCCCTGGACCAGGAGGGCTATCTCCTGGTCACTCATGTCTTAGTCAACTCCCATTTGGATTACTGCAATGTGCTCTATGTGGGGATGCCCTGGAAGGCTATCCAGAAATTGCAACCGGTCCAGAAGTCAGCAATACATAGTTTTGGATCTCAATGGTTCGTCCAAGTAACACCACTGCTGTGTGAGTGTACTGCCTTCCAGTAGCTTTCTGGGTGCATTTCAAGGAGATGGTTATCATCTTTAAAGCCCTGCATGGCACAGGACCAGATTCCATGTGGGATCGCCTTTGCCTGAGGATATCTGGCCACCCTACTGGATTAGATAGGGTAGGTGCATTCTAGGTCCCTGCCCTTAACTGTTTTCACCTAATGGGACTTTGGAGGCCTGCCTTCTCTCTAGCTGCCTTTTGGAATAGCCTCCTATCTAGGATCCAAGGGATTTCTACTCTTTTAGCTCCTGGAAGGCCATGAAGGCCTTGCTCTTCCTTCAAGCATTGGATTAGGATAGGCTTGATTATCTTAATTTGTGGTCAATCTGAGGAAGGTTGGAAGCCACTACTTTATTATTGTCTGTTGCCTTTTTCTTTTGTACTCCCCCGCCCGACTTTTGTTCTTTTTTTTGCACCCTCTGAACTTTTATTCTAGTTTATTTTGTGTTAGCATGTATATCTTTATTAAAAGTTTCAATTAAATTTACCCGTCCTTACCACTTTCTATAGAGCAGGGGTGTCAAACTCGCAATGTCACATTGTGATGTATTGTGACTCCCCCCCCTTTGCTAAATGGGGGTGGGCATGGTCAGTGCATGATGCATCTGGCCTGTGGGCCACGAGTTTGACACCCCTGCTATAGAGGGACGATCGAGAGCATCCTGTCATATTGCATTACAGTCTAGTTTGGAAGCATTACAGAGAGTGGTGAGGATGGCAGAAAAGACTATTGGCAGTTCACTTCCTTCTATCCAGGACATAGCACATAAGCGATGCTTGAACAGGGTCCGCAGGCTTGTCTGGGACGCTACACATCCTCTTCACAACTTTTTTCCTTGTTACCTCCTGGGAAGAGGCTTTGTGGCTTCCGAAGCAGAACATCCAGATTCAGCCACAGTTTTGTTCTGCACAGTATCAGCTTTGTGAACTCTCAAGCTTCCTCTTTCCGCTACATATTCAAGATAGACAGTTATTAATATTTATATGTATTTATATGTTAAGGCGTAGGTATATACATATGTATGTATATAGCATATCTATATGTGTGTTATGTACGTGTACATTTTTGAGAGTAGGCAACATAATTTAATTTTTAATGTGTGCCAGCGTGCCCACAGAAAAATATGACATAAAGGTTATCTTAAAGTTATACACACACACAATCACAGGCAAATTAATGTATAAAACCAGATGCCTTTATTTCTGTGTTCATTGGTATACACATGCTGTAAGAAAAAGGGGCTCCTAAAGTTGTAATTTTAAATGAAGTCTTAGTCTGAAAGTCTTAATCTAACGCCAAAAATAAATGCTTTTCTGAAATTTTCTTCTTTGCCAGTTCCTTAATTGCATATGGTAAACAAGGAATACAGAAAGAGATCTGGTGATTACATATCATTGTAAAACTATGTGGGGAAAGAGGGAAGAGATAAAGCAATATTTGTGTTAGCATTTTTGGACTGTGCTCTTTGGCACTATTTTTTGAAAACAGAAAGGTTTTCAGAGGTTTGGGTGAACTGCTTCTTCAGAATCATTCTCAAAAAAAGAGAACGAAAGAGGGAGGGAGGGAGAGAGAGAGAGAGGGAGGGTGGGAGGGAGGGAGGGAGGGAGAGAGAGAGAGAGAGAGAGAGAGAGAGAGAGAGAGAGAGAGAGAGAGAGAGAGAGAGAGAGAGAGAGAGAGAGAGAGAGAGAGAGAGCATATATAAAATTAAAAACCTAGTACAGGTAATCCTTATCTTCGGATGTAATGAAGCCTACCTTGGTTGTTAAGCAAGGCACCCACATGAACACCTCCTTTAACAACCCCAATCCTTGCTCTCGAGTGGTGGGTTGCTCCCGGTTCGGACCGGTTCTTAGAACCGGTAGCACCGGCGGTGGGAGGCTCCGCTCACTGGCCTGGGACACTTCTGCGCATGCGCAGAAATGTTGCGCGAGCGGCAAGTGAACTGGCGGCAAAATATTTTACAACCCACCACTGCTGCTCTCCCCATTGCAATGGTTAAGTGGAGCACAGGGTGTCCAAGGGATATGGGGGGCATTGGGAGGCTTAGCACAGACCCAGGAACACATTACACCCACTGGGTCCCTGCAGGCCTTGGGCCTGATTTCCTGCCGCCACTGGACTGGGAAATATGCGGCTGCTCCAAAATGGTGCCCATTTATTGGAGGGCACCATGTGGCCTCCACTATTTAGGGAAGTTGTGGGATGGAGCAGTCAGCTGTCCTTTCTAAACATCTTTAGATCGCTACTTTGCCCATTGGCTTCTCTATACATTATGGAAGTGATGTAATGGCATCCCAGAAGCGGGCATCATTTTGGAGTGGCTGCAATTCATTATGGCCACTCCTCAAATGGTGCCTACTTCTGAGATGGTGCTGCATGGTAGAGCAGGTGCTTCCAGAAGAGATATACCAAATGACTGAGACATGATGAGGATGGAGAGCAGGGTGTGGGATCCAGTAGGGTGAGAAGCAAGCCCAAGGCCTGTGGTGACCCAACAGGGCAGGATACGAGGTACAAAAGGCAGGGTGGCCTCTGCAGCATCTCTGTGGTCCATTGTTAGTGTAGGCAGATTGCAGAGTGCCTGAATTTTGTTCACATGATTGAAGAGGCACTGCAGCAGACATTCAGTAACTTTGGGCAAGGGTCGTAAGTCCATGCAGCACCTTCATAATTTCGAATGGTTGCTGAATGGTTGTTCGAATGGTTGTATCTCAAGGACTACCTGTATATAGAGGTATAATTTTTTTAAAAATTCTCATTCAGAAACCTGTCAACGTGAACTACAGGATAAGAAAACATGAAAATGATATACAGCTCACTCTTATTTAATTTACATAGGGGAATGGGAATGAAAGAAGACTAACAGCATTAATGGATGGAATAAGAACCAAGAAGCTAAATATAATCAAAATAGATAGTATTTGCTATATTTCAATGACACAATGAACTACAAAGCACTAACTTCATTTTAGTTTATAACCTTCTGCAAACTTGGCATAAATCTTGTGCTTAGTTTTATCTTGTACTTGTGCTTCAGTACCATGCATCCCAGAAAATTGGATTAATAAATATTAGCTAAGTTAACAAATGCTAGTTTATTGCTGGTATGCAATTTCCATATTTCTTATCCACCCTGATGGCTTGGATTACTACGAATTGGAATTTAACACCTGGATGCCATATATTCCGTGTTTCTAACATATATGACTGAATCCTTAGCTTAGCTGGAATACTTGTGGAACCAACCTAACACAAATTTCAGTCTATGTTTAAACAATCTACTTAGCCTTGCTTATTTAATCATTGGTTTACTGAGTAATCTACAGTTCATTGGGGTTACACAACCTGAATTATAAACCAAAGTAATTGGCTTTACAGAACATTAAGCTAATCAACTACCTTATAGGCTTGATATGTTGATTGAATTCAGGTGTGGAATATAGTTGCTTTATTAATACTGCAAAATCTGTAACAAGATGTTTATCTCTAGGTGACTAAAACAAAGGTCTCTGTAAATGTGCAGTTAAGAATTGCCTTTACCAGATTTCCTTATAATGAGCTTATGCAAATCTTTTTAGATCTCTGAGAAGGATACAGAAGGCAACAGCCATTATATGTTAAGTCAGGAATACTTTATGATCCAATCAAGAAGTGAATTAACTGGTTTTAGTAATCCATGTTCCGAGAAACCTGTTTCATATACTGTTTTGCAATCCACTATATGTGTCACTGCCTGGAAAGAGAGCGTGAATACTTCAGTTGGAACAGAATATGACAGCAAAAATTTAATGGGAGACCAAGAACTGTGAACAATACTGTATTGTGATAGTATTTTCATCTTTGTTCTTTTTTTAAAATTCTGGAACCATTCCAAAGGTTTTGTACACCTTGCTTAACTATGACTAAATTCATCATGGCTTACTTAATCAAAATATCTGGATTTGCACAACACATTGAACAAGAAACTAAAGACTTGGCCCAAAGTCACACAACATTCTTGGCTAACATTGGGATGGCTAGTAATAAGAGGATGTACTGTGAAGGTAGATTTACAAAGACCTTTGTAACTGTATTTTCATGAGATCACCATGCTGTTTTCAACACAGTTTTTTCTTTTATCAGCAAACAGAAAACAGAAAAAAAGTTAGATTGACAAACATGCAACACTAATTTAAAAAGGATCTTTGCACAAAAAAGAAAACCCCTCCAATATTAATTAATTCTAACATTAAATATAAAAAAATCCATCCTGGCTGAATGCTGAAAGACACACCCAAAAATAATATGTTATCCTCCTCTTACATAATCATTCTACAAATAATTATAAACTTTCCTATCTGTATTTAACAAACATGCTATATTAGATACACAAATATCCTAGATGTGGAAATCTATTTGTTTAGTAATTAAATTGATTCAACATCTGTTAATAAGAGATGTTGAGTTCCCATAAAGAGGCGAGGCTTGTGACTTCAGCTCTTTATTTGGTCAGTACATACTTCAGTAAGGCAAAGGGTTTGGCAGGGGTTTAAATAGGAGCCGACAAACCTGGCAGCCAATAGGAGCTTGGCTAGCAGGCAGCCAATCAGGCTACGCTTATGCAAATCCCTGGTCAGACTGGAGTGAGAACTTCTCCAGTCTTCCAATACATTACAAGAGATTTCCCCTTTATTTACCAATACATGTTTAATCAATCAAAATGTTTTTTCAAGTGTTCTCTCTGTATTAGTGTTTCTTAACCTCAGCTATAAGTGTAAACTTTCAGGCTGGTTAGGAAATTCTGGGAATTGAAATCCACACATCTTAAAGTTGCTGAGTTTGAGAAACACTGGTCTATACTACCAGATAACCAGGGTAACAATAAAAGATTGGCCAGCTAACTGTCTCTTGGGTATGGAGCATTTTTCTTAAGCAGATGCTTGCTTTAACATCTGTAAAGCAATAAGCTACATTCATACAACATATTCTTCTATGGTTAAAATAACTTTCCTGGCATAATAAAATGAACTATACTGTAATTAAGCACACAGCCTGAATATACTGTATATAACACCACAAACCAATAAGCCTACCATAGTTTAGCCGAGGATATTGCATGAAATTAGTCAAGGATGTTCTTGCTCATTCAACTAACATATTCAGTACTGTACATTATCACCAAATATTATTAAACATCTGTAACATTTTATAAATAGGAAATACTATTTTAAAGCAGGCAATTAGTGGCATTTTACTGTTTTGACAGAATTTAATTGTTACATAGTTAACTGAATAATTTTTGTGTCTGTACTTTTATTCTCTCTACAGTATTCTACTGTTTCATTATTTTATGTTATCTATCATATTTTTAGTTTTCTATTAGAAATAATTTAAAGGACCAGTTTAATGTAGGCTTACCAGAGATGTCTGGCAAAAGAAGTATACATCCTCCTCCTATCCTTCATCAGGCAAGCATAACCTTAAAATCAAATATTATTTAACTTTTGAGTATCTTGTTTTCATCATAGTAGTCAAATTGTTTTCATAATAGTAGTCATTCAAATCTGTGTGTATTGTGGGCTTGTAAATTGTCCATTTCCTTCTCTTTTCTATTGACAGATTCTACAGCCTAGCTTTGTTATTACCTTACTCTATGGTAGCAATTGGCTTCAATCAGCCCCTTCAATTGAAATCACTTAGTCTATAGATCACATGACTCATGCATTTTTATGGTGTCATTTGGAAAGCACATAGTTAATTCCATATTATCACTAGGATATGGTCTTGAAAATAAAAAAATGTTGAAAAAGTATTGCAATTCAGAAAAGTATTTCTGATTCTGGAAAAAGTAATTTCTTATCTGTGTAAGCCTAAGTGCATATTTTTGCAGTTTTTCATTGTATTTTTTGTTGCAGATGCCAAGAAAGTTAAACAATTACCGTAGTGTGTCTTCTTTTTCCTCATTTGATATCTAAACATCTTTTGGCTCTTTAGATATCTGGTAACCTAGATGAATGGATCAATAATATGTCTGTAGAGCTAGTTAGGTGTGATTGTTGAGGCATCAGGTTAGAAGCCAGGAGATACAGAGTTCTAGTCCCACCATGGGCACCAAGACAGCTGGATGACTTTCAGTCAATCACTTTCTCTCAGCCCTAGGAAGGGAGGAAACGGCAAAGCACTTGCCAAGAAAACAGCAGGGACTTGTCCAGACATAATTGAACAAAAGAAAAAATACTAATTGTTGAGTTCCCACAGAAGAGGCGAGGTTGTGACTTCAGCTCTTTATTTGGTCAGTACATGTTTCAGCAAGGCAAAGGGTTTGGCAGGGGTTTAAATAGGAGCCGGCAAACCTGGCAGCCAATAGGAGCTTGGCTAACAGGCAGCCAATCAGGTTACGCCGGCAAACCTTGGCAGCCAATAGGAGCTTGGCTAGCAGACAGCCAATCAGGTTACGCTTATGCAAATCCCTGGTCGGACTGGAGTGAGAACTTCTCCAGTCTTTCAATACATTACATCAATAAAAGTGATTATTTGTAGCTCAGGGTTGACATGAGGGGTCCTTGGTGCTCTCTGAGCTTGCCTGTTTTCTTCCAGACGTTTCATTACCCAAATAGCACTAGCACTGATCATGTTACCTAGTTTGGGTAAGGAAACGTCTGCAAGAAAACAGGCAAGCTCTGAGAGCACCAAGGACCCGTCAGGGGAAAAAAAAGTCTGTTCTGTATTTTAATTTGTTTTTGAAATACTGTGAATGTATAGCAATAGCAATTTCAGTAGAATCGAAGTTTCTGTCAGGGAACTACACAATTTAGATTGAAATCTTACATACACTTATAGAATTACTTTTGAGTAAAAAAATGTGAATGCGAATAAATAGGTGGCCCTTCAGTAGGAAGTTAATAGCGTTCCATGAGCCTCTGCTTTAGTCATACTGGCCACATGACCATGGAAATGTCTTCGGACAAGGCTGCCTTCGTTTACTAAGAAATAGAGATGAACACTGCCTCCTACAGTTGGACGCGATTGGAAAAGGGAATCCTTTACCTTTACCATCTCAACTTAGAAAGCATGAACTGAAATGTGAGGCTCTCGGAAAATAAGGGGGGAAAATGAGAAAATTAAAAAAAACACAAAAAAATCCCACTGGTCAATAAAAGCTCAACGTACTTGAAGCGTTTCGCAGTCTAAAATGGAGCATCATGAGTGTAGTAGCAGCTTTGTTCTCTTGCACCGTAATTACCTACAAAAAAAAAAAACCACACCTATTTCCTCCTTTCTCGAAAAAGTTCAAATATTAGCCATGTTAAAATCTGTCGCGCAACCCTAATCAGATTAATAGTCCCTTTTCCCCAAAGACCCGATAATCGGGAATTAACATTTAATCCGGAAGTTTGTATTGTTTTTTACATTGCCTTTTGCTGCTTTTGAAGTCATAAGCATTTAAAGGATCTCAAGCTAATGATGGGCTTTTTGACCTCTAGATCAAAGACTATTTTTCACTGTAGTGTACACCTTTCAGCAGTCATTAAAAATGTTTCAACAAATTATTGCATTCACCGGGACTTTGCGTGTACTTTTATCTATTACTATTGGAAGTCGCTCTTCTTAAGAGCGGATCTCAGTTTTGGCGGCGAATTAATATTGGGGGGGGAACCACTATTGATCGCGTTGACTCGGCACATCTGTTTTTCAGTAATCACCCTCTTTTTTTATGCCATCATAAAACATTCAAAGCGATGAAATCGACACTGCATCTACCCGCCCCTATCGGAACCACTTATTTCTGCGAGACTCGACCACCGCCAGAGGGCGCTCGTCTGTAAGCAGACGGCGAAGAGCTACCCCCCCCCCGGGCCAGGCTCGCTGCCTGTTTGCTGATTGGCTGAGAACTTGGTTTACGTCCTGACGCGAGGAAGGGGCCTCGCGCGTTCCTGCTCTGCTTGCTCTCGCCGCGGCGAAACCGGCGCGCTTCGGCGCTCGTCTCGCGCGCGGTTCTCGGCACGATGGTCCTGGTCGGCTTAAGGTCTGCCTGGACCGGGCCGAGCAGAGGCGGGGCTGGCGCTGAGGCCTCGGAGTAGCAGCCTCATAGCACTAGGGCCGCTCTTGTTTTACTTTTCCCGAGGGGGCGGGGGGACCGTGCTCCGGGTTGGTTCCCTCCTGCCAGGTAAGTCTGTCAATCTCCTTCCGTTCCCGTTCCTCCCCCTTAAAGAAGAGGGGTCTCTAACGTCCGAACCGGAAGTGTTTTCCCTGCCTCAAGCCACGCCCCTTATACAGGAGGGCTAATTAGCACCTGATCCGACGGGGACTCCATTGTGGGACCTTCGGAGATGCCGTAACGGAGCTTCCTCGAGGTTTGTTTCTCCAAGCGATGCCTCTCCAGCCGGAGAGAGAGGCTGGCTTCGGAAAGCCGGGACCCAGGGAGAGGTTCGGTTGACTCATTTGGGTGGACTCATTTGTAAAGCCCCGAGACTCTGGGTAAAGAAAGCTGTGTCGTACCCCACCTCCTGTATCCTTGGGCTAAAAAAAATGAATGGAACAAATGAAGCTCCCTTGCAATGTTGATCATAGTTTACTCAAGCCATTGATCCAAGTGGAATGCATTGCTCAGCGAGGGTCTTCAAAATCACTTCATAGACAAAAGTCTGATCATCTGTCATATTTAGGTTTGCCACCTGATAGGACTTTTTTTTTTTAGGAGTGGACAGACATTCCCTGAAAATGGCTTAAGTGTGCAAGGTCTATTAGACAGCTGGATTAAAAGAGAGAGAGAAAAAGGTTTTTTCCCTTGTCAGAACTGTCACAATGTAATTTTTAGATTGTCAGCTGTACTCATATGTCAGACTTTATGACCTAGAGGTTTATAGCAAAGTAAAGCAGTCACGTGAAGAGTGAACTGTCCATATGCACATTCCATTCTATCCTCCATTCTCTTCTGCTGCTAGCTCTCTCAGAGAGAGGACATATGTTTTAGATTGTCAAGATGTAGTTATTAAGATTTATTGTTTTTGTATTCTTTTATACTGAAATAAATATCTTGTTATTTTTAGACTTTATACTCGAGTTTCTTTTGTTAGGGATTAGCTCCAAAGAGAAAAGATTTCATCACCTCTAAGACTTATTTTCTAATTCTGTCAGAGCCAATATTTAAAATCTGACTCTGCAGGGTTTAATCAAATTTGTTTTTATTCTGTTAGCCCCTAGAGAACTCACTTTGGTTTACAGTTTAAAATGTTAAACTCATCAACATCGCCATTAAGTCCTGTGCAGAGTACATGTGGGTAGCAAGTGCTTTCCAATGGTTTCGATCATTTGCAGTATCTTCGGCATCATCCCAAAGGACATTGATAATTTTTATCTTCCTTAAGTATTTGACGCCAAGTTTTCCAAGACTGGCCTCGTTTCCAAGACTGGCCTAAAGACCAGTATTTGAAATTGTGCTGGTCTTTAGGCGTACATAAGATTCAAGATGCTGGTCTTTAGGCGTACATAAGATATGGCCAACAAGCCGCATTCGACATTCATTCACAGTTCTCAATAGGTGTTCTAAATCTGATCTTTGTGGTACCCCTTCACTAGTGATGTCATGATATGAGACGCGGAGGATTCTTCTCAAGCAGCATTGGTAGAAAACTTAACCATTTAATCATCTTGGTTGTGCAGTTCCATGTTTCACAAGCATATATTGCAGTTGGTATGATAATACCCTTGAAGATTGTTGTAAACCAAAATGTTAAAACTGGAAGAAGGATATTCCAGCATCATGTGCGTTTCAAGAATAGATGCATCAGTGTTTCAAACCTTATTAGAAGGTTGGGCTACTGTACTGTTCTTTTTTACAGTAAAGTATTATAACTTCAATATAATATGAAACAATAATTGCGTATGTGTCCTTAGCTCATCACAGTGATGTTACGGTCATTACACCCATCCTGTTTGCCCTTCTCTGTGACACCTGTGCATGATTGATGGTAACCGATTCTACCCCAGCTTTGAAAAAAAGCTTTGAATTGCTTACCTGGAAACTTTTGGCAAGTTAATTAAATAAGTATTTTTATGCTTATCAGTAAAGCTGTTTATCTCAAAAATGTCAGTAGTGCTGGGTGTGTGTGTGTGTCAGGTATTTCTTTTGAGATGTTAGGTTGTTTAGTAACACTTGACACTTATCACTATGATATGATTATGATCATATGATTCTTGATATTTACAAGTATTTGAACTTTATAGTAGGAAAAGCTTAATGAGCACTGTATCTGCAGTGGAGCTTTTAATTTTAAATCATAATGTTGGAAGCAGCATTCAATGAGATATAAAACAGTTGCTGTCTGCAAAATAAAAGTATCTTACTGTGTTTCTGCATAACTATAATTGGATTTAATAAGCTTCACTCATTAAATAGAGGGCCATTCAGCCATTTTACTGAACGATTTACTTCCATGTGGTTACATTTAATTTGTAAGTATAGAAACACAAGTGAGTGTGCCCTTTTTCTCTTTAAGATATTCATTGTATTAATTTCTCATTTAAGAAACAGGCCTGTATCCAATTACTGAGGTGAGAATTGTTTTCATTCATGGCCCCTAAGCTTGGATGATTCTTCCAGATCCTATTTAGGGTGTAGGGGAGATAGTTTGTGGCATGAAAGGAAACAGTCAAGATTCATTAAATGAAAGTATGTAATGCATTTTCTCTTGTTATTCAGACTGAGTCTTTAGGGCAGGGGTCGGGAACCTATGGCTCGCGAGCCAGATGTGGCTCTTTTGATGATTGCATATGGCTCGCAGCAGGGGTGAAATCCTCCCGGTTCTTCGATACTCCGCATTGCCCGAAAACCCTGTAACTAAACGCCCAGACAGAGAGAAGTTAGCAACGTGGAAAGAGGGGCGACATTGACAACTACCGCTGCTTGAGCGGTGGGCCAATAAGAGAGCCCGCTGATGGGGCCACGTGAGGGAAGTTTGTGTGGAAAGACGGTTGGGAAACCAAGGAAACGGTTAGCGGGAGTGAAGCGATGAGAGGGCGGGGCCGGGGCCGAGCACGCGCGGCAGGTGAGGGGCTTTGTGTGAGAGTGTAGACTTGGCTTTCTTGCTTCCCTTCGCGCGTCGTCCCGCCGCTCTGTTAATTGTCAGGCCGTATCAACCTCCCCCTTTTTCTGTGGTGCCTAATGGTGGGATAGTTTGAATAAATAAGCCAAGCGGCCGAAGGAGCCTTGGAGCTCCGATGCTGCCCTGCTCTAGTCGCCTGCTGGGAAGGCTGCAGCAGCCACCATCAGCTGGCGGCATAAGGCAAGAGGCAGGCGGGAGACGCGGGCAGGAGCTGGCTGTCGAGGGAGCGCGCGGCTGAGAGGCATCTCGCGCGGGGAGGAAACTTTGTCTGGCTTGGCTTCGAGAGCGAGCAAGCAAGCGAGAGCAGCGCAGCCACAGCGGGAAGGGAAGCAAGCAGCCTGCTCTGCCACTCAAGCCAGCGGCTGCCGGAAGCAACAAGGGCGTTAGGAAAAGAGAAGGAGGAGCGCCGCCACTGCCGCTAGCACTCTTTCCTTCAGTTCTATCTTTTCCTTCTCTTTTCCTAACACCCTTGTTGCTTCCGGCAGCCGCTGGCTTGAGTGGCAGAGCAGGCTGCTTGCTTCCCTTCCCGCTGTGGCTGCGCTGCTCTCGCTTGCTTGCTCGCTCTCGAAGCCAAGCCAGACAAAGTTTCCTCCCCGCGCGAGATGCCTCTCAGCCGCGCGTTCCCTCGGCACGACCGCAGCCGCCACCAGCACTCTTTTCTTCATTTGGGAAAAAGGATCTTGTGGTGCTGAGGGCTAGGAAAGAGGGAAGAAGAGAAAAGGGAAGGAAGGAAGACCAGAGATGAAAGGAAGGAAGAAAGGAAGGAAGGAAGACCAGAGATGAAAGGAAGGAAGGAAGGAAGGAAGGAAGGAAGGAAGGAAGGAAGACCAGAGATGAAAGGAAGGAAGGAAGGAAGGAAGGAAGGAAGGAAGGAAGACCAGAGATGAAAGGAAGGAAGGAAGGAAGACCAGAGATGAAAGGATGGAAGGAAGGAAGGAAGGAAGGAAGGAAGACCAGAGATGGAAGGAAGGAAGGAAGGAAGGAAGGAAGGAAGGAAGGAAGGAAGGAAGGAAGGAAGGAAAGAAGGAAGACCAGAGATGAAAGGAAGGAAGGAAGGAAGGAAGGAAGACCAGAGATGAAAGGAAGGAAGGAAGGAAGGAAGGAAGGAAGGAAGGAAGGAAGGAAGGAAGACCAGAGATGGAAGGAAGGAAGGAAGGAAGAGGAAGAAGAAGAGGAAGGGTGGGAGGAAGAGAAAAAAGTGAGAGGGAAAGAAAGAAAGAAAGAAAGAAAGATTTTAGGAAGGAAGAAAGACAGAAAGAAAAAGAAAGATGGTAGGAGGGGTAGTCTTATACGAAGAGTATATCCCAAACTCTATATTTTCATTGGAAAAGTTGGGGGTCGTCTTATATGCCCAGTCGTGTTATACGCCGGAATATACGGTATATGGCTCTCACTGAAATAAATTTCCAAATTTTTTGCTTTCATGGCTCTCTTAGTCAAAAAGGTTCCCGACCCCTGCTTTAGGGTCTGAAGGAGTGTTTAATTAGTTAACTTTCAGTGTTGATTGTTACAGGACACCATAGTTTGTGCTATGAAAAAATGAGCATGAAAGAAGTATGGAGATCCCATATTCTGCCTTTTTTTTCCATTTAGCAAAGTGAAGGGTTGTAGCAGAGGTTAGTTTTACTTTCCTCCAAACACGTCTTGTTCCACACCACTCTTTTATGATATAAAACAACTTTATCCAGGCTAATGTTCTACAGATATGTTGAACTACAACTCATTTCATTCACAAACCCTCTGGGCAATTTATGTTGATGATGATTGATTGCTGTAGCCCAACACATTTAGTTTATCTCTGTGGTATTTAATAATTACTTTTGACATTTTATATCTAATAGCTAGGCATCCAATTTCCTTAAATTAAAATGTATGAGAAACAAGCATTTTTTTCTAACCATGATCCTAAATATTTTTAGGAACCCAGGGCATCTTTGATACTGGGTTTATTATGAAATTGGTGCTCAAATGTACTACCAAGTTTTTTAAAATAAGTCTTTTCTAGATTGATATGAACGTTAATTTATTATACTGAGTTATGGCAGAAATAATTGAAGTTCAGTTTTGTACTGCAACATGTATATTTTTATGTACCTGCACCTTTCATTCCTTCTTAAAAACAGGTTTACAGTCTTTTAAAGCTTGTCTCATTACTTTATTATCAAGCTATGGTGGCTGTATTAATTTTTTCCATCAATGAATATTGCATAGTGTTGTGAAGAGCAAAATGAGGTTGCTTAGGGCTGCCTCATGGATGATCATTGTGGAATATATGTGCTGGGTAAATGTTGTTCTTCCTTTGATATCATTTTAGCAGTTCCTTAAAAAGTTTTTTGTTTGTTCCACAGTAACATTTTCTTGTTTGGCTTCAGGCATTATTTTTATATAATAATGTTTTTATGGATTTTTGGTTCTCTTGAATATTCAATTATTATTAAATTGTATTATATGGTATTTAGAATTCAGTTTGGCCAGAAAATATTGCTTAAATAAACTAATGCTATTGTTTTTGTAGCCATCTTAAAATTATGTGGAGATGGAGCAGTGGAGATGATTCAGTTGCTAAATCTGAAGTAAGTATTTATTTAAAATCCTCACAATTTCTATTTGAATGTTATTAATTTGAAGTTTCTATTTCTCAAATGTCTGACATATGGGAGATTTCAGAGTCCTTGGTGCTGCTTTTTATTCATGAGTGAAATGTAAGATAGATAAAGCAGTGGTGACGCTGTGTTTTTACTTTTTATTTATTTTATCACTATCGTGGATAAGAAATTTCAGTTATAGCATTAATGCTTGTTCAGTAATTGTAACATTTATCTTTAAGAATTCATTGGATTCTTATATTTCTGTATTTAAATCCTGCTTTGGGTTTGTTTTGAATAATGACAAAGTGTGATAGAAATGGTATAAATATTGTATTACAGTAATACATACAATTTTAATATTTCAA
Source organism: Diadophis punctatus similis (assembly GCA_023053685.1). NCBI lineage: Eukaryota > Metazoa > Chordata > Lepidosauria > Squamata > Dipsadidae > Diadophis > Diadophis punctatus. The sequence goes on along the minus strand of JALIGW010000001.1, from coordinate 253,003,219 downwards.
AAATATTTTCTTTGTCACTAGGTTCATGGGTCTTCTCAAGTAGCAAGCATGTCGGTGGCTGATTTGACTGAACAACTGGCTCAAACTAAACAATTGGTAGCACAACTCAAAGAACTTGTCAAAGAAAAAGATGATGACTTACACAAGAAAGATACACAATTAAAGGTATTGTGTGTGGAGTGGGACAGCTTCCAGTTTTTGAGGCAAACTGCTTTTCTGAAATACTGTCTTATTACTTTTCTGAAATACTGTCTCTGAAATACTGAATACTATTATTTTAGATTGGTATTTGAAATTGTGATAATAATTAGATGCAGCTTCTTTCTAATCTATTTTAGGTTTGCATAAGTTGCCACATTTGGTTGTCACTCAAAATGCAGAAATTTCTTATGTATGAACAGATGCTGTTGATGTGGTTAAAATTAGTAGTTTTAACCATTCAATCGTATCCGACTCTTGGTGACTTTATAGGCAAGTGCTCTCCATGCTATTGTCAAGGACAGCTTCTTTTAGTTGTTGGATGTTCAGCTTTGATGGCATCAAGCCAATGAGTTCTTTCCTTGCCCTTTCCTCTTGTTCCACTAACCATTTCTAGCATCCTTGATTTCTCCAATGAATTTGCACGAATGACATGGCCAAAGTAAATCAGACATAATCTTGTAATTTTGGCTTCTAGTGATGTTTTTGTATGGTTTTATATGATTCAGCACTTCTCTATTGGTTGCTCTGGCTGTCCATAGTATACAAAATAATTTACCGTATTTTTTGGAGTATAAGATGCACCGGAGTATAAAACACACCTTTGTTTTTGGGGAGGAAAATAGGGAAAAAATAATCTGCCTATCAGGTATTCATCTGGCTAGTCCTTAGTCTGGTCAGCTTCAACACATTAATTTGCTGGTTTTGAGCACAAGTGCTTGCTTTTTATCCCCTGGTTGGGGATAAAAAACAGTTTCTAAAACACTTCACTTCTCTCTCTCTTCAGAGAGAAGCAATGAGAAAAGCAGGCAAAGGGAAGATCGCTTCACTTGTTAGCGCCTTGTTAGGGCTGAAAAAAAGGGGGAAGATCGCTTCACTAGCAAGGAAGATCGCTTCACTCCTTAGTACCTCGTTGGGGCTGAAAAAAAGCTTAGTAAAAGCTACATTCGGATTATAAGACACACCCAAATTTTCAGCCTCTTTCTTGGGGGGGGGGGAGAAGGTGCATCTTATACTCCGAAAAACACGGTACTCCAGCATCATAATTCAAAGGCATCAGTTCTTCTTCAATCAGCCATTCTTAGTGTCCAACTCCCACATCCAAACATCATTGCTCTAAAAAAGCCTGGTTTTTGTATTTATATCAGTATCTCTGCTTTTCCAGATCTTATTCATGTTAACCAATGCCTAAGGCTAATGCTCTCCATTTGAGTTCAGGTGTAGAATTGCCATTGTGAACAATTTTTGATCCAAGGAAGAAAAATTCTTGAACTAATTCAATTTCCTCTTTGTTGATTTTAAACATCTCATGTCCACCTGCAACTGTTGTCATTATCTTTGTTTTGCTATGGTTAAAAATATCCTCTCTAAATAGGTAGCTATAGTATATGATTTTACCTGTCCTGAAAGTAATTTCAAAGAAAAGCGTGCTTTTATATTTCATCTGTTTAGATATTGATGTACATGGTTGTAATTAAAATAATATCTGCAAATTGTATTTTGTTTTAAAACAATGTATATACTCTACAGGAAGAAAAAGAAGCTTCTGACACCAAGATTTCCAAATTAAAACTTCAGAACAAAGCCAAAGTAGCATCATTAACTTCACAATTAGAAGAACTTAAGAAGCAAATACCAGGAAATGCAGCACAGGATGGAAAATCTGGTCAAAAGAGAGTGAGTTCTATCCTTAAAAATGATATAGATTATAAGCCAGCGTTCCCCAACAAGTTCTTCTACAGTTGGTATATTAGTTTTGTCCAGCATGGTCATTAGGAGAAAAGGCCTGTGGAGACCCAGTGGGGGGAAGGAAGACCTGTGGGGACATGATGGGGGAAGGAAAAGACCAGCAGTGAGGGAACATGGAGTGTCTTGAGGTGAAGGAGGCCGTGAAGCAGGCAAGTGGGCCTCTGCCTGCGCTAAACCTCTCAGGGCCTCTCCCATCCCTGAGGCACCCCGTGCTCTGTTTAACAACTGATGCATTTGTTTAATAGCTGCATCAGGGAGAGCGGGGGGGGGGGGCTTGTTCAGTTATGCCATCTCATTTAATGGCTGTCATGACATGATTGTAATGTGCAGGCTCCATTACAGTTGTAAGTCCAGGACTACTTGTAGTTAACTAACAACTGAAAAAATAGATTGCTTGTTGAACTGCACGGTGGAAACTTTGTGATGAAAGCTGTGAACAGAGTTATTTTGTATCTGATTTTTCAGGTGTATGTAGATGTACGTATAATTTGAATCAATACAATGATTCAAATAATCCTAGAAAGGTCTCTTAAGAATAAGTGCCAACTTGTTCATGTATTCTCCTTTAAATGAGCTATTTGTAAGTCATACTAAGTTTTGTTTGACATATGAATATAATATTTTTTTGCACCCACCCTCAACTCTCTTACTTCATTGCAACCAGGAGAACGTTCCAAAATATAGCTACTGAAGCAAGTCTGAAACCAGCACCACTTGCAACTGCTTTTAGTTTCAGATCTAATTTAGTAGCTATGTTTTGGAATTAGTTTGTTAGAAATCATACTGCAATGGCAAAGACCCTGTAAGATGGCAGCATTTAAGGAATCTGGAGGGTGTCGATCTTGTCCAAATCTTTAAAATTGAAGGAAATTTGAAATAAATCTTCTATTTCTTTCTCTCTCAAAATATGAGGTGGGATAGAACGTCTTATATTTGAATTAAGAATTGCTGTTTACTGATCTCAAACAGTCAATCAGGTGCAAGACCTCATGTGGAAAGCTTCCACCATCCTAAGCCATCAAGTAAGCTGTCTGTGCTTAACGTTTTAGGATGCAAACAAGAACAGAATTAATTTTGTTTCTACTTGAAAACTGTTTTTGGACTTTGTGCTTGAGGTGAAAAAAATTAAACTTTGATTTTAGGTTTTGCTGATTAGATAAGTTTGTTGTTATAGAAATGGCTAGTATACATTATTATATAAAAGTAAAAAGTCAAGGTTTTATGCTATTGCCTTATTCTACTGCACCAAAAGGAGTCAGAAGTCAATGCTTTTCCTTTTTCCTTCGGCCCTACACTTTCCCCCCTTCCCCTTTTCCTCTTATTTTCTTTTGCTTTTTTGTATTTCATATTATACTTCGATAAACTAATTAAATTTTGTTTTAGGACACAAACAAAAAGTATTCTATTCTGAGTACTTTTTATTTAAACCTCAATTCTGCTCTGCATTTAAAAAAAATTGCCCTAGCAAAGTTAAAATTTAAAAAAGAACTCTGAAGCATGTTTTATTATTTTTTTAATTGAAAAACTGTATTTCTGTTATAGTACCATGTTTCCCAGAAAATAAGACCCTGTCTTATATTTTTTTTGAACCCTGAAATAAGTGCTTGACCTTATTGCCATGTGCTCAAAAGCCCGATTGGGCTTATTATTAGGGGATGTCTTATTTTGGGGGAAACAGGGTGCTGCCTGCCAGGCATGTGGCTATTCTAAATATGTTAGTTTTTGTGTAATTTGAAGCTAAGTTTTTAAATGTATGTTTTCAGAGTGATCAAGATAGTGCTGCTGCAAGTCGTGGAAAAATATTGGTGCTCAGAAAGAAGGTTGAAGAACTAGAAACACTGAATGCCCAAAAAAATGAAGCGCTCCAACAAAAGGTAAATTTGTATGAGTTTATTTATCTTGAGTGTTGGCGCCACTACTTAAAGATAGCTACTACTGAAATTTGTCTAAAATTGCTGATCACAGAGTTGAAACATTCATGTTTTCTATTGATTAAAAAAGAATAAGATGTTAGTATAATTTTCTATATTTTAACCTAGATCTGTTGTAGCCCGTAAAGCAGAAAAAGTATGCTTTACATTATATATTTGAAGTAAATCCCATTCTATCAAAGTAATAATGTGTAGGATTGAAACATTAAAATATTAGACGTTTAGTTATTGTGAAGCAGAATTGTATTTTTAAACACTTTCATTGGTTATGGAAAATCCTTTTCTACTCTGTTGCCTGAAATGCTATAGTACTGTAAAACCTTTATTTTAGTGACTGCCATTTTGCAGTCTTTGGATGCCACAGGCAAAATTTCCATCTGAGTATATCCTGAAATATTGGATAGATCTTTTACATCTATCCGCAATCTGCATGAGGCAGTTAAATTTATCTTAGTTTTAGGACAACCACAGCAATGTGTGTCATTTGCATAATGAAGTCATTATTCATGTGTGGTAAATTATGCCATTTGTGTCAACTGACATCATTTGTATAATTGATAGAAGTGATGTGCTAATATAACAGACATTCAAGACCAGATACTCTCCTAAGTATTAATATGGAGAATGAAGTATAGGTAGTCCTCTTTTAACATCCAGAACTGGGACCAGGAGCTCTATTATTAAGCAAAGCAGTTGCTAAGTGGGAAATATGACTGTGCTTTCCTTTTCCCACTCTCCCATTCTTTGAAATGCTCATCCTGGCCATGGGATAATTGGCAAGTTAGGAATTAATGTTTGTATTTACATTCATTGGAGAGGAAGGGATTACAAGTGAGTAGGCAGACACATAATTAATTTAATTAATTAATTTAATTAAATGGATTTGTATGCCGCCCAACTCCCTAGGGATTCTGAGGAATGCACATTAAAAGAAATACGTTGGTGTTGGCAATCTTGAACATCCTTAGGGCTGGAGGTGCTACACATACAGCAAAATGTGTGTATGTGTATGCTTACTATCTTGGCATTCCTTTCTCTCTAGTATCTCTACTCTGGGCAGTGAGGCGGAGAAAAAAAAAGGTCAGGAGAGATTGTCTACAGCAGGGTTGTCAAACTCTATTTCATTGAGGGCTGCATCAGAGTTGTGTTTGACCTTGGGGGGCCGGGGTAGGTGTGGCACAGGTGGGTGTGGCCAGCTCGACGTCACTCGTGTCGGGGGTGTCTATGATGGCCCGAGCGCTCTGCCAGCAAAAACGGAGCTTGGGAGTGCTGCCCACAGTCCTCGTGAGCTCCATTTTCGGCTGTGACGGCCTCCTGCAACCCTCTGCCTATGAAAATGGAGTGGGAGTGCTACCTGCGGCCCTCGCAAGCTCTGTTTTCGGCTGGTATGGCCGCCTGCAACCCTCTGCCAGTGAAAGTGGAGCTGGGGAGGGCCGCACACAGCCCTCCTGAACGCCGTTTTCACTGGCAGAGGCACTGCAGGCCGGTCCTTCGCTGTTTCCAGGACAGCCCCGCAGGACAGGTCTAAGCACCCTGTGGGCTGGATCCGGCCTTGAGTTTGACACCCCTGGTCTACAGAGATTGCTTGGATTTTTTTTCCTCCCTTCCCCTGCTTATCTAAGCAGTTTTTCTGCTTTGCAAAGGGGAGTGTTTGGATATGCCAACACTACCACATTTCTTTCTATGTGTATTCTCCATTGTCTGCCTGCTTACTTTTTTGTAATCCCTTCCTCTCCAAACTCTCCTTTCTGGAAGTGGGGGGGAAATAGGCAAAGGACAACAAACAGGCACATTGCTAAGTGTAATGGCAATCATGTAAATGAGGGATGCTGCAAAAGTAATAAATGTGAGCATTGCTCTTACAGTAGTTTTTCAGGACCGTTGTAACTTCAAATGATTGTTGCAAGACAAGCAATAAGCAAGCTCTACCTGTAAGACAAATAAATACTTTCTTAGTAAGAATCAGATTTCTTACAGAAGTGGCAATTTTTGTTTATACGTATGTAGGTCAACTCAACTTTTGGGTGAAAAAAAATCTGCAATTTGAGCTTGAGGTTAAAAAAAAGAATGAGATTTAATGAGAGAAAATAATAGGAAGAATGTAATTTTAGTATGATAGATATCTAATTAATTAAGTATTCTAGGCCATGTTTTTTAGGACAAAACCAAACCTCCCAGGATTGCTTAAAGTAATGAAATCATTATACCAAAGTATAATCTTAATAAAATCCTCAAATATGTATAATTGAATTACTATTGTAGGTCTGGCTGGAATCCAGGGCACACTTATGGGAATAAGCATATCTGTTGGGGGCTCTTAGACTGGTTGATAATTGCTTTCATATCTGTTGATTGCTATGAAAAAGCTTGCTTTTTAAGGATGGGATGGTACAAAAAATAGCTGTCGACGCTATTAAAGTATTTCTGATGGAACAATGGCTTTACTTCCAGATTTCTGAATTGGATGCTGCGCACCAACGGGGTGCTGAACTGGATGCCATGCTTGCTGAGAAGCAAACGAAACTAACCGAAAAAGAAGCCTACATAATTGATTTGCAGCTAGCCTGTGGATCAACTAATGATGCCAAAGAAATGCTAATACATAACAATGAATTAAAGGTATAACTAAACTGGGAACATATATGTGTTGTTTTATTTCCCATCAAGTTTGACAGTTTGATTAACATTCTGAATTGACTGTACAGTTGCTTTCCCAATAAACCTGAGAAATAGATGAAGAATACCAATCTCTTGTTCATTTCCTTATTTTTTTCCCCCCATGAACTTCAAAGAAGCAGATTTCCACAAAAGAGGCTTCGTTGCAGAGCATGCAAATTCTAGTTCAGAACCTTACCAGGAAAGTCGGGGACAGTGAAGAAAGATACAGCCTCCTCCAGGAACAAATTGCAAGTCTTAAAAGCTTTCAAAATAAAGAGAAGGAGCATTTTCAGGAAAGAGAAGCCATGTATACTCAAAATGTAAGTAGGTCTTCAGTACAAAATAATGTATTTGCCTCGCGGTGAGATGGGTGGGAGGGGGAAAATAAATGTATTAATAAATTTTTAAAAATACAATTTGGGATTTGCCTGGCAGTGGCAATAGGAATATGACTATTTTAACTCTTTTTCTTAGAGATTATCAGGTGTTAAGTGGATGTTGTTATTAAATTAGATGGCTGTTACTCAAGAGTTATTTAAGGATCCATTTCATCCATGCTTAATTTCCACTGAAGTATTATGAATCAGTAAGAACTGAATGTTAACTTATATGATTATGTGTGACTCAGCTTTATGGAAATATTTGGTCTGGTTGTTTTTTAGATCCGTATGTTTCAAAATATAATCCAGGAGAAGGAAAAAGAGTTGATGAGACTGGCCCAGAAACACGAACAAGAACTTTTTAAAGTGGCTGCCAAATCTGATGCTAGTGCTGATCTAGAACAGGTAGAGAAAATTTATTTTATTTAGTAGTATTGGGAATGGAATCCCAAGTTGATTTTTGGCATCCCTGTTGGGGAATGAGAATAATATCTCATAGAGGCGATTTAGATCTTTTCTTGGAATTCAGACAGTTAGAAATAAAACCGAGATTAAAGTCTAATAGAAAATATTTATTTCAGTACAAAAACAATAAATCCTGAATAATTACATCTTTGCTGAGTAACACGACCGTTCAGGTCAACAGCTAAGGCAGAAGAGAATAATGGTGGTTTAGGAATGCACACATGCGCAAAGAACATCATATCACGTGTTCTGCTTATATTGGAATGTACCATAATATTAGGATAGGGGTGCATCACCCTGCATAGACATACAACTGACAATATTCACTACGTGACAATCCCTAATTGTGGTTTTTTTGTGTGTGGTCACATTGCCAATTTAATTTTACAAATGGGTTACATCTGAAAAAAGGTTACGTTTATTTAAAGGTATACATATTCTTAAATTAAGCTCACCTTGTGACTATATCCATGCAGGTTTTTTTCAGTGTTAAAAAAAGGCTTGCTTGTGCTTTCTTCTGTTTCCCCCCCCCCGATTTTGCAGGCTAGGCAAATTTGTGTAGTGTTTGTATAGTATTTAAAAGAGCTTAATGGAAATAAATAATATTTAATGATTTATGACTTCTTTAATAACTAATGGTTCTAGATTAGTTTGTGTAGATATTGAACAGATATCTGATTCCTATGATGTCCTACAAATATGAATTTTTGTTCCAATAGAATAGGTGGCAATATAAGAAAACACTACAGGATGATGTTTTCGTTTTCAGAATAAAGTTGCTATTTTCCATTACTTAACAATGAATATATATATATATTTGTAATAGTTGCTGAAAGCCTTAAAGCAGAAATTACATGAAAAGGAGGAAGTTATGCTTGGAAGGACACAGGTCATAGTCATGTTGCAACAAGAACTGGATGGCAAGGACCAACAACTGAAAGTAAGAAGTAGATTACACAGTCAAACAATTGTTGTTGTGGGACAAGTTGTTATAAAATATTTTTTTAAAAGGTAAAGGAGTCCCTGCAGATTTTACTCCGCTTGTTGTTGCCAACTATAGGAGGCACTGCTCATCTCAATTTCAAGGCCAATGAGCCAGTGGTGTCTGAAGACATTTGCATGGTCATGTGGCCAGCATAATGTCACGGAATGCTGTTACCTTCCCACTGTAGAGATGCCTGTTTATCTACTCCAATTTGCATGCTTTCAAACTGCTAGGTCCGTGATGGCGAACCTATGGCACACATGCCACAGCTGGCACACAGAGCCCTCTCTGCGGGCATGCGAGCCGTCGGCCAGCTCAGCTCCACCGTGCATGTACGCGCGCCTCCTGCCTGCCAGCTGATTTTTGGGATGCTTGGGGCGGGGTGCATGTGGGAGATCCGCGCAAGCGTGTAGGGTCACATGCGCATGCGGAGGGGGTGCCCCCCATGGCTCGTTTCTGGTCCCAGGAGGTTGCAGGGAGCCTACTAGGCCCAAAACGGTGTGGGGGGTGCGGCATGCCCCCCACGACCCGTTTTTGGTTCTAGGAGGCTGCAGGGAGGTCTACTAGGCCCAAAACGGGGGGTGGGGGTGCGGTGCGTCCTCTCCCCACAGCCTGTTTTTGGTCCCAGGTGGCTTCAGGGAGGCCTAGGCTCAAAATGGGGTGCGGGGGGTGCGGGGGGTGCGAGGAACATGGAGGGGTCATGCATGCATGGCAGGGGGCGCGCATTGCATTATCAGTGCTGGCACACGCGCTTTTGGCACACGACGACAAAAAGGTTAGCCATCACTGTGCTAGGTTGTCAGGAGCTGGGGCATGGATGGGAGCTCATACTATGTGGTGCTCCAGTCTCAAACCTGGCTTTCCAACCAACAAGCCCAGCGTCTTAACTGCTGAGTCACTGCACTGCCCATTATAAAAAAAATAGAGCAATTGTAAATTAAAATGCAGTTTGTTAGTCACTTTTTACTGCATTTCCTTTCATTGCATCAATCGATCAATTGTGTCTTGTATTCTTATGTTGTACTTTTTATCCATAGTGGTTAAATGTTGAGGTGCTAAAAGAAAAGGAAAACTCATGTGATTTTGATTTAAAAAAAAGATTAAAAAATGACAAGAATAACAAGCTCTGATTTGGTAGTCAGAATCTGAAGAGCTTCTACAAAAAGCTTAATTTATGGGTTTTTTTAATAATGTCCTTTTTTGAACAGTAGTGGTTAACATTCTTATATTGCTAGTTTATGGGTGCATATCATAAAATGAACTGAACAATGATGAAAAATATGCACATGGGGAGCATTTTAGATAATGTTTGTTTAACTATTTCTTAAACTTTTAATTATTTTTGTGCTATAATTTGGACACTTATCTCTTCCCGTATGCTGCTGCTTTAGAAAAATGGGGGATTACTTTGGTGAGGAGGGAATCTGACCATAGTGCTTAATTTATTGTTCAAAACAACGTAGCATGTTCTTCATCCTGATATTTGCAAACTTTACACAAATCAATAATAATACATCAATAAGAAGCAACAATACCACAAAAGATATGAAACAGAATTATTAAAAGCAGTTTAAAATGTCTGGATATATAGATATTGTATAGTTGATATATTTTTCTTTATAATGTTTCCTTAAATATTAATTTCATTTTAAAAAATAATTCAAGAAAAAATGACAATTATGTCAGTTTGATTGTACAGTTGACATTTTTTTAAATCTCCCAATGCTGCTAATTACAGCAAATACATAGTTTTTAATTATTGCCTTCTTCTAAATGTTCTTCCCTCAATATAATAAATTTAATAAATATTTCACTCAGCGCAGAACAATATTTTGCTCCTTGAAAATAGTTTTTCTCCCATTTATAATTTTGTGTATCTTACATGCTGTTTTGCATATGTTATTGATTCACCTTTCCCTAGCACAAAAGTATTTTTATGTATTCAAATTTGTGTTAGCCACCCATCTTTCAAAGTTAAGTGAGCTCTGTGCACCATACACCCATTTATGTATGGTGTTATATGTGTCTTTTAATTGTTTTTAAATTGTTTTTAATGATTTGTTTGGTTGTTTCTTAAAATGCTGTATGCCGCCCTGAGTCCTTAGAGAGTAGGGTGGCATAGAAGAACCTCCAAATAAATAAATAAATAAATAAATAAATAAATAAATAAATAAATAAATAATAAATAAATAAATAAATAAATAAATAAATAAATAAATAAATAAATAAATAAATAACCTTTTAAAATACAAGAGGGGAATAGATTCCTTTCTCAGGAGCTCAGCATTTCTTATCTTCTACCAGTGAGAATCCTCAACTGAATGAAAGATCTTCCATGGGTTTGGGGAACTCTTTTTTATTTTTTAACAGAGGGTGAGGCAAGATAAATTTCGCTGTGCTCACACATGTCAATTGTGCATATAATTGTGCATATAATTAAAGGAACTTGAAGTTTTATTGTCTAAACTACTTTTAATCCAGGAACTGAACGAACAACTAAACCGTCTTGAGTCAGAGAAAGACAATCTTCAATCCAAACTGGATGCAGAAAAGCACATAATGCGAGCCCAGCTGAGGGACATGATGGAGAAACATGAGAACGAAATGAGGAAAGCCAGAGAGAAGTATAATGCTGATCATCAGGAGATACAAGAAACGCATGAAACAGAGCTTCAGGAAAAAGATCAAACACTGCTTCAGCTACAGAAAAAAATGGATGAATTAATTTCCGGACAGGAAAGTAATTTGGAGCAAGCCGTTGATTTGGATGCTATTATTAAGCAAAAGTTGGAACATTTAGAAGGTAATATAATGGACAACAACCCTTAAAGCTGCTTGCTTACTACACTGAAGAGTTGATTCCGTTTTTATTAGCATTACAGTGACCTTTTGATAAAGAAAAATTGTGCTGAGAGCCACCTTTGTGGACAGATTTTACACAGGTTTTCAGTGCAGTCGCACTAAAGATAAAGTGTTATTATCTCCTCTCCAGCCTGTGTAGAGTAGATGGTTATATCTCTTTAAACAAATATTTTAGTTTCTTGATTTCCTAGAGGGCATGATAGTGGAGCAATGATGTTGTCAGAAGGTGACACCACTGTTATATTTGGGAGAGTTGGAATTCCTTTAATGATTAATAGTTGTGTTAAGTCTAATAGAGAATTAATATTTACTGCTTTATTTTAAAAAGCAGACATTTTTTTTGCCATAATCCTACAGTTTACTGACAAATTTAATAGTGTGATCTTGGGGGAGACCTCTTGGGGCTACCAAAGAGGAGTTTTGGCAGGGCATATAGCTTATGGGTGGAATGTAGATGGCGGGTTCCCAGGAGGAAAGGGCTGCTTTCCGGAGGGCAGAGAGTCAGTGGAGCTTAGAAAGTTTGGTTAGCAGGAAGACAGTTAAATGGCTCCTCCCTAGCTATCCCCAGAGTATATCTCTAGTTATGTAAATAGTTTAATCTGGCAAGATTTTGTCCCTAAGTAAAGAACAATAAAAGAAACTATCTAGTACAGTGATGGCGAACCTATGGCACGCGTGCCACAGGTGGCACGCGGAGCCATATCTGCCGGCACGCGAGCCATTGCCTAGCTCAGCTCCAGTGCGCATGTGCGTGCCGGCCAGCTGATTTTTGGCTTGCATGGAGGCTCTGGGAGGGCGTTTTCGGCTTCTGGAGGGCCTCCAGGGGGACGGGGGAGGGCGTTTTTGCCCTCCCCATGCTCCAGGGAAGCCTCTGGAGCCTAGGGAGGGCGAAAAATGGGCCTACCGGGCCCACCAGAAGTTGGAAAATGGGCCATTTCCGGCCTCCAGAGGGCCTCTGGGGGGGGGCGGGGGAGGCCGTTTTTGCCCTTCCCAGGCAGTGAATTATGGGTGTTGGCACTCGCGCATGTGCAATAGCACACGCGCATGCACTTTCGACACCCGAGGAAAAAAAGGTTCGCCATCACTGATCTAGTATCTCACATTGGGCAAGTCTTAGAAAATTATATCCTAAGCATATGTCACCGATATAAAAACAATCTAAGTAATATGTTATATTAATAGTTTTGCTGTAATTCTGAATAATGATTGAGTTTGCCTGTTTGTTTAAGTGCAAGTGAAACTGAAAACAGAAGAGGCTAGCAAATCAGAAGCTAAATTCCTTAAGATGAAAGCATGGTCCAAATCCAGAATCAGACAACTTGAAGATGAACTTAAAAATGTATGTTCAATGTTTACATACAATTTAATTTTATGTACCTGCTTTAATGATGTAGATGCCAACGTTCTGTTTAAATGATAAGAATATAAAGTAGTGTTTTTCTTGGTTAAAAGTTGCTTCTTCAGAAAATACCCCGTTTCCCCAAAAATAAGACTAGCAGATTTTCCAGGTGCGCCTAATATAAGCCCTACCTCCCAAAATAAGCCCTACTTAAGCGCCTGCACAGCTGGCCACCTGCCCATTCCGCCTGGTTGCTTACAGTGCCACCGTTGCGAGGCAAGGGATGGTGGAGTTATCCCATGTGCCCCGCATTGGCTTACCTCACGGCCCTGAAGCCAGGCCATCCATGCCCTGACACCTGCCTCATGGCGGCAGCACCAGCAACTATGTGCAGCAGAAGCCCACGTGGCCACCAGCTTACTTCTGCTTGCTCGTGGCCGCAATGGAATAGGAGGCTGAGCGATGTGCTGGTGCTGTGACCGCGAGGCAGGTATTGGGGTGTGGATGGCCTGGCTGCGGGGTCCTGAGGTAAGCCGGGGGTGTATGGGGCAGCTCCACCAACCCCGCCATCACGTGGCCTCCTGCCCCGTCGCGAGCAAGGAAAAGATGTGAGCCTCCCGTACATGGAGGGAAAAAAAAGACACTCCCTGAAAATAAGCCCTAGTGCTTATTTTGGGGCCCAAAAGAAAATAAATTTTCGGGGAAACACGGGTACTATAGTTGAAAAGTTGATGAGTAAAAATAATAATTTAACTATGGAACTGATAGTATAATTATGTGCTGCAACTTAAGGATATGTTTATATTATGGGTTTTCCAGAATTACACAAATGTATCAGAGATGTTACCAGATTTTGCCTTATTTTGATTTTTTATATATATTCTTAATTCTCAGAAATTGACATTTTTTCTAGGTTACACCAATGAATAGCAGCATAACTGCCTTACAAGATCAGATTTATGAATTAAAGAATGAAAAAGAAGAGCTGCAGTCAACACTGCACACATATTTGGAATATAAAACTCAAAATGGTAAATAATGATAAACTTTTACTATCGGTTTGAAAGATATCTACCTTAAAATGATGTAAGGAAATAATGTTTATAGTCTCCGTTTAATTGTTCATTTTGCTATTCATGAATTACGAAGTATAATAAGTAAAATTTGTAGATACAATAGACGCAGAAATGTTTATTGCAACAGCAAAAACCCCTCTTCCTGACTCCACATTTGATCCTGCCTTGAAGCTCAAAAAAGCATCTGAACTATTTGCCTTAGTGAGTAGCTTGACTGGAATGCAAAATAAATAAATAACATAGACATTATACAATTCATGCTATGGCATCTGACAAACGTTACCTGAGGGAGAACAGCATTATATTACAAATTCCAACTTTCTCCTTAGCAAATAATTTAAAATCAGCAGTTAAACCTAATTAAAAAGAAAGCAATAGACTTTTTTTTTAATACCCAGGGCAGTTAATCATCGATTGTGTGCTTAACTGATTCTCCCTCATTCTTACATTAGCTATAGTTGGTCCTGATGTTCATTAGTTACAGGAAGGGATATACAGTATATTAATCTATCAAAATGCTCTCCATTTTCCTTTGCGATCTCAGAGTAGAGACATATGGATGATATTTTATGTTACGCTTCCTTGTTTCTGTACTTATAGTTTGAAGTAAGACCAGTGCATAATGTCTTCGGTTCAAAAGGTGTTGACCTTGAAACCCCCTATTTCAAGATGCACTGTCCTTACTGAGTGTTCTGAAGCTGTACCAACTATTCTGGAAATAATTTGAGCTTGAAGTAGGGCTTTATAACACTTCCAGAATGGTTATATCAGAGGTGGGTTCCTGCCGGAGCTGCCTGGTGCACAGCTCTGGTAGGGAGTGGCGGATTGCGCAACCGCTCCGAAGCCCTCTGCTGGTCCATTGCGCACGTCGCCATTTTTTCCCGGTGATTTTGGGTCGATTTTGCTTCCGCACATGCGCAGAAGCAAAATCACGCAAGGGGGTGCGCTTAGCACGCGTAGCACACGTAGCGCCTGAAGCGTGGAGATGTGCGCGCACCGGCACCGGTAAGGCAGCAACCCGCCACTGGGTTATAACAATATCGACCCATTCTCAATGATGTTGGAATAGTTGTTTTTGACTCAAAAGGAGACTTTTTAAGCTTAACAAGTTTTGAATGTAAATGTTTTATACACCGAAACCTTGAACTTACATTTTATGGCCTAAACGTATTACAAGAATCTGTGGATTATAGTATACTTATAATGGAAACAATTTCCATTACAGAAGAACTTTTGGCTAAACTGGAAATATATGAAGAACAGCAGCGAAAACTTCAGGCGGATCTTGAACAAGTTACAAAGAGGGCAGCTTCACAGGTCTGCCATGTTGGGAATATCTTTAATATAAGTATTAATTACTAATTAATTAATATATTGAATGTCTTTATAAGTAGTTAAATAACAAGAAAGAAATGAAAAGCACTTTAAATGTGCCATAATGATGGGAATATTTGGTGATAAATTGTGAATCACTATGCTGCCTGTAGACATAATATTCTATACTATTCTACAAATATTTGAACTATGGTTCTCAAAAAGGGGGCTAGAGTGGTTTCATGACACTTGTTTTCAAAAAACATTTTTAAAGAAAAAAAAATCTTTCTTGAACTTTTATCTGCTTTTCTTTTGATCTTTCCTCTGGCTGAACAAGCTTGTTTCTAAGATCTGCCTGTTCCCTAAAGTTTTGTAATAAAACGGCAAAGCCTTAACAATGGGGAACCAAACAAAGATACAAAAAGGAAACAAAAAGATCTCTCTATCCAAGGATGGGGAGGACAAATTTATGATGTTTCAGGATAAAATATTATCTTCGTCCTAAATTGGATACACTTTGGTTTGCTGTGCTCTAAATATAAGCAAGATATATTGTATTACTGTGTATGGAATATTGTGCAACTTCCTAAGGATTTTGTTGAACTGCAGAAAAGCATATCCATAGGGTTCTAGGGTCAGGATTAGTTCTCCTATAAGGGAAACTTACTTTTGGGGGAATTTTATACTTCAGAGAAAAGAGGTGAAACAAGAAAGCATCATCAATGTTTATACAGTTATGCATGTTTGAAAAACTGGATTGGCAGGGGGGGGGGGAAAACCTGTGTCACAAAACTAGAATTCGGAAGTACTGAATGAAACTAAACAGTAGGTGATTAAAAATATTTTAAAAGAACTTTATTCCGTATTTGTCCAATAAAATAATCAACC
This sequence comes from Diadophis punctatus similis, assembly GCA_023053685.1. Taxonomy (NCBI): domain Eukaryota; kingdom Metazoa; phylum Chordata; class Lepidosauria; order Squamata; family Dipsadidae; genus Diadophis; species Diadophis punctatus. The sequence continues at coordinate 252,987,374 of JALIGW010000001.1, read as the reverse complement.
ATGACACTATCTCTAAAAAGATGCATTTGTATAGAATATGAATAATAATGGCAGCTAGTTATTTCAACACTATATTATTGTGATGTCTCAAGCGGTATATTTCCCAGTGCCACTTACTTGGGAACAAAGCTGGAAAGATGGTACTTGCACTCAAGTTCTGCTTATATACTTAACATTGGCTTCTAATTGGTCAGTGTAAGAACAAAATACCTGTAAGTTTTAATCTGGTCCAGTGTGATGCTTCTTACAAGTTACTGTTTGCCAAATTATTCTGTTTTATCAGTTTTATTGAACTGATTAATTATTCTCATGTCTTAACTTGATTTGGTTCAGACTAGTGAATCGGGCAGTGCGGATGAATTACAGAGTCCGCTTTTGGAATGGCAAGAAGCTGTATCTGAATCTGAGGATATGCACCCTGAAATCAGAGAGGAAAAAACTGCTATGGCTCTAAGAATGGCACAGATTGAGGAAGAGAGAGAAGGTGAGTTAATTTGCTTGAAATGTTACTACATCACTTGGATGGATTGTCAAATATTGAAAGCTCATTGACAGTTTTAGTCAATATACTGTATATGTATAAAAATATATACATGCATATATGTTTGATTTACTATGGCAAGCTAGTGAAAATCATTTCGTGAGACTTTTTAGCAGCATCTACCTGCCTGTGCCTAGTTTACCTTGCAGTCTGATTTAAAGAGTTACAATTACCTGTAATTACTGCATATACTGTAGCTAAAAACTAAATAAAGCAGAGTACATGGAACAAAACTATTTAGTTTACCTGCACCAATATATATTATATATATATATATATAATATCCTAAATATTGTATAAATTGAAAAGATTTAAGTACAAAGAATTTTTGTAGTGTCTTTTTGGAACAGCTGAGCTCATAAGGAGTCCTTGGCATCTCACTTGTGCATTTTGCAGACTAAGTAAAATAAACACTAAAATAACATAGTTTTAATCTAATACTATGTTCTTGTGCTAGGAACACAAAAAGAAATTTTCTTTAAAACTTCTTTTTTTAATGTGATTTGCAATTGTCGCATACATGGATTAAATATTAAAATTATTTAAGATATCATTGAAAGTTTTATGTAGGCAACTGATTTATCAATCATAAGTGCTCAGAATTTACAGAATTTAATTATGTTGGAGTATTGTCTTGTTTGCATATATTTATTAAAATTATTTTAAGTCTTACTAAACAAACGTTGATATTGTAATAGATACCTATCAACATTTGTATTTTTTTTCCTAAAATCTCTTATTATATACTTACATTAATTCAGCAAATTAACTCAAAAGTTTTATACGAGTTGATCAATATGGCATGTTACTTTGTTCTAGGTTAGTTTTTAAAATGTTAATTAATATTTAAAGTGACTCCACAGTACTAAGGTAAACAAAATGCTTATTACCCACATGTTGAACACTTTTTCTTAGTGTTAACTAACAGAGCTACGGAATACTTTGGTTTCAATTCCAAAAAAATGCTTCAGAATGCATAGTCATCACTCTTTTATACCAAATGTTATATATAAATATGACATTTGTCTGCATCTCTTTAAAGTCTGTGAAGGGCAACCATGATACACCAGCTACTATAAAGAGCAACAGACAAATACAGTGTTTGTTTGACTACCTGCTATAAAGATCTATAGCAGTGGTTCCCAACCTTTCTAATGCCGCGACCCCTTAATATAGTTCCTCATGTTGTGGTGACCCCCAACCATAAAATTATTTTGGAGACCCAGCGAACAAAGAGGCAAACAGGGAGGGAGGGAAGAGAGAGACTGAGAGATATTAGCACAGGGCTAGCCTGATCATATGGAGCAGGGCGTCAGCAATGGACCATGCTCCGGCACCATCTCCTTCTCCAGTTCCCTCCTGCTTAGCTCCTCCTGCCCCCGGCGGTGGTGCCCTCAGCACCGAGGCTGTATGATCAGGCTAGCCCTGTGCTAATATCTCTCAGTCTCTCTCTCTTCCCTCCCTCCCTGTTTGCCTCTTTGTTCGCTGGGTCTCCGCGCCTGCCGAGGGCGAGAGGGCAGACAGACAATTCCGACCCAGCTGTCATCCTTCTCACCGTCATGCGCTGTGAAACTTAAGTGGTCGTTGGCTGGCCGTTCCCTCCCATGACTCCCTTTCCCTTCGACACCAGCGGGAAGAAATTGCCGCTGCGAGCAGGATACAGGGGCGGCCACAGATGTCTTAAGCACCGCCTTGTACTCTCCAGCGTGCAATCTTGCGACGCCCCGCCCCTTAGCTGATGCCGTTAAAGCTCGGCCACCAGGCGTCACAAACGCCTCTCACCGAATGGCACCTCTCCCGACCAATCGGAGGGCTCAGGCGAGTTGAGCCGATATGGCCAGGCTTGTGGCAGTGGGGGGGGGAGCTGAGGATGCCGGGGCGACCCCTGGGAAATGGTCATTTGACCCCCAAAGGGGTCCCGACCCCCAGGTTGGGAACCACTGATCTATAGAATCAAACCTGAAGTGTTGTACAGCTCCTAAATCCCATTAAGTTTAAGTTTAAGTTTAAGTTTAATTAAATTTATATACCGCCCTTCTCCAGGGGACTCAGGGCGGTGAACAGCCAAGTAAAAAATACAATATAAACATTAAAATACATTTAAAAGAAAATATTCTATGTGGCCCTATTTTAATACAATTAAAATTTAGTAAAATCTTAAAATTTTAAAAAAACCAAAAAGCTTTTTAATGCCAGCCCGGCTTGATAAAAATAATACGTCTTGAGGGCACGGCGGAAGGTGGACAGGTCGTGAATGATTCTTAAGTCTGGAGGGAGCTGATTCCAGAGGGTGGGTGCTCCCACAGAGAAGGCCCTCCCCCTGGGCGTCACCAGCCTACACTGCTTGGCTGATGGCACCCCGAGGAGGCCCTCTCTGTGGGAGCGCACTGGTCGATGGGAGGCAGTTTGTGGCAGCAGGCGGTCTCGGAGATACCTAGGTCCAATGCCATGGAGCGCTTTAAAGGTAGTAACAAGCACCTTGAAGCGCACCCGGTAGACCACCGGAAGCCAGTGCAGCTCGCGCAGGAGGGGTGTTATATGGGAGCGCCAATTAGCCCCTGAAACCACCCGCGCGGCTGCATTCTGGATCAGTTGGAGCCTCCGGGTGCTCTTCATGGGGAGCCCCATGTAGAGAATATTACAGTAGTCCAGACGCGACGTGACCAGGGCATGGGTGACTGTGCACAGGGAATCCCGATCCATTAGTTGTGTACTTGTTTTCTTTCCTATTAAATGGAATTGAAGTCTCTGCATTCTGCCAATAGATGAAGGAAATAGATAAAAGTAAATCCTCAAATGGATACAATATTTTATAGGGTAGCAAATTACATGCCATAGATTCAGTGTGCTAGACTTCACAAAATGTACTTGTATGCCGGATATTTGGCCATAACAGTTTAAAGGCAGATGAAAGACAACATTTTAAAGTTCTGTTTATATTGCATTAATATGATCAGTTATTTATCTTCCTATGTGTTTGGCTTGTAGTTAATTTTGCATTTTCTATTGGGTTAAGCATGACTTTTCTGTTTTGTTCCCCACCGTCATCCCAATGTGGTTAAACCCGATGAGCGCTTGATGTCCCTTTCCCCTCCACTCCTAACCTCCACTGCGATTTGGTCAGCCACTGAGAACATAGTTTCCCATCAGTTTTGTGCATGCAGGATTCTGCAGCCACAGCAGCCTATAACATACTGTTGGTAGTTTTCCTCTGTAGTGTATTTTGGGGGAAATTTTCAGTAGTGTGCTATACCAGCTGTTTGTGGTGCTATTTTTTTTAATTAGCATAAGTTACAAAAGCTGTTTTTTTTAACATGCTTTCTTTCCCTTTGCAATACTCATTTATGTTAACATAATCATCTCATTTTTTTGTACTAATAGTTGGCTCCATATTTATCTGAGAAGCCACAATTTATGATAAATCGTAGTTTAATATCAAAGAATGTCATTAAGCTTTCTTTACAGATTCTTTTTTTTTAAACTTTTCTTTAAAATGAGTTACTGAATCCATTGCCAATTTGGGAAGAAGAAACTTAAACCTCTTTTTAACCATCTTCACGTTTTTAAACTATTTTAAATCTCCAGCTTATTTTTGACCTTGTACTGTAGTGCTTAATTTTTATCTTATCCAAAGTTTGTAACAGCATGGCACCATTAGATGCAAATTATAATGTTCAGCTTTTTATCTATCACTCATTTAAATATGTTTTCCATCTGAAAATTGGAAAGATGAAAATATTCATAAATCGGGAAAGTACATTGTTTCTAAGTTCTACAATTTAGGTAGTAATCCCACTTAATTTTTCTACAGCTATTTTATTCTAATTATTATATTAGATATTGCATGAAGTGTTTGTTGGTACACAATCACTGAAGTAAACAAATACTATGTTGTTATAGGACTGGATCCAAATTTGCATATGGTAAGAGTATTTGTAAACTGGATGATTGTATAAACAGATGTAAGATTATTTTAGCTAATTCTTCATCTTGCCATATACCAGTGTTTCCCAACCTTGGCAAGTTGAAGATGTCTGGACTTCAACTCCCAGAATTTCCCAGCCAGCATTCGCTGGCTGGGGAATTCTGGAAATTGAAGTCCAGACATCTTCAACTTGCCAAGGTTGGGAAACACTGCCATATACATTCCAAAACATATGTTTAGATTATTGGAAAACCTCCCAGGAGAATCTATGTAACTCAGTCTACTCCACCAGCGGGGAGAGATAATAATACATAACATCTATTATTTGTTAGCTGGTGCTCCCTGTGGAAAGAACCAGCAGATGGAACCAGAGTAATACGTATCAGAGGATACAGTCATAGCATGATGCACTAGCATGCATATTAGCATGATGCTAATACATATTCGAGTGACATCTCAGTGATCATAAGAGTTCACTTAACATTTGAAGAGGACAAAAATATTTCCATCTCTTTGAAATTATGCGTGTTGGTGCCTACTCCATAACTTGCACCATTTCAACTGGGCGGTATTAAAAAAAATCAAGATAGTGACCACAACCATGTGATTTAAGCACTTGTTTACATGCATTGGGATATGTAAAAAGGGATAAAACTCTCATCGTCATTATGCCCTGGGAGAGCAAGGGCTACAGCAATAGAGAGAAAATAGCACTATGTGAATTGAGTTACCTTTAAATTTCTGTGGCTACAGAGCTGAGTAATACCTATTACATTCTAATAAATTTATTATTTTTCCTGATATTATTTTTGTTTTATTGGTATGCCTGATTTTATCATAGAATTATAGAATGGTAGGGTTGGAAGAGTCTTACAGGTCTTGGCCCAAGCCAAGGGCAAGAATCCTTATACCATCCCAGAAAAATGGCTGTCCAGTCTCCTTTGCAAACCTCCAGCAAGGAAAGACCCACATAAGCTGTTTTATTGCTTCACAATTCTCGTGGTTGGGAAATTCCTCCTTATTTTGAATTTGGATCTCTCTCTGGCATTTTCTATGTACTTCTGGAGATCTCTAAGATTACAATTAGTGATTCCGAGATCGCATCTGCCACTCTTATTTAAGCATCCTAAGATACGAGGGTGAGTCAAAAAGTAATGCCATTTTCTTTAGGACAGGTATAATTACCAACACAGGAACATGTAGCATACATCAAAATGAAGCTGGTCCTCTGTGGATCACATCCCTACTTCTTAACATAGTCATGGGGCTTTCAAAGAGGGTTTGAGAGGCAAACATTATTCCAGTGACGAGGAAGTGAAAACTGCAGTGAAGAAGTGGCTCAAAGAATAGTCAACAAAATTTTACGAGGCAGGGATACATGCGCTCATTCGAAGGTGGAACATTGCTATTGAGAGAAACAGTGACTACGTTGAGAAGTAGGGATGTGATCCACAGAGGACCAGCTTCATTTTGATGTATGCTACATGTTCCTGTGTTGGTAATTATACCTGTCCTAAAGAAAATGGCATTACGTTTTGACTCACCCTCGTATAAGCCATGCAGTTCCACAGACTTGAATTAATTCAAAGCAGCTAGGTATTTTCTTACCCAACTCCTTACTTATTTTGATCCACTCTCCCAACCCCAGGTATCTTCTTCTCTTTCCGTTCATTCTGAACTTTAGGCTTCTTGAACCCATCCTTTTTATCTTTTCACTTATCGGAGAGCTCTTCATGCAACCATGCTAATTCCTTCAACTTCCCCTTCCATCTCCTCAATATATCTAGAGCAGTATCATTCCCTTCCTCCCATAATTTTTGTCCAGATGCTTTCAGTGTGATTTGGTACCATGAATTTCCATGGACGTAATAATTTTTATGAGCCCTTTCGTTGGATTTTTTTGGGGGGGGGGGGAGAAACAAATTCTATTGTTTAAGTACTATACATAGCACAGATCCCCAAGCTCTTGTGTGTTCTATTTGTGGAAATGGAAAATATCAGGTTCACTTCCTCACCTTGAATTTTTTAGGATAGGTACCTGGTACTGCTTCCATCAACAGAATAGGGAAGGTATAGTTCCCTTTCTTTCCTACAGCCACTGGTCCACTTTTAAAATATTTTTTAGAGAACAAGTGATTTCTCTTCAGTAGGTTAGGAAAGTCTTTGGGACTGCAGAGGTGAGGAGGGATAAGAAAGGGCTGCCATGCATAGGACTTCCTCTTTTGTAGTGTTGGATTTTTATCTATCATTAAGTGTTGTACCTTATGATTCTTGACGAACGTATCTTTTCTTTTATGTACCCTGATAGCATATGCCCCAAGACAAATTCCTTGTGTGTCCAATCACACTTGGCCAATATTCTATTCTATTCTATTCCTATTCTATTCTATTCTATTCTATTCTATTCTATTCTATTCTATTCTATTCTATTCTATTCTATTCTATTCTATTCTATTCTATTCTATTCACCATAAAATAATCTGTGAAGAAATGCAGAATCTTTTATCATATTATAAAAGAATCACTGACTCAGATTTCCAGACTTCATGATATTTATGAAGTCTATAAACTTGAATTTTTGTCTGTTACATGTTTTTATTATTAAAAATGATAACAGTTCATTTTTAGAAAAATTGAGTCAGTGCTTTAAAGAATGAGCAAAGTATGGAGCCAACTTTATCTTAATTCTTGCTGATTTTTGTCTGCTTTATATTAAAATTTCAAATGTTTGTTCTTTGCTAATCACACAAAACAGATGGGAATGTGCTTAAATAATTGCTCTCTGACAAGGAATGCATTTGTTTAAGTTACTGTATTATGAAATTATTGTGTGTTATTGACAAATTATTCTATTATTTTAACACTCAATGTTATGGCTTGATGCCAGTTTGCAGTGTGTGATACAGTCTTGTGACTTCCTCATATTACTTGAAACAAGAGCTCTTTTTGGTGGTAAAAAAACTAAGCAGAGCTTGTTCAGTTTTGTGAAATTATATGCACAGATTAATAATCCTTGATTATGCATTTGTCACACACATAATCTGTATGGCAGACTTAATTTAAACATAACTTGATTATGAAAGTGGCTGCCCTTTTTGCCAGTATTCATATACAATTTTTTTGAAATCTAAAAATGATGCCCATGAGATCAGTACCCTCTGCGGCTTCTTTGGAAATAACGAAAAGCTGATTATGTATCGGTGTTCTGTAGTGCGGGAAATCACAAGGAGAATGAAGTTCCAGAGTGCATCTGTAACTTCATAAACCTCACTCTGTGTTAGTAATCCCCTTTGAATGTAGATAGTGGTGTTTTTTTTGTTTGTTTTTGGTCTGATAATGTGATTGCTTTCCTGTGGCACAAAACTGATTGAGGATGACTGGTTCTTTCCTGGCTGCTCTGATCCAGCCATAGTCTCAGGGCAACAGGAGCTGGAGGAGGAATTGGCCACAGGCCAGGGGATTGGCAGGATGGCACTGGAGAGAAAGAAGACTACTCAGTCCAGCAGGAAACTCCAGGTAAGTTGACAATATATTGATATTTATTTATTTTATTTAGACGCTCTTATAGGCCGCCCAATCCCGTGGGACTCAGGGCGGCGTACAGCATGAATAAGAAGCGTACATTTAAAAACAATAGTCATAAGTTTACATTAAAAATATAATTAAAAAGAAGACATTGTAAGCGCAACATTCAGGGGGAATCTGATTGTCCTATTCACCCCATCTGCCGGAAGAGCCATGTTTTTAAGGCTTTACGGAAGGCCAGCAGGGTGGGGATGGTCCGGATCTCTGGTGGTAGTTGGTTCCAGAGGGACGGGGCTCCCACAGAGAAGGCCCTCCCCCGCGGCCCCGCCAATCGGCATTGTTTAGCCGACGGGATCCGGAGGAGGCCCTCTCTGTGGGACCTAACCGGTCTTAGGGAGGTATGTGGTAGGATGCGGTCCCGCAGGTAACCTGGCCCTGAGCCATGTAGGGCTTTAAAGGTAACGACCAACACCTTGAATTGCGACCGGAGACTAATTGGTAGCCAATGCAGCTGGCGAAGGATAGGTGTTACGTGGGTGTATCTCGGCACACCCACTACCGCTCGCGCAGCTGCATTCTGTACCAGTTGGAGTCTCCGGATGCTCTTCGAGGGTAGCCCCATGTAGAGCCCGTTACAGTAGTCTAGCCGTGAGGTGACAAGGGCATGAGTGACTGTGAGCAAGGCCTCCCTCTCCAAGTAAGGTCGCAATTGGTGCACAAGACGGATTTGTGCAAAGGTCACCCTAGCCACAGCTGAAAGATGTTGCTCCAATTTTAGCTGTGGATCTAGGAGGACACCCAAATTGCGAACCTGTTCTGAGGGAGTCAATTTTTCTCCCCCAAGAACCAAGGAGGGACAGTCGACATAGTCCTTGGGAGGCAATATCCAGAGCCACTCAGTCTTGTCTGGGTTGAGCCTGAGTCTGTTCACTCCCATCCAGACCCTCACATCGTCCAGGCAGCGGCACATTACATCAACTGCTTCACTGAACTGACACGGGGTGGAGATGTACAACTGGGTATCGTCAGCATACTGCTGATACCTCACCCCATGTCGTCGGATGATCTCACCCAGCGGTTTCATGTAAATGTTAAACAGGATGGGCGAGAGGACCGAGCCCTGTGGCATATCTTAATGGGTACTAGATTTTTTTAGTGGATACATTCTGGGGGTATATGTGTTGCATTAACATGTGCAGTGACACACGAGGTAAACGTAATTAATTTAATTTCAGTGCTTTTGAAATGCACGATTGCCTTATTAATTTATGGAAGGTTTCATTGGAAGTGGGAATTATATAGTAAGATGTGGGGTTTTAGTGTGTGTATATTTTTCTTGCATTTAGGAAGATTACGGCTTTGATGGAAAACAGTGCTACGAAGAGTTGAACATCACTTTGGACAGCACTGATTCAACCGAAGGAGAGAACATGGGAGGTTGGTGGCCAGAGTACACTTCTCCTGGTACAGGTGTGGCAAACACTAGACAGTTTATTAAAGCATGCACAATGTCTGTCCGTCTTTTTCTTTTTCAAATTCAACCAACAAACCATATTATGTTGTGTTTGTATCTATGTTGAATTTTCTTTTGGTTTGCCTTTTTGTTTCATTTTGAAGCATGTGCGTGCTGGATGAACTGTCTAGTTTTGGTTCAGAACTAAAATTCAGTGGTTGGTTGAAAGATGGATACACCTTTGTGAGTAAAGATTATTGTCATTCATGGTAAGAAGGATTTATTTTTTTAAAAAAATCTAGCTGTGTAGTGCCTTCACAAGTTATTGTTTTCAGTTACAGGGATAGATGTCCCATTTTAGATAGAAAAGGCTGCAGTTGCATGCAGAGACATTTATTTTATAAACTGATTTAAGTTGTTGAAATGAACCATCTTATTTGTTTTGTCTGGCTCCCCTAAAGTTCAGTTAATTGCTAACACATTTCACCTAATAAATTTTCCTTTATAATGCTAAAACTACAAATTCTGAAGAGAATATGTCTCTTACCCTTCAAATAATTTTTAAAAAATATTTTATGATGTAATAAACATAACAGTAAGTAAAACTTAAAATTAGTTTTTATTAGCAGTATTTGTGTGAAATGCTGAACAATAAAATTGAGAGTGCAGCACTTCATCAGTTATATTAATTTGTTGAAGCTTTTCTAATTTAAGAAGGCTCCAGAGGTTAATCATGAAGCAGACCTTTAAAATGATTTTAATATAAGTACTTACAAAAAGACATTATTCTCCCAGTCTATTACATTAAATATGCATGATACGTTTATTGGATAGTTTGTGTATTTTGGTGACAACAATAACAAGGAACTATTGTTTGAATTACAAAGGTTTACGGACTGTGGTGGAAGAGTTAGAATTGGAAAGAAATAATTTACAAGAACAGATTCTCTTTTTGGAGGAAAGATGTGGAGACTTGGAAGACAAATTGCAGCTCCAAGGTAGAATGGAAGCTCTGCAGGTATGTTTAGAACTCAGGTGCCACATTCCACCATATTTTCACTGCTTTTAAGCAGTTTGCCCTAACCTGAATTCTGTGCTAAAAATGAACTGGACTGAAATAAATTTGCTTGCCTCAACACCATGCAAAAGGGTAAGATGGAGACAGGATAATAGTTTAATTCCATTCCCTGCAAGGAAATTCCCTTTTTCTTAGGTAAATAATATATATCCCCTTCACCATAAATTTGTATGTGAGCTGCGAGCAGGTAAAATATTTGTGACTGACTTTTTGCAATAGGCTTTGTTCAGGTAGGCCTCGGATTATGATCACTTGTTCAATGATCATTTCAAAGTTACAACAGCACTGAATGAAGGGGACTTACAACCAGTCCCCCTGGACATGTAAGTTGCAGCTATTGTAGTGTCCCCTGGTCATGTAATCACCATTTACGACAGTCAGTGGAAAAGCCAACAAAGGCTCACAAGTCAATCCTGCTCTCACTTTTTCACTGCAGCACCCACCCACTCACACTCCATGATATCTGCAGCCCGCAGCACCTGCTTGTGACACTCGCCCACCACAGTTCTCACCCGCAGTTTTACCTGCTTGTCTGGTACTTCTTCATCTTCCCATATCACAGTGATATGAGGTCCACACTTAACGATCCACACGGTCCTAGAGATACGATGACAAAGGGACTGTTGGGAGTGCCATCACTAAGCAGAGGAGTCACATAATGTACTTTACCACTGGATCACTTAGCGACAGAAAATCTGGTTCCAATTGCAGATCTAACCCAAGAGCTATCTATAAGATAGACATGCATGCCATTTAGTATGCATTGATTTGGGTTGGGTGAAAATGAGCAAGTCTTGAGTCATGGAGTCATTTCCAAATACTCTCTTTAGCAAAAACATATTCCACTTTCAGTGAGAGCCTGTTTTCCTCAACAATACTTCAGTTCTAGAATTCATAACTGTACATACTTCATTTTTTTGGCATAGCGTAGGACTATCCTTATTCACTTGGCATCTGAGAGGGAAAAAAACTTCCTTTGTTTATTGTTTGTTTTAATTTTTATTGTCGTATTCTTTTATTATGTAATATTGATGTATTAATATTAGCTTATGTATTACTACATGGCTTTATTTATATTTTGCTTCAGGTGTGCTGAGGTGTACTACCTCAGACTCTTCTGAATAAAGACTAGTGAAATATTTTAAATGGCATCAAATATAAACTTCAGTATAGGCAAGGAAATAGTCACACAATATAGAAGGATGGACATAGATTTATTTGCAATAAAAACAACTGCATTCCATCTGGGAAAAAAGAGTATGCAAACTCAAACTTGTTTTTAGATCTTCAATTGCAAATTAGAAACAATTAGTTATATTAGATTTTTTGTCTTTTATTCTTTGTTCTCTTCACTGGCTAATTTTTACAAGTGCACAGATTTCATGTCATTCAAATAAAGTTTTCCTAGACACTGGTTGAGCTGTAATGTTGTCATATAATTACAGCTTGTACAAAGTTTGGGGGATGTCTGGTATATGTACATGTATGTATGTGGATAGATAGATAGATAGATAGATAGATAGATAGATAGATAGATAGATAGATAGATAGATAGATAGATAGATAGATAGATAGATAGATAGATATAGATAGATGAGAGAGAGAGAGAGAGAGAGAGAGAGAGAGAGAGAGAGAGAGAGAGAGATGAATAGATGCAGATAAATGAAGAAGCAGTACTTTTATAATAAAAATAATCTGTGCTTTGTGTTAAACTAAATCTGAAATATTTGTTGATTGTCTATTTAATTTGTATATAACATCTGTGAAGCATACTTGCCTTTGTAAGCTTCATGTGACCAGATAAAATATTGAGTGTGTTACTAATAAATTTGTTAACATAGTAAGTGCACATGTGTAATGCAAGACAGACTTCTCAAACATAAAATCAATGCATATTTGGATTGTAACAAAGCATTTCAATACAGGTGACATTTGATGTAGAGGAAGAAGGGCAGCTATTGAGGGCTGTACAGGTGTGTCATGCCCATTCTTAAGTTATATCTTATTTTAGAAGTGATATTTTATATGTTGTCTAATCTATCCACTTTTTTATGGATTTTGGATTTATGTGAGCCCTTTTCTGTTTATTGCTGATGTTTGTTTGCAGTTTAACTTTGTGCAATAGTGCTGTGAAGTTGGGTAGACTAACCAGTTGGATAGCATACCCAGTTCTGTATGTCAGTGGAGCTTGCTTTGGTTTTAATTCCATAATTATTTTACTGCTTAATTTTTGAAAAACACATATAAAAATCAGTGCAAGCAAAAGAGATGTATTCTAAATTAACAAGTTTAAAGATAAGGCCTTATGGATTTGACATGTTGTGAGCCGCCCAGAGTCCCCCGGGAGTTGGGCGGCATACAAATCTATTTAAATAAAATAAATAAATAACTATAAATCTCAGAGCTTTTTAAAATAGGGTTTGATTTTTCACGATTCCTAATTTGAAACAAGCCGCTCCTACACTGCATACACGAGCATGGTGTGTTTAATATGAACTCATCAGGGTCTCTCCATGTTGATAGTCTCATAGTAAAATTACTTGGAGAACGCTTGCAAAAGGAATTTTGAGTATACTAAGTAATATAAATATTTCTGTGGAAGTAGTTCATTAGCTATAATTATAGAATTTTAACTTGTGTAGTTTAAAGTCAATTATGGTCTTAAATTCAGTGCAATTGATAGTCATGTAGATCATTTTTTTTTGCAGAATGAAAACGATCGTTTGCGGTCCCAACTTGCACAGCTTCGCAACCAGCAAACACGTGAGACAGAAAAGCACCAACTAGTTCTTTCTAACTTGAATGAGCAACTTAAAGGGTAAAATGAAATTTTGCACAATTTGATTTGGGTCTGCCTACTAGACTTTTTAAATTTTTCTATCTGCATATAACAATTAAGAAAAACAAACTCTCTTCTCTCAGATTATTGCTATAGAGATTGGTTTCTGCATATTTAGAAATGCTTGAGTCTTCTACAGGCAGTCAGAAAGCATGATCTCCACTGGTAAATCTCATCCCCTACCACCTCATCACTTGAACATTGTCATCCCCCTAAAGGCATCTACATTTATTCTGTCCCTTCCTCAAATCTGTTGTACATGGTTATGAGATATTAGGGATCAGAATTGAAAACTGACCTAGGAAAAAAGTATAAAAGAAGATCCTATTCTACATTACATTGGGTGTTGCATGCTCTGTTTGATATATGTGTGTATAAATAATGCTTGCTGTATTATTGGTAATACAGTACATTATTGGTAAAGCTAAAACTAAAATTATTTTGTGACAGATTAAATGAAAGAAATAGTCTAGTTGAAACTTTGCTGGCAGAGAAGGAGCAAAAGCTTTCAAGTGCAGTGGAAAGATTGGAACAAATGGAAAATATAAGAAAATCACTTCAGGAAAAAGAACTGCTGAATAAAGAATTAAGCGAAAGACTTTTGCAAAATGAACAGAAGGTAAGTTGGACTCAGCCAGATAGATAGTAAACATCTTCAAGCCCCAAGAAATCTTTAAAATCACCCGCAAGTCAAAGTGGGTAGTCTTTGTTTTAAGATTTCTTGTTCAGTGATCGTTTGGAGTGACGATAACGCTAAATGAGAGGGACTTCTTACCAGGCCACATAATTGTAACTGTTGCAGCATCTCTACAGTGAGATAATCACCATTTGCAACCTTCACTGCTGGCTCTGACAAGTAGAGTTAATGGGGAAGCCGGTAGAAGGTCACAAATGGCAATCATGTTACCATGGGATGTTGCAGCTGTGCAAGATTCACTTAACAGCAATTGGGACTGCCGTTGTAAGTTTATGCAGTCATATGATGATGCACTTTGTGACCACATTGATGAGCGGCGGAACTCCCAGTCCCAATTACCATCAGTAAGTGAGGAATGCCTGCACTTTCATTGTCATGCAATAGAGTAATAGCTAGGAACAGTAGATTGTTAAAACAGATGTTCATATACTTGTAGCCCAAATGAAGAGTATTTGCTTTAACTTTATAACGATTTAATTCTGATAATAAGGAGCTTTCTGTAAATGTATTAGCTTGGGAAAATTTAATCATTTTACTTCTTTTTAATGTCAATTATCATTTAGTTGTAGTTGTATTTGGCTTTTTTAAAAAGAAAAGTTTTGCAAGATTATTATATATTAATTACCATTAAATTGCAAGGACCTGTAATTAACTGCACATTGCTACTAATAAAATAATTTGGTTTAATTATAACTAATTATATCAAATTAAAAACTTATATTTTTATGAACCTAGCTGGAAGATGTTTTGAAGAAATGCAGTTCTTACGGAGTAGAATGTTCAGAACAGAAAATTGTTATCAATGAATTAACAGAGAAAGTGTCTGTCTTTAAAGAAAAGGTAAAAAACAAAAGCATTGCTGTTTATGTAAAAATATTGTTTATGTGTGTTCAAGTCTAATAATTAGCCATATATGCTTAAAAAAAACCTTTCATAACTAGTTAGTTAGTTTAGTTAGTTTACTTATTGGTATTGCACCTTGTACAACAAAATTAAATGCCATCTTTGGTGTACATTATACATCAAACAAAAACACACATCCTTCACATTCTATACAACTTTATCTATATAACTAAAGATACAGTTGGTGAAGGAATCATGATTACTTCCTTAATCCAGGAAATTTTAACTGTATTTTTCTTAGCTCCTTGTCTCATGCTACAACCACTTAAGCATGAGCCAGCAATGTGATTCAGCTGCCAAAAAAACCAATGCAGTCTTAGGCTGCATCAACAAAGGGAAAGTATCAAGATCATGTGAAGTGTTAGTACCACTTCATAAAGCCTTGGTAAGACCACACTTGAAATACTTGTATTTGGTTGCCCATTAGTCTCCGGATCCAATTTAAGGTGTTGGTCGTTACCTTTAAAGCCCTACATGGCTCAGGGCCAGGTTACCTTCGGGACCGCATCCTGCCGCATACCTCCCTACGACCGGTCAGGGCCCACAGAGTCGGCCTCCTCCAGGTCCCATCAACCAAACAATGTCGGTTGGCGGGGTCGAGGGGGAGGGCCTTCTCTGTGGAAGCTCCCTCCCTGTGGAACCAGCTTCCCCCGGAGGTCAGGACCATTCCCACCCTACTGGCCTTCCGGAAAGCAATAAAAACTTGGCTCTTCCGGCAGGCGGGGTATGAGTGAAAGTTCTTTTTAAAATATTGATAGTATTTTAACATGTTTTTTTAAAATTGCTTTTGTTGATTATATGTTTCTATACCTGTTGTTAGCCGCCCAGAGTCCCCCGGGAGTTGGGCGGCATAGAAACTTTTAATTAATTAATTAATAAATAAATAAATAAATAAATAAATAATAAATAAATAAATAAATAAATAAATAAATAAATAAATAAATAAATAAATAAATAAATAAATACGGCATACAGTTTTGGAAGCTTATCAAGAAAGATCCAACCTGGAATTAAGGACAAATTTCCTGAGAGAGAGAATAATTAATCAGTGGAATGGCTTGCCTACACAGATTGTGGGTGCTCCATCACTGGAGGATTTTAAGAAGAGGTTGGACAGCTAGTTGTCTGGAATGGTATAGACCAGGGGTGTCAAAATCAATTTTATTGAGGGCTGCATCAGCATTATGGTTGCCCTCAAAGGGCCAGTAGCTGGGTCGCCATGACTAGGTAGGCGTGGCTGAGTGGGCGTAGCTGGGTGAGCATGGCCGGCTCATGCCGCTCACTGGGCGCAGCTGACTCGGGATGGCTGACTTGGGATGGAACAAGTCGCTAACTCAATGTGGGACAGTTTGGTGCTCCACAAGCTCCTTGAGTCCCCAAACTGCTGCTAGCCAGGCGCATGCACGCGCTTGGATTGGGTTTTTCCTTTGGTTGCTGGCTGGGGTGGACCGAGGCAATGGGGGCCGATCCCTTGCAGTCTCCAGGGCAGCCCCGTGGACCAGATCTAAACAACTTGAGGACCCACGTGCCTTGAATTTGACATGTCTGGTATAGAGTTTCCTGCTTGAGCAGGAGGTTGGACTAGAAGACCTCCAAGGTCCCTTCCAACTTATTCTGTAGTTTTAGTTGCCTGAAATAATTGTAAAAAATATATTGCCATCAGAAAGAGAAGAGAGTAAAGGGAAAAGGTCTTACTCTTATATTGGTTGGGTTACACTACATGTTTTGGCCAACGATGAAGTGAATACTTAAATTTATCATTTTTGTTTCCAGACTGCGAAACAAAATGCAGACATGCAGTTGATACAACAGGACCTGGAACAGACAAACGAAGAACTTGACAGGCTGAACACAAATCATTTAGAAGAAAGATCTCAACTTATTCAAGATCTGCAGAGGCGGGAAAGAGAAATTGACAACCTCAGGGAAATGTTGATTGAAAAGGACAAAGAAATTTCTGATCTTTCTTTGAATATGTCTGAGTATTCTGAACAGATCAGATGCAAAGATAATGAAATACGGGAGATGGAAAGAGCACTGTCGAAGGCGGAAAAGGAAGTCCAGTTGTTGAAAGATGTACAAACAACTGATATGAAAGATGCAAGCATAAAATTTTCAGAACTTAATGAGAAGTTAAGAACAATAGAATCAGAGCTGACAATAGTAAAAGTTGAAAATGAAGCTAAAACCAAAGAAAATCTGGATCTTACTAAGCAAGTAAAAGAAGCAAACAAATCAATTAAAGAACTCCATTCTGAAATGAAGAATCATGATATTGCATACAGTAATCAGCTTTTGGAGTGTGAATCACAAATTAAATTGCTTAAAGAACAAATAAGTAAATCAATTGAAAAAGTGCAAGAAACAGAGATAAAATGTAGAGAGGAAATAGAGCAACTTAGAATCCAGCTTGATGAACATATCTCCGCAAAGGAGAAATTAAACAATTTGTTGCAAGAGAGAGAAAACAAAGAACAAAGTTTTGTAAATGAATTGAAATCGGTGAAAGAATTATATAATCAACTAATAGTGGAAAGTGCTAAAAAAGATGAAGAATTGTCAAATGTATCCAGACAGCTTGCTGAACATACTGAACATCTAGAAATTGCCAAGAAGTCTGTACAAGAAAAAACAGAGGTCATAATGGCATTAAAAGACAAGCTTAAAGCTATAGAACAGCAAAATGAGGAAGAAAAACTGAAATTTCTTGGTGAACTGGATAACAAAGCAATGGAATGGAAAAAAATAAAAGAAGAGCTACAAGAGAAACATGAAATAATAAATAAGCTGGAAATGGAAAAACAAGCTAACATCCTGACTAGTAAGCAGTTAGTAGCTGCAGTTGAACAGAAAGAAAAAGATTTAGCAAGTCAGATTAAAGCGACTGAAGATCTTAGAAACGAGAAGCATGTTATGGAGAAAGAAAAGCAACAGCTGGTCAATGAGAATGAGAGTTTGTCCAAATTATTGGATGTAAAAGAATGTGAACTGTTGAAGGGAGCTCAATGTATAGAAGAAATGGAAAGTAAAATAATTGGTAGCGACAAGGAACATGAACAATTGATTTCGGAGATTAATCAGGATAGAAGAAAATTAGGAAATAAAGTTAAAGAACTCTCCATTTTTGTGAAGGAAAAAGAAGATTTGATTACAGAGAAAGAGAAGAAGTGTGAAATGTTGGATGAACAGCTCTCAGAAAAAACTGAGTTGACAAAACAATTACATCAAGAAATACTATCATTGAATACTCAGCTGAAGGTTGCTAAAGACAGAGACTTGGCAAAAGAAGAAATGTTAAGGAAGGAAGAGTCAGAATATAGTAAAATGGTCCAACAGCTTAGTTGTGAGAAAGAAAAAATACTGTCATTGCAAAAGCAAGTTCAAGACTTAGAAATGGATCTTAACGAAAAATCAAAATCTCTAGAAGAAAAAGATAGGCAGTACGAAACCTTATCAAAACAAATAAAAGAAAAGCAAGCTGATATGATAGCACTGGAGAGAGAATTAGAAAAGCTTCAAGGTATTGGTCAGCAATTATCACATCAGGTTGAAGAAAAAAATGCTGCTTTATTATCTCAGGGGCTAGAGCTGGAAGAACTTCACAGGCAAATTGTTAAGAAAACTGAAGAATGTGTAGCATTGAGTGATAAATTAGCATTATTAGCCAAAGAAGTAGATATTTTGAAATATGAAAAGGAGAAAGCTTTGGCTTTATGTAGTACTAAGTCAGGTGAATGTGAAACTCTTCAGCATCAGTTAATAAAACACCAGAGTGAAGCAGTATCCATTAAGCATGAAGCTCATATATTGAAATTAGAAAATGAAAAATTCAAAAGAAATATTGAAACAATTCATTCGGCATTAGTTAAAAAATGTGGAGGAGTAGCTCTTTTAAATGAACAGAATGATTATAATATTTTAGCCTTTGTAGATTATATTGATAGTTTACTAACTGAAATGGAAACGTTAAAAAGTGATTTTCATGATAAAGAATCTCTCCTTTCCCAGAGAGAAGCTTTGATTCAGCAGATTAAAGAAGAAAAAGATTTGGAAGAAAAACAGTATTTGCAGACAATTTCAAATTTGCAAAACAAAGTCCAGACTTTAGATTGTGAAGGTGACAAATTTAAGCTTGAAATACAAGAAAAGAATGAAAATTTGCAGAAACAAGCTCAGGACTTAAAATTGTTTAAAGATAAATCTGAAGAGTCTGAGTTACTTAGATTTCAACTGTCTGAGAATATGAACATAATTTCTGACCTCCATTGTCAGCTGAAAAATATGACCAAAAAGATAGAAGAATTAAATAAATTAATTACAGAAAAGGATACACTTTTAAAACAAAAGGAGGAGGAATATGTTAATTTACAAGCACATGAAACTGAAACTTCCTGTGTGCAGCAGAAAACTATAGAATCATTGATGAGTGAAGCAGCACAATTAAAAGCAAGTATTCTTGAAAAGGAACTGTTGGTAAATAATATTTCTTCGCTTAATAATACCTTGAATGCTGAACTTCAGGAAAAAAAGAATGAACATGAGACCCTGAAGAAGCAAGCTACAAATGTAGAAGAGTTAAACTTGAGTCTCAAAAAGGAAATGTTTGTTCAGGAGAAATTAATAAACGACATTAGTCAGACACTGTCAGAGAAACAGGGTTCTGCTTTGGAT
The DNA here is from genome assembly GCA_023053685.1 of Diadophis punctatus similis. Classification (NCBI taxonomy): domain Eukaryota; kingdom Metazoa; phylum Chordata; class Lepidosauria; order Squamata; family Dipsadidae; genus Diadophis; species Diadophis punctatus. The sequence goes on along the minus strand of JALIGW010000001.1, from coordinate 252,967,742 downwards.
AATGCTAATCTTGTGAAACAAGTAAGAGAAGAATTAAAAATAAATGAAGAAAAAAATCAGTTAATTTCACAACTTCATGATCAAATTAATAAACTAACCCAACAAATTCAAAAATTAGAAGACAAAGCCCAAGAAAAAGATAATGCTTTCTTATCTTTGCAGGACAAATTTGCTGCTCAATGTGAGAAAAAAAGTGAACTCAGTGCTGTTTTGAGTGAAAAAGAACAACTTATTGACGGTTTACGTAATTCTTTAAATGAGAAAGATGTTGATGTGCGACTAGCAGAGAGTAATGTTCAGGCTCTTAATAATGAGGTGGAACTCCTTAGAGAAGAACTAGAAAAACGTGCTGTGTCACTAAAGAAACTTTTGGAAGAAAAAGATGAAAGCATTGCCACCAGCTACAAGAAAATTAATTCTTTGTCAGTTGAATTGGAATCTGCAAAATTAGAGCACCGGAAAGCATTGGAACAAGGTGATCAATGGAAGCAAAAATTTGAACAGAGAGAAATGGATCTACAAGTTGTACAGGAGAAACACACTGAGCAGATAAAGCATATTGAATACTTAAATTCTGAACTTAACATCATAAGTTCTAAAACCACTCAAGAATGTCACAATTATATACATTCCATAGAAAAACTGCAACAACAGGTAGATTCTTTAACAAATGATAAAGCTGTTTTACAAGATAACTTTATTAAGTTGAGTGAAGAAAATAAAGAACTGGTTAAATGCCAGAACCAATTACAGCAGAAATCGAGCGAAGTAGAGGAACTTCACAAAAAAATAGAAACCAGTGAGAATGAGTCGCAAATACACTTACACGCCATCTATACGCAGTTGGAAAATGAGAGAGAACAGTTACTGATGCAGGTTAGTGTAAAGAATCAAGAGATCTCTGAATTAACACTGAAAATTGAAAAGCTAGAACAAAATCTCCTTGGGTTAGAAAATAGGCGGGTGGTAGAACTTGATAGGGCAACTCAGCAGATCAAGATTAGTCTTGAGCAAGTAAGCAGCTTGAAAGATAACATGAAATCAAAAGATACTGAAATTCAGTCTTTGCAGGCAGAACACGAGATTATTAACAAAGAGTTATTCAAATGCCTGTCTTCATTATTAAGCAGTAGGCACTTCACCAGTAACGATGATGAAGCTGGTCAGCAACCAACTGAAACTAAGGCTGTGTTAGAAAAAATCTTTATTCTAATAAATAGTATTCGTAGTAAAGAAGCTGAAGCAATAGAATTGCAGCAGACATTTTTAGAGAAAGGGGAAGAAATAAGTCACTTGAATGATCAGTTGAAAAAAATGCAATCTCTGTGGGAAGAAAAAATGATTGTACAGAAGAATGACTTTCAAAATATAAGAGATGCTCAGCAATCTGAGATTGAACTCTTATCAAGTAGATTAAGTACTGCTGAAGAAGCTTTAGGTAAGCAACTGTCTGTTTGTGAAGAAAATGAGTTTGCATTAACAGAAATGAAGAAGCGGGACATTTTTCTCCAGGGAAAGATAGAAAAATTAGAAGAAGAACTTCAAGACAGTTGTAAGACCCTAAACAACAAATGTGAAAAAGTTGAAAAACTTTTAGAAGATCTTGAATGCAAAAATCAGATGATAGAAAACTTAATTTCAGAAACTACTCAGCAGAAAGATTTAATTGCTACTCTAAGCCAGCAATTAAAAGAAAAAGATTGCTCACTTACTCAGATAATGGAATCCATGTCGAATGAAATGGTTAAATTTTCAGAAGAAAAAAATGAACTATCTCTCAAATTGCAACAACTACAAGGCATGCAGAATGGTATGGCAGAAGAAGCAAGTGTATTATTGCAGCAGATAGAAGAATATAAGAAAAAACTTGAACTCAATCAAATTGTGTTGACCAACAAAGAAGCTACAATTAAAGATTTGTTGACTGAGAAAGAACAGACAAATGCTGCTTTGGAAAAATTAAGTCAGGAAAAGGAAACTCTGAAAAAGAAGCTTCAGGCAGCTTTGATAATAAGGAAGGATTTAACTCAGAAAATTAAGAAATTCGAAAAGAATGATCAGGAATATTCAGAAAGAGAATATAATAAAACACAACATTTATTGGAGCAAATTGATGAATTGACACAGCAGTCTAAAAATCTTGAATCTCAACTTAATGATTTGAAGGAACAATTATTAGAAAAAGATACCAGGATAGATGACATGAACAAAATGTTATCTTCTAAAACAACTTCTTTGGAGATGCTGCAGAAGGAGGTTATAAGATTGAAGGAGACCATTGCTGAACAAAAGAGCATGTCTGATCAAAATGTAATATGTCTAAATGAGAAAGATTCTTTGCTTGTAGAAATGCAATCTCTGCTATCTGAAAAAGAGAAAACTTATGCTGAGAAATTCTCTCAGCTTTTCTTAACCATAGAAAATCTCAAAACCGAAGCATCAAAGAGAGAAGAAACATGCAAGGAAATGAACAGATCAGAAGCTGGTGTAAACACTGAAGAACCTTTCCCTAGTGAAATTAATCAGCTGGAGAAAGAGAAGGAACTTTTGCATAAGAAAATGCAGGTACTACTTGCAGCCCGTAAAGAAAGTACTAAAACAATTCAGAAACAAAAAGAGGAGTATGCCAAATTACTAGCAAATTTTGATGAACTAACAAAAAGCCTTGTGTGCATAAAGGAAGACTATAAAGCCCTCCAGATAATTCATCAAAGAAAGTGTGAAGGATTTGAATCTACTATGTCACCATTACACTCTGTGCACGAAGATTTAGAAAATGCTACAACTCTACATGATGGTGAAAGTGCTAAACGAAAAACACTTGAATCAGAAGAGATGGAGGAGAAAAGTCCGGTTATGGTAGAAAAACCAGAAAGCTTAAGCAAGCTTAAGCTGGCAGTAAAAGAGGATGAGAACTATCACAGCCTTATGAAAGAAAAAGAAACATTTAAGAAAGAATTAAGACAGAAGTCACATGAAATTGATAGGAAGGAACATGAAATTATGAAACTGAAGTTCAGTGTTGAACAATTGGAACAACAGTATAAGCAAGACAATGACAGTATGGTGAATCAGAGAGATTATCTTCGACAACAATTGGAAACTTACAAAGATGAATTGACAGATGTTAGAGCTATTATTGAAACAATAAATGAAACAGCTATTTCCCATAAAATAGGTGATGGAGATGATCTGGAACAAGTTGAAAAGTTGAAGCATGATGTTCAACAAGCCAATATACAAATTTCAGAGAAGGATGAAGAAATAAAAAATTTAAGTGATTCTCTTAATGATTTCACAAGCAAAATTGATCATGGAAAGGAAATGATGAAAGAAATTTCCCGAATACAACAAAATTTATTGAAAAATCAAGAAGAAGCAAAACATTTTAAATTAGTGTTTGAAGATTTGAGGCAAAAAATAGAGGAGTTCACAAGCAACACAGAAAAGTCAAATGAACAATTATTCAACATGAAAGAGGAATTAAGAGATGTCCGTGAAGAAAATAAAAAACTATTGATAGAATTAAGCATGCTTGGTGAAAAGGGTTTACCGGTTTCTAATGTAAATGAAATTACGGTACATGAAAAAAGCAGCAAGAATTCTGAAACGCCACGGTTGCATTTTGATCATGTGCAGCAAAGTAGTGTTCAGGATGCAGACATCTCTAATCCGTTGCTGGATGTTTCTTATGTAGAGAAAGATTCACTAGATTTTACTTGCGCAACAGAAACGACATCAGAAAGACTAAAAAGTCAAGATCATCTGCCATTAGAAATAACCATGGGACAAAATGTAAATGTAGAGAACTGTCAACTCCAGCAACAGAAGTGTGAAAAAAAAATTGGGGACCATCTCCAAAGAAAGCTGCAAGCTGCTTTAATATCACGGAAGGAAGCTCGGAAAGAAAACAAAGTTCTGAAAGATCAAATGGAGGCGCTCGTGTTGGAAAACAAAGAATTAGTTAATAAGACTGATGCCCTTGAACTTCTAGTGTCTGAGTTGAGCAGAGACAAACAAGATTTGAATGAAATTTTGTGTAAACAGGAGGTTCTTGCAACAGAAAATGCTAGTTTATTAATTGAAAATGAAAATCTAACTGCTGCATGTGAAAGTCTCAAGTCTACAATGGAAACTATAGCCCAGGAGAAAGAAGCCTTTTCTTTTCAATTAAATTCTTTAAAGGATTCTCAGACAGTTGAATTGACAGATTGGAAAGCTAAACATAATGAATTAAAGGAAGAATATGAATCACTACTTCAGGCCTATGAAAATGTTAGTAGTAAAATAGCAGAAATGAGGCAGGTTATTGATGTGACTAGAAAAGAAAAACAAGAAGCTCTTCATAAAATAAGTTTGAAAGAGTCCGATAAACAAGAACTTCAGAAGTTGCTTCAAGAAGCAAAGGATGAAAATGCCATTGTGAAAGATCAGCTAGAACAACTGGTTGAATCAAAAAGCAAGGAAATCACTGAACTATATACTAAAGCAGAAGAGCAGGCTTCTAAGCACAACTTAAGTTTGGAAGAACATAAAAAAATGATTGATGAATCTGCTCTTCAAAACAATAAGCTAATAGAAGAAAATGAACATTTAAAAGAAATATGTGAGACATTAAAACAAGACCTAGAAAAAAATCAGAAAGAAAATATATCTCTTTGGGAGGATTTTAATCTAATAAAATCTGCTCTGAAAGATCTCCAAATCCAATTGGGATTGAACAAATTTGATGTACCATCTGAGATTAGGGAAAGAGACTCCTTAGCAAAATATATTCAATTGTTAATTGAAGAGATCTTAGGGAAAAAAGAGGAAAGTGTGCATATTTTAAAACAAGAAAATAAAATTATATCAGAAAGATTAAAAGATTATCAAGATGCAGACAATTTATTTAAGTTAGAAAATTATTCTAAAAGCTTTAATCAAGAAATAGTAAGCCTGGATGAGAAAATTAAAATATTAGAAGATGACAAATCTCTGTTACAAGAAGAATTAGAAAATGTTCAAGAAATATCTTATAAAGTAAAAAATGAAAAAGAATTTTTGGAGACCGAGTTGCTCAATCACATTAAAAAATTGGATCAAGTGACAGACAGATTGAATGCCAAGGAATTACAAATAAATTTACTCACACAGCAACTAGAAGATATAGAATCAGAGAAATCTAGCACAATTAGAGAAAAAGAAGAGCAGCAGCAAGTTATCAGAGTATTTGAAGAAAAAATAAAATCTGCTCAGAGGGACAATAATGGGACAAAGAACAAAACAAAGGAATTACAAGAGCTGCTCAAGGAAAAACAACAAGAAATTAACCAATTGCAAACGGATTCTATTAAATACCAGCTAATAATTTTAGATTTGGAAAAGTCACTGAAATTGTCACAAACAAGAAATGAAAAAACAGAGAAAGATTTAAGCAACGTAGAAGAAAAACTTATTAAATCAAATGAAGAGTTGCAGAGTCTAGCTGAAAAATTCTCTTCACAGAAGACCTTGTTGGATGAAGCTAAGGCTGAAATAGAGAAACTAGCCGTTGAAAACCTAAATGGTAAAAAAGAGCTTAAAAAGAAAGAGAATCAGATATTAGTTCAGAAGAGAGAGTATGAACATGGCCTTCAGAATCTGAAAACAACTTGCCCAAAAGAATGGTCAAACCTAGAAGAAAAATTCCATATTCTTCAGCAAAAGAAAAAGGAAATCCTTGGTGAACATCATATGCAGAGAGAAGCTGGCATTAGGGACTCTCAGAATAAGAGCCTTCAAAATGAGTTGAATGATGACCTAGTGAGATTGGCAGCTTTTCCCTACTCTCTTCCAAGAGACAGGGACAGAGTCATTGAGAATAAACAGCAACAAGCAGAGACCAGTGATAGATTAATAACATCCTTACAAGAAGAAACAGAAGTAAAAACATCTCAAATTCAAGAATCGGAACTTAAAAGTCCTGTGTCAGAAGAAGCCAAGGGTGCAATGCAGTCTTCCGTGGATTCACACAATTTCAATGAGCTTTCTCAAATAAAGGCAGAGAATATCACTTTGTGGAATAAACTGCATATGTTGACAACTGCTCTGGCATCAAAAGAAGATGCTTTGCATGCATTAACTAAAGAAAACAGGTCTCTTAACCACCTTATAAAAAATAATACTGTTGAAAAAGAGATGGAAGCACTGAGGAAAAATTTGACAAGAAAAGAACAGGAAACACAACAGCTTCTGTTAGAAAAAAATGAAACCGAAGCTGAGTTGGAAAAGCAGTTGGCCATTTCTGATCAAATGAAGATAATGCTGAATAAGAAAGACACGGAAATTTCTGTTCTGATTTCATCAAAAGACACTGACACTTCTGGCTATCTCTCTCAGATACAAACACTGCATCCACAGCAAATTTCGGAGTATGAGCAGCAGATAAAATGTCTACAGATAGCCAAAGAGCAGTCGGATGAAACTTGTCAGAAGATGCAAAATGAATTTAAAAATGTACAGATGAAAGTTGACAAAGCATCTCAAGACAGGGCTGAGATTGCCAGTGAAATAGATACTTTAAAGAAGGCAATGTCATCGCTTCAGAATGACAGAGATTCCCTTCTTTCTAAGCATAAATATCTAGAGTCTGAACACAGAGATGCTTTATCTGAGAAAGAGAGGTTAATAACTGACAATGCTAATGAGACTAGGACACTGAAACAAGAAATAAGGAAGCTCTTGAATCAGATAGATGATCTTCATTCTGAAAACGCAATGCTCACTGCACAACTCTTAAAGTACAGGGAAGATCTGAATCAAGTGTTGTCACTAAAAGATAACCAATTGAAAGAATTACTTACAGAAAAATTGGATTACATTAAGAGTCTTCAACAGGAAAAATTTGAACTTCTGAAAAAAATGAAAGAACTCCAACTGTCCATGAAAGTACAGGAGGAGACAATGGACTCTCTAAGACTGGGAAATGGAAAATTAACATCAAAAGTGTGTGACTTGAAGATTTTGATTGCTTCCATAAATAAAAGGCATTTGGAAGGAAATAGACTTGATCAGAAAAAAGAACCTCATATTGATTTGGGGCCTGAAGAAAATTTAGAGCGATTACCTGCACTCCAGGAATTTTTTATCAAAAAGAAAATAAATAGAAACAGTGATGCTGGATTACTGGACAGTGAAACCAGTGAATTACCACAAAGGTTGTTAGAAGTCCAACTGCAGAATAAAGAACTAAGATCTGAACTTGAATCTTTTGGAAAAGCTATGACAGCTCTGCAGCATGATAGAGAGAGATTAATGGAAGATTTCAAGGTTTTTCAAAGCAAATCTACTTCCGAACTTGCATATGAAAAAAACCAAGCTGATAAATATGAAGCTGAACTCAAAGATTTTAAATCAAATATTCTTGGTGTGATGGAAAAAAATGCCTTTTTAAGTCAGACACTGTTAAAAACTAAAGGCAACTTCACCCTTCATCAGCTGACTGATGAATTTGAAAACCTGTGCAAGAGATTGAAAATCCAAAACCTTGAAATTAGTAGACTTTCCTCTGAGTGTGATACTTACGTTCAACAGATGAATGCCTTTTCTAAGGCTATGGCCAGTCTTCAGGATGATCGAGATAGACTTTTGCGGGAACTTTCCAAGCTGAGAGTAGCTCATGAAGCTAAACAGGGCACAAACCCAGTTTCTATACCGTATGACTGCAACAGTGAGATTAGTTCACTTAAACATAATTTGAAGAGTCTTCAAGTGGATAGGGACAGACTGGTAAGTTGATGCCTTACAATATTATTCAAAATAGAGGCTAAAGTTGCAATATTATGCTCACCCAGGAGTAGGTAACATCAAAGACAGTGGGACTTCTTCAGAGTAGAAGGATAGATAGATAGATAGATAGATAGATAGATAGATAGATAGATAGATAGATAGATAGATAGATAGATATGATAGATATGATAGATATGATAGATAGATAGATAGATAGATAGATAGATAGATAGATAGATAGATAGATAGATAGATAGATAGATAGATAGATGATAGATAATTTTGTAGTATTTTTCTTTCCATACATTTGAATTTACTGGTTAAAAAAATGTAATTATAGCAAAACATGCAAAAAAAGTTAACTCTGTTTTCTTAATGTATTTCTCTTCCATAGGCTAGAGAAGGAACTAATTCTGCAACAACGGACATATTGAAACTGAAAGCCAAAGTAGATGAACTTGAGAGAGACCTGAACCAGACAAAAGCTTTCCAAGAAGAAGCTGAGAAAGAAAGAGCCTCCTACCAGAATGAAGTAGTTGCTCTGAGGTGTAAAATTAATTTTAAATGTTATTTATAAAAGTCTGTGATTGCTTCTTTTTCCCCTTAATGTGCAAAAGAGAGCAGATCTTGTGCATTGCATGTATATTAGCTAGTATAGTGTATTGGTGTGTCTTTGTCCGTATATGTAATCTTTTTTATGGTTTGAAAGCTTAAGATACCACACTTAAAAGATCAGATAGAGCAACCAAAGCAGGAGGACAGAGCTCATAGTAACGTGAGAAAAATGTGATACAGTTGTTATATTGGACTGAAGTCCCAGGACACCTTACTGGTAACATTAGGCCAATTAATGTCTTCCCTTGGATTGGATTCATATTTTTCATTAATTTTACTTTATTGTGTATGTTTTTCTTCAAACTAGCCTCATGAAATTGAAACACGAACAATCAATGTTAAGATTAGGCTCTTGAAGTAGTCTAACTCTATTATTACTTTAATATTGTTGCTCTAGAAAAGAAAACCATCGTCTGCTGACGGAATCTCAAGCACTTCAAAATCAATTCCAGGCATCTCTTGTAGAAAAGGAAAAGCAGGTTGCAGAACTAAAGCAAGCGCACCACGAAGTGACTCAAAGAGCTGTACCTCCTGGTAGCAATTACTCAGTGAAGGTAAAACCACTAGGCCATCAAACAAAATAGCCAAAATATATTGTTTGCATTTTATATTAAATTTTGAATTTATATCCACATCAATTTCCAAGTCATAAAAACCTTGGAATAAAAATCATGCATCTAAATGTACTTCCTGGGAAAAAGTCAATTGAAGAGAATAAAACTGAAATGAATATAAATAGCCTAGGAAAACCACACATTGGAGTTGCCTGACCAAAATGTCAGTTTCCTCTACCATTAGTGTATAAAACTTGGAATATTATATTTCCAGTTACCAAAATTGATACTGTAAAGTGTGCTGCTTCAAGCCAACAATATTATAAAACCCATATTTTTTCATATATTTACCACATTACTATAAGCAGCAGAAGCATAAATGCCACAATCTGTAGCTAGGCCACTTCTGACTCCAGCCAAAGGACAGGGTTTTCTATTGTGCAACAACTGTATTCCTATACCACTAGATGGCACTAGTGTCCAATAATATTAGCATTGCAAAGACAAAGTTTGGAACTAGGTGTTTAAAAAAGACACATAACTCTTAATCCCACCGAGAGCACATGTTTTGCCTCACACAGAACATCATGTTGGTCAAAAGGGAGATGTTTTGGACAGCTGGTAGCAAGTAGGTTCAGGATTTGCAGGCGATAAGTTCAAACCAGGGATGGACTCCCTGAAATCAGCAGGTAGTTGTGAAGGATCCTTGTGGGGATTTGGGAATATGCTGAAGTTCAAAGTGTCTTGAGTTTTTGCTACCTTTTGGTACTTTTTCAAGGGAGAAAGACTGGCTTGGGAGCACATCATATCACTATTGGTTTTTTTAAAAAATCTTAATGGCAAGTAGCAATACAGGTAAAAGACTTGAAGTAAGACTGATTATATTTAGTTTGCAAAGCTTGTGAAGTAATCTTTTCTAAGCATAGTCTGTGGGGTATGGAGAATTTTGTAGTCAGTGATAATATTTACAATACAATGATGCAATATGCAAAGTTTTTTAAGTAACTCTAAAGTAGGTATGGTGAAATTTTATCTTACACATGCAGAAGAAAGAAAGCACAGTATACCACTTCCATTTTTCCATGATGCTACTTCAGATGCTTAATGGTCTTAAAAGTCTTAATGGGACAGGCTTGTGTACATGGTTTCTATGCATGTTGTACTCTTGTTCTATTCAATAGTGTGACAATATTATTACAAGAATTCCCACTTTGCAGTTCCTAAAAAAGATTTGATTCACTTCTCCAGTTGGAAATATTTAACATAGCAAAACCCAATGAGATTCTGTTCAAGCTCTCATGCATTAGTTATCAACTAATATCAAAATATTAGTACATATAGAGAAGATGCAGATTGAAAGGATTTTATTAGTGTAAACATATTTTAACTTGTTTTTAGATGTTTTTGTTAACTTGATTTCTGTTGGTTTTCTGTTGTGAGCCGCCCAGAGTCCTTGTGGCGTTGGGCGGCATATAAACATAAATAAATAAATAAATAAATAAATAAATAAATAAATAAATAAATAAATAAATAAATAAATAAATAAATAAATAAATAAATAAAAAAAAAAGTATATGTACTATATACTTTTTATAGCATGGTACAATGCTTATAGTACAATACAATGCAATCCTTATTCAAGCCCAGGTTAGTCTCAAGAAGCTTGATGGCATGTATATCTTGGGCACATACTATTCTGGAGTCTACTACAGAGAGTTGTACCGTGTTTCCCTGAAAATAAGACCCTGTCTTATATTTTTTTGAACCCTGAAATAAGCGCTTGGCCTTATTGCCATGCACTCAAAAGCCCGATTGGGCTTATTATCAAGGGATGTCTTATTTTGGGGGAAACAGGATAGTGATAAATACAATTTAGTGATAAATTTTCATATTCATCTTCCTGGAAATAGTGTGATAAAATTGTGGCAAGAGCAGTGGGAGAAGTTCAACAGGATGCATTCTGAATTGACATTGTATGCAGTCACATTGTAGACTATATGTAGTCAACCTAAGTCACATTGTCATGCTTTTATATATTTTGCAAGGGATTAGAATCTGTTACTCTTGCTGGAAGCACAGATGTCTCTGATCAAATGAAGCATCTGCTAGCTGAAAGAACTAATTTGCAGAATGAACTCCAGCGTTGCTTTCAAGAGTTGCACCAGAAAGAATTGAAATTCCAACAAATAAACTCAAACGTAAGTAAGAAGATACAGCAAAATTGTTCAACCAACATGGTATTTGATACTTGTATATGGCTTTTTCCTCAGGAAATTTGCATCTGTCTATGGAAATTGACTCAGTAATACATTTCCATGTATTATACTAACTTCTGCTACAAGTTAGTTTGGGGGGGGGGGGAAATCAGTTGAATTTCACCTTACATAAATATAATAAATAAAAGTGTTCAAAATGTTAATTTTCTTCCTGCTGATGCCTTAGCACAAACCTAAGCTTGTAATCATCTCTATTCAGAATTTAGTAAGTGATGTGAAGCTCAGTATAGAAATAATGTGAAATTATATGCATCTGTGTATACATGTATTCTTTCAAATAATTACACAATTTTGATTTAATATAGAAGTTGGCTGCCTAATGATAATATTTAGATTCTATTGGCATGTCTGTGCACATTCATGAACGTAGTCATTTATCCAATCCAAATTATTGCAGGTAATGCAGTCGGTGCAAGAAAACGCCGTATTGTCTGCTCAACTCAAAATGGTGTCCCAAACTTTGCAAGATAATCAACTTCGTTATCATGACCTCCAAAATCGTCACTTGCAGCTTGAAAGAGATTATCAGCTACAAGTGGCTTCTGTTCAAGATAACACCCAGGTAAGAAGGATTGGCAATTTTGAATAAACAGACACCGAGGAATAGTCTGCATAGAAAGTAGTCTTATCCACATAGATAAAGTTTGAATTAATTTCTGAAGATCCAGGAGTTGTGAGTTTTCTGAGGTGCTGTTTATCTTTACAAGTAGAAGCAAATCACTTAAGTCTAAAACTTTAGTTCCAGTTTTTTTAAATAGAATAAATAGTTGCAGGAAGATGAAGGGAACAAGAAATGTAATTTTCCCTGCTTTCTTCAAAGAGCATATCTCTATCTCATACTTTAAAAACCTACAAGACAGTACATAGATATGTCAACAGCCTACTCAAGTCAGAAAGCTATGGTGTTTGTGCCAGTGTGCATCAGCAAGCTCTTGTTTGCAAGCTTATTCTAGATATGCATTGTCTTTCTTACATGCATACATATCATATTTTTCAAAGTATAAGACGCACCTTAGTTTTGGGGGAGGAAAATAGGGAAAAAATCTACCTACCAGGTATTCATCTGGCTAGCATCCTTAGTCTGGTCAGCTTCAGCACATTATTTTATCCCCTGGTTAGGGCTGAAAAAATCTTCTTTGGAGGGAGTAGCAATGAAAACAAGCCTGCAAAGACTTAGGGCTGAAAAAAAACTTCTTCGGAAGGGAGTAGCAATGAAAAAATCCTGCAAGCGGGGAAGATCATTAGCACCTCGTTAGGGCTGAAAAAAACTTTTTCGGAGGGAGTAGCAATGAAAACAAGCCTGCAAGCCGGGAAGAGCCGGGAAGATTGTTAGCACCTCGTTAGGGCTGGAAAAAAAAGCTTTGAAAAGGCTACATTGGGAGTATAAGACCCACCCAAATTTTCAGCCTCTTTTAGGGGGGAAAAGGGTGCATCTTATACTCCGAAAAATACAGTAATCTTCATGCTGCTCTTTTTTTGGGGAAAGATTATGCAAAATGCAGAAATAGAATATATTTATTTATTTATTTATTTATTTTTTATTTATTTATTTATTTATTTATTTATTTATTTATTTATTTACTTACTTACTTACTTACTTACTTACTTACTTACTTACTTACTTACTTACTTACTTACTTACTTACTTATATGGATTTATATGCCGCCCAACTCCCAGGGTTAAATACAGGTAGTCTTCGACTTACAACCATTCATTTAGCAACTGTTTGAAATTGCAACAGCACTTTAAAAAAAGTGACTTACGACCAGTCATCACACTTATGACTTATGCACCATCCCCAAAGTTACATGATCAAAATGTGGGCATTTGGCAACTAGCTTGTATTTATGATGGTTACAGCGTCCTAGGGTCATGTGAACACCATTTGTGACCATCCCAGCCAGCCAGCTTTCAACTAAGTCAATAAGGGTAGCTGGATTCATTCATTCAATGACCACGTGATTCACGTAATATCCGCAATGAGTCACTTAACAACTGTGGCACATAACAACCTCCTTGCTTAGCAGTGGAAATTTTGGTCCCAATTGTGGTAGTAAGTCGAGGAATATCTGTAAGGCAAAAAAAAAAGAGTTAAAGGTATAAGATAAGAAAAACAAAGAAAGTACAACTAAAATCCAGCTTGCCATTTAGTATTCCTCCCTCTGTATTGTTTTTTTGATCTTGGAAGACAAATCATCCTTTTATCTCATCCATATACAACTTCATGCACTACCTTTTTGTTCTTTAAAGTTTTCACTTTATTTCTTTTTGAGGGTATCAGTTGCATTTAATCCCAATCTCAAATTTCTCCCTCCTCCTTGATCTATTCACTATCCCTTCATACATTTGTTTTGTAATCCACTACCAGAAAACTTCATGATAAATGCAAGTAAGCCTCTTATGTACAGGTAGTCCTTGACTTACAACCATAATTGAGCCCAAAATTTCTGTTGTTAAAGTGAAACATTTGTTAAGTGTGTTTTGCCCCATTTTACGACCTTTCTTGCCACAGTTGTTAAGTGAATCACTGCAGTTGATAGGTTAGTAACCCGGTTGTTAAGCGAATCTGGTTTGCTCATTGATTTTGCTCAGGAGAAGGTCGCGAAAGATGATCACATGACCTTGGGACCCAGCAACGGTCGTAAATCTGAACCAATTCCCAAGCATCTGAATTTTGATCACATGATCATGGGTTGTAACTGGAAAATGGTCATAAGTCACATTTTCCAGTGCTGTTGTAACTTTGAACAGTCACTAAATGAACTGTTGTAAGTTGAGGACTACCTGTATTTCCTTTATTTTGGAATTAACTATAAAGAAGTGAAAGTGACTTATTTTAATAAATCTGGTATAGGTTTAACTTTTGACTTTTATGAACGGTTTTCTCATAAACGGTATAACGGTATTGAACATCAACATCAATATTGAAATAGCATATCATGTTACTGTTCTAGAATGATCTTTCAACTGAAGCTCCCCCAGGAGCTCCCCAAGAAAGAGCTGCAAGTACTGTTGAAATAGACGATATGGAACTCAGCCAACTCAAGAAAAGGTTGCTATTTATTTATGTGGTAGTAATAGTTGTTGCAGTAGTAAAATAACATTTTGTTGGTTAAGATGTAAATCACACTGTGATATAATTTAAGGAAAGGGCACTGGTTTAACTTTAAATATTTAAAATAATTCTTAACTTGAGTAATTTTAGTTTAGGAATTGAATAAAAGCAAAAATGAATAAAAATAAAAGAGACTATTTTTTTTCTTATATGTAACTTACTTCATGTGCGGGTTTGCACTAGACTTGTAAACCTAGAGGGACAACGTAATTCAGAGCAGCAGACCATAATACGACTGACTGAAAGGCTCTCAGAGGAAAGGAATAGAAGAAAAGTTGCGGAAGAGGCTTTGGGACTATCTGAGGAACAGATTAAAAGGTAGAGATATTACTGAGCCTGATTTCAAAAGGCAAACATTTATGTCACGTTTATGTAGCAACAAGGTCTGGAATGTACTGACATATGTAACACTTCACGATAGACATAGCCATTTCTTTAGATTTGATGTACAACCAAGAATATTTTTTAAAATGCCTTTTTGAGTTATTGACACTGGGATTTCTATACATTGTAAATATTTGGAAACAAAATTCAGTCTTACAAATACAATATGGCTGTACAACTATGGAGGATAAGAATCCTGTAAAATCCAACATTGCCCTGAGGAGTCGTGTTTCAGGAAGCAATTACTAGATAAATTTCAGAACATTGATTCAAATATATTGTTTTACTACTACTGAAATGATGAAATGTGAAATGCTATTATACCTCTATAAATAATAATATTTATAGTTATCACTTTTGTGACTGCAATCATATTTTCTGATCCTAATCCAGCTAATCTCTGTATATGCTAATCTGATCGATGAAGGTAGCATTGGCTCATAAGCAGATTAATATACTATTCCATATCTCGGTTTGTTTCAGTTATTTTAACAAATAAATCTGTCCCTTTTTTATGATTAAAATTGTGATTTATTAAAATTACATATGTCAACTGAGGTACTTCACTAATAATGCATATTACATAAATGCATATGATTAGTTTTTTGTGCAACACAGCATGCTAATTTTGACATGTGAAGCTTGGCACCAAAGTTGTTGCAGGACTTTTTCTTCTAACCCATTAACCTGTCTGAGGTAATTCTTCTGGGAGAATCAGCACATTTTCATGAGTCGAGGTGAGAGATGAGCTAAAAACATGCTTTTTCTCCTTCAATGGTGCCTACTCTTTGGAACAGTCTTCCTCTAGAAACTAGGCTGGTCCCTTTGGTAATATTATACTGTAAGTTGAATTCTTTCAGAAGTCATACGTAATATGGTCCCTTATTACCATTCCTTCTTCTCTCCTCCCCCCCTTACTTTCTATTCTTCCTGGTACTTTTGCTTTGGTGGGTTTTTTTTTTAGTTATTGTGGGCTGTGATGATTAGGAGGATTATACTCTAGAGAAATGTTTTGTTGTCTGTTAATATTCTTTTTATCATAGAGACTTTATTATATTAAATTGTTATATTTGGGGGGTTGTTTGGTTTTTGGATTATTCTTTTATTATATTTTTGTTGTAAGTCACCAGAAGTTGGAATTATTTGGCAGCATATAAATTTAATAAGTAAAGTAAACAAATAGGACTTTAATTAAAAAAAATCTTGCCTGCTTGAAAAGTAAGAAAATCTAACACTGTAATTTGGGGGAAAAACATAGATATTAAAAATCATGATTCAAAGAAATGTGTACATAAATAAATAATTGGTTATTGCTTAGAAATTTCTGGGATCTTGAACTCTATTAACATTTCTTTCAAGGCTTGAAATGACTACTTACAGATCATCACCCAGGGATTATGCTGTTCAGATGGAGTCTGATGAAGAAAGAGAAGCTCTGGTCATCAATCCAAATGAACATATTGTAGTGCAAAAGGTAAGCTCATAAGATGAAATCTCTCTCGTCGATATGAAAATAACTCACATCATATTAAAAAAAGCAGAGAAATGATGAAAATAATTTCCCATTCGACTTTGTACCTCTAGATTCTCGTGTAAATTCTTTGCTTTGCATCCAGGACTGAAATAATTCCGGTATTTTAACAAAATTCTGGTTATACGGTTTTCTCAAACGCCACTTGACGTCACCTTTCAACAGTTGCAATATTTGAATCACTTTTTAAAAAATACATAGCTATCAAAGTGCTTCCCTTTGAAATGCCATTGAATTACTAAGATGTCTATGTTCAAGGTCAATCCTTTCTGTAAATATGCAAATAATTGTGGAGATTAAGACTGGAAGCTCAGTCGATGATAAAACTCAGCAGATGTCCTTGAGCCGATATCTATCTCTATCTCCTAAAGCTATAATAATAATAATTAAAAAAGCAAGTTTAGTTCTTGGAGAAAGAAATATGTCAAATAGATAAAGTAACTAGAACATCTAAGGGTATAATCACTTCAGGTGATATATGACACTTAAAATTGAATGAATTATTTCATTGTTTAGTTTTACAGATGACATGAAAATATTTGTGCAAGTGTCCCGACAATCAGATCAATTATTGCATTATCAAATTTATGTCCTATGAAAGTTTTTGTATCACAATTACTAACTAAGTCTGTGTTTACTAAACAGATCAAATAAAAAGTTTCCAGTGTACACTTTTAAACAAGGTGTATTCTTTGATTTTGTGCAGGTAAAAGGAGGAGCACTTTCTATTAGGAGATGGATTCGGGGACGAAGTATTTTCTGCTCCAAGTTGCTGACCTCACGGACAAAATCTCGCTATCTTTTTCTTAGTTATTTGGTGATGCTACATCTTCTAGTTGTCTTATGTCTATCAGGCGTCTTATAAATGCACTGAATTTGCTGTGTGAATTATTTTGTGTGCCAATTTGAGATAATGGACTTCTCAAAAGCTACTGTAAAGCTATGCACTGGATACAGTTTATATATTTTCAGCATAAGGTGTGGGTTTCAACTTCATTAACAAGAACTTTTAGATGTACATCCAGTTGTTCCAAAGTTGATTTGAGTAGCTCTGTAACAATGGAATATTATATTTGCTAAGAAAAAAAACATTATCAAAACACACTACTAGAAGCTGCTACAATTGGGATGTTTAATATATTTGGGGAATATGGAATAGCTGAACACTGTCAAATCAGTTGTAAATGCTATCTTTTCTATATAAATTTATTTTAACAGAGTTGAACTATACATTTGGGGAAAACTATTCTCAACTATTGGGTTTCTTTGCTTCTTGATTATAACAAGGAGCTCACAGAGTGCAATATATAGGGAGGGAAAGCTGGAATCATTATGAATTTCTCAACTTTAAATAAAATCTTAAGAATTGAACTTGTCTGCGATATATTGAATGTTTACTATAGTCTGTGTATGAGGAGTTTGGCAATAACTAAATCTTTTTTTTTTCTGATTAAAAAATAGAGAATGGGACAGTTTTTGAAAGTGTTTAAATTTCTTGCTCTGAGTTCTTGGAATCGGATCCAAAACAACAGCCAACAATTTAACAGTTTAAATTAAAAAATTTAACAATTTAACAGTTAGAACAATTTATCAGTGGAACAACTTGCCTCCAGAAGTTGTAAATGCTCCAACACTGGAAATTTTTAAGGAGAGATTGGATAACCATTTGTCTGAAGTGGTGTATGGTTTCCTGCCTAAGCAGGGGGTTGGACTAGAAGACCTCCAAGGTCCCTTCCACATCTGTTATTCCTATTCTATTCTATTCCTTCTATTCTATTAATTTTATTTTTTGTTGTTTGATGAGACATAACATAAGGGAAGTTTTTGTGTTTCATAAAATGAAGTTTTCCAATTCACAGTAATTTATTATTTTAGATATAATCCAATTGCACAACACATTGTGTGATTGATAACATTCCAGGTTTTGCCATCTAGTAGTAATATCAACAATAGAGATAGAGGAGATACTTGGGAGAATAATCATGTTCTGTCCTCGGTAGTACTAATTTGAGAAATTTATGATCTGACTAATAATTCTGATTACCTTTCATATTGAAAGGAAAAAGTGTTTGTCATAAGAAGCAATTCTAAGTACCATTTTAAGTATACCTTTTTTTGCCTTATTTTTTGTAAAAAGATAATTTTCACTACTAAAAAAAGGGAATTTTTTCAAGGATAATTTAATCACATTATCAGGAGCTGGCACTGAAAAAAGACCAACACTCACAGATAGAATTCTTTCTCTGTATAGTAGATCTGGTGTGCCGAATTACCGGTAACACCCGAAAAGTAACTAATGGGGAAAAGCCAAGGGAATACAAAGGATCATTGCTGAAATCAGTTGTCTGAAAGGATCTGACAACTAGCAAGTAACTTACAGCTAAATGAAGTGCTGCCGAATTTTGAACAAAACTATGAATTGAACTAGTAAGTTGTCAAATGCAAACACGAAAAAGAAAACATATGTGCTTAGTGTTTATTTTGAGATCTTCAACTGCAAGTATTTTCTGTCTTTGACTAGAAAAATTAATCTTTGTAAGATGTATGTGAGTAGTAATTTTTTTAATACCATACCTGCCAAATTGTTACATGCTTTTAAGGGTAACTGAATTTCTGAAATGAATGATTCACTCAGCATAAATCTTAAAAGTTATTTACTACAATGCTCTGCTCTCACGTCACACTGAATAAATGCTCCACCTCTTCACACACATGAAATATTTGAAGATCACTATTATGCTTTGAACTGAAGATTAATCTCTAGAATAGAAGTACATCTCTATACAATCAGGAGTATGTGCTGCAATCCCTAAGTATAATTTTTATTGATGTGCAAGAAGCTGCAATCCACAAGCTATGAATGCTGAGCGATCTCCTCTTCATGGTGAGTAAAAGTTTTGCTGTAGACATTCACAGGTATTTTGCAGAGCATATGAGGACTGCTTTTTCCAGCCTCACACACACTACATTATTGAGCCAGTTCTGCAATTCGGAATTGGAATAATTTGAGGACTCCAAATCAGAAAAAAAGCTTTATGGAGGATTGGCATAGGGAACTGAATATTGTACCATATAATCATGTAAACATAGGTACCTTGGCCAAGAAATCATTTAAAAAGAGTTAGTATAACTCAATTATCCCAACCTAACACACTGTTTTTAGTATAGTATGCTTTATAATGGATTGGATTAAGATTAGTTATTCATAGAATAGATCTAAACCTATTCCAAGAATAACTAAGCCTCTTTTGAGAGGCTGGGTTAAAAAAAAAGTGCTATAAGCCATGTAAACCAAACAAAGAGATAGAAGGAAATAACCAGCACTTATGAGTCAGCCACAGTTTTCAGGCATAGAGTCATCCCATCCCAAGATAAGGTAGTTATGTCTGCTTTCTTCCAAAACCTGATGACAACTTGAATGGTTCATGCCATACTATTGTACCTGGTTACTTTTTTCTTTTGGAACCACAGCCAGTTGAGAGTCAACAAAATTTCTGACAGTTAACTAAATAATTTAATGAAGCAAATTGGTTAAGGAAACATAAAGTGAGAAAAAGGATTGGGAAGCAAAGAGGAAGCCAGTTTAACAACCTACAGTGGGAAAGTATCCAAGAGTGCCAGAAATTGTGCCCTAATTTATCCAGCCTTGTAAGCTGTCAAAGTGATAAGCATACGCTGAAAAAAAGTTTCCAAAAATGGCGTGGCAGACCTGTATAGTCTAATACTCCATCCCACAAACTGCTATATAAATGTAACAGAAGGTGAGAGGGTTTCATTTGTCCCAAGAGAGCTGTTGCATTTTTTGTTGCCTCCTTGTATCTTTTTGGTAAGTATTTAGTAGATAACCTTTTTCGCATTTCATAAAAGTAACTTCGATTTCGTTTTTTAAAAAGCTTCTGATCTATCAAAGCATGTTTTAATATATTAAATATATTACATTGTTAATTAAATTTCAATAGCCTGCATAAATTCGTTAAATTGTCTGAAAACAATTTTAGCAAATGCACTCAAGCTAAGCTATTTGACATTTTAATTCATTTTAACAGTATAGATAGAATGGTTTATCTTGGTTTCGTACTATGTTGGAACAAATTCTGTTTCTGCAAGTATTCATCCACTTTTTCTGAGGAAATTTATTGACCTTTGTATAGAGAGTATGATGTTAGAATTCTTTTACATATCCACATAATCTGCTATTAGAGTATCTGCTTCTTGTCTCTTTAACATCACTTTTTCTTTTTGCAATTTGTATGCCAACCATGTCCCCATTTTATTTGCAAATTGAAAATGCCTTTGTTTTGCATCATTTATGAAGAAATCCATTTGTTTTTGGTAGAGAAGCATGTTCTAAATTCCAAATACATTTCAGAAAAACACATTTCAATGCATCAAATTTTTATGTTCTTTTCTATTCAATTCTAGCTAATTGCACCACACCTTAAAAATGATTGAAATACTCACTTTGACAATTTTACTAAATCTCCTTTGGCTTTCTTTGAGCTCCTGAACTTTATTGAATTGTTGACTTCTTAAAAAAGGGGAAGATTATTGGGAATAAATACCTGCAACAAGAGCATGTACAATTCAATATGTCTAACAGAGATGCAGTAAAAATCCAAAGTATGTGGATTCTAATGGCTTCTGACAGATACTCCGTTGAATAATGCCTCCATTGCAAGATGAATGGAAAAAACATATTGTCAGCAGTGATTTAGGTACATTGGGAAATTGATTTCTATTTCCAGAGGAAAAAATGGGATTGTTTCTTATTTAAACCATATTGATTATCACTATTTAGCACAAGTGAAGAGAAAGCACCTAGCCTTATAGATGAACTTCAGAATCTCAAGAGAAGTCTATTATACTAGTTGTTTATGGTAAATAAACCCGGTCCTATCTCCATTTCCTAGAACAGTTCTTTTGATAAGGATTCACAATTCACAAATAACAGAATAGTTCTTGTAAGTGAGCACTTAGTGGGAACAGCTGCCATTTCAAAGAATTAACCAAAGCTTTCCAGAGAGGGTCTATTTTTAGATCTTTCCTGTTGAGATTGTTTATATTATGGGGATAATTTGGGTGGGTGAGGAACATGCTGCTGCTTTAGACTAGCTTCAAATAACACACTTGCTTTATGTACAAATTGAACATAATCTAAGCCACAAGTCTTTCTTGTGTTAACTACATAATGATGTCTTCATATGAGGAAAAATAATAGGCAGGAAGCTCTGCTCCCTAGACTCACCTCCCAGAATCTAGTTACTGAAGAAGGAGGTTGTAGATAGAGATATTAGGCATCTATACACGATGCATGGATAGGATTCTCCTGTCTGTGTTCAATATATTAGTATCAGGAGTAGGTAGGTCCTGTAGTAAGGCTCTGATACACTTTCAATCAGAAGTTAACCCAAAAAGTAGAATGGGAAATTTTAGTATTTTCTCCAGCAAATCTCTCCTTACCTCATCCCACCTCCACTTTCTATTTGAGTAAAAGGTAGTAGGCAGTAAATTTAATTAGGAAATAGTACTTCTCCCCTATTGTTCTGATAAATATTCCTGTAGCTCAGAAAACTTAGCTGAATCACTCAAATTCTAAGAAGAGTGAATCCCCTCCATTAACATTAACTTGCCCAAATTTCAATCGTTGCTGAGGAATGCACAAGAGTTAAGATCTTCAGTTTGACATTTCTCAAGAGAATTTGATGAACGTCTTGTTTGAAGAGATTACACCTGTGAACAGAAATATGTACACATCTAAGAGATGTCTTTGGCTATGCAGCTGAATAGAGATATTCAGGGGAGTTAGTGCATGCTCTTAAACTCTAATATGTGGAATGAAGCTGACTTTTTTTTGTTCACTTTTTTTTCCACTCAACAATCAAGAGTGTTCTATGGGAAACTTTTTAACATTGTGAATCCCCTAGAAATGGCAGCTGGATTTCAGTGTAGGCATTGCCATTTCTCCTATTCCCAGCTGTTTACCTAGTAGAATGTAAAAAATCTGTAGCCTTGTGCTCAGGATGCACTAATAGGTAGAGCCTAAGATTAGCAACTAGGGACGTGGTGGCTCAGTTGCTAAGATGCTGAGCTTGTCGATCAGAAGGTCGGCAGTTCAGCAGTTCGAATCCCTAGAGCCACCTAACGGAGTGAGCTCCCGTTACTTGTCCCAGCTTCTGTCAACCTAGCAGTTCGAAAGCACGTAAAAAATGCCAGTAGAAAAATAGGGACCATTTTTGTGGGAAGGTAACACCGCTCCGTGCGCCTTCGACGTTGAGTCATGCCGGCCACATGACCATGGAGATGTCTTCGGACAGCGCTGGCTCTTCGGCTTAGAAATGGAGATGAGTACCGCCCCTAGAGCCGGAAACAACTAGCATGTATGTGCAGGGGAACCTTTACCCTTTACCTTTAAGATTAGCAAAACATATATAAAGCATCTAAGAATACACAACTGTGCTTCAAATGGGTGTTCTTTACAAGTGGAAGCCTTCCAAGATTTTTGATAATGCAGAGGGTGTTATAAAAAGATTTGTATGCATGAAACCATACATACAAATTCAACGTGCTGGAAATCCAGAAATAGGACTCCTATTATAATGCTACTTTATCTCTATCCATGCACCTCTGAAAAATTATGAGAAGTTGTTTTCTTTGCATCTTAAAGCTTCATCTTGATCCATTCACACTGTTAATCATTCTTGTTCTATATATTCTGTTTAATTTTGCCCATCTGTGTTGCTTGAACCATTGAACCAGCTCTCTGTACAATAAATATCTCAAGACATTTATTTTTCACTCATCATTTTTAATTATCTCTTCCTTTTTAATATCTATTTCTGGCTATCTTTGTTCTAACAAAAGTTTCTGCTGGTAGAAGGGAGGAATCCATTTTCATTGACTTTCCTTATAATCTCCATACTGCTTCTTTCCAACTCATGAACAGATATTCAGGGGCACAAGGAGTGTGAAGAAGAAGAAAAGCTTGTTCCTTTCACCCCATACATAAACATCTTGTGAGTAGTTGGGAGTATTTTATTTGTATCTTTAAAAAACCTTAAAGTTCTTCTATTGCCCAGAAAGAGGAACATTTAAGAAACAAACAAATGAGTCTAAAGATCTTACGACCAGTTTCTTTTCAGGTTATTTCAGCTTGAATATAATTAAAATCAGCGCTGTCATATTAATTGATTTGTGTATATGTTTTCTGAATTTATTAGAAGCTACGAGGGTGAGTCAAAACGTAATTCCATTTTCTTTAGGACAGGTATAATTACCAACACAGGAACATGTAGCATGAAGCTGGTCCTCTGTGGATCACATCCCTACTTCTCAACATAGTCACCGTTTCTCTCAATAGCAATGTTCCACCTTCGAATGAGAGCATGTGTCCCTGCCTCGTAAAATTTTGTTGACTGTTCTTTGAGCCACTTCTTCACTGCAGTTTTCACTTCCTCGTCACTGGAATAATGTTTGCCTCTCAAACCCTCTTTCATGGGGCTGAAGAGATGATAGTCTGAAGGCGCTAAATCTGGTGAGTATGGAGGATTATTATGCCAGTGACGAGGAAGTGAAAACTGCAGTGAAGAAGTGGCTCAAAGAACAGTCAACAAAATTTTGCGAGACAGGGATACATGCTCTCATTCGAAGGTGGAACATTGGTATTGAGAGAAACGGTGACTATGTTGAGAAGTAAGGATGTGATCCACAGAGAACCAGCTTCATTTTGATGTATGTTACATGTTCCTGTGTTGGTAATTATACCTGTCCTAAAGAAAATGGCATTGCTTTTTGACTCACCCTCGTATATTATGTGGTTTGCTTCAGTGGTGGGTTGCTCCCGGTTTGGCCTGGTTTTGCGAACCGGTAGCGCCGCCGGCGGGAGGCTCTGCCCACCCGCCCGGGATGCTTTTGCGCATGTACAGAAGTGTTGCGCGCGCACGCAATCCGGTAGCAAAGGGTCTTAGAACCCACTACTGGGTTTCTTCCTGTTTGTGTAAATGATGTTTGATAGTTCAAATTATTTCCCAAACTCCAGACCTATTTCTTTTCCTTGTCTTTTGCTGAAAGGATAGTGAGGAGTCATGGGTGATGAAGATGAAACCACAGCTCTTGTCTGTGATAATGGTTCTGGGCTTTGTAAGGCTGGATTTGCAGGAGATGATGCTCCCCGGGCTGTCTTTCCATCTATTGTTGGGCGACCTCGGCACCAGGTCAGTTTAAATAATATAAATAAAAAAAACCCTGAAGATTGGTAGATAAGTCAGTCCTTACTATTTTAAAAGTCACTGCATTTGATTTGAGTACATCTCAAAAATCATTAAACATTTTTCAACAGTTTATAAAACTGGATCGCTCCAATACTTTTTTTAAAAAAATCTCCCATTCTATATGTAGGAAATTAGTGGATTCTTAATTGAATTTTCCTTCAGCTGATCGCTACTTCTGAAGACAGCAGACCAATTTAGGAAACTAAAACTGGCAAGGTGGTGAGCAAAACTTTGTTGTGAATAAAAGAAAATGGCAGGAGATTCAGAGAAAGAGCAAGGAAGTTGCCATCCAGAGGAACATCAAGAAGGTGGCTTGTTCTTTTTTTACATGTTCTTTTTTTACATGTGTTGCGATGAGCGATGCATGTATGAAAATCATACAGTCGCAGCTTCCATCTTGACATTATTTTACCTTTCCTATCTACACTCCTGGCAATTACTATCCTACTCAGTCTCTTGTTAGTTGAGGCAAATGGCTGCCTAGTGATAGGTATAGAACTTTGTACAAAATGTTTTAGAATAAAATATTGTTTAATTCTTTGATGTTTTCAATGTTGCATATCAATGACTAGAATATAATGTATAAAACATAGGACAGTCATTTCTCTTTACAAGATGAATGATCATCTAAGATAAATAACGACAATGTAAGTCACTTGCAATCAACTGATTAAGGCAGCCTGTAAGAAACAGTATAAAATTTATAGATTAAAAATACTTTTTTTTACACCTGCTTGTTAAATCCTAGAATGTGCATTTTAAAAAGAAGAGCTACTAAATTCTGTTATGTTATATAACATAGTTTACAAATATGGTATAGTTACAGAATTGTTTGTATATGGTGTAGTTTAATATTTTCCATGTAATCAACCTAGTTTTATAAAAAATTCAAAAGGACATCACATCATCAAATAAATCAGTATTTTAAAATATAAGCTAAAGTAAAGCAGAACAGACTTAGCAATTCTAAATGTGTATCAAAAGCAAATATAGAGTAGTTGGAAAGTAAATCACCTCTTGATGAGAGCTGCTGTGGAGTATTTGATGTATGGCATAGAAGTTGGGCATAATTAAACATTAAATCTTGTTGATTTTAATGGGAGAGTTACAGAACAATCTTATATGCTTATTTAGCAGTGCAATCCACAATCCTCTTCCAGACAAGTATATATATACTGGTAATTGCATCAACTGCAGTCCCCTTGCTAGGAAAAAAGTATCAGTAAAAGTATGATGTAGCAGGAGAAAACAACACAAATACAGAAGGGAGAAGAAATTAAATTGATTTCCATTAATATTAATAGATTTAATGCACCAAAAAATAGAAGTAGAATTTTCATAAAACTCAAAAAAACTTGATATAGATGTAATACACAAAAATAATAATAAAATTACACTACGAAGAATTTCATGTAATTGGAGATTTTAATGAAATAGTAGATATCAAAAAGGACAATAAAACTCATTAAAAAACTAAGAAAACATATTACCCAAACTGTTTTCTGAACCTGTATTAGAATATAATTTACTAAAAGTATAACTATTAATCTGTTAGATGTACATAGAGAGGAATGTACTGTATATAGAAATGGAAAAGGCAATATGTATTAAAGAAATCCACAAAAGAGATATATGACATATACAAAAAACTGACCAGAAAATAAAAGTGTGATGTAGCAGGTCATTTTCCTACTGAAGTAAATCAAATATTGAAAGTTGAAAGTTTTAAACCCATACCTTATGGAATTTGTATTGGTCCCACACAATATAATACAGGTAGTCCTCACTTACAATATAGGACAGGCAGTCTTCACCTACTTACAGTAATTGAGACCATTGCTAAGCAACATAGATTTTCAGTGTGATGTCACATGACCACCCTAACCTATGACAGCAATTCTGGCAGTCCGGTCATTAGGTAAATCCTGTATGGTTGTAGCATCTTGCACTCACATGATCTTCATTTGCAATCTCCTGCCAGCTTCCTCATTGACTTTGTTGGAAGATGAAGGTTGCAAATAATGATCAGATGAATGCCAAGCGTGGGAATGCTGTGACAGCCACAATTATAAGAACTTTTTATATGCAACCCTAGTTCCATAGTGTCGTGATCCAGAATGGTTGCTGAATGAGTGGACATTAAATGAGGACTACCTGTAAATTCACGTTGACTGATTTTCTACCATAATATAGCCTATGTAATCTATGACTATCAGTGGTTTTATAATATTATTGTCTAGATGTTATAGATATCTGCTTCAGGAAGAGGAGTGTTGACTCCTCTTTCCCTATGTAGGGAAAGCTATGCTGGGAATTGTGTGGGATTGCCAAAGACATAGACTAAAGCAGAATAAAATAATTTACCCCTCTTGTTGTTAATGCTGATGCCTAATTACACCAGACACTAGTTAGTCTATGTAATGTTTGTGATACAGTGTTAATGGTGATGTTTTCCTTTGATTGATACATTTTGCAGGGAGTTATGGTGGGGATGGGCCAGAAAGACAGCTATGTTGGGGATGAAGCACAAAGTAAACGAGGTATTCTGACCCTGAAATATCCCATTGAGCACGGTATTATCACAAACTGGGATGATATGGAAAAGGTGAGTGCTTTTTGTGACTCCCTGTGATTTGCTACTTTTGAAAATGTCAAGTAATAGTACCTGCACCAATGAGATAGCTAATTCTTCTGCATTGGAACCAACCAGAGAGTTTCTTTTGTACAATATAAAGTCTCCTTATTGTACCAAAACAATGGGGGGCACCCTTGCTTTTTCTTGAGGTTATGCTTTTTGTGGCTATGTTATTCCCACACACTCGTCTATGCCACAAGATCATCACAGGCCAATTTGTGTGAAGAAGCTGGAAATGCTAAGCGTGCAGGGGTGCACATTGCTGTAGGTTTGCTTGTATTTCTGCTCTGTGAAGAAACAAGTTCCCATGTAGAAGAGGGGGAGCATATCTGTGATAGGGAATAGTCATAAGCAGTAACTGAGATAAAGTTATTGCTTCACTGCTGAAACTTTTGTAGAGATCCAGACTGAATGTGTGCTCTGTTCTGGCATGAATATTTTTGTTTGCTTGCTTGCTTGATTTTATGTGATTGCTTTAACAGAACTTTAGAAGTCGCTTAGAGAATTTGGTTTTCACATGAAGGCTCATATCTAAACACTCTATAGCAGTGATGGCGAACCTTTTTTTCCTCGGGTGCCAAAAGTGCATGCGTGCGCACTATCGAGCATGCGCGAGTGCCCACACTCATAATTCAATGCCTGAGGAGGGCGAAAACGGCCTCCCCTGCTCCCCCCCGGAGGCCCTCTGGAGGCCGGAAATGGCCCATTTCCCAACTTCTGGTGGGCCCGGGAGGCCCATTTTTCATCCTCCCCAGGCTCCAGAGGCTTCCCTGGAGCCTGGTGAGGGCAAAAACGCCCTGCTCAGTCCCCCCGGAGGCCCTCTGGAAGCCAAAAACGCCCTCCCAGAGCCTCCGTGCGAAAATCAGCTGACCGACACGCACATGCGCACTGGAGCTGAGCTAAGGCAACAGCTCGCGTGCCGGCAGATATGGTTCCGCGTGCCACCATAGGTTCGCCATCACTGCTCTATAGAAATGATGAGGCTATGATGAGAATTTCTTAGTTTCCTCTCCTCGGCCTTCAGAACCTGCCTCGTCCTTTCTTTGTCCCTTTAGCTGATTCTGAGAACTGCTGTGCTACTATCCCAAAGTGTTTTTCCAAAAGGCAACTGGACTTTCTTGGGTTTTTTTTCCCCCTTTGAAAACATTTCTCTTCTCATCGAGGAAGCTTCTTCAGTTATGCATAGATTCTCTCTATGGAGAATCTCCACAGACATGCTGTGCTTCTGCTTTTTTTGAGGATAGGCTGGGGGAATGGAATGACGTACTTTGTCCTCTAGATGGTAGCATAGCTTTTCCATAAATAACATTTCACTTGATCCCACTCACAGCCCGAATTATTCCCACCACATGTCTGTAATTCCCCCTTTCCCCTTTCCTTTCTATTTCCTGTGTTGTCAAGTAGTTCTAAAGTTTAAAAGGTGGCATCTGTGATACATTCTTCGCTGTGTTTGCTCGATGCTTTGTCTCCCGAAATTCCCAGCTGTGTTTATCCAAATATGCTAAATCATTAAAAACTCAGAAGCAGGGAAGGTAGCTAGCAAGACTTTGAGGTCCTCTAACACAGGGGTCCACCAACCTTTAGGACCTCAGGGACCACTAAATTCATAATTTTAAATCCCGCGGACCACTAATATGATCTGCCTAATGGTTGGCTGGGTGGGGCGTGGCTAGGTGGTCATGTGACTGGGTGTGCGTGGCCAACTCAATGTCACTCACGTCAACAGGTGCCTCGCCAGCCTCTACTCACCCCTCTCCTCCCAGCCACTCCACCCCCGGGCTCCTTAGGGCCACAACAGGAAGCAGTTGTTGTAGCTAAGCAGCCACCATGAGAAAGCGTTGGCAAAACAGCTCAGTTCAAATTGGATCTGACCGAGAAGGAGGCTCAGCAGAAGCACCTCACTGAGGACTGCGAGCATAGGCTTTCCAAGCAGAGGGAAGATCTGCGGGAGTGCAAGGCCAGGTACCGGCACCTGGAGGCTCGGCGGGCTGAGATGGTCAGCCAGTTCCAGGCCATGATACAGTCCCACTGGAACAAGGTCCTCCGGCTCTTCACCACCAGCGGCACTTCCCTCCAGCCTTCACCCAAAGCTATGCACCAGGAGGCCGAATTAGACCCCAAGTCGGAATTTCTGCCACCCTCCGACCCACACAAAAAGACCCCAAAGAGAGAGACTCTCTGCAGCAACACAAACATTCATTGCAGGTATTTGTCCCAGGGGCCATAGTTTGAGGACCCCTGATTTAGTGCAATATAAAAAAATGCAAATAATTTTTCTGCGGGCCACCAAAATTATCTTGCAGACCACCAGTGGTCCACAGACCACCAGTTGATGACCGCCGCTCTAACAGTCACTTCTCTGCCTTCATTGGCAAGGGCTGAGTTTTGTTTCATCATCTCCATCCGTGTTCAATAATCTGTGAAAGATTTTCTTTTATTTTCTTATTTTCTTTTTAAAATTGGCCACCAACTTGTACCAAACATTAGGTGTCTCACAACCAAAAGATAAAACAACATCTATGTATCATAAAAAATATAAAAAACACAAGTATTAAAAACTAAAACAAAACCTGGCACCCTAGCTAAATTTTCACATGTAGCCCACAACAAATTCACCTCTTCAATCTCACCCTATTCCAGTGCTTTTCGATTATTTTCTGTTACGCCTCCCCTAGGAAGAAGTAAACATTTTGTGCGCCCCCAACGCTCAATTTTTTAATTGTTTTTTCTTTTTTTTCTTTTTTGTGAAGCAACTCCAACTCTGTATGTATGTGCTTACAAATAAACTGCACTGGCTGGCTGGCAAATAACATGCTTAATGGATCTCTTTGGTGTCCTCTGGCACCGTCCCTCTTTCTTCCTCTACTTCCAATGAATTCACCTGATCTCAAGACGTGGTCGGATTTAACAATCACTGCCGGATATCCACTGGTCGCCTGGATCAGCATATTTTAAAAAAATAGGATTAACTTGAAGCTCATAAATGCTTAAATTTTCCTGGTAAGGATAAATTTTTCAAAATGAAGATACTGACCAGGTTATTGTATTTTTTAAAAAGTGTTTTAAAATCTGAAGCCATCCATTTGTGGTGGGTGGAGTCTAGGGCTCATACAGGATATTAAGAAAGAGAGAGAGAGAGACAAGAAAGAAAGAAAGAAAGAAAGAAAGAAAGAAAGAAAGAAGAAGGAAGAAAGAAAGGAAGGAAGGAAGGAAAGAAAGAAAGAAAAAGAAAGAAAGAAAGAAAGAAGAGAAAGAAGAGAAAGAAAGAAGAGAAAGAAAGAAGAGAAAGAGACAGGAAGAGGAAGGAAGAAAGAGGAAGGAAGAGAGAGAGACAAGAAAAAGAGAGAAAGAAAAAGAAAGGAAGGAAGGGAGAGAGAGACAAAGAAAGAAAAAGAGAAAGAAAGAAAGAAGAAGGAAGGAAAGAAGGAAGGAAGGAAAGAAAGAAAAAAGAGAAAGAAAGAAAAAGAAAGGAGAAAGAAAGAAAGAAGAGAAAGAAAGAAGAGAAAGAAAGAAGAGAAAGAGACAAAGAAAGAGGAAGAGGAAGGAAGAAAGAGGAAGGAAGAGAGAGAGAGAGAGACAAGAAAAAGAGAGAAAGAAAAAGAAAGGAAGGAAGGGAGAGAGAGACAAGAAAGAAAGAAAAAGAGAAAGAAAGAAAGAAGAAAGAAAGAGGAAGGAAGGAAAGGAGAAAGAGAGAGACAAGAAAGAAAGAACATAGGATTAAATAGTACTGTATATTTTGGATGTTCAGTAGTAGTAAATAAATAGAAAGGGAAATTGTATCTCGTTGAGGCCTTTGAGGCAAGGAGAGGCTAGGCACCCTAACCCTAACCTTTAATGTTGTCAAGTTGGCCACGCCCACCCAGTCACATGACCAACCAGCTACACCTACCCAGTCACATGATTGCCCAGCTACACCCACCCAGTCACATGATCACCCAATCACATGACAACCAAGCCACAACTGCCTAGTCACATGACCACAAAGCCACGCCCTCCCAGTCACATCATGAAGCCATACCCACTATCACATGCTCATCAAGCCATGCCCACAAAATAAGCCACGCCCACAGAACTGGTAGTAAAAAATTAGAACCCACCCCTGATGGGAAGGTGCAATCTTAACATGTTTTTATCAGGAGGAAATGAGAATGTAGTCAGTGGGTCCTACTGCAGAGTGCTCTATAGTCCTCTCTAAGCAGTTTACAGAGTCAGCATATTCCCCCCACCCACTCCCACAATCTGGGTCCTCATTTTACCAACCTCAGAAGTATGGAAGGCTGAGTCAACCTTGAGCCGGTCAGAACTGAACTCCTGGCTGTGGGTAGAGTTAGCCTGCAGTACTGCATTCTAACCACTGCGCCACCATGGTTCCCATAGCATAGCCAATATGCATAAAATGAAGGAGACATCCCCTGCTCAAGCAGAAGACCTTATATCAGTGGTTCCCAACGTGGGGCCCACGCCCCACAGGAGGACAATTTGATTTTTAATGGGGGCAATTGGAACCTTGTTTAAACCAAGTTAATGGCCTTTTAGGCTTCTTCTGCGTGAGTAAGAGTTCACTTTTTGAATAGTAAGAATTATATGTCATGGAGGGGGGGGCATCAGGATTTTAGAGATGCTTAGGTGGGCCATGGCCAAAAAAAGGTTGGGAACCACTGCCTTATACCATTTCAGACGGTTTGTCCAATCTCTTCTTAAAAACTTTCAGTGATGGAGTATCCACAACTTCTGGATGCAATAAATAATAATAAAATTCATGGCAAAGTTGAATAGATTGCCTAGTTCCATAGATTCAAGGTAGTTTACCTCCCTCTTTTGGTGGGTAGGTGGGTCAGCCTGCGCATGTGCACATGTGTGTATGTATATGTTTGTGCATTGCCTTCTACATTTTTCCCCTATTACCTTTTCCCCATCATGTCCATGGTTTAGCTAACTCAAGATAGGTGGCATTTAAATCTAATACATAAATAAAACAGCTAAAGAAATAAAATTACAAGAGCCTCACTATTTGGCTGTCACTATTTAACTGATTTCTGAGACCCTCAACAGCATCAATCCCAGATTCAATAGCAGGATCTCTCCTCCAAATGATCTAGTTGGCAACTTGAACTTGGATGATAGCATGCACAAAATTAAATGAAGCAGCGAGGACAGAACAACGGTTGTTAGAGCAATTTTGAAACATTGCACACATATTTGTGTCCTCTGGCCAGATTTCTTGTAATAGATGTCACATGGTGCTAAATGAGTGTTGAGACATGAAATGCAAAACCATGGAGTCTAGATCTGGGTTCATTTGCTCAGAGTGGCATTCAACAAATGTGGTGCACAAAAGAGAAAGGACAAGAACGTGACATTATTTTTAATCTTCATTGTTCTTTCATAGCACGTAGAAGGGAAGTCATTCTAAGCTCATCCATACATCTAATTTTAAAATTTGAAATGCCATTGCAGGTGGAAAACTGAATGGTTTCCTTTTAGCACTTATAAAATGTGAAAAATTAGACACAAAAT
Organism: Diadophis punctatus similis; assembly: GCA_023053685.1. Taxonomy (NCBI): domain Eukaryota; kingdom Metazoa; phylum Chordata; class Lepidosauria; order Squamata; family Dipsadidae; genus Diadophis; species Diadophis punctatus. The sequence continues at coordinate 252,935,098 of JALIGW010000001.1, read as the reverse complement.
AGGGGGAACCTAGTCATTATATATGAATAGAATGACAAGCCTTTGATTTCGTATGTAATATATTACACTTGAATCCCTTGGGCAACTTTTTCCATTATGGACAATCCTGAAAGTAACTGTAATGAACATTTTTGAAGCAGTAAAAATTTCAAAAATCTCTGATTCAGGTCTCTGTAACAGAGCTTTCAAGGATGGTTGTCTGAAGCATTTGCTGCCAGGCTTATATGAAAACATGCCCATGTTATCAGAATATTAAGGAAAATCTCAATGGATGTTCTGGTTATGCCTTACTCACCTGGTGTCACTTAAATAATATCATCCTCGTAGGGAGTTGTGCCTTAATACTGCTTGCAGCAAGAGTGCTGCACAAGGATTCCTTTTGTAGTTGTTACAGAGTGTTGGGAGTATCTGTCATGCTCATGTGATATGAAGGCTTTGGATACTGAATGCCTGAATATTTCAATATTTCAATGAAACATGCAGCTCCCTAGTAATACAATGCAATTGTATGAAATGTGGTAAAAGTGAGTCAGCTAAGATGGGAGCATAGACCCCTCAGTGCAAATAAAAATGTGTGTAAGGATTCCCATTTTCAGTCCATTTTGCATTTTTGCACTG